>OU342742.1:311061919-311661919 GCA_910589775.1 Avena eriantha
AAGCACTAGAGTCATTGCATGTGTGGTATTTTCACAAACCACACATGGATCCACCAGAGTCATTGCATGTGTGTTCTTATACTAAAACCAGCACTAGAGTCATTGCATGTGTGTTCTTTTCACAAACCACACATGGATACACCAGAGTCATTGCATGTGTGTTCTTTCCACAAACCACACATTGATCCACCAGAGTAATTGCATGTGTGTTCTTTTCACAAACCACATATGGATCAGAAAATGTCATTGCATGTGTGTTCTTTCCAGAAACCACATATGGATCCACTAATGTCATTGCATGTGTGTTCTTTTCCACAAACCATATGGATCAACCAATGGCACTGCATGTGTTTTCTTTTCACAAACCACATATGGACCAACAAATGTAATTGCATGTGTATTCTTTTCACAAACCACATATGGATCCACCAATGTCATTGCATGTGTGTTCTTTCCACAGACCACATATGTACCCACTAGAGTAATTGAATGTGTGTTCTTTTCCACAAACCACTAATAGATCCACTAGAGTCATTGCATGTGTGTTCTTTCCACAAACCACATATGTATCCACCAGAGTCATTGCATGTGTGTTCTTTTCCACAAACCACATGGATCAACCAATGGCATTGCATGTGTGTTCTTTTCACAAACCACACATGGATCAACCAATGTTCGCTGCATCTGTGTTCTTTCCACATACCACATATGTATCCACCAGAGTAATTGCATGTGTCTTTTTTTAATGAACCACACATGGATCAACCAATGTCATTGCATGTGTGTTCTTTTCCACAAACCACATATCGATCCACCAATGTCATTGCATGTGTGTTCTTTCCACTAACCACACATGGATCCACTAGAGTCATTGCATGTGTGTTCTTTTCAGAAACCACATATGGACCCACCAGAGTCATTGCATGTGTGTTCTTCTCCACAAACCACATATGTATCCACTAGAGTAATTGCATGTGTGTTATTTTCACAAACCACATATGGATCAACCAATGTCATTGCATGTGTGTTCTTTCCACAAACCACATATGGATCTACCAATGTCATTGCATGTGTGTTATTTCCACAAACCACATATGGATCCACTAGAGTCATTGCATGTGTGTTCTTTTCACAAACCACATATGGACCCACTAGAGTCATTGCATGTGTGTTCTTTTCCCAAACCACACATGGATCCACCAATGTCATTGCATGTGTGTTCTTTCCACAAACCACATATGGATCCACTAGAGTTCATTGCATGTTTCTTATTTCCCACAAACCACATGGATCAACTAATAGCATTGCATGTTCGTTCCTATCACAAACCACATATGGATCAACCAATGGCAATGCATGTGTGTTCCTGTTATGAACCACATATGGATCCACCAGTGTTCACTGCATGTGTGTTCTGTCCACAAACAACATATGTATGCACTAGAGTAATTACATGTGTGTTCTTTTCACAAACCACACACAGATCAACCAATGTCATTGCATGTGTGTTCTTTCCACAAACTACACATTGATCCACCAGAGTAATTGAATGTGTGTTCTTTTCACGAACCACATATGGATCAACAAATGTCATTGCATGTGTGTTCTTTCCACAAACCACATATGGATCCACCAATGTCATTTCATGTGTGTTCTTTTCCACAAACCACATGGATCAACCAATGTCATTGCATGTGTGTTCTTTTCACAAACCACACATGGATCAACCAATGTCATTGCATGTGTGTTCTTTTCACCAACCACACATGGATCAACCAATGGCATTGCATGTGTGTTTTTTCACACAACACATATGTATCAACCAATGACATTGCATGTGTGTTCTTACCACAAACCACTTATGGATACACCAATGTCATTGCATGTGTGATATTGTCCATAAACCACAAGGATCAACCAATGGCATTGCATGTGTGTTGTTTTGACAAACCACACATGGATCAAGCAATGGCATTGCATGTGTGTTCTTTTTACAAACCACACATGGATCCACCAATGTCATTGCATCTGTGTTCTTTTCACAAACCACACATGGATTAACCAACGACATTGCATGTGTGTTCTTTTACACAAACCACATATGTATCCACTAGATTAATTGCATGTGTGTTATTGTCACAAACCACATATGGATCAACCAATGTCATTTCATGTGTGTTCTTTCCACAAACCACATATGGATCAACCAATGTCATTGCATGTGTGTTCTTTCCACAAACCACATACGGATCCACTAGAGTCATTGCATGTGTGTTCTTTTCATAAACCACATATGGACCCACTATAGTCATTTCATGTGTGTTCTTTCCACAAACCACACATGGATTAACCATTGGCATTGCATGTGTGTTGTTGTCACAAACCACATATGGATCATCCAATGCCATCCATGTGTGTTCCTGTCATGAACCACATATGGATCCACTAGTGTTCATTGCATGTGTGTTCTTTCCAAAAATCACATATCTATCCACTAGAGTAATTGCATGTGTGTTCTTTTCACAAACCACACATGGATCAACCAATGCCATTGCATGTGTGTTCTTTCCACAAACCACACATGGATCCACCAATGTCATTGCATGTGTGTTCATTTCCACAAACCAAATGGATCAACCAATGGCATCTCATGTGTGTTCTTTTCACAAACCACACATCGATCAACCAATGGCATTGCATGTGTGTTCTTTTCACAAACCACACATGGATCAACCAGAGTCATTGCATGTGTGTTCTTATACTAAAACCAGCACTAGAGTCATTGCATGTGTGTTCTTTCACAAACCACACATGGATCCACCAGAGTCATAGCATGTGTGTTCTTTCCACAAACCACACATGGATCCACCAGAGTATTTGCATGTGTGTTCTTTTCACAAACCACATATTGATCAACAAATGTCATTGCATGTGTGTTGTTTGCACAAACCACATATGGATCCACCAATGTCATTGCTTGTGTGTTCTTTCCACGAACCACATATGGATCCACCAATGTCATTGCATGTGTGTTCTTTCCACAAACCACATATGGATCCACTAGAGTCATTGCATGTGTGTTCTTTTCACAAACCACATATGGAGCCACTAGAGTCATTGCATGTGTGTTCCTTTCACAAACCACATATGGATCAACCAATTTCATTGCATGTGTGTTCTTTTCATTAAACACATATGGATCCACTAGAGTCATTGCATGTGTGTTATTTTTCACAAACCACATATGGACCCACCAGAGTCATTGCATGTGTGTTCTTATACTAAAACCAACACTAAAGTTATTGCATGTGTGTTCTTTTCACAAACCACATATGGATCCACCAGAGTCATTGCATGTGTGTTCTTTCCACAAACCACATGGATCAACCAATGTCATTGCATATGTGTTCTTTTGACAAACAACAAGGATCAACCAATGGCATTGCATGTGTGTTCTTTTCACAAACCACATATTGATCAACCAATGTCATTGCATGTGTGTTATTTCCACAAACCACATATGGATCAACTAATGCCGTTGCATGTTTGTTCTATCCACAAACCACATATGTACCCACTAGAATAATTGCATATGTGTTCTTTTCCACAAACCAGTTATGGATCCACTAGAGTCATTGCATGTGTGTTCTTTCCACAAACCACACATGGACCCACCAGAGTCATTGCATGTGTGTTCTTTCCAGAAACCACATATGGATCCACTAGAGTCATTGCATGTGTGTTATTTTCACAAACCACACATGGATCCACCAGAGTCAGTGCATGTGTGTTATTTTCACAAACCACATATGGATCAACAAATGTCATTGCATGTGTGTTCTTTCCACGAACCACATATGGATCCACCAATGTCATTGCATGTGTGTTCTTTCCACAAACCACATGGATCAACCAATGGCACTGCATGTGTGTTCTTTTCACAAACCACATATGGATCAACAAATGTAATTGCATGTGTGTTCTTTTCACAAACCACATATGGATCCACCAATGTCATTGCATGTGTGTTCTTTCCACAGACCACATATGTACCCACTAGAGTAATTGAATGTGTGTTCTTTTCCACAAACCACTTATAGATCCACTAGAGCCATTGCATGTGTGTTCTTTCCACAAACCACGTTTCTATCCACTAGAGTCATTGCATGTGTGTTCTTTTCCACAAACCACATGGATCAACCAATGGCATTGCATGTGTGTTCTTTTCACAAACCACACATGGATCAACCAATGTTTGCTGCATATGTGTTCTTTCTGCATACCACATATGTATCCACTAGAGTAATTGTATGTGTTTTCTTTAATGAACCACACATGGATCAACCAATGTCATTGCATGTGTGTACTTTTCCACTAACCACACATGGATCAACCAATGTCATTGCATGTGTGTTCTTTCCACTAACCACACATGGATCCACTAGAGTCATTACATGTGTGTTCTTTTCCACAAACCATATATGTATCCACTAGAGTAATTGCATGTGTGTTATTGTCACAAACCACATATGGATCAACCAATGTCATTGCATGTGTATTCTTTCCACAAGCCATATATGGATCTACCAATGTCATTGCATGTGTGTTCTTTCCACAAACAACATATGGCTCCACTAGAGTCATTGCATGTGTGTTCTTTTCACAAACCACATATGGACCCACTAGAGTCATTGCATGTGTGTTCTTTTCACAAACTACACATGGATCCACCAATTGCATTGCATGTGTGTTCTTTCCACAAACCACATATGGATCCACTAGAATTCATTGCATGTTTCTTATTTTTCACAAACCACATGGATCAACCAATGGCATTGCATGTGTGTGCTTGTCACAAACCACATATGTATCAACCAATGGCATTGCATGTGTGTTCCTGTCGTGAACCACATATGGATCCACCAGTTTCACTACATGTGTGTTCTGTCCACAAACCACATATGTATCCACTAGAGTAATTTCATGTGTGTTCTTTTCAAAAACCACACACGGATCACCGAATGTCATTGCATGTGTGTTCTTTTCCACAAACCACATATGTATCCACTAGAATAATTTCATGTGTGTTATTGTCACAAACCACATATGGATCAACCAATATCATTGCATGTGTATTCTTTCCACAAACCATATATGGACCAACCAATGTCATTGCATGGGTGTTCTTTTCACAAACCATACAAGGATCAACCAATGGCATTCCATGTGTGTTTTTTCACAAACCACACTTGTATCAACCAATGGCATTGCATGTGTGTTCTTTCCACAAACCACGTATGGATACACCAATGTCATTGCATGTGTGTTATTTTCCATAAACCACATGGATCAACCAATGGCATTGCATGTGTGTTCTTTTCACAAACCACTCATGGATCAACCAATGGCATTGCATGTCTGTTCTTTTCACAAACCACACATGGATCCACCAGATTCATTGCATGTGTGTTATTTTCACAAACCACACATGGACTAACCAACGACATTGCACGTGTGTTCTTTTCCACAAACCACATATGTATCCACTAGATTAATTGCATGTGTGTTATTGTCACAAACCACATATGGATCAACCAATGTCATTTCACGTGGTATCTTTCCACAAACCACATATGGATCAACCAATGTCATTGCATGTGTGTTCTTTCCACAAACCACATACGGATCCACTAGAGTCATTGCATGTGTGTTCTTTTCACAAACCACATATGGACCCACTAGAGTCATGTCATGTGTGTTCTTTCCACAAACCACACATGGATTAACCAATGGAATTGCATGTGTGTTATTGTCACAAACCACATATGGATCATCCAATGTCATTCATGTGTGTTCCTGTCATGAACCACATATGGATCAACTAGTGTTCATTGCATGTGTGTTCTTTCCACAAACCACATATGTATCCTCTAGAGTAATTGCATGTGTGTTCTTTTCACAAACCACACATGGATCAACCAATGCCATTGCATGTGTGTTCTTTCCACAAAACACACATGGATCGACCAATGTCATTGCATGTGTGTTATTTTTCACAAACCACATGGATCAACCAATGGCATTGCATGTGTGTTCTTTTCACAAACCACACATGGATCAACCAATGGCATTGCATGTGTGTTCTTTTCACAATGCACACATGGATCAACTAGAGTCATTGCATGTGTGTTCTTATACTAAAACCAGCACTAGAGTCATTGCATGTGTGTTCTTTTCACAAACCACACATGGATCCACCAGAGTCATTGCATGTGTGTTCTATCCACAAACCACACATGGATCCACCAGAGTAATTGCATGCGTGTTATTTTCACAAACCGCATATGGATCAACAAATGTCATTGCATGTGTGTTGTTTTCACAAACCACATATGGATCCACCAATGTCATTGCATGTGTGTTCTTTGCATGAACCACATAGGGATTCACCAATGTCATTGCACGTGTGTTCTTTCCACAAACCACATATGGATCCACTAGAGTCATTGCATGTGTGTTCTTTTCACAAACCACATATGGACCCACCATAGTCGTTGCATGTTTGTTCCTTTCACAAACCACATATGGATCTACCAATTTCATTGCATGTGTGTTCTTTTCATGAACCACATATGGATCCACTATATTCATTGCATGTGTGTTCTTTTTCACAAACCACATATGGACCCACCAGAGTCATTGCATGTGTGTTCTTATACTAAAACCAACACTGAAGTCATTGCATGTGTGTTCTTTTCACAAACCACATATGGATCCACCAGAGTCATTGCATGTGTGTTCTTTCCACAAACCACATGGATCAACCAATGTCAGTACATGCGTGTTCTTTTGACAAACAACATGAATCGAGCAATGGCATTGCATGTGTGTTCTTTTCGCAAACCACATATGGATCAACCAATGTCATTGCATGTGTGTTCTTTCCACAAACTACATATGGATCAAATGCCATTGCATGTTTGTTCTTTCCACAAACCACATATGTACCCACTAGAGTAATTGCATGTGTGTTCATTTCGATCTCTCTCCTTATATTTAACAGCTTCATGATCATACCACGTATGTTGTCCATCAAGATATGAACATGACGCACTTTGATGTAATCAGGCATTCTGCAATGTTCTTGTTTATGTAATCAACTTTGATGTCAGGGTTGAATTGACTCCTCTTCCATAGCTGCGAATGATGGATGGCTAAGTACTCTAGAAGTTTAGGGGCTTCCGCAAAAATCTTGCTCATGAAATATTCGCTGCTACTAGGTTTGTAAACTCTAGCAGCAGGAAACATGTAACGAAATACGCTGCCTACGTAGTGTGAGTACAAGTTGAGCATCATATGGGCATGGCATTCTCGACCTTCAGCTCGCGGGAACACCTCGTTCACTGCATTCGTCAGCCCTTTGCATGCATCCATGGATACAGCCAATGGATCCATGTGGCCTTTCGATCTCCTGAGCTGCCTTATAAACCAGACCTAGTTTTCCTCCATTTCTGTTTCAAACAGCCCGAATGCCACTAGGAACATCCAATTGTGACCATCAAGTGTTGTGGCAGATGGCAGGCAGCCTTTCCATTTTCCAGGTAAGACAGTGTTGTCTACACTCAGATACGGCTTACAGCCGTCCTTGAATCCCTGGATGCAAGGTTTAAGCGTCATGAAAAATCTTTTGAAATATATTTTACCACGTACTGATTCGGTGTCAATCTCCACAACACTCCCTGGATACCTAGCTTGTACATCCACCTTGAAGTTGTATAGCATCCTGAAGCTATTGGTCTAATCCTCATGCAAGACCCCCAGAGCTTTCTCTTTACCTTTCCAAACCATGTAATACGGTAGGACAATGTTGTATTTAGAACCGAGGCTAGTCTGAATATTCTTCGCGATCTCCTTAGGGTTATCCTTTAGTATGGACATAGATTGCATAGCCACCCACTCCATATCAGCCATTGATGATTTCAGTTTGCTGCATGTCGGACACATGTGTGGAGGGCCCATTTTGTTCACCTGCAACACAGATTCATTTAAAAGATAAGTGGAGTCGACTAGTTGCCAGAAAGATATCGCACATCAATTGTAGTTATAGAGTGAAAAGAGAGAAAGTTCTAATTGTTTGCTGCATTCATTGCCCCAGTACCCTAATTGCCTTCGACGCGGGTAAGGCTCTTGCTGTGATCCTCCATGGACAATGTACCTCGGCCTGTCCATTCATCCACGTTAACTTGCAAACGACATCATACCTCTAGGCAGTGTTCTTCAGTCGATAAACGTTGAACGCTTCCTTGATACGAAAATGCCGGAACGACATCTTGAACCCATGCATGCTCCTAAACTCGGTGCCAACCGAAATTATAGGATACTCGTGGTCATGTTTCATTTCTTCTACTTCAACACCGAAATCATCGACTAGAATACCAGCCTCATTGTTAAGTTCCTCATCTATTTCATCATCACCAGATTCTTGATCCTCTACATCTGATACAGAATCCTGGCCATCGTCTCTAATTCCTAGTACTACACACATCCATATTGACTCCCATGTGTGGGGCTGCACCATCGTCTCCACCCGGATGGACCGGAACATTGCCCCAATCCACCTCACCGGCAACTATGTTTTCTCCAAGACACTTGGTTGGTTCTGCTGCAACCACATGGGGTGGTCTTACGTTTGCATGCATCCTAGGTACTTTAGTAGACAAACAGTAGTCAGAATCAATTTCATCTTGACTGTACAGAACCCTCTTGCTCTTCCTGTGTACATCCTCCTTCCTGATGTAATCTTTCCTGATGGTATTAGTAGGGCTTGACATCTACGTTCCATTCCCCATCGAACTAAGCTTTTTGCTGCCGCTCTTGGGTGTGCTCTCCTTACTGCCTCCCCTCACAGGTGTTGGCTCTAGGGTGCTGGCATTATTGCCTGACCTCTGAGGTGTGTTCTTCTTCAAATTAGCCCTTTTGCTGCTACTATTGGGCGTGTTCTCCTTCGTGCTGGCATTATTGCCTTACCTCAGAGGCGTTCCGCTCCAAATTATCCCTTTTGCTACTACTATTGGGCGTGTTCTCCTTCGTGCTGGCATTATTGTCTGACCTCAGTGGCGTGTTCCGCTCCAAATTAGTATTTTTTCTGCTCCCACTGGGTGTGGTAGCCTCCGTGCTGGCCATCTTCGCCTCTTTGCTACCACTCCTGGGAGTGTTCACCATCGTGCTAGCCCTCTTAGAGTTTTTGCTGCTACCATTCGGTGTGGCATTTTGACTGGATCTCAGGGGTGTACTCTACGGCGTGGTGCCTTTTTTCGTGCGACTCTTGGGTGTCCTCTTCTCTGGCGTGGTCTCCTTGGTGACATTCTTCTTCGGGGTTCCCTTTATGGGGATGCTCTTCTTGCTCCTCTTTATGACGCTCCTCTGTTCGAAGCTACCCTCAGTCGCACCAGCCCTAGTGATGCCATGGGTCAGGTCACGCATGCCTTCTAAAAGTCCATCATCTCTATTGTCGAGTTCCAATTCCTCTCCAACCATTTGCACTATCAAGTGGAAGTACACGTCACCTCTATAATGTTTCCTTGTAAATGGTACGACTGAATCCCTGGTATCTTTCACTTCGATAGCCTTTTTGCTCCTGTAACCAAAATATAACAAACATGCTTCCTGGGAGGACCCCCATAGCACCTTCACACGTAACGATGCCATTAGGTAAGATAACTCTACCACTTTAGGATCGTATCTGCCAAGGATTACATCAAACTCATCATAGAATTTTGTTGTGCCATCATCTAATTTTGTAGTATAATCCGCGACACCGATACGAATGATTAATTTGCCATCATCAGGTTCTTCAGGATAGAAACCTCCGAGAGGTTCGAGAGGTGGAGCAGCACCATCAGACCTAGCCCCAATGCCACCGTCACCATCACCAGCGTCATCGTTAGCTGGATCAACCTCGGTGGAAGTACCAGGACCAGGAGCAAGGTGAGGGCCCTTAGCAGCGGGAGCTACATTACTTGGTGGACAGGCAGGGCCCCTTCTAACAACAGCCACAATTGGATCAGCTGCTGCCATGCCACATTGACGATCATGAGCAATTCCCACAATAGCAGTGTTTCGAGTGCTAGAAGAGTCTAGACCATGGGCTAGCTCTAGACTAGTAGCTCGTTGAACCTGAGCACAGGTTCGAGGAGGACACAAGGCAGCAGTCTTTGCAACAACAGTGGGGCAGCCTCCGGAAGCCTAAGTTTGCTCAACAGCGGCAGGGATTGGGTCAATAGTGGCCAGATCAATAACAACACGAGGACGACCAGTACCAGCAGATTCTAGAGCACGGGTTCACACAACTTGAGGATGGTTTCAAGGAGGAGCAACACACAAGGCAGCGGTCTTGGCAACAACAGCGGGGCAGCCTCCGGAAGCCTTAGTTTGCTCAACAACAACATGGATGGGGTCAGCAGTAGCCGGAGCAACAACACCACGGGGACGACCAGTACCAGCAGATTCTAGAGCAGAGTTTTCCACAACGGCAATACGGGGACTCCTACGAGGATGTTGCCTGACAGATGCATGTCGTGGACGAGGAACCACATTTTGCTCAACAACAGCAGGGGTTCGAGTTAGACCACCCTGTCCAATAATAGTTGGGCGACTCCCACTAGCAGGAGCTTCCACATCCAGTATGTTACAAATCAGCATAACCACGTGAAGCCCAGCATACTGTTTCATCAACCCAATTAGCTGACTGTCACACGCTATAGGAACTGTGAATCCTCGTACATCAATGAAGCTGAACCATGCAGTCTGCTCCGGCCCCATTTTAGCAAGTTCATGCACAGCAACAACCATACCAGGGATAGTGCAAAATTGCACAGGTGCTACTTCCATCTTCAGAGAGCTAGCTCGATTCCACTTGTTCTTCCCATCTTATAATTTAATGTGGTAGCCACAGAGGGTGACCATAACCGTGTATTTGGGTTCAGCGGAGATCCTACTTGACAGAAAATTGGGGACAAAAGATAAGAATTGTTTGTTAGCGTCGTGCTAGCAAACAATTCTATGTTCGATCTATCTCTATAATACCAATAGCCAGCTAGCAGTTATAGGTAGTGAGAATAGCAAAGATAAGAGTAGCTCACCCGCAATTAGCTAGAAGTACTTCTTCCTCGGCATATGGATCTTCCATCCTTTGCGCTGCTCAGCTCGTCGGCGGTAGAGGCGGGCTAGATCGTCGCAACAGCTGGCACGACATTTGGCATTAGAGATCGATAGCAGTGAGTAGGCGCAGCAACTTGGCGTCGGAAGTCAAATGCCCGAAGTGATCATTCTGGTTGGAAAGGGGATTTCGACACCACCGGTGCTAGGGTTCATGCGAAAGGAGGGAGGGAATGGATTTGTGAATTTGGTCAATGCACCATGCTCCTTTAGTCCCTCGTTTCGCCTACGTGGTTGCCGCGTTGGCGCTCGCGTCATGGAAATATTACAGACATGAGGGTCCCGACCGTTTACTTCACGGGGCAATTTCACGGAATGTTTGGATTTGGTAGGGGTGGGATGAGTTTGCCTCGAAATGGCCCCTCTCGGTAGTTGGCGGCCCAACATTTCGAAACATGGAAATTTCAGGCAACTTAGGTACCACGGTGCACTCACCCAGGAACTTTAGTACCGCAAACGAACAAGCCCACCTACTGCCCTATATAAAGGAATGTGGGTGGCGGCGGACAAGATAATCCAGTGCTGCTTCCTATGGTTTTGCTAGACTTGGCAATTCCACCTTCCTGTCATGTGACGAGAAGAACAAGACTAGCATCTCACTTGCTGTTGTTCCACCTTGTACGAGTGTGAGACAGTAGAGGCACCACACATGTAGTGCTCGTCGGTGGAAGGAGGAGGAGCACGGAGCTGGCGATGAGGTGATCCTAGGATCGAGAAGTTCATCGGAGCTGGATGAGATGAGGGGAACATACGACACCACTGTGACGCGCTTCCTCAGCTTCCGCACCTACGCATCGAGAGGTACGAGCTATTGCCTTTGACCTTGGCTGGATCTTGGGGTGGCTTGCCAGAGTCCTTGTCGGAGCAGAAAAGTTTTTGTTTTCGGCCTGGCTCTACACGTTGCCCAACAACCCCGATGTCTGCGATCATGGAAGGAGGTCGGTGCCATCTCAACCAGCCCTCACCGGTGCAGCAGGGGATCACAAGGGCGGCTAGGATCTGGGGGCTCCCGACTTCCCCGTCGACTACACCCAGCACGTGAGCAACATCAACCACCTCCCCGATAATGCCTGATGGGCACGGATCGGGAGCTGCATTAGACGCTCGGAAGGTGGACATGCCTCTTCGAGCAGCGTAGTGGACTACCCTGTTTTTTTGAAGATGACTCCTAACTCTTATCATCTACAACCTTATATCTCGTAAGACCTCGTGCAGATCTAGGCGGCATTGTAATAAGCTTGGACCTCCCTTGTTGTTTTTTGGATCTTGTGCCTTGTGCCAACTTTTCCATTCGCCCTTGCTTTCACTAGGAAAACATTTTGGGTGTGCATTGCATAGGTTCTCCTGCATATGTCACACGAACGGGGGGCTAGGCATGATGCTCATCATCGGGCCACTCCTCGTCAACGCCAAGACCTAAAGTGTCGAGCTATACACTTACGGACTAGCTCTTGCGATAAGTCATCTCACCCATGGTTCTTGGTGCTTGAAACCCTTGCGCAATATATACACGAAAATGAAGCGACCACCCTTTCATGCTACACCTATAGTCCCTCCTCGAGGGTCCAACAGGATAAGGATTTTCCATATGCCTCTCTCCTCAAGAGGCTTACAAAGGCGGCTCATGAGGGTACACCCCTCCAGTGGCCACCATTTCATGCTAGACCTACGGTCCCTCCTCGAGGGTCCAACATGATAAGCATTTTCCTATGGCTCTCTCCTCGAGAGGATTACACGGTGGCTCGTGAGGGTACTCCCTAATGACCCACAAGTATAGGGGGTGTATCGCAGTATTTTTGATAAGTAAGAGTGTTGAACCCAACGAGGAGCAGAAGGTGCTGGCTAGTGGTATGAATCAGGAATTCTCTGCAAATACTTAGTAAACAGATTTTTAGGGGTTTTTGATAATGCAAGTAAATAAAGTAAGAATAAATAAAAGACACTAAGAATAAATGCAGCAAGTGGCCCAATCCTTTATCAGCAAAGGACAAGCCGGTTGTATTACTTAAGATGACCAAACGTTCTCGAGGACACATGGGAATATCGTCAAGTGCTTTCGCTTCATAGAGTTGATTAATCTTCTTTAGCTTGCTAAGTGTTGTGTGGGTGAACCTGTGCTAATGTACCGAACTTCCTAGGACTAATACATACTTGTGATTATACCCCTTGCAAACATCCGTAAGTACAAGAAAGTAATTAAGGTACAAACCTAACCACAGCTTTAAACTCTAAGACCCAGACGTCCCTTTGTTGGGTCCGCAGCATAGAAAACAAAAAATTTCCTACGATGAGAACTATACGCCAAGATCTATCTACTAGATACAGAGCAACGGGTGGACATAAATCCATGGAGAACTTACCCTCGAAGACAACGAGTAGGAACTCGTGGTTGATGTAGTCGTACGCTTGCCGATCTCAAGATCGTGTGGAAGTCCGAGCGCCGCAAATCAGCAGCGCATCCGTCCTCGCACACATGTTCAAACCACCGGACAACCTCCACCTCCTCGCTCCAGTGAATTAGCGGAAGCAGCAACTCCTTCCAGACGCAAGGTCACCGGGAACATGTATCTCGCTAATCCGAGACCATGGGGGATTATCTAGAGGGGGAGAGAGATCCTTCACGAGGAGGTGTGGTTTGTGAGAGGGGAGAGGGGGGCTTTATATAGGAGGGAGGGAGACCCCTCTCCTCCCATAGCCGGCGCATGAGGGGGGGGACTCCTCCCCTCCTTCATTCATGTGAACTTCCACTCACATAAACATGGCCTCCACCCAAAATCCCACTCACATGTATTTAATTTCCACCAAATTAAATGCAACTCTCAATTAATAAAACCCTTTTATTTATTTTATTCAGAATTTTTGTTAATTACTTTAATTAACAAACATTCACATAAAACCCCTTGCAACATTTCAATATCACATGCAGAACCACTTTCTGCAATTTCACCCGAAACAATTCCGGTTTCTATCGAAACATTTCCTGCGCTTTGCAAACCTTTTGTCTAGAACATATGTGCTCCTAAATGGTGTCCGGCAACCCTTAAGTGTGTCACCCTACGGTTCGCGAATAATGCAGACATGATTAAGACTCCTCTCAGATCAATAATCAGAAGCGGGACCTGGAGATCCATACTGACTCCTGCATATTCAACGATGACTTCTGTGATCGTGAGAACCTTTAACGTCAGCAATTTAATCCCTTTGTCTCATGATATAATACATGTCCGAGATTCGATCATCGGTATCCAAATACCTAGTTTGATCTCGTTACCGACATGCACTCTTTTCTCGTTCCCGTGATATAACATTCTAGTGATCACATCACTTGCTTGCAAGCTATCTTAATGTGATATCACCGAGAGGGCCCAGAGTATATCTATCCGTCATCGGGATTGACAAATTCCACTCTTGATCCATTAGCCTCAACATAACACCTTCATAGCACTGAACCCACCTTTATGGTCACCCTGTTACGGTGTGACGTTTGATGTTATCAAGATACTCTTCCGGTGTTAGCAATTAACATGATCTCATGGTCTAAGGACTAAGACTACTTTGTATGATGTTATAGCAATATAAACATAATGACTTGATCGTAATGCTATACTTCGGATGAATGTTCATCACATCATTTCACAAATGCTGTGACCTTGTTATTAACAACATCCAATGTCCATGATCAGGAAACTTTGATCATCCTGTTAATCAACAAGCTAGTCTATAAGAGAGGCATAACTAGGAACCCTTTTTGTTTATTAAACACACATGTATTGATGTTTCCTATCAATACAATTATAGCATGCAAAATAAACATCTATCATATACAAGGAATACATAATAACAACTTTATTATTGCCTCTCAGGGCATATTTCCTTCAGTCTCCCACTTGCACTAGAGACAATAATCTAGTTTACATAGTGATAAATCTAACACCCATGGAGTTCTGGTGTTGATCATGTTTTTCCCTAGGGAGTACTTTACTCAACGCATCTGCTACATTCAGGTCCGTGTGCACTTTACAAATCTTTATATCTCCATCCTTGACATGCTTGCGGACTGAGTGAAACCGGCGCTTAATATGCTTGGAATTCTTGTGAGACCTTGGTTCCTTGGCGTTGGCTATGGCTCCATTGTTGTCACAATAGATCACCATTGGGTCCAACGCACTAGGAACCACACCTAGTTCAGTTATGAACTCCTTCATCCAAACCGCTTCCTGTGCCGCTTCTGAAGCAGCAACATATTCCGCCTCCGTCGTTGATCCAGCTACCACAGGTTGTTTGGAGCTCCTCCAACTAACTGCTGCTCCATTCAAGAGAAATACGTATCCGGATTGAGACTTAGAGTCATCCGGATCAGTGTCAAAACTAGCATCGACATAACACTTAGCGACTAGCTCTTCTTCACCTCCGTATACAAGAAACATATCCTTAGTTCTTCTGAAGTACTTAAGGATATTCTTGACTGCTATCCAGTGTTCCGAACCTGGATCAGATTGGTACCTACTAGTCAAACTAATAGCATGTGCCACATCCGGTCTTGTACATAGCATGGCATACATTATAGAGCCTATGGCTGAGGCATAGGGGATCTTATCCATTATCTCTCTTTCTTCCGCCGTAGCCGGACTTTGAGTCTTACTCAATGTCTTGCCTTGCAGCATAGGTAAGTATCCCTTCTTACTTCCGCCCATATTAAACTTCTTTAATATCTTATCAAGGTATGTACTCTGCGATAGCCCAATTAGGCGTCTTGATCTATCTCTATAGATTTTAATGCCTAATATATATGAAGCTTCACCAAGGTCCTTCATTGAAAATTTGCTGTTTAGATAACTTTTAACACTATTTAAAAGATCTATATTATTTCCAATCAATAATATGCCATCCACATATAATATCAGAAATGCCACATTGCTCCCACTTACTTTCTTGTCAATACAAGCCTCTCCATAAGTTTGGACAAATCCAAACTCTTTGATCACCTCATCAAAGCGGAGATTCCAACTCCGGGATGCTTGCTTCAGTCCATAGATGGATCGCTGAAGTTTGCACACCTTATCGGCATCCTTAGGATCGACAAAACCCTTAGGTTGTATCATATACAACTCTTCTTCAATATTACCATTGAGGAACGCAGTTTTGACATCCATCTGCCATATTTCATAATCGAAATATGCAGCAATTGCTAACATAATCCTAACCGACTTAAGCATCGCTACGGGAGAGAATGTCTCATCGTAGTCAACTCCTTGAATTTTTCGAAACCCCTTTGCGACAAGTCGAGCCTTATATATGGTTACATTACCATCAGCATCAGTTTTTCTTTTGAAAATCCATTTATTCTCAACGGCCTTTCGATCGTGAGGTAAGTCCACCAAGGTCCAAACCTGGTTTTCGTACATGGATTCCATCTTGGATTTCATGGCTTCTAGCCATTTGTTGGAATCAGGGCTCATCATCGCTTCTTCATATGTCGCAGGGTCATCTATTTCATCAATCATGAAATTCATAACAGGATTGCTGTACAGTTCAGGAGCTGCACGTGTCCTGCTTGACCTGCGAGGTTCGGTAGTGTCCTCTTTCGAAGTTTCATGATCAATATCATTAGCTCTCTCTTCATTAGGTGAAGTCAACTCCGAAACAACTTCCGGTGCTGCGCTACTTGCCATTTCATGAAGAGAAGGTTCAATAACCTCTTCTAGTTCTACCTTCCGACTACTCACACCATTCGCGAGAAACTCTTTCTCAAGAAAGGACCCATTCTTGGCAACAAAGACCTTGCCCTCGGATCTGTGATAGAAGGTATACCCAATCGTTTCCTTAGGGTATCCTATGAAGACGCATTTTTCCGCTTTGGGTTCGATTTTATCCGGTTGAAGTTTCTTCACATAAACATCACATCCCCAAACTTTAAGAAATGATAGCTTAGGTTTGTTTCCAAACCATAATTCATACGGTGTCTTTTCAACGGATTTAGATGGTGCCCTATTTAAAGTGAATGCAGCGGTTTCCAGTGCATAACCCCAAAATGACAGTGGCAAGTCAGTCAGAGACATCATAGATCGAACCATATCCAATAAAGTACGATTATGATGTTCTGACACACCATTACGTTATGGTGTTCCGGCAGGCGTGAGTTGTGAAACTATTCCACAGTCTTTCATATGTGTGCTAAACTCGTAACTAAGATACTCTCCTCCATGGTTGGACCGCAGAAATTTGATCTTTCTGTTACGATGATTTTCCACTTCATTCTGAAATTCTTTGAACTTTCCAAAGGTTTCAGACTTATGTTTCATCAAATAGATATACCCGTATCTACTCAAATCATCCGTGAAAGTAACAAAATAACGATATCCACCTTGAGCCGACACACTCATTGGTCCACACACATCAGTATGTATGATTTCTAATAAATCTGTCGCCCGTTCCATTGACCTGGAAAACGGCGTTCTAGTCATCTTGCCCATAAGGCATGGCTCACATGTATCAAAATGATTCAAAATCAAGTGATTCCAATAGTCCATCATAATGGAGTTTCTTCATGCGTTTAACGCCAATATGACCTAGACGGTAGCGCCACATATATGCAGATATATCATTCTCAAGTTTAATCCTTTTAGCATCAACATTATGAATATGCGTAATACTACTATCGAGATTCAATAGAAATAAACCATTCAACACAGGTGCATGACCATAAAAGATATTATTCATATAAATTGAACAACCATTGTTTTCAGACTTAAACGAATAACCACTTTGCATCAAACATGATCTGGATACAATGTTCATGCTTAGTGCAGGCACCAAATAACAATTATTCAGGTTTATAACTAATCCCGACGGCATATGGAGAGGCAGCGTTCCGACGGCGATCACATCAACTCTTGATCCATTGCCGACCCGCATCGTGACCTCATCCCTTGCTAGTTGTCGCTTGTTCCGCAGCCCCTGAACCGAGTTACATATATTAGCAACCGATCCCATATCAAATACCCAGGTGCTACTGCGAGTACTAGTCAAGTAAACATCAATAACATGTATATCACATATACCTTTGTTTGCCTTGCCGGCCTTCTTGTCCGCCAAATACTTGGGGCAGTTGCGCTTCCAATGGCCAGTCCCCTTGCAATAGTAGCACTCGGTGTCAGACTTAGGGCCAGCTCGGGGTTTCTTTTCAGGCGCGGCAACAGATTTGCCGCCCTTCTTTCCCTTCTTCTTGCCTTTCTTGTCCTTCTTGAAACCGGTGGTCTTATTGATCATCAACACTTGATGTTCTTTCCTCATCTCCACTTCTGTAGTCTTAAGCATTGACAGAAGCTCGGGAAGAGACTTCTTCATGCCCTACATATTATAGTTCATCACGAAGCTCTTGTAGCTAGGTGGCAGAGATTGGAGAACACGATGTATGCCTAAGTCATTGGGAATCGTTATTCCCAAGGACACAAGCTTATCGGCGTACCCAGACATTTTGAGTACGTGCTCACTAATGGAGCTGTTCTCTTCCATCATGTAGCTAAAGAACTTTTCAGAAGCATTATAACTCTCTACGGCAGCATGGGTGTTGAAAATCATTTTCAATTCTCCCATGGTATCAAAAGCATTGCCATTTTCGAAACGTTTTCGAAGTTCTGGGTCTAGCCCATACAGTATGCCGCAATGAACTAAGTTGTGGTCCTTCTGACAAGTTATATAGACGTTCTTTTCCTCGTCAGGGGCATCAGGAGCTGGTGGGGGGCCTAGCGATGCCTCTAGCACATATTGCTTTTGTGCAGCAGTGAGGAGAATCCTCAAATTCATAGCCCAATTGGTGAAGTTGCTACCATTCGCAGCAAGCTTCTCTTTCTCCATGAACACATTGAAATTAAAAGCAGGTGGTGCCATCTACAACAGAATTTGTAAAATATATTTATACTAAGTTTATGATAGATTGAGTTCAACTAATCCAAATTACTAATGAACTCCCACTCAAAAACGACATCCCTCGTGTCCTTTTGGTGATTACATGAACCAAATCCACTACACCAAGTCCGATCATCACGTGAGTCGGTGTAGCTTGAAAGGCGAGCATCTATATGGGCATCATATCAACTATATGACTCATGCTTAACCTCTCGGTCCGTGTTCCGAGGCCATGTCTGTACATGCTAGGCTCGTCAAGTAAGAACCTTAGTATTCGCGTGTGTAAAACTGTCTTACACCCGTTGTATGAAAGCGTAGAGTCGAAAACACCCGATCATCACGTGATGCCTCAAAACACGATCCATAAAACGGTGCATACTTAAGGAAGAACACATTTTATCTTGATATCTAAATGAGGGATCATCTTATAATGCTACCAAAAGCGCCAAACTAGCAATATAAGATGCTAACATCTAATGTGTGAAGTGAGGTGATATGGTCCATGCATTTGATCTCTATCACTTGCATCGTGGTATGATCTCTATCATTCCTTTGTGTGTAAGGCCAAGGTCTATGGAACTTACACGTTGATTGTGTTGTAAGAGTATCTACCATGCATCTACTTACAACAATACCAAATCAACACACTAGCCCAGCAACGATCTAAACTAGACGACTCTAATTTATCAATTGCAAGTTTTACGTGGCTTAGGGCTTTCGGAGATAGAACCATTCTCACCTACGAACATGAAACACAACGAGGATAACTAAGTTATTAGCAACTCATTGTAAATCAGATATTGACTATAGTAGGAGAGACAGACACCTGCCAGCCACTTATGCAAAACAAGTTGCATGTCAGTCGTGGAACCGGTCTCATGTACGATGACATGTAAGGTTGGTCCGGGCCGCTTCATCCCACTATGCCACCAATATCCAAAATATATAGAAGATGCAATAACATGATCATCATCGCCCACATATCAACATATGTGTACTACCCGTGCTAAGCACTTACGCATAGATCAGGCTCTGATACCACTGTTGGGTCCGCAGAATAGAAAACAAAAAATTTCCTACGATGAGAACTATACGCCAAGATGTATCTACTAGATACAGAGCAACGGGTGGACATACATCCATGGAGAACTTACCCTCGAAGGCAACGAGTAGGAACTCGTGGTTGATGTAGTCGTACGCTTGCCGATCTCAAGATCGTGTGGAAGTCCGAGCGCCGCAAATCAGCAGCGCATCCGTCCTCGCACACACGTTCAAACCACCGGACAACCTCCACCTCCTCACTCCAGCGAATCAGCGGAAGCAGCAACTCCTTCCAGACGCAAGGCCACCAGGAACATGTATCTCACTAATCCGAGACCATGGGGGAATATCTAGAGGGGGAGAGAGATCCTTCACGAGGAGGTGTGGTTTGTGAGAGGGGAGAGGGGGGCTTTATATAGGAGGGAGGGAGACCCCTCTCCTCCCATAGCCAGCGCATGAAGGGGGGGGACTCCTCCCCTCCTTCATTCCTGTGGTGAACTTCCACTCACATAAACATGGCCTCCACCCAAAATCCCACTCACATGTATTTAATTTCCACCAAATTAAATCCAACTCTCAATTAATAAAACCCTTTTATTTATTTTATTCAGAATTTTTGTTAATTACTTTAATTAACAAACATTCACATAAAACCCCTTGCAACATTTCAATATCACATGCAGAACCACTTTCTGCAATTTCACCGGAAACAATTCCGGTTTCTATCAAAACAATTCATGTTTCTATCGAAACAATTCATGTTTCTATCGAAACATTTCCTGCGCTTTGCAAACCTTTTGTCTGGAATATATGTGCTCCTAAATGGTGTCCGGCAACCCTTAAGTGTGTCACCCTACGGTTCGCGAATAATGCAGACATGATTAAGACTCCTCTCAGATCAATAATCAGAAGCGGGACCTGGAGATCCATACTGACTCCTGCATATTCAACGATGACTTCTGTGATCGTGAGAACCTTTAACGTCAGCAATTTAATCCCTTTGTCTCATGATATAATACATGTCCGAGATTCGATCATCGGTATCCAAATACCTAGTTTGATCTCGTTACCGACATGCACTCTTTTCTCGTTCCCGTGATATAACATTCTAGTGATCACATCACTTGCTTGCAAGCTATCTTAATGTGATATCACCGAGAGGGCCCAGAGTATATCTATCCATCATCGGGATTGACAAATTCCACTCTTGATCCATTAGCCTCAACATAACACCTTCATAGCACTGAACCCACCTTTATGGTCACCCTGTTACGGTGTGACGTTTGATGTTATCAAGATACTCTTCCGGTGTTAGCAATTAACATGATCTCATGGTCTAAGGACTAAGACTACTTTGTATGATGTTATAGCAATATAAACATAATGACTTGATCGTAATGCTATACTTCGGATGAATGTTCATCACATCATTTCACAAATGCTGTGACCTTGTTATTAACAACATCCAATGTCCATGATCAGGAAACTTTGATCATCCTGTTAATCAACAAGCTAGTCTATAAGAGAGGCATAACTAGGAACCCTTTTTGTTTATTAAACACACATGTATTGATGTTTCCTATAAATACAATTATAGCATGCAAAATAAACATCTATCATATACAAGGAATACATAATAACAACTTTATTATTGCCTCTCAGGGCATATTTCCTTCACCCTTGTGCAATGGTTTCCTAACGGGGGTTCAGGTTTCTGTCACTCCGGCAACCCCTACGATTAGTAGCCAAATACACAATGCATTCCCCTAGGCCCATATAGGTGAATTGTCATGTAGTCGACGTTCACATGACACCACTATAAGAAGTACACCACACCTTAATTAACAAACCATTGAATCCTTCTCAACACAATTCCACTACTAACAACATGACTTCTCCCATGTCCTCAAGAACTAAACGAACTACTCACAAGACATCATATGGACCATGATCAGAGATGGAATAATGATGTATAACAATCTAAACATAAACAATAATTCAATGGTTCCACTCAATAGCATCAACTACAAGGAGTAATCAACACCGGCAAAGTTTCCCCTAAGAACTATGCAAGATTCAACCCAATTGTTACAGCAAGATGATGGTGGTGATGATGGTGCTGATGGAGATGATGGTGGTGATGATGGTGATGATGATCCCGATGAAGTCCAGCTTGATGGTGGTGTTGATGGCGACGATCTCCCCCTCCTAGAAGGAATTCCCCCAACAGAATTCTGTCTGCCGAAGAGATCTTTCTCTCTCGGTGTTTTCCGCCCCATAGAGGCGGCGGAATCTTTCTGTGGTCGCTCCCCGAGTCTTAGGGTTTCTGGGGGGTAATATACGCCAGAGGGGAGAGCCAGGGGTGGACCAGGGCGGCCACACCACCTGGTGGCGCGGCCTAGGGTGGCCCGTGCTAGGGGGTGGTGTGGGCCCCCTGTGGCCCATCTCCACTCCCCCTTCTGGCTTTCTTCGTCTTCTGGAAAATTAGGATTTTCCATGTATTTTCCTGGATTTTCTGATCTTCGTGAATTTCGCCTCCAAACAGCCCCTTTTCCATTAGAATCCTGTCTGGAGCGGTCCATGCTCCAAAAGTCATCAACCATGCAAAAACAGATGAAATTACATAAGTATCATCTCTTAATATGAAATATATCAATGAATAACAATAAATTATGATATAGAATAGTGATGCAAAATGGACGTATCACTCCCCTCTAGCGGCCACCATTTCATGCTAGACCTACAGTCCCTCCTCGAGAGGCTTATGGGGTGGCTCATGAGGGTACTCCCCTCCAGCGACCACCCTCTCATTCTAAACCTATGGTCCCTCCTCGAGGGTCCAACAGGATAAGCATTTGCCCTATGGTTCTCTCCTCGAGAGGCTTACGGGGTGGCTCGTGAAGGTACTCCCCTCCAACAGCCACCCTCTCATGCTAGAGCTACGGTCCCTCCTCAAGGGTCCAATAAGATAAGCATTTTACCTATAGCTCTCTCCTCGAGAGGCTGCGGCTCGTGAGGGTACTCCCCTATAGCAGCCACCACTTCATGCTAGACCTATGGTCCCTCCTCGAGGAGCCTACAGGATAAGAATTTGCCCTACCGCTCTCTCCTCGAGAGGCTTATGGGGCAGATCATGAGGGTACTCCCCTTCAACGGCCACCACTATAGTCCTTCCTCGAGGATCCAACTGCATATGCATCGCCCTACTGTTTTCTACTTGAGAGACCTATGTAGCAACTCGCGGGAATATGCTCTTCTAGCGGCCTAGCCTTCAAGAGTCCACCAGGACGGGTGTGGCCCTACAAAATTCTCCTGAAGAGACCTACGGGGTGACTCGAGAGGGTGTTCCCCTCAGCAGGCAAGGTCCATGCAAAACCTATAGATTCTCCGTCAAGAAGCTAACTGAGCATGCGGGAGGCTCCTAGGGATAACCCTTCTGGTTGTCAAGGTTAGGGAGGATCTATCGCTCCTTTCTCAAAGGACGCGGGAGGCGACTTGGGGAGCCGCCTCCTCCTGATGGTTAGGGTGAGCGTGAGACTCTTGGCCCTCTCCCCCGTCGAACTAGAGCCAGAAGAAACCTCACGAGCTCCACAACGGGTCTGTGGGACAAAAGCATGTCTAGGGGAGCACGTTTCCTGAGCGGCTAAGGAATACACACGAACCTGGGGTTTCTCCTCCTTAGGAGCCCAGCGGATGGGCACTCGCGACTAAAAGGTTTGCTAAAAATCCGTTGGCGCATGATCTCAACAGACAAGCACGCGCAAGCCAGGGGAACAAGGCCACGCCTCCCTCAAAAACCCTCTTCACGTCGGGCCAAAGGAATACGGCCCCCTCGGGAGTACTCCCTAGGTGGCCTCTCTCCCTCTGCAATGAGGAAAGCTTCCCCTACTTATGGAACAGCAGGACGGGAGCTCGAGCGATGATCTCGTGACCCACGTTGACCGTGTCAGTTGAATTGGGATACCTGGTCCTTCGACGGGTTCTCTCTCGCGAGGGCCTCCACAAGCTCTCTCCGCCGTGGGACGTGCTTCCTGGCCCTGTCCTAACTAGCACTCGAGGATGCCTTACCCGGGGGTTGGCCCCTCGTGACACGTCTTGACAAAGTGCATAGGAAAAAGGAAATCATCGAAGAAATTAGCTAAAAGATGTTCATTACAGTAACGCCCACAGAGCAAAAGGCTAAAATAACACTATGTCATATCTACACCGGCAAAATAACTGCGGCCCCGCACCAGCGCAGCTGTGTCCACAACAAGCCTTGCTCAGATCCTATCGAGGTGGCGCGGGTAGTCGACGTGGCACATCCGGGGTCGAACACTGATGGCCCTAAAAATAACCATCTTTCTCGTGTTTAAACATTGTTTTTAGTTAAGCAATTGACAAGAATCTCTCTAGACTTGCCACTAATGACTAATTATTGCAAAGATATGTAAACCATTGCTTTGAATTATGGTGTGTAGGAAATCATGTTGTTTAATGAGAAATCAGGAGTCATAAATGAAGATTTTGAGGAAGTCCACACGACCAAGTAATCCTAGAGTAAATACTAGGCGTCAGCAACCATAATGACCATTGGTACGGGCAGGTCCCTCTCGTACGGTCCTCCTTTACCATGTGGTGGTGGCTTCGTCTCGTCAAACCCTACAACTTTCGTGAAGACACCTATATATTTCAAGGTCCTAGTCGCCGAGTAGAGGGACGCCATTCTAAGATTGCATCACAAAATCCACCAAAGGAGATCCACACCATAGTTCATCCCTCCATCTTCCATCCTCTCCATTAGCCATAGCCATTACTTTGTACTTGAGAACTCCTTGTGATTCAGCGACCATTGTAAGAATATTTGATTTCAATCTAAGTATTTTGCCCAATGTTTTCTATCCTTGATCTTATTGTTATGAGTGAGTAGTCCTCACGGGATGTGGGTTGGGGAGAAACCTCGCAGTAATTATGTGCATCTAATCTATGGGACTATTATGTATTGTTTGAATAAGGGATTTGTATCTTTTGTTTCTTTGTATCTTGCCTCGATCTTTGGACTTATAGGTACCCAAGACCCCCGAGATCGATAAAGGCTGGAGGTGAGATACTATTTCCCACCGGTGCCTCTTCATTAGTTATATATGTTCCTAGAATTTTAATTATCAAGTTTTAATTAAATTCATGATCATCTCCACCATTAAGCATGTGCCAACCTCCCAACAATAGTGGGACATCAACGACGCGAAGCAGCACCTAAGCAAGCAACTACGACACGCAAGGCCAACTATCTATCAAACATCAGGCAATAGGGCGTGTCCAACGCAATATAGAGGCTGCAAGGAATATAAATGGTGTGCGGAAACTGAAGCATCGCAACAAGGATAAAAATAGATAATAGGAGGAAGTAAAGACTATAAATGCAAAATAGGTAGAAACAGGGAGAATGCTCGCCTGAAAAACATAGCCGAAGATACAATAGAGAACTTGTCGAGACCTTGTTTTTAGTTTTATCTTTTGTTAGTAGTTTATTTATTGTTATTAGTTTACTTTCTTGTTATCTATTTGAAAACGCAAAAAATTAGTTACTTGTTTATTTGTTTCCCTTACTTTAAATATACCAAAAATTGAAGAGCCATCGCTCAAAATAAACTTGTTGAGTATGATACTCCTAGTGATGATTTTATTCGTGCACCTATCACTCAGCCTGCTATTGATGCGGAAGCATATGAAGTTAAGCCGAATCTTTTAAGTTTGGTTCAGCGGAACCAATTTGGAAGCTCATCTTCTAAGGATTCAGGTTTGCACTTAAATACTTTTACTAAAATTTGCGACATGATGCGTATTAAGGATGTTGATCCAAATGGTGTTAAATTACGTTTGTTTTGTTTATCTCTAAGAGGAGAGGCTAAGGATTGGTTGCTAGCTCTACTTAAGGGTACTATTGCATCTTGGGAGGAATGCACTGGTCTTTTTATTACTAAATTGTTTCCCCAACTAAGACTATGCAGCTTTCCAACATTACAAATTTTAGACAAGAAGATCGCGAGCCACTAGCGCTTGCATGGGATGAAAGAAGCCGTAATGAACTGTCCTAGTCATGGGATGGAAGAATGGCGTATATTGCGTTTATTTTATAATGGCCTTAACCCAATGTCTAAGTCGATGCTAGATAGTGCAGCGGGAGGAACAATCATGGGAAAGCAAGTGAGTGTTGCAAAAAAATTACTTGATGACATGCAAAACAACCATGCCCAATGACACGTGGAAAGAATCTCAAAAAGGGTCAATTCAATCACCGAGGTAAACAATTAAGAGCTTACTGCTAAGGTAGACGAGTTACTCAACATAGTAAAGGGTAAGGAAGATACCCAAATTAATGCTATCACTACCGATGTTAATGATGTTAATTTTGTAGCTCGTACTCCTTATAATCCTTCTTGGAAGAACCAAATTTTTGCTTCTAATGTTCTAAAACATTATTCTAATCCTATAGGAGCTCCTTACAATAATTATGATAATCATAATGGAGCATATCATGGTAATCTCTCATTTGAATATACTGGTAGAACCTTTATGCAAGCTTAAACCGAGCAAAATAATATGCTCATTAAAATCACGGAGAACCATGAGACTAGTATTGGTAAATTATTTAATCAAGTCGTTGCAATTAGAAATGATGTGCAGACTCTAAAGGAAAGGACAAAGACCATGGAGGCACCATTTGGTAAGGTAGCTAAGAGCCAAGCTCTCATACTGGCAAAATTCGCTGGAAAACCCGAGCCAAATCCGGCAGAAGACCTCAAGATGATGAGAGTGGAAATGAATGAACAGAAGCCTGAAGAGCTAGACTATAGAAACGTGCCAAAACCTAAATAAACCGTGGAAGATCTATTAAATATGATCATGTAAAGAATCCCATGAGGACGGCCGTGACCGTGCTTCACTAGAGCTTCTACCCCGGTGGTTGTCGTGGCGGAAGTCGAGGCATCGACCTGGCCGGCACCACGACCGCCGTGCCTCCCACGGCCTCTCGCACGTGGTTGTCCACATTCGCACTTTGCCGACGGAACCTCCTCCGCTTCCACCATCACGAGCTTTCCCCTGTCGGTGGTAGAGAGTCACTCGGGCACCATGGGGAGGGGCGAGACATAAGCTTCAGAAGTGGGAAAGAAAGGAGGAAGGAGCCGAGGGAGTGGCGTCTAGGAGAAGGCACCCTTTCCATGCCACCATCTAACAAATCGGGAAGACATGATGCTTCGGGCATGCAGCATTAACCGCTGGTCAGCCCCACGCGTTGTCAAGTCGTGGGGGAGCAACTTCCAAGGTGGTACAAACTCGCATCATCCAACGGTGAAAGGCGCACAGACACTTCAGATGCACGGCCAGGATGTGCGTGGCGGCAGTTCAGCATTGACCAGGGCGGCGGCAGGCTCCACCGACTGTTTGGGCCCTTGCCGCTGAAATGGACTGTATGGGCACCTAGAGGGGGTGAATAGGTGCTACACCAAATTTTTAGTTCTTTTTCAATTTTAGGCTTAACACAAAGGTAAATTCTCTAGATATGCAACTACAAGAAATTTCCCTATATGTAAACCTAACTACTAAGCAAGTAAAGGTGTAGAGAGTGGAACGAGGTCACCATAGTGGAGCACATGGAGACACATGATTTGTTTTACCGCAGTTCCTTCCTTGTTAAGGGAAGTATGTCTGTGTTCGAGGGGTGGGCGGTACTAAGACAACCACGCCAAAATAGGCCTGATCCTGTTCTCCGATGGATCTCGCCACCAAAGGCCTGATCCACCTTCCATTATTTGGCACCCTTGTAGGCGGGAACCGGTGCCTTTACAACTCTAACATGGTATGCATCCACAACTGAATTGGAGGCTCCCGTGATGACAACAAGCTGCCACAAGAACAGGTTAACCAATAACTGAATATGAGATCTAGATATTTGCAAGAAACACTAGATCAAGAATCCTCCAAGTGAATGGAGAGGAATTGAAGAGCTTGATTGGTGTTGATGTAGATCGAAGCCTCCTCCTTCGAATCCCCAAAGATCAGAGCATTCGGGTCGTTGAAAGTAGAGATCTCCTTTTGGGATTGGATGACCAACACAACACTTTTTCAAATGAATCAATAGATCTAAGAGGAGGAGCAATTGGGGAATTTATAACCCCTGCCAAAGCCAGCCATTGGAGAAGTTTGGGCCGGATTATCCGGCCTAAGTGGGGGGCTGGATTATCCAGCCGGGGCAAATCTCCGGCCTGGAATCGGACTGTCCGAGCCAAAAATCTGCCCCTCATACTGAGTGACGCGTCTTGGCTACCTTTGAAAAAAATCTAAAGGGGCGGATTATCCGGCCCGAGCAAAACCTCGGGCCGTGGCTGGACAATCCGTGGGAAAATTTCCCCCCATACTGAGTGACGTGCCTTGCTCTCCTTTGTCGATCGACCACGGGCGGATAATCCGGCCCTTGGCAGGGGTGGATAATCCGCCCACCAAAACTATGGTTTAGCTATTTTTTGAATGAACATTAATCTGCAGCACTAAACACAGATCAAATAATCCTTGGTATTGTTATCTAACACACAAAACACTAGGGATCATGAAATGTTCTTTCAATCTCCCCCTTTTTGGTGTTGGATGACAATACTAGGATTTGCAATAACGCCCTACTAACAACATCATTCCAAGATATAAAAAGACTCCCCTTAGATGTGTGCATACAACAAGTTTTCATTTGAATACAAATGCACACATGAAAGTACAAGGCTTTTCATGAGTTGGAACCTAGGATCAAATGATGAGTTGGAGAAGAATGTATCATACCACCGGAAGATCAAGTCCTCAATAATAAAAATAGACACTATAATAGTCACTTATTGAGACTTCCAAGAATAATACCATTGGGATTCATCCATAAAGATAATACAAGAATTCCATGGCATGGGGATGAATCCATACTCTCATAGAGATAAATCCATAATGATAATTCCAAAGATAACCGGGATAGATCCATAATCTCACACAACCACATAGTCTCAAACAATCACAAACCAAATATACAATTTAAAAGTTCAATGCTAAATGGACACATGAGAGGTAAAGGAAACAATGAAATATCAAATGTGCATGTGCCCGACCCATGCAAATCCTCGACATCCTAATAGAACTACTTCTCCCCTTTGGCATCGAAACACCAAAAAGGGAAAATACCGATGCTATAGTCCCAAGAATTTTTTGTTTTACATAGATTCAGGCCAGCATACCCCAAACAACACCCTTGAAAGATTCAATAAGGACTTGTGTGTAAGATAGATGGCTCGAGGACAGAGAAAGTCTTAGGTTTAGAGAACCAAACTGAGATGGTACAACACACCAAGAATTGCAAAAACCAAGATAAATAAAATCTAATTGTTGGTGTGTTTTCCATAAGAACAAAAGATGGACAAATAAAAAACAATAAAACCCTCAAAAGAACCAACTCTTCATAAATAAGAGGGTGGTGGCCGAACCCACCATGTAGGAGTAGATGGCATGACACCGCAAAGATGTTTCTTGGGTTCATAGCAAATACTCATCAATAAACTCAAATATTACAAAATGATATTAAGAGAAATGATGTATCTTGCTTTCTGCATTATGGGGGGAGGGTTAGCCCAACAATTAGGATCACACTCCCCCTATATCCATGCCCATACCTTAACCAAATAAAGGATGAAATATAGGGGAGTATGCAAGGGAGATCAAGTCAAGCTCCTTGAATCAACGATATTTAGCTCATTCCTCAAATAACAAAACATTGCTTCATCAAGTGGCTTCGTGAAAATATCAGCAAGTTGATTCTTCGTGCTCACAAAAGATAGGTCAATATCTCCACGAGAAACATGGTGTGAAATAAAATGGTTACAGATCTCAATATGTTTAGTCCTTGTGTGCTGCACCGGATTGTAGGAAATTTTAATGGCACTTTCATTGTCACATAAAAGAGGCACTTTATCATAATTGACACCGTATTCCTTTAAAGTTTGCCTCATCCATAGTAATTGAGTGCACGCACTTGCAGCAGCCACATATTCCGCTTCGGCGGTGGAGAGAGATATGCAATTTTGTTTTTTGGAAGACCAACATACCAAAGACCTTCCCAAAAATTGACGAGCTCCAGAAGTTGACTTCCTATCATCCTTGTCACTAGCCCAATCAGAATCTATATAACCACATAAAGAGAAATTAGAGCCCTTCGGATCCCAAAGACCAAAGTTAGGGGAATGAACCAAGTATCAGAAGATTCTCTTGACTGCCACCAAGTGGATTTGTTTAGGAGCCGCTTGATACCTTACACACACACCTACACTCAACACAATATCGGGTCTAGATGCGTAGAGGTAAAGGAGAGAGCTGATCATGGTACGGTATACCTTTTGGTCCACATCTTTACCATTGGGATTTAATTCAAGGTGACACTTCGTTTGCATCGGGGTAGCAACACCATTAAGATCGGTCATCTTGAATCTCTTTAGCATGTCTTGTATGTATTTTGCTTGATTAATAAAAGTCCCTTCTCATAGTTGCTGGATTTTGAAACCAATAAAGAACTTCAACTCGCCCATCATAGACATCTCAAACCTATTAGTCATAATCTTTGAAAATTCATCGTTAAAAGCTTGGTTAGTTGAGCCAAAAATAATGTCATCAACAGCATATGAAAATCTCCCCATTAACCTTCTTAGTAAAAAGAGTAAGGTCAATCTGCCCAACTTCAAAACCCCGGTCTAACAATAACTCTTTTAGATGCTCATACCATGCACGTGGGGCTTGTTTAAGGCCATAGAGCACCTTATTGAGTTTGTATATGTAGTTCGAAAATTTGGGGTCCTCGAAGCCTGGGGGTTACTTAACATAGACCAACTCATGTAATGGACATTAAGAAAGGCACATTTAACATCCATTTGTTGTAATTTAACGTTATGATGAGATGCCTAAGCAAGGAGGATATGGATCGACTCAAGGCGAGCCACTAGAGCACAAGTGTTGCCGAAGTCGATGCCTTCCACTTGGGAAAAGCCTTGTGCCACAAGTCTTGCCTTGTTCCTCACAACAATTCCATTTTTATCTTGCTTATTCTTGAAGATCCACTTTGTCCTAATAACATTGTGACACTCTTTAGCCTTCTCAACGAGCTTCTAGACTTTGTTGCGCTCAAAATTGTTGAGCTATTCATTCATAGCCATAACCCAATCCAGATCTTCCGAAGCTTTAAAAACCTTCTTAGGTTCCACCACGGATATATGTGCTTGATGATCGCTAAACCTTGCTATATTTCCCCTTGTGGAAATCCTTCTCCTGAGATCACCTACCACTTTATCAAGTGTGTGACCCCTGAGTTCAAGGTTCCGTTCAGCTTGATCTTTGTGATGAAATTCAATTTCTTCATTGTTCCTTGGAGGAATAAATTCATCATCTTGTTCTTCAACTTGACTATTACCTTGACCAACAGAATGTTCAGTACTAGTAGTTGATGGTGACACTGTTGGGTTCACGGCATAGAAAACAAAAAAATTCTTACGATGGGAACTATTATACGCCAAGATCTATCTACTAGATACAAGAAATGGGTGGATATACATCCATAGAGAACATACCCTCGAAGAACAACAAAGTTTTATTAACAACATGGAACTCATGGATGATGTAGTCAAATGCTTGCTGATCTCAAGATCATGCGGAAGTCCTAGCACCACAAATCAGCAGCGCATCCATCCTCGCACACACGTTCAGGCCACCGAATAACCTCCACGTCCTTGCTCTAGCGATAGCAACTCCTCCAGACGAAATGCCACCGGGAACATGTATCTCGCTAATCCGAGACCATGGGGGAATAATTATAGAGGGGGAGATAGATCCTTCATGAGGAAGTGTGTGTGTGAAGGAGTGAGAGGGGGCCTTTTATAGGAGGGGGTGCCCCTCCCCATGGCCAGCGCCCCATGGGAGGTTCCCCTTCACCTCCCTCATTCATGTGGTTGTAACCCCTCCACATAAATATGCCCCTTCACATTCTCTATTAAAGTCTCCACTTTAAATGCATTGAATTTCTCCAAATTTAATGCTCTCTCATTTAATAAAACTCTTTTATTAATTTTATTCAGAATTTTGTTAATTACTTTAATTAAAAAACATTCACAGAAAACCCCTGCAACATTTCAATATCACAAGCAGAACCAATTTCAGCAATTTCACACGAAACAATTTCGGTGTCTATTGAAATAATTCTAGCACTTTGCAATTTTTTCGTCTAGAACATATTCTCCAAATGGTGTTTGGCAACCCTTACGTGTGTCACCCCATGGTTCGCGAATAATGTACACATAATCGAGACCCCTCTCACATCAATAATTAGAAGTGGGACCTGGAGATCCATACCGAGTCCCACAAATTCAACGACGAATTCTGTGATCAAGAGAACCTGTAACGATAGTAACTAAATACCTTTGTCTTGCGATATATTACATGTACAAGATTCGATCATCAGTATCTCAATACTTAGTTTCATCTCATTACCGACATGCACTCTTTTCTCGTTCCCATGATATAACATCCTAGTGATCACATCACTTCCTTGCAAGCGATCTTAATGTGATATCACCGAGAGGGCCCAGAGTATATCTATCCATCATCGGGGTTGAAAAAATCCACTCTGGATCCATGAGCCTCAACATAACACCTTGGGAATACCGAAACCCATCTTTACAGTCACCTTGTTATGGTGTGACATTTGATGTTATGAAAGTATTCTTCTGGTGTTAGCAATTAACATGATCTCATGGTCTACGGATAAAGATTACTTCGTATGATGCTATAGCAATATAAACATAATGACCTTGATCGTAATGCTATAATTCGGATGAATGTCCATCACATCATTCACCAATGTTGTGACCTCATTATTAACAACATCCAATGTCCATGATCAAGAAACCTTGATCATCTTGTTAATCAACGAGCTAGTTTATAGAGAGGCATAACTAGGAACTTTCTATTTGTTTACTAAACACACATTTATTAAGGTTTCCGTATTAATACAATTATAGCATGCAAAATAAACATCTATCATATATTTGGAATACATATAATAACAACTTTATTATTGCCTCTTAGGGCATATTCCATTCAGTCTCCCACTTGCTCGCGGATGGAGTGAAACCGGCACTTAATATGCTTGGAATTCTTGTGAGACCTTGGTTCCTTGGTGTTGGCTATGGCTCCATTGTTGTCACAATAGATCACCATTGGGTCCAACGCACTAGGAACCACACCTAGTTCCGTTATGAACTCCTTCATCTGAACCACTTCCCGTGCCACTTCTGAAGCAGCAACATATTCCACCTCCGTCGTTGATCCAGCTACCACAGGTTGTTTGGAACTCCTCCAACTAACTGTTGCTCCGTTCAAGAGAAATACGTATCCAGATTGAGACTTAGAGTCATCCAGATCAGTGTCATAGCAAGTGTCGACATAACACTTAGCTACCAACTCTTCTTCACCCCCATATACAAGAAACATATCCTTAGTTCTTCTTAAGTACTTAAGGATATTCTTGACCACTATCCAGTGTTCCGAACCTGGATCAGATTGGTACCTACTAGTCAAACTAATATCATGTCACATCCGGTCTTGTACATAGCATGGCATACATTATAGAGCCTATGGTTGAAGCATATGGGATCTTATCCATTATCTCTCTTTCTTCCGCCGTAGCCGGACTTTGAGTCTTACTAAATGTCTTGCCTTGCAACATAGGTAAGAACCCTTTCTTACTTCCGTCCATATTAAACTTCTTTAATATCTTATCAAGGTATGTACTTTGCGATAGCCCAATTAGGCGCCTTGATCTATCTCTATAGATATTAATGCCTAATATATATGATGCTTCACCAAGTCCTTCATCAAAAATTTGCTATTTAGGTAACTTTTAACACTATTTAAAAGATTTACATCATTTCCAATCAATAATATGTCATCCACATATAATATCAGAAATGCCACATTGCTCCCACTCACTTTCTTGTAAATACAAGCATCTCCATAAGTTTGGACAAATCCAAACTCTTTGATCACCTCATCAAAGTGGAGATTCCAACTCCTGGGATGCTTGCTTTAGTCCATAGATGGATCGTTGAAGCTTGCATACCTTATTAGCATCCTTAGGATCGACAAAACCCTTAGGTTGTATCATATACAACTCTTTTTCAATATTACCATTGCGGAACGTAGTTTTGACATCCATCTGCCATATTTCATAATCGACATATGCAGCAATAGCTAACATAATCCTAACCGATTTTAGCATCGCTACAGGACATAATATCTCATCATAGTCAACTCCTTGAATTTTTCGAAACCCCTTTGTGACAAGCCGAGTTTTCTTTTGAAAATCCATTTATTCACAATGGCATTTTGGTCGTGAGGTAAGTCCACCAAGGTCCAAACTTGGTTTTCGTACATGGATTCCATCTCGGATTTCATGGCTTCTAGCCATTTGTTGGAATCCGGGCTCATCATCGCTTCTTCATACGTCGCAGGGTCATCTATTTCATTAACCATGAAATTCATAACAGGATTTCCGTATAGTTCAGGAGTTGCACGTGTCCTGCTTGACCTGCGAGGTTCGCTAGTGTCCTCTTTCGGAGATTCATGATCATTATCATTAGCTCCCTCCTCATTCGGTGAAGTCAACTCCGGAACAATTTTCAGTGTTGTGCCACTCGCTGTTTCATGAAGAGAAGGTTCAATAACCTCTTCAAGTTCTACCTTCCAAGTACACAGACCTTTTCTGGGAAACTCTTTCTCTAGAAAGGATCCATTCTTGGCAACGAAAACCTTGCCCTCGGATCTGTGATAAAAGGAATACCCAATTGTTTCTTTAGGGTATCCTATGAACATGCATTTTTCTGCTTTGGGTTTGAGTTTATCAGGTTGAAGTTTCTTCACATAAACATCGCAATCCCAAACTTTAAGAAATGACAGCTTAGGTTTGTTTCCAAACCATAATTCATACGGTGTCGTTTCAACAGATTTAGACGGTGCCCGATTTAAAGTGAATGCAGCGGTTTCTAGTGCATAAACCCAAAATGACAGTGGCAAGTCAGTCAGAGACATCATAGATCGAACCATATCCAATAAAGTACGATTACGACGTTCTGACACACCTTTATGTTGTGGTGTTCCGACAGGTGTGACTTGTGAAACTATTCCACAATCTCTCATGTGTGTGCTAACTCGTAACTAAGATATTCACCTCCATGGTCAGACCGCAGAAATTTAATCTTTCTATTACGATGATTTTCCACTTCATTCTTAAATTCCTTGAACTTTTCAAAGGTTTCAGACTTGTGTTTCATCAAATAGATATACCTGTATCTACTGAAATCATCCGTGAAAGTAACAAAATAATGATATCCACCTCGCGCCGACACACTCATTGGACCACATACATTTGTATGTGTGATTTCCAATAAATCTGTCACCCGTTCCATTGAACCGAAAAACGACATTCTAGTCATCTTGCCCATAAGGCATGGCTATCAAATGATTCAAAATCAAGTGATTCCAAAAGTCCATCAGAATGGAGTTTCTTCATGCGTTTAACACCAATATGACTTAGATGGTAGTGCCACATATATGCAGATATATCATCATCAAGTTTAATCCTTTTAGCATCAACTGAATATGCGTAACACTATTATCGAGATCCAATAGAAATAAACCATTCATCACAGGTGCATCACCATAAAAGATATCATTCATATAAATCGAACAACCAATGTTTTTGGACTTAAATAAATAATCACTTCGCATCAAACACGATCTGGCTACAATGTTCATGCTCAGTGCAGGCACCAAATAACAATTATTTAGATTTATCACTAATCCTGATGGTAGGTGGAGAGGCAGCATTTCGACGGCGATCACGTCAACTCTTGAGCCATTGCCGACACGCATCTTGACCTCACCCCTTGCTAGTGGTCGCATGTTCCCCATCCCATGATTAGAGTTACATATATTAGCAATTGATCCAGTATCAAATACCTAGGTGCTACTGCGAGTACTAGTCAAGTACACATCAATAACATTTATATCATATATACCTATGTTTGCCTTGCCGGATTTTACTAAAGCCACATATTCGGGGCAGTTCTGTTTCCAGTGACCATTCTCTTTGCAATGATAGCATTCACCATCAGGCTGAGGGCCTACCTTGGTCTTTTTCTTAGGTGCAGCAAATGATTTGCCACCCTTCTCGAAGTTACCTTTAATTTCACCTCTTTCCTTGGAGATGGCGATCTTATCAACCATCAACTCATAATGCGTTTTCTTTATGTCTACTTCGGTAGCCAACAGAATGGCAGCGAGTTCAGTGAGTGATCCAATCGCACCACTTATATTGTAATAAAGTACAAACTCTTTGTAGATGGGTGGGAGCGACTGCACAACTCTATCCGTCGCAAGATCCACTGGGATACCATATCCTAGTGCCTTAAGATGTTGAACATAACCCATCATCATGATGTGATTAATCATAGAGTCGTGTTCCTTCATTTTTATGCTAAAGAACTCGCTAGAGATCTTATATCTCTCAGCTCGGATTTGGCTCTCAAACATGGCTTTGAGTTCATTCACCGTCGCATCAGCGCTGCTGAGTTCAAAGCGTCTTTGGAGTTCAGGTTCCATTGACATAAGGATCGCGTATTCTAAAAGAGTGTAGTCATCATGCTTTGTGTCATACACTTTGCGCTCATCTAGAGACACAGTATTTGTAGGAGTGTAACCTATTGGACCATATAGCACATATTGTTTCTGTGCAGCAGTGAGGAAAGTCCTCAAGTTCAAGGCCCAGTTGGTAAAGTTGCTACCATTTGCCGCAAGTTTCTCTTTCTCCATGAACACATTGAAATTAAAAGCAGGTGGTTCCATCTACAACATAATTTGTAAAGTTTAGACTAAGTTTATGATAGATCGAGTTCAACTAATCAAATTATGAATGAACTCCCACTCAAAAACAACATCCCTCGTGTCTTTTTGGTGATTACATGAACCAAATCCACTATACCAAGTCCCATCATCACGTGAGTCGATGTAGCTTCAAAGGAGAGCAACTATATGGGCATCATATCAACTTTATGACTCATGCTTAACCTTTTGGTCCGTGTTTCGAGGCCATGTCTATACATGCTAGGCTCGCCAAGTAAGAACCTTAGTACTCACGTGTGTAAAACTGTCTTACACCCGTTGTATGAAAGCGTAGAGTTGAGTACACCCGATCATCACGTGATGTCTCGAAACACGATTCATAGAACAGTGCATACTTAAGGAAGAACACAATTTTAATCTTGATATTTAAATGAGGGATCATCTTATAATGCTACTAAAGCACCAAACAAGCCATATAAGATGCAAACATCAAATGTGTAAACTAAAATGATACGGTTCTTGCACTTGATCACTATCATGTGCATCGTGGTATGATCTTTATCATTCCTTTATGTGTAAGGCCAAGGTCTATGGAACTTACACGTTAGGTGTGTTGCAAGACTATCAACTATAAATCAACTTACAACATTACCATATCATGACACAAGCCCAGCAACAATCTAAACTAGATGCTTCTAATTTATCAATTGCAAGTTTTATGTGGCTTAGGGATTTCGAAGATAGAACCATTCTTACCTAAGAACAAGTAACCACAACTGTAACATCCCAATTTCAGCAACCCTGATTAGTTATCAAGAATGCAAAAATCAGGGGGAACAAAAACTTTTTCTTGTTAAGTGTTGCAGTGCTTGCTGGTGGATTGTATGTGCTTATGCTTCTAATTGTATAGCTTATGATATACTCCTTACCTCAACATCAGTTGTCAAAAAGATATTTAACAAAACTATCCTGGCTCCTTTTTCATATTCTCAAATGTTCTGGAATTTCAAAACCTGAGCCAAGAAGCCTTTGCAAGCAAATTATTTTAGTAGCTTCTATCGATCAAACTATGGAGAGCAACCTATTATAATCTCCTTATGTTTCATAGACAGAACCTTCAACTATTCTTATCTCTAGTCTTCGCAAAACCTCTTTCAAAAGCTTTTGAATTCTACCCTTCGTAGGGATACCAAGGACTCTTACCTTACTCAAACTCCAACCCTTCAATATTGCCCATCCATACCTCAAGCTAAGCTTGACGGTAACCCAAGTAGTAGTTGATTTGTTTGTAAGATGAGTTGCCTTGATTTACTGTTTGACTTGATTGCTTAGAACTAGTATGAGATACTCTATGAGCTCATCCACATGGATCAAGATACTTTAAAATCACCAAACCCTAAGCAAGAATACAATCTGGATCTAATCTCTAGACACAAGGTGATCATCTAAAACCCTTAACCAAATCAGCTCTAAAGTGATCTAATTCTAGAAGCTTCCAAGCCTATGAGGACCAGTATCAAGCAAGGATCCTTCCTAACCAATCTACACTTCAACATCATCCACTTGATGATGCTTTGGTACCTTGCAACCCATCAAAATCATCACCACCCACATTCTAGTCAAAAACCCTAAATCTGCCAAATTTGGCTAAGTCTGTAATCTGTTTCAACATCACCTTTTTGAATGCCTCCTTTTCTCAACCCCTGTGCATTTTTGAAAATGAATTTGAACAATATTGTTAAAAATCCTAATTAATACCAAGTCCCACTCTTGCCCTTGGTTAGATCATCCTCCAACCCACTTGTTCTTGATGGTTTTGCAGGGAGGAAAATAACTATTCCTGCAAATCTAGTCAACATGCCAACTTTGATAGAAGCTCACACCACCATCCCACCTTCTATGGACCAACTCTTTGCATGGATGTGTTCTAATCATATAGGTATATCAACATATACTTCATTTGTTCCAAGTGGATCCTTGTGCTTCTTAAACCCACATGGTTTATAAGGCATCATGAGTCATTTGGTATGGCAGCCTTATTTTCAACAAAGTTTCCCATCACTCCCAGACCACCTCATATGTAACCAATCCAAACTCCTTCTGCCATGATCATATATATGACTTGGTCTAACTATCCATCTATCCCTTGCTTCAAGGTGAGCCCTGAGCTCCAAGATCCAACAAAATTTTGGTGGTATAAAATATAACATCACCCTAGATCCCCAACTCCTTGTTTTCCATCTAATTCAAGTTGGATTCCCCATTCCCAAGGTTGAAAATGCTTGCTAAACCTTGTATAAATCATCTACCTTGATCATCAAGATTTATCAAATATTATCCATAATTATTATGGCTCCAAATTTAATCAATCTCTTTAATAGACAAAACCTCCAAAACTTCTTCCATAAAGGAAAGTTTGGTTTTCGCCAAAACACTTCCCCAAATTTTGGCTCAATTGAGGTCCAAATATCATACCCCATCTTCCCACTTCAAAAATAAATATTTTTCAATAACTTTATTATTTCTTTTTGCCTATTTTCTTAAATGGCAGAAATGGAATAGTAATTGTTTTAAATACTTTTAAGACACCATAAATCCTGGGCAAATTCTCCTAAGTGTGTATTCACATTTGGGACCACCTCACATCAAAATCCAACAAGGTCCAATGTAAAAATATCAAATGAGCTCCAATACTTCACTTCTGCAGTTTTTGAATAAATGGATTTAAGTGGACTAAAACTCCTTTGAAAAATCTCAAATAATTCTAGGAGGGGTACCTTGACTGTATCTACCCACTAGTACCACTCCCTCATTTTATAAAGACTACATCCCTATACTTCCTTCATAACCATTAAATTGACCAATTATGCCAACTAATCAAATCACTACTCAAACCACCTCCAACCCTCATCAAAAGCTTAACCAGCACCTCTCTCCAGCACCCATCACACCCCTGGCCGTTATCCCAGTAGCACTACACTGTAGCAAGGCCATCCTTTTGTATTTAGCTCTTGGAGCAAGCAAGTGAGAGAAACACCATATCTTGCATATGTTGTGGAGTAATCACCACAGTAGCTACAGCACGCCTCACTCCCTCTCTAGTCAATTCATGACCCCACTTCCCTCCCCTCTACACCACTGAGAGCCTCCGTAGCTCCCCTAGCCCCCTCTCCCTCCCTTCTTTTTTCACTCGAGGTAAAAAGGGAGGATCCCCCAAGGCTCCTGGGGAAGAGATGCTGCCCCTCCTCTGGTCCCTGGCACCACACCCTCCTATCCACCGCCCCTGTCGACCAACCAAGGCTTCCCCACCTCCCCCTCTGTCCTCCATGAGCCAAGACCACCGTAGACCTCCCCTCCTCAGGGATAAGACCCCAGACCATCCCAGCCACTCCCTCTACTCGCTTCACCCTCCCTCACCTCACAACTCCATCTTAGTAGGCGTCCTAGGCCTCTCTCCCCCTCTGCTAGCCAGGAGAGGCCAGAGAAAAATCTTCGGCCATTCCCATGGCTGGGCTCGCCTGACCTGCCCCACGCCTCCCTCACCCTTCCTATTCGCCCTAGAGTGAACCCTCCATAAGAACCATCTAATCCCCTCCTTTTCCTCGACATGCAGATGCCCAGAGGACATCGCCGACAAACTCTGTGGCCACCCCGAAGGCCGTTGTCGCGCGAGCATCCTCCCAACGTCAAACCACCCCGTGCCACCCCTCTTCTTGCTCGCCATCGACGACCGCGCCGCGCCGCCGCGTCCCTGTCGCCTCTCAAGCTTCAGGTGAGCCTCCTGAGCTACCGCCGCTGCTGCTAGGGTTCCTGCACGCCACGCCTGTCACGAGGTAGGAGAAAGGAGGTGCACCATCAATCCCCCTTTTAATCTGACGGTTAGTGCCTCCTGTACCGATTCGGCGCAGTCTGCCACTGCCAGGCGGGCCCGCCCTGTCGGGTTTAAAAACCGCGCCGTGCGCGTGCCCTGGCAAGGTGTTGGGCCGGCCTGCCCCAGATTGGTCTCGCGCAGGGAATCCTGGCCCACTTCCCTATATTCCCTCCTTTTTCTTTTTCTCCTCAAATAAAAACCTATTTCTAGATGGATAGTTTAATTCCAAAAGAAAATGTAAACTACCATATATTGCCCAGATCTAATTTTGGGTAGGTACATACCTGTCTTATGAAACATACAGTACAAGAGTTGGACCTAATCAATGTGTAGTTTAGCTTTAGAAATTTAAATACTAAAATGTCTCCTTTTCACAAATAAAAGTCTCCAGGGAATTTAGTAGATCCAAACTGAGTATATCCACCCTGTTGCGAAAGGTATCTATTGTACCTTGTTTGGATAATTGGCCCTCCTCCAAAAGTCCCATGGTTTGCCCCAAGCAAAAATAACAAATATCCCTCTATTCTGCCTTTAGGAATTTCTTTAGGACAATCCAAAGTTGGTTTTAACCTAATTCCAACTCTCAGTGATGTAGGACATCAATTAGTATCAAACCATAGGATATCACTATTTTTTGGAGCCTCTGTTGGTTTATGGTGATTTAAATATCTATGTATAGTGTTATGTCAATAGAAAAATCACTAAAGGAGTTTGACAACTCCAAAAAGAGTGAATCCAATTCCTACAAAAAGGTATTCAAAATACCTACCATGTGGAATTGGTTTCTTATCAAAAGCTACCGTAGATTAAATCGGGTAAAAAAGACAAAAACCCTCCAGAACTGCTTTTGGGAATTTCCTGAGGGCATTCTGGTAAATATTTTGACATTATTCCAACTCTATTTGTATCAGTACATAAAACCCTACTGAACCATCCAAGGAAATAATTTTTCAGCTCCAAAACTTTTCTGGTGAATTATCTCCTAAAACTAGAGTTTATTTCACTACAAAATTAATAACTAAATAAAGAAAAGTGATAAAATCATGAAACACTTTTGTTGGCCTTGTTTTGGCAATACCTACCTGATGGTATCATTTGTGCACATTTGTATCTTACTTAAACAAGCATTAGTCAAAACCCCTTCCGTATGTGGTATTTGACAAATAAATCACAAAGGCAAACTCTCAAAGGCAATTAAAGCATTTCCATATGCTATGATCTCAATCTATCAAAACTACTGAAGTAATATGTGGTATGTTTGTTTCTGTATGGATGGGTGATTATTTGCCTTGTGTTGACTACACCCTTTGTTTGCTTGCATGTGATCCATAACGACGCTAGATGCGATTAAATCGGAGATCAGACGAAGTGGTTATTATTCGTATTTTTGGGTATTCTAAGAAGAAGTCTAGGGACATATTTCCATATTGTTGATCATCAGGCAAGCCACCTTCTTGATCATAAGCCTTTCCCTACTGTTCTACTTATGCATGTTTTATCTACTGTTTATCAAAACTGCATTGTTTACTGTATGTCGATGTATATATGGTAGTGGTTTGGCTCCTCCAAACTATTACTCTTTGGTACTATCAAGTACAACCCCCTTGGTGACACCTACTTGTCCCTAGTAGAATAGATGGTGTATCACCCATACCCTTTGGAGACCCCGTTTTAGCCGAAGCAAAAACTAGAGGAATGGGAAGACCCCGGAAAAAGTTTTACCAAATGTTTTATGATAAAAACTTGGTGAGGTGGGACCTCCCAAGAGATGTTGAGAAACAAAAAGTTTCTATTTTACAAAATGCTGAAGAAAAGATGGAGGAAAAAGGTTTACAAAAACGCACCCGGTTCTTTGCAGTTTTGCTAGAACAATTAACCATGTGCAACCACATTACTCTGGAATGGGACAGGGCTAGATTTGATGGTTGTTTATTCTGGTATAAGCTGCCTCATAACTACTACAGGGGATCGCGATCCCTGGAGGGTGGGCCTTCTCACGTAAGGGTCCATGTGGGACATTGACCTAGAGAAGGAACAAAGGGTTTGCGGACCTTCACACGTTACTATGAGCCCCTCATTGAAAGCGCGCACTCGATAAGTGGAAAAAGCGCTCCGGTTGGTCCTCGGTACCCGACGTCCCTGTGTTGAGGGGAACAACACACATAGGGTAGGCACTTATATTGGAGTGAGCATCTGGAGAGTCTTTATTGGTTACTCGACCCACGATCGGTGTAGATCAGGGTAGTGTACTCGGATGGTGTGGGTAAAGTGTGCAACCTCTGCAGAGTGTAAATCTATTCGAATAGCTATGTCCGCGGTCATGGACGGTTGGGAAGGTTGATGTAGAGCGGTGCTGGTTTTGTTTTCAAAAAGGATTTCGGAAAATAAATGGCTTTGCAAATGATTTGACCATGGGATGGTCGTAAAGGAGAAAGGTTTTGACCAAGGGATGGTCGGAAGGAGGAGAAAGGAGTTTGGTCGTGGGACGACCTGAAGACGGGAACAAATAGGTACCCCAACTCTAGTGTTTTCTAAAACTTTCCAAAAAGGTTTCCAAAATGGTTTACAAAGGTTTTCAACAAAGATATGTAGATGGTATATCTACAAGAGAAACTATTTGAGAAAATAACCTCTCTTGAAGCCCTCCTACTACCATAGCCATAATGCATATCCTCTTGTTATTACTGCTATCTTAAGGTGGTTTGCGAGTACATTCAAAGTACTCACTAGCATTGTCCCTGGCTATTAACTTGGTCAGATATCAAGAAGAAGGTGACGTTGATGACTATGTGAGCTAGGCCGTCCTCCCAGTCAGTTGCATGTAGGTTAAGGCATGGCTCGGGCTCTACGCTTGATGAAGTTCCGCTGATGATTATTGATGTAGCCATAATGGCATGTAAGGTATGACATGTATCCTCTTAGGTATGGATGTTTACTTTGATACTTGTCGGTTATGTGCCACGACTAACTGATCATGGGATCGTGGTGTATGCATAACAGGGATTCTCGGGAGATTAATCCGGGGGCCCCACAGACTTGGTACCAGAGCCATCCTGACTGTAGGAGAACCTTAGTTAGCATGGTCGCTAGATAGGAACCTTATTTCGAAAACCTCGTCTTTCGAAAACTAGTTTCTCAATGAGTTTCAAAAAGTTCTACTTCTTCTCTTACTCTAAGTAAATGCTTTTGAAAATGGTTTCCTCTATCCCTCGTCCAAATTTCAAACCTACAGATTTCAAATAACTAGGACCTAGAACCGGGTAAAGACGTTGAGGACGAGATGAAGAGAAGCAACTACTAGCAAACACAAGGAGACTACCATATCGCTCTACCAGCAGAATCCTCATAATCAGAAGACATCAGGTGTTGCACTATCAAGAAGCGTCCAAGATACGAAGAAGGATTTATCGGCAAGATAGTGACTCCGACCTGAAGAAAGACGATATCTAGGGTCAATAGTCCTAAGAGTAGGATTCCCCTACATCGCGAGTAGTTAACTCCTTGGTACCTAACGTTGACTGGTTTGCTTGCCTAAGTGCATTATGTGTGGCTTGATGTGTGTTGTCTGCCGAGGACATTGCGATTCTCTTGCTCTGTTCGCCTTGTGTGTATGTTCTGGTTTGCTTTGACCTCCTTAAAAATGTGACTCGAGGAGCGATAACCCATATAGTAACTCAGGAAACCCCTGTGTTAGCTGTCGGTAATGAGACCCAGACTAACCTCGAGAGTTTATGACAGGAAAAGCATCGCAAGACCCAGGAGTTCGACATCGTCAAGTCAGAATCAACTACAAAATTTCACCTCAGCAGGATGGCATACCTCGTCAAACTCACCTCGCAAGACTCGTCAATAGCACCACACTCCCTTGTTCCTCAGTCTACTATAGCAAGAATCCCGTTGAAGCCGGAAGTCCATCACCGAAGGATCCTCAATATCCCCAAGAAACCACCCGATAAGTCAACCCAGACAAGAAGTAAAGACCTAACCACACTAACCTTTGGTGTATTAGAGCTTCTGACCGCCTCACGAGACTAACTAATCTAGTCAACCCTACCCAAACGAACGGAATGATCCTCCCTAGAAGGACAGAACCACCCCTGGAGTCAGATACTAAGGAAGCGTGAAGATAACGAGTCCACTCCGCCATCAGGCAGAAGCAACGCAAGAAATGCAAATGAAGATCGCTTACCCAACGTTGTCTGCTTCAACCCTGAATAACTACTAGCAAGATGAGTCGTAAACTACTACGTTAGGAACCACCCCGCCAAGGGTGATAAAGTAGGGCATGGCTCGAAGATCTCAGCTCAAGATTCAGACAAGGTATATCCTTCCGCTAACAGCAAGTCAGCCTCCCAAGACAAAAGATCCAAATCCCTTCTCGATGAACCTTAGTGAAGCTCTAAGGTGGAAAGACTAGGTCTTTCCACTCAATCTCTAGAAGACTATCTACCGAAAGATACTTCAGGGAAGATCCCCAGATCCGACGTCTTTTCGCCAAGTAGCAACTCACGGTACATCCAAGGAGAAACAAACTGAAGATTCTGCAAAGTCCCTCCGCTACTTCAGCTGAAAACTCACCCAAAGGACCACCGAACTGCTAACCGCTCAATTCTAGTCGCTTAGAGGACGTGAGACTCCAATGGCTCCAACAGACTAAGTACGTCTAATCGTAGTATATGAGCCCCGTAGGATCTACCTTCGTGGATGACATCGGAAGATTCCAACTCTAGGAAAGAGAGTGACGATAGTATTCAAAACATCAATCCACGACTCCAAGAAGGAAGGACTATGTCAACTCTCCGATCCACCCTAGTTTAATCCTAAGGGGGAAAGACTGTGTCTTTCCCACAAAAATAGGATAACCCTTCGCCAAAGAAAACTCAGGAGTTTTGACCCTAAGGAAGAGCTGTTGATCCTTAGACAAAGGTACTCCCAACTGTAGATTCTATCCTCCGACGAGTACTCCGTGAAGTTCAGAATCAAGGTAGTCTGCCTAGCCTAAGCCTTCGGGGTATCGAGCCCCAAAGGATTATAAGATCATTACTTGAAATCAAGGCCAGACTCTGCTCAACTCTCCGTGCATCCCGGATAACTGAAGCTCAACTTCATCAACGGAGTAGCCACTTTCAAATACGGAGTCCGTAAGATAGGACGCGTAAGACACCGGATAGCAACTCGGCTCAAAATCCCCTAACCCTACTCTCCTGAATCTCGGGACGAGATTCTTTTTAAGGGGGAAAGGTCTGTAACATCCTAATTTGAGCAACTTTGATTAGTTGTCCAGAATGCAAAAATCAGGGGGAACAAAAACTTTTTCTTGTTAAGTATTGCAGTGCTTGCTGGTGCATTGTCTGTGCTTATGCTTCTGATTGTATAGCTTATGATATACTCCTTACCTCAACATCAGTTGTCAAAAAGATATTTAACAAAACTATCCTGGCTCCTTTTTCATATTCTCAAATGTTCTGGCATTTCAAAACCTGAGCCAAGAAACCTTTGCAAGCAAACTATTTTAGTAGCTTCTATCGATCAAACTATGGAGAGCAACCTATTATAATCTCCTTATGTTTCATAGACAGAACCTTCAACTATTCTTATCTCTAGTCTTCCCAAAACCTCTTTCTAAAGCTTTTGAATTCTACCCTTGGTAGGGATACCAAGGACTCTTACCTTACTCAAAATCCAACCCTTCAATATTTCCCATCCATACCTCAAGCTAAGCTTGACGGTAACCCAAGTAGTAGTTGATTTGTTTGTAAGATGAGTTGCCTTGATTTGTTGTTTGATTTGATTGCTTAGAAGTAGTATGAGATACTCTAGGAGCTCATCCACTAGTATAAAGATACTTTAAAATCACCAAACCCTAAGCAAGAATACAATCTGGATCTAATCTCTAGATACTAGGTGATCATCTAAAACCGTTAACCAAATCAGCTCTAAAGTGATCTAATTCTAGAAGCTTCCAAGCCTATGAGGACCAGTATCAAGCAAGGATCCTTCCTACTCAATCTACACTTCAAAATCATCCACTTGATGATCCTTTGGTACCTTGCAACCTATCAAAATCATCACCACCCACATTCTAGTCAAAAACCCTAAATCTGCCAAATTTGGCTAAGTCTGGAATCTGTTTCAACATCACCTTTTTGAATGCCTCCTTTTCTCAACCCCTGTGCATTTTTGAAAATGCATTTGAACCATATTTTTAGAAATCCTAAGGACTACCAAGTCCCACTCTTTCCCTTGGTTAGATCATCCTCCAACCCACTTGTTCTTGATGGTTTTGCAGGGAGGAAAACAACTATTCCTGCAAATCTAGTCAACATGCCAACTTTGATAGAAGCTCACACCACCATCCCACCTTCTATGGACCAAATTTTTGCATGGATGTGTTCTAATCATATAGGTATATCAACATATACTTCACTTGTTCCAAGTGCGTCCTTGTGCTTCTTAAACCCACATGGTTTATAAGGCATCATGAGTCATTTGGTATGGCATCCTTATTTTCAACAAAGTTTGCCATCACTCCCAGACCACCTCATATGTAACCAATCCAAACACCTTCTACCATGATCATATATATGACTTGGTCTAACTATCCATCTATCCCTTGCTTCAAGGTGAGCTCTGAGCTCCAAGATCCAACATGATTTTGGTGGTATAAAATATAACATCACCATAGATCCCCAACTCCTTGTTTTCCATCTAATTCAAGTTGGATTCCCAATTCCCAAGGTTGCAAATGCTTGCTAAACCTTGTATAAATCATATACCTTGATCATAAAGATTTATCAAATATTATCCATAATTATTATGGCTCCAAATTTAATTAATGTCTTTAATAGACAAAACCTCCAAAACTTCTTCCATAAAGGAAAGTTTGGTTTTCGCCAAAACACTTCCCCAAATTTTGGCTCAATTGAGGTCCACATATCATACCCCATATTCCCACTTCAAAAATAAATATTTTTCAATAACTTTATTATTTCTTTTGCCTATTTTCTTAAATGGCAGAAATGGAATAGTAATTGTTTTAAATACTTTTAAGACACCATAAATCTTGGGAAAATTCTCCTAAGTGTGTATTCACATTTGGGACCACCTCACATCAAAATCCAACAAGGTCCAATGTAAAAGTATCAAATGAGCTCCAATACTTCACTTCTGCAGTTTTTGAATAAATGGATTTAAGTGGACTAAAACTCCTTTGAAAAATCTCAAATAATTCTAGGAGGGGTACCTTGACTGTATCTACCCACTAGTACCACTCCCTCATTTTATAAAGACTACATCCCTATACTTCCTTCATAACCATTAAATTGACCAATTATGCCAACTAATCAAATCACTACTCAAACCACCTCCAACCCTCATCAAAAGCTTAACCAGCACCTCTCTCCAGCACCCATCACACCCCTGGCCGTTATCCCAGTAGCACTACACTGTAGCAAGGCCATCCTTTTGTATTTAGCTCTTGGAGCAAGCAAGTGAGAGAAACACCATATCTTGCATATGTTGTGGAGTAATCACCACAGTAGCTACAGCACGCCTCACTCCCTCTCTAGTCAATTCATGACCCCACTTCCCTCCCCTCTACACCACTGAGAGCCTCTGTAGCTCCCCTAGCCCCCTCTCCCTCCCTTCTTTTTTTCACTCGAGGTAAAAAGGGAGGATCCCCCAAGGCTCCTGGGGAAGAGATGCTGCCCCTCCTCTGGTCCCTGGCACCACACCCTCCTATCCACCGCCCCTGTCGACCAACCAAGGCTTCCCCACCTCCCCCTCTGTCCTCCATGAGCCAAGACCACCGTAGACCTCCCCTCCTCAGGGATAAGACCCCAGACCATCCCAGCCACTCCCTCTACTCGCTTCACCCTCCCTCACCTCACAACTCCATCTTAGTAGGCGTCCTAGGCCTCTCTCCCCCTCTGCTAGCCAGGAGAGGCCAGAGAAAAATCTTCGGCCATTCCCATGGCTGGGCTCGCCTGACCTGCCCCACGCCTCCCTCACCCTTCCTATTCGCCCTAGAGTGAACCCTCCATAAGAACCATCTAATCCCCTCCTTTTCCTCGACATGCAGATGCCCAGAGGACATCGCCGACAAACTCTGTGGCCACCCCGAAGGCCGTTGTCGCGCGAGCATCCTCCCAACGTCAAACCACCCCGTGCCACCCCTCTTCTTGCTCGCCATCGACGACCGCGCCGCGCCGCCGCGTCCCTGTCGCCTCTCAAGCTTCAGGTGAGCCTCCTGAGCTACCGCCGCTGCTGCTAGGGTTCCTGCACGCCACGCCTGTCACGAGGTAGGAGAAAGGAGGTGCACCATCAATCCCCCTTTTAATCTGACGGTTAGTGCCTCCTGTACCGATTCGGCGCAGTCTGCCACTGCCAGGCGGGCCCGCCCTGTCGGGTTTAAAAACCGCGCCGTGCGCGTGCCCTGGCAAGGTGTTGGGCCGGCCTGCCCCAGATTGGTCTCGCGCAGGGAATCCTGGCCCACTTCCCTATATTCCCTCCTTTTTCTTTTTCTCCTCAGATAAAAACCTGTTTCTAGAAAATGTAAACTGCCATATATTGCCAAGATCTGATTTTGGGTAGGTACATACCTGCCTTATGAAACATACAGTACAAGAATTGGACCTAATCAATGTGTAGTTTAGCTTTAGAAATTTAAATACTAAAATGTCTCCTTTTCACAAATAAAATTCTCTTGGGAATTTAGTAGATACAAACAGAGTATATCCACCCTGTTACGAAAGGTATCTATTGTACCTTTTTGGATAATTGGCCCTCCTCCAAAATCCCCATGGTTTGCCCCAAGCAAAAATAACAAATATCCCTCTACTCTGCCTTTAGGAATTTCTTTAGGACAAACCAAAGTTGGTTTTAACCTAATTCCAACTCTCAGTGATGTAGGACATCAATTAGTATCAAACCATAGGATATCACTATTTTTTGGAGCCTCTGTTGGTTTATGGTGATTTAAATATCTCTGTATAGTGTTATGTCAATAGAAAAATCACTAAAGGAGTTTGACAACACCAAAAAGAGTGAATCCAATTCCTAAAGAAAGGTATTCGAAATATCTACCATGTGGCATTGGTTTCTTATCAAAAGCTACCATAGATTTAATCTGGTGAAAAAGACAAAAACTCTCCAGAACTGCCTTTGGGAAATCCCTGAGGGCATTCTGGTAAATATTTTGACATGATTCCAACTCTATTTGTATCAGTACATTAAACCCTACTGAACCATCCAAGCAAATAATTTTTTGGAGGTCCAAAACTTTTCTGGTGAATTATCTCCTAAAACTAGAGTTTATTTCACTAGAAAATTCATAACTAAATAAACAAAAGTGATAAAATCATGAAACCACTTTTGTTGGCCTTGTTTTGGCAATACCTACCTGATGGTATCATTTGTGCACATTTGTATCTTACTTAACCAAGTATTAGTCAAAACCCCTTCCGTATGTGGTATTTGACAAATAAATCACAAAGGCAAACTCTCAAAGGCAATTAAAGCATTTCCATATGCTATGATCTCAATCTATCAAAACTACTGAAGTAATATGTGGTATGTTTGTTTCTGTATGGATGGGTGATTATTTTCCTTGTGTTGACTACACCGTTTGTTTGCTTGCATGTGATCCATAACGACGCTAGATGCGATTAAATCGGAGATCAGACGAAGTGGTTATTATTGGTATTTTTGGGTATTCTAAGAAGAAGTCCAGGGACATATTGCCATATTTCTGATCATCAGGAAAGCCACCTTCTTGCTCATAAGCCTTGCCCTACTGTTCTACTTATGCATGTTTTATCTACTGTTTATCAAAACTGCATTGTTTACTATATGTCGATGTATATATGGTAGTGGTTTGGCTCCTCCGAACTATTACACTTTTGTACTATCAAGTACAACCCCCTTGGTGACACCTACTTGTCCCTAGTAGAATAGATGGTGTATCACCCGTACCCTTTGGAGACCCCGTTTTAGCCAAAGCAAAAACTAGAGGAATGGGAAGACCCCGGAAAAAGTTTTACCAAATGTTTTATGATAAAAACTTGGTGAGGTGGGACCTCCCAAGAGATGTTGAGAAAGAAAAAGGTTTTGTTTTACAAAATGCTGAAGAAAAGATGGAGGAAAAAGGTTTACGAAAACGTGCCCGGTTCTTTGCAGTTTTGCTAGAACAATTAACCATGTGCAACCACATTACTCTGGAATGGGACAGGGCTGGCTTTGATGGTTGTTTATTCTGGTATAAGCTGCCTCGTAACTACTACAGGGGATCGCGATCCCTAGAGGGTGGGCCTTCTCATGTAAGGGTCCATGTGGGACATCGACCTAGAGAAGGAACGAAGGGTATGCGGACCTCCACGCATTACTATGACCCCTCATTGAAAGCGCACACTTGATAAGTGGAAAAGCGCTTCGGTTGGTCCTCGGTACCCGATGTCCCGGTGTTGAGGGGAACAACACTCATAGGGTAGGCACTTATATTGGAGTGGGCATCCGGAGAGTCTTGATCAGTTACTCGACCCACGATCAGTGTAGATCAGGGTAGTGTACCCAGATTGTGTGGGTAAAGTGTGCAACCTCTGCAGAGTGTAAATCTATTCAAATAGCCATGTCCGCGGTCATGGACGGTTAGGAAGGTTGTTGTAGAGCGGTGCAGGTTTTGTTTTCAAAAAGGATTTCGGAAAAAAATGGCTTTGGAAATTATTTGACCATGGGATGGTCGTAAAGGAGAAAGGTTTTGACCATGGGATGGTCGGAAGAAGGAGAAAGGAGTTTGGTCGTGGGACGACCTGAAGACGAGAACAAATAGGTACCCCAACTCTAGTGTTTTCTAAAACTTTCCAAAATGGTTTACAAAGGTTTTCAACAAAGATATGTAGGTGCTATATCTACAAGAGAAACTATTTAAGAAAAGAACCTCTCTTGAAGCCCTCCTACTACCATAGCCATAATGCATATCCTCTTATTATTACTGTTATCTTAAGGTGGTTTGCGAGTACATTCAAAGTACTCACTGGCATTGTCCCTGGCTATTAACTTGGTAAGATATCAAGAAGAAGGTGATGTTGACGACTATGCGAGCTAGGCCGTCCTCCCAGTCAGTTGCCTATAGGTTAAGGCATGGCTCGGGATCTACGCTTGATGAAGTTCCGCTGATGATTATTGATGTAGCCATAATGGGATGTAAGGTATGACATGTATCCACTTAGGTATGGATGTTTACTTTGATACTTGTCGGTTATGCGCGACGACTAACTGATCATGGGATCGTGGTGTATGCATAACAGGGATTCTTGGAGGATTAATCCGGGGGCCCCACAACAACAATGATAATCAAATTATTAGCAACTCGTTGTAAATCAGATATTGACTATAGTAGGAGAGACAGACACCTGCTAGCCACTTATGCAAAACTAATTGCACGTTAAGCGTGGAACAAGTCTCATGTGCGAGGACCTATAAAGTTAGTTTGGGCCGCTTCATCCCACTATGCAAAAAATATCCAAAATACATGAAAGAAGCAATAACATGATCATCATCGCCCACATACTCATATGTGTACTACCCGTGCAAAGCATCTACGCATAGATCAGGCTCTGATACCACTGTTTGGTTCGCAGCATAGAAAACAAAAAATTCCTACGATGGGAACTATTATATGCTAAGATCAATCTACTAGATACAAGCAACGGGTGGATATACATCCATAGAGAACATACCCTCGAAGAACAAAAAAGCTTTGTCAACAATATGGAACTCGTGGATGATGTATTCGAACGTTTGCCGATCTCAAGATCGCGTGGAAGTGCTAGCGCTGCAAATCAGCAGCGCATCCATCCTCGCACACACATTCAGGCCACCGAAGAACCTCCACCTCCTCGCTCCAGCAATGCAGCAGAAGCAGCAACTCCTTCCAGACAAAATGCCACCGGGAACATGTATTTCACTAATCAGAGGTCGTGGGGGAATAATTCTAGAGGGGGAGAGAGATCCTTCACGAGGAGGTGTGTGTGTGAAGGAGTGAGAGGGAGGCCTTTTATAGGAGGAGGGGTGCCCCTCCCCATGGCCGGTGCCCCATGGGGGGTGCCCCTTCACCTCCCGCATTAATGTGGTGGTAACCCCTCCACATAAATATGCCCCTTCACATTCTCTATTAAAGTCTCCACTTTAAATGCATTGAATTTCTCCAAATTTAATGCTCTCTCATTTAATAAAACTCTTTTATTAATTTTATTCAGAATTTTGTTAATTAATTTAATTAACAAACATTCACACAAAACCGCCTGCAACATTTCAATATCACATGCAGAACCAATTTCAGCAATTTCACCTGAAACAATTTTGGTGTCTATTGAATTAATTCCAGCGCTTTGCAATTCTTTCGTTTAGAACATATTTGCTCCAAATGGTGTTTGGCAACCTTTAAGTGTGTCACCCGATGGTTTGCGAATAATGCAGACATGATGAAGACCCCTCTGAGATCAATAATCAGAAGCAGGACCTGGAGATCCATACTGACTCCCACACATTCAACGATGACTTCTGTGATCGAGAGAACCTTTAACGATAGTAACTAAATCCCATTGCCTTGCGATATATTACATGTCCGAGATTCGATTATCAGTATCTCAATACTTAGTTTGATCTTGTTACTGACATGCACACTTTTCTCGTTCCCATGATATAACATCCTAGTGATCACATCACTTGCTTGCAACCTATCTTAATGTGATATCACCAAGAGGGCCTAGAGTATATCTATCCGTCATCAGGATTGAAAAATTCCACTCTTGATCCATGAGCCTCAATGATGTCTGCAAGTGCGTAGATCGTTTGTAGCTAGTTTCGAAGTTTAGATATCGATCCCATAGAGAGCCCAAAGGTAAGTGTTTATTGGTGAAGTCTCTATCACACGAAGTTGTCAAGGGTCTTCGAGTGAATTGACTGAAAGTGTTGAAATAAGAATAGGGTTTTGATTAAATGCAATAGATTTAAATAGAACTAAAATGTAAACTTCAGAAATAAAATGCATAAAAGTAAAGAACAACTTTGTTTGTTTGTTGTTTTCTGCAGATGGCGAAAGAAGGCGCGGGGATATTCAGTTCATGGTGATAGTGAATGTGCCAGGTGGACGAGTGTGAATGTAACAATTATAATATTATAGATATATGTGTAGGAGAGCAACCATAATTAGCCGAAACTCCTCTTGGTAGATTTCATCCCAACTTTAATAATCCTACTAGCCTGCTACGAAAACCATGGTCAGACACTTGACGATTAAGACCCTACATGTCACTTAGCGATTAAGCTCCTTGGATCGGACTAATGCAATAAGCACAGTGGTTACTTTTTATCCTTGAGTCAACTAGCTTTCTGTTGATATCCCTATGTCACCTAGGGGTCGCCGGTCCACTAGCAAACAAGATCTTATCTATGTAGAACAAGGTATCATGTTGTTTGGGCCCTTAATTGGACTACAAGAATTAAGCATCCCACAGATAGTCAAGCACACATAATATAGTAATTAGAATCAATCACAAACTAATGGAAAATATATGAAGGCACATCACATCTCACCCATCCCCTACATCTCCCACGCCCAAGGGAATTACTCACACATGAGAGAAGAACAGATCATCAATATAATCAAATAAAGGGAATTCGTCTTGGTATTTGTCGTAGTGGTGTCACGGCAGATGCCATGTATAGGCTAAAGGTGGGGACTAATACTCGCTAGGGGAATCCAGGGAGGGATAGTGAAGTGATTCTCCACACAAGAGCTTGTATTGATTTTCTTCCAAGGTTACAAGTGCTCCTAGAGATGTATTGGCGAGAGGAGGAAGAAGGAGCTCTCGTACTCTCACCCACAGATCTCCCCTGAAACCCATGACCAAAACAGAATCATAGAGAGACCAACCCCTTCTACAGAAGCCCTAGCCCCCCTTTTATAGGGGAGGCTCGGTTTCAGCCTAGGGCATACGTGCAAGCATATTCCTGAGAATATGCTTCCTCCCAAAGTAGTAAGCCGACCGGCGTGCTTTTCCCCCGCGTCACACATGCAGAGGCTACGTGAGCCTCTGCGGCGCCCGTGTCAGCCGACATGGGCGTCGTCACGCTTGTCGGCCATGTCCCGGTGGTCCTATCCTTGCTCGCTTCACTCAGGCAGTGCGTACCGGGGCTCCTTTTGACCAGTGAGATTCCTTCCTTCTCCTAGAAGCTTGCTATGACCCGGATGATGATTCATCCCGCCACACCCGTTCCTGCATACATGTCAAACATTCACTTCCGACTTACTGCTTAAGTCAGATGAGATCTAGTTAGGCGAACGCCCCCAGGTCCGGATTACCCCGTGATTCGGCCTGCCTTGAGGTGACCCGGCCAGCATCTGCTTTGGCCTTGCCGAACCTCGGCTAACTCGGCCTTTATACCCCGGCGTAACCCTACCTGGGGGTATCCCCCCAACATTAGTCCCCGAAGCTGGTGCGGTCTTTGCTACCTCAGCCGCTAAGGCCACACCAGGTTCAATCTTGTGCCCCGGTCGTTATTGCCGAGTTACCTCTGTACCTCGGACTGCTTGGATTTACGTTCCCTTCGCACATTTCAAGTTTTCACTTGCCGGGCGGGTTACCACAGTTCCATCCGGGTCTTGCTTCCTTCTCTCGTACGCTAACCCATGTGAAGGGTAATCATTATGTCGTCTTATTTTAAGGGACGGTACAGTAACCGCCGTAGTAATTGTCAGTTATCACTGTGCGTGGGTCACGTCACGCCTGCCTCCTCGTTTACCGCATCAGCGCGTCACGTCATAGGATTTTCTCCGTCCTGTGGCTCCTCACTGATTGGCCCGGACGGGTGATACACGGCCACAGCGTGTGGCCGGTCCACAGGGTGCGATCCCACTCACCCCTGACGGGAGTGGTTAAATAGCGGAGGGGTGCGTCCCTTAGGATTTTTTCCCCTCCGCACCCCTCTGCCCGCTGTTATTCTTCTTCCTCTTCCTCGCGACCGCACTGCCGCTAGCATCGCCAAAAAGCAGCGTCGCCGCCGCGCTTCTTCGTCGCACCTCCGCGTCGCCGCCACCGCGACGCGAATTTCTCGCCACGGGTCTACGCCAGTCCCGGCCACTGTCCCCCGCCGCCTCCAGTGCCAGCGAGGGCCTCGAGGACTAGATGACTGAAGAGGAACTCATTGTTGCTGAGCAGGACATGGAAGAGGACGCCGTGGCGGCGGACCGCGGCGCGTGGGCCGGCTCCTGGGTCTGCCAGGATGACCTGGACTGGCTCTACCGGACCAGGCGCATCCCTGCCGGCGTCGCTGCGCGTCTTCCTTCCAACGAACTGGCCCCATCACCTAATCCGGGCGAGTTCGTCGTGTTTCTGTCTCATTTCCAACGGGGCTTCGGCTTGCCGGTGATTGATTTTTTCCAGGACTGGCTCGGTACGTACCAACTCCAACCACACCACCTTGCAGCCAACGCCATCACCTCTCTTTCTGCCTTTGCTTCTACGATCGAAGGCTACGCCGGACTATGGCCCACGAAACAGCTATGGATCCGGTTCTTCGGCCTTCGTTGCAACGTCATTCCCAACATCCACGCTGATCCGGAGGACAAGCGGCTCACTCAATTCGGAGCGGCCTCCATTTCACCCCGGCGATTTTCCATTTTTCCCTGGGTCACCGGGCTAGAGTCCTACAAAGGATGGGCCCGGACCTTCTTCTATGTCCGGAATACGGGCACCGAAGACTCGATCCGGTTGCTTCCCTACACTCCGGGTCCACCTAACCCGGACCTGTGGGACGTGATCCCCAAGAAGCCCACAGCCTTGGCCAACCAAGTGAGAAAAAGGTTCGTGGAACTGAAGGGGCTCGGGCTATGCAACGAGGATGCCATGATCACCTTTGTGCGTAACCGAATCTCACCCCTCCAGAAGCGCACTCACAAGGTGTGCCACATGAGCTACGGCCGCGATCCTAACCGGACCTCATCCTTCGAGCTGACCAATTCGGAGATTTATCGCCGGGTCAAGGCTCTCTTCACCACTCACAAGGACTTTTCCACTGATTGGTCTTGGGGGATTTAGCATTTCTGCCGTGACCGGCTTCCTCCCACGGTAAGTTTCATGCTGCAAACTTAACCCGGATTAATTACATGTCAGTTATTGTTGCAATTTTTGACTCTTTTGTTCGCTCTTTTCCTCAGCAATTCCTTCAGCAGACCCTTGAGGACGGCACCGATCCGTCCCTTAAGTGGGCGCCGGACCGGGAGACTCCGGATGAGGAAGAGCCGGACCAGGAGATGTTCCTCCCTATGACCGACGCCACGAAACGACCCAAGGGTAAATCCTCTTATATTAGAGATTGGCTCGATGATGAAGATGACTCGTAAATCGAGGTGATTGAACCTTTTGAGGCTGTCCCCCTTTATTTTGCTTTTCCGCCATCAGCTCACCCCGGCGGTCATATTCACGAGGATCCCCCTCTCGCTACGGGCGAGCCTGTTCCGGTGGCCACGAAGAAGAAACGTGGGGCTTCTTCGAGTTCTTCCTCCAGACCGTCTCAGCCCGTTAAAAGGCGAAAGAAGTCCGGGGATAAGACTGCCCCCAAACCAGCAGGCAAGGCCCTAGCACGAAGGGCTCGGAAACCCAAAGTGGCCAAAACTTCGTATGCGTAAGTCCTTCTTTCTTCTGTAACTCGTTCTTCTTACTTCATCGTAATTTTTCTTCTGACGTTATTTGATTTCGCAGGGCTCCGGTGGAGGTCCCTCAAAGTGGATCTAGCATCTCTTCCCCTCTCCGACCGAGCCCTTCGCCCCGTCGTGACGACGAGTCACGCCCGCTGAGCCCTATCCTAGAGGGTTCTGCGGCCGCTTCGGGTTCAGCTCCACCTCGGCGAGAGGAGGGTAACCTTGGAGTGGGGGAGACCGGCCTAGCCGGAGCAACGGCATCCACCACCTTGACAACATGTCAACCAGCAGCCACCGAGGCTACTTCGGCCCCAGCACCAATTCCCGTGCTAGCAAGCAGACCAGCACCAACTCCAACCTCGGCATCAGCATCAACTCCGGCAGCGAAAACTTCAGCGCCGGCACCAAGCCCAGCAGCGAGAGTACCAGCACCTAGTTCCTCTGCATCTTCCGAGTCCTCTCAACCTCGGCAAGGAACTACCCCGGCAATTTCTAAGGGGAAAACCACTGCTACAGCTTCCTCTACTCAGCAAGCCAAAGGCAAGAAAGCTCCAGACGCTACCAAGCCTACTGCCGTCGAGTCCGGGCAACGCACCCTTGTGTCAATGCTCCCCAAGAAGACATCAGCAGCAAAGGACGCGCCTGCCGAGCCAACCGAAGCCCAGCAGTTGGTTTTGCACACCAGCCCCGCCCTTGCCTTGGTGGAGAGGAAGGAAGCACATGCAGAAGGCTTGGTGACGCCCCATATGCCCACGGGTGAACGGTATCCTCCGAGCCTGATGGAATTTGTCATGAACTGGAATAAGGCAGAGGCAGTCCAGGAATCTGATCTCCCGAAAAAGTTCGGCCCTGCCGAGTTTTCCGCTCAGATGAATACCGACGCAAAGGCCATTAACCTCGCTGGACGAATGATGGAGGTACGTCGTTTCTCCTTTGCAAATTGTAGATAATAACCATTAGTCCCCGAGCCTCCGGGGGAGTAACATTTTTACTCGGCCGGATGCTCTTTTATAGAACTAACGTAGCTCCATGATAACTTCGAATATGCGCACACCCAAAGCCGGGTTAAGTTCCACTTGGCCCAGATTTTAGTACACTTCGGACATACACAGACCTAGAGCCGGGTTAAGTTCCACTTGGCCCGGATTTTAGTACACTTCAAACATGCACACACCTAGAGCCGGGTTAAGTTCCACTTGGCCTGGATTTTAGTACGCTTCGAACATGCACACACCTAGAGCCGGGTTAAGTTCCACTTGGCCCGGATTTTAGTACACTTCGAACATGCACACACCTAGAGCCTGGTTAAGTTCCACTTGGCCCGGATTTTAGTACGCGTCGAACATGCACACACCTAGAGCCGGGTTAAGTTCCACTTGGCCCGGATTTTAGTACGCTTCGAACATGCACACACCTAGAGCCGGGTTAAGTTCCACTTGGCCCGGATTTTAGTACGCTTCGAACATGCACACACCTAGAGCCGGGTTAAGTTCCACTTGGCCCGGATTTTAGTACACTTCGAACATGCACACACCTAGAGCCGGGTTAAGTTCCACTTGGCCCGGATTTTAGTATGCATCGAACATGCACTAGGCTGACTTAAATTTCTGTATATTTTTTAGGTGACCACCAACCGCCGGAGTGCCGAATTCCAACGCTTGCTGGATACGCACAAGAATCTTCGCACAAAACAAGCTGCACTCATCGCGGAGTACGAGAAAAGGGGTAAATTTCTTTCTCATCCTTCCCTCAATTTTCTTCAACTTCGTTTGCCGAACTAATCTGATTGTTCGGTGTCCGCAGCTGGGGTGGAAGCTGAAAACAAGATAATGCGGAAGAACTTGGAGTAGATCAAGGGTACGTCCTTCTTGTCTGTCTTTACCATGGTTTCCATCGGCTTTCCTCCTTGGCTCGGCAAACATTCATTCTTCGGCACTGTCGGGCCAACGCACTATTTCAGCATCGCTTGAAGATAGTGTGCCTGTGCCTGACGTGATGCTACATTTTCTCGAACAAGCAGGGCAGCACCAAGCCGAACTAAAGAAGAAAGATGATGAGCTCGCCCTCCTCTGGACCAAAGACGATGAGATAGCCAAGCTCAAGGCTGAGATGGCTAAAATGAAGGTGCAGCACCAGACCGAGCTAAAAAAGGCTGGCCAGGACTACACCGAAGAACGTGAGCGCGTCAAGCTCCAAAATGCTAAGGACCGTGAGCTTCTTCAGGAAGCCGAGGTCAAACTTGAGTCGGCAAATGCTGAGCTCGAGCAGCTTCGAAAGAGGCGTGAAGCTTGCATCAAGGAATTGACCCGGATTCACAGTCACATCTCACGTAATTTCCTTTCCTTTGTCCGCCTTATTTCTCCGGGTTACTTCATATGCCTTGTTTTCTCAACTTTGTCCTTTGCCTTGTTTCCCAGGCCACTTTCTAGAGGGTACTGCTATTTCCAGTGCTGCTGTCGCCAATTTCCGCCGAGAAAGGGGTACTCCGGTCGCTCCTGATGGTGAGAGCATTCCCTTTGACATGGAGGACCTGTTGGTCTGCCTGTCATCTCGCGTGGAAATCATCAAGAACTATGGCAGGGACCTCCTCGATGTTGCAGTCCGAGTCTTCAACGCCTTCTGGCCCACCGATGATGCTCCGGAGAGAGCCACACAGCTTGCTGAAAAACTTTCGGAAATTGAGACACAGCTCGACCTCTGGCGAGAGTCCGCTAGACGTGCTGCAGCCGATACCATCCTTCACCACATTTTGACGTGGTATGAGAAGATAGATCTCAGCCTCCTCACAGGCCTGCGCACCGGATCCAAATGGACAGATGACCCGGAGTGGGTAGCTCGGCGCCAGGCTTGCGCCCACAGCCTCATCGAATATTCCCCCATTCATGAATGGACTGAGGGTCCGAGCTTCCTGGAAGTCGCAGGCGAAGAGGAAGTTGAAAACGTTGAAGATGATTTGGGTGAAGACGAAGAGAACACTGCCTCGGATATCGAAGAGGGCGACGATGATGCCGAACTTCCTCCCGCTACTCCTTAAGAAAAAACACTTGAAAATTTATGAGATCCCCGGTATGCCGGGTGGAATTGTATTCCAAACACATGTGATATTTTGCTACTGAGTACTTGTGCCGGATTAACTTGGGCGTAGTCCCCGAGTTTCTTTTTCTTGTTCGTTCAATCTTTTGGCTCGGATCGTGTCTACCTTGATTCGGTTTTACAACTTACGAATCCAAGTTTGAAAAATTGTCTTAACAATACTAGGAAACTTTTAGACTTAGCTCAAAAATAAAACTATATAACAATTGGAAAATGAATACGGGGTTAGTCCGAAACATAAACGTCAGCTCGAATAAATTCTTTTCCTTAGTCATTTTTCATGTGCTACGCAATTCCAAACTTGTTCTCTTGCTTGCCATGAAGCCAATTCTTGTTGGACAGCAGCAAGTCGAAGAGTTGGGTTTTTGGTGTTCACACATTACTAATCCGAATAAGTAGAATAACTTACTCCAGCTGACGCGTAGAAAATAACAAACATTATTAAGGCAGTCCCCGAGTTACTGCTCATGGTGCCACCATTTCGTTGATAAGCTCATTGCCGACATACATACTGACATATGAGATAACCTGGATACATAGACTTCTTAGCTAGGTGTAGAAAGGCCGAAGTATAGCTATGTTCCATGGTCGCTTGGATTCCTCTCTGGACATGTCCGCCTTGTTCTTCTCCTATGGCTTTGCATCTATAAGATAGTAAGAATCGTTCTGCAATGCTTTGCTCACGATGAACGGCCCTTCCCATGGGGGGGATAATTTATGCATTCCAGTAGTACGTTGTACCAGCCGGAGCACCAGATCGCCTTCCCGAAAGACTCGGGGGCACACTTTCCGGCTATGATAGCGTCGGAGATTTTGCTGATATATGGCGGATCTGGACAGTGCCAGTTCTCTCGCTTCTTCCAGCAGATCAACATCATTTTGCCGGGCTTCTTGCACTTCGGCTTCTGTGTATTGGGTGACCCTAGGCGAATCATGCTCTATGTCGGCTGGTAATACAGCTTCTGCCCCATATACCAGAAAGAACGGCGTATAGCCTGTTAAACGATTCGGAGTTGTTCTTAAACTCCACAGTACCGCTGGTAGTTCTTCTATCCAGCACCCCGCTGATCTTTGCAGCGGCTCAATGAGCCGGGGTTTTATCCCAGATAATACTAATCTGTTGGATCTTTCCACTTGTCCGTTTGATGCGGGGTGGGCTACCGAAGCTACGTCTAGCCAAATCCTCTTATCCCGGCAGAAACGAGCAAAAGTTCCTTCCGCAAAATTTGTGCCATTATCAGTTATGATACTGTGTGGATAACCGTACCTCAAGATGATATCTTTGAGAAATGTTACGGCCGTAGCTCCATCACATTTTCTTATAGGCTTCACCTCAATCCACTTCGTAAACTTGTCCACCATTACCAGAATGTGCGTCATATTTCCCCTTGCTGGTTTGAACGGGCCAACCATATCCAAGCACCATACGGCAAATGGCCAAGTGATTGGGATGGTCTTGAGTTCCGACATTGGCATATGTGTCTTGGTAGCGTACCTCTGACAACCATTACATTTTCTCACCAGATCTTCTGCTTGCTCTAAGGCATTCGGCCAGTAGAATCCGTGTCGGAAAGCTTTCGCTACCAAGGCTCGGGATGAGGCGTGATGCCCGCATTCCCCCTAATGTATATCTCGGATGATTTCAAGCCCTTCTTCCGGGTCAACACACCGCTGGAGGACATTGGTCACACTTCTTTTGTATAACTCGGAATTGATGATCGTGTAGGCCTTTGCCCTCCTCTGTGTTTGCCTGGATAGCACCTCCTCAGTGGGTAACGTTCCATCCTTCAGGAATTGAAATATAGGCAGTGCCCAAACCGGTATTGGCCGCACGGGGAACATGCCCTCGTCTATCTCCATCTGATCCACCGACATAACTTCAACCGGACCATGCTGAGCAGTCTCCGGGTCTTGCGAAGCAATACCCGGGTTTACCGAAGCCGTCCCTGGGTTTTGCGCACCACTTCCCGTGTCAACGTCCATGGGCACAGCTCTGGATTCTGTGTCCTCCGGGACGTAGATTGACTCGGATTCTGGGGATGGCCTGATGGATGGTTTCCTGAGGTGCTCTAAAGCTACACCCGGTGGAATTGCTTGTCTGGTTGACCCGAGTTTCGATAGCATGTCGGCAGCCTCATTTTCCACCCGGGGTACATGATGAAATTCGCATCCCTCAAAGTAACCAGAAATCTTCTACACATGAAATCTGTATAGTGCCATGTTTGGATCAAGGGCGTCCCACACTCCGGACACTTGCTGCACCACCAAATCTGAGTCGCCAAAGCATATGATCCGACGTATACCAATTTCTTTTGCTACCTTGAGCCCATGCACAAGTGCTTCATACTCAGCGACATTATTTGATGCGGTGAAGTGGATCTGCAGCACATATTTCAACTGGTCCTTCTTCGGCGATGTGAGTACAACTCCGGCACCTAGGCCGGTTTTGGTCTTTGATCCGTCAAAGTGCATTCGCCAATAGTTCGGATCCGGAAGTGGTGGTTCGTACTGCACCTCGGCCCAGTCCACGAAAAAGTCTGCCACAGCTTGAGATTTGATGGCTTCTCGTCTGTCATATTGCGGCGCATAAGGTGCTAGCTCAATTGCCCATTTTGCAATTCTGCCGCTTGCATCCTTGTTACCCATTATCTCGGATATGGGGGCCTCACATATGATCCAGATGGGATGCTCCTCAAAGTAATGCTTCAGTTTCTTGGCAGCCATGTACACGCCATACGCCACTTTTTGATAATGTGGGTAGTTCTGCTTTGAGGTTGACAACACTTCACTCAAATAATACACCGGCCTTTGCACCGACTTACCTTCCTCATCGCGCTCCACCACTATCACTACACTTACAACTCGGTTGGTTGCGGCTATATAGAGTAACATTGGCTCCTTTGATAGTGGTGAGGCTAGCACTGGTGCCGTGGCTAACATTTTCTTTAGGTGGGTAAAGGCTTCATCAGCCTGCGGTGTCCAAATGAACTTATCTGACTTTTTCATGAGTTGGTAAAGAGGCAAAGCCTTTTCTCCCAACCGACATACAAACCGACTTAACGAGGCCAGGCAACCTGTGAACTTCTGGACATCGTTAAGACACTTCGGCAGTTCCATTCGTTCGATGGCCCAGATTTTGGTTGGATTAACCTCGATACCTCGGCTGGAGACGAGAAAACCGAGCAATTTTCTAGCCGGGACACCAAAGGTGCATTTTTCCGGGTTAAGTTTCATCCGGAACCTTCTTAGGTTTGCAAACGTTTGCCTGATATCGTCAAGGAGCGTTTTGCTTTCCTGGGTCTTGATAACCACATCATCCATGTACACCTGTACATTTTGACCTATTTGGTCGTGCAAACATTTTTGCATACACCTCTGGTACGTTGCCCCTGCATTACGTAAACCAAACGGCATGGTGCGATAGCAATAAGCCCCATACGGGGTAATAAACGCAGTCTTTATTTGATCATCCGGATTCAGAGGTATCTGGTGGAAACCAGAATAAGCATCAATGAATGACAACAGTTCACATCCAGCAGTCGAGTCTATGACCTGATCTATTCTTGGCAGTGGAAATGGGTCTTTTGGACACGCCTTATTCAGGTTCGTGTAATCGATACACATACGCCAAACCACTGCCACGTTCGGGTCATCCTTCTTCTTTTCCACCAGCACCAGATTAGACAGCCAATCCGGGTAAAGAACCTCCATGATAAATCCTGCAGCTAGCAACCGAGCTATCTCATCCCTAGTGACTTTCCTCCTATCTTCGGCTAAGCGGCGGAGAGGTTGCTTCACCGGCTTGGCTCCGGGTCTCACATTCAAAGAGTGCTCGGCCAACTCCCTCAGAACACCTTGCAAGTCCTGTGTGGACCAAGCAAAAATGTCCCGATTCTCACGGAGGAAGCTGACGAGCTCTCTTTCCTATTTATCACTTAGCCCGGCACCAATTGTTATGGTGCGCTCTGGGAACATGTCATCAACAGGAACCTTCTTGGTATCTTTCGTGGCCTGGAAAGAGACAGTTCCATGCGGGTTACTCAGCGCCGGCATATACTGCTGCGCGGACTGAGCCAATGCCGCCACCTCTTGAATTTTTCTCTTTTCCTGCGCGATCACAAGTGACTCGGCTAAGTTTGATCCAGCCGACGCACACTCCATGGAACGCCGAAAGTCCCCAGCAATGGTAATCACTCCGTTTGGCCTGGGCAACTTCATCTTCAAGTAGCTGATATGACAACTTGCCATGAACTTGTTCAGCGCTGGCCTTCCGAGCAATGCATGATACGCGCTTTCTAAGTTCACCACTTCGAACTCCAGATTTTCAGTTCGGCAATTATCCCTCGTGCCGAACAAGACGTCAACCCGGACCTTGCCTATGGGCTCGCAAGAAATGCCGGGCACAATGACATGGAAAGTTGTCCTCGTGGCCTGGAGCATGTTCTCCAAGATACCCAACTTGCGCATTGTGTCCGCATACATGATATTTATGCTACTGCCATTGTCGATCAGTACCTTTGAGAACCTTACGTTAATGCTAGGTCCAATGAACGTAGGATCCAGCACCAACGCACACGAACCAGGGCTCGGCATGAGCTTGGGGTGATCCCTAATGCTCCAGGTGATTTCCTGATCGGACCAAGGCATGTACCTCGTCACTGCAGGCATTACTGCATTCATCTCCATATGCCTACGCTGCAAGCTTTTTCTATCAGTTTCTTCTGTGGTGAATACACAGTAGCTCTAGTGATGCTCCCTGTAGTCGTTTCTCCCCTCGTTTCCAGGGTGCCTCTGATCCGGCTGATGCTGATTTTCTACCTGATGCACTGCATCCCTTCTTTCATTGTTATCATACCTCGGCGGAGGGGAGGCAACATTAGCTGTTGCGTGTTCGCTCCGGAGAGCAATTGCTGCCGGGGTAACTCCTACTGAGGCTGATCATTCCGGATTGCCTGAGCATTCCCCGGACCACCTTGCTCGATCTTGCGCATCCACTCGCATTGCCTCGTCGTATGACCCGCTGGGTTGTTCGGATTTGGCGTGTGAAACTTACACGGCTGGTCCAACATTGACTCGTAAGTATACCTCGGACGGTCTTTCCTTTCTTGCCACTTCTTCTTTTGCTCCGGTGTCCAAGTTTTCTTCCCATCGTTCCTTGGAGTCCATTGGCCTCCAGTTTTCTGGCGCTGGCTACCCCCTGCTCCGGGTTGATCTTGATTCACAGCTGCAACTTTGTGCGAACCGTATCGGTGGTCCGGTCTATCATCTCTCCTTTTTCCTTTGTAATCATTCCTCCGGGATGATCCGGATCCATCCCTCTGATAGTACTCATCGGTTGACACGTTTGAGGCGAGCCTCGGCTGGGTCGGGTCACCCAACGCATACGAATCCGCAATCCGGATCATTTCTGCCAACGTAGCCGGCATTTTCCGTTGCAACTTCATCCACAGCTCGCTTCCATATCTGCACCCCTGTGTAAACCATGCTATGGCCTGTGATTCTATCATGCCCTCGCATGAGTTTCTCACGGTACACCACCAGGTCAAAAACTCCCTGTCTGTCTCATTGGGTCTTTGCTTGCACATAGCTAGGGTCTGTGGCCTATTTGGCCTTTGATACGTACTCAAAAAATTGCTGATGAACATCTCCTCGAAATATATCCAGCAGTTGATGCTTCCTGGTGGCAAATTGTTCAACCACACCCTTGCCGGGCCTTCCAACATCTGGGGTACATACCGTACGGCCCATCTCAGGTTGCCTGTGGCAATTTTTACATCCGTAGCATAGTTTATCAGCCAATCCTCTGGCTTGGTACTACCGTCATAGGTCTTGGTGCCCCTGGGCAGCTGAAAGTTCGGTACCGGTGGCTCTTTCATGATCCGGGGTCCAAAACACGCTGGACCCGGTGGACCTTGACACTCAATCTGTTCCGACCTATACAGTCGATCCAGTTTCAACCTTGCATCGTCCGGCATCAAATCCCTACTTCCCAATCTCGACCCTATCACATGATAGTCCGGTCTCGGGTATCCCGCATTTGCCATCTCCGAATCACCATCGTTATACCGGTTTTTCTCTTGCGGCGCACCTTTCTGTTGCACACCTTGGCCGGCACTGTGCTCTTTCCTTGGCATGTTCCGCTGCTGCGGTTGTCTTGCTCCAGCTGAGTTTTGCTGCCCGGCATTGCCGTTGACAACGTTCCCTTGACTGGCATTGCCTTGGTCGCGGTTACCTCGGCCAGCTTCGCCTCGGCTCACACTCCGTCGATCATCATTTTTCTGCGCTTCTTTTTCTTTCCCTACCTGTGTCGGGTCATACGGGACAATCTGTTTGTTCCGTCTGGCCGAGGTTACCACCTCCTCTCTCCTTGGACCACCATGAGGGGACGATGCGGCTCCAGCGGATTTCTCCGGGTTACCCACCGCCGAATGGACGATCTTGGAGGCTCCAGCTCTTTCCGGGTTTGCCCTAAGTAGTTCCTCGTTTTGCCTATTTGCAATCCGAACCAGCTCGTTAACCCAATCTTGCTGCCTTTGCCGGGCTTCACCCGTCGGTCCCTCTAACTCAGACGCAGCTGCATCCGCTGCTCTGAGGTTCTTGGCCAGGGTACTATACCTCGGCAGCCCCACGGACAAATAGTTTTCTGACTCCTCATTTCCGGCATCACCTTCTCTGTTCATCTCGCTCATGAGATTTCTCCCTTTGACTTTTACATTATCAACCTTGTTCGCCTTAGCGTACTCACGCAGCGTCATGTTCAACGACTGCTGGGGCGTGGCTATTTTCTTTGCGCCCTCTAGTATTTTCTGCCTAGTTTCATCCAGCTCGGCCTGTGCACGAGCCGGATCTACCGCTGCTACTATAGGGTTTGCCAAGCTATCCATTGCCTCTCTCAACACGTTTTCCGGCCTCTCTAGCGGAGGACCTCTACCTTTCCTTGGTGCCTTGGGCGTTACCTCCGGATCTAGCGCCGGATCTTTGCTCGCACCCGCACCTGGCGCTGTCATCATTACCTCTGCATGGTCCGGGGAACGAGCGATACGCTCCCCGCGAGCCACAGTGAGGGGCAGTTCGCCTGCTTCGACGACGTGGCGCGGATGAATGCTAGACACGCCCACCGCAACGTAGACCTTGTGCGCACCGAGCTTGACGAAGATGCCGTTGCGCGGGAGAGGGCGCGTGCCGAAGCAGCCTGCGTTGTCGCTGACGAAGTCCCACGCTCCAAAGCGCTGAACGAGCCCGGAGACGATGCGCTCGCCGGTGGCGATGAAGTTTCCCGTATGGATTTTGACCCCTGCTAGCGCCGCTAGCCCCACGGTGGGCGCCAACTATCGTGGTGGTGTCACGGCAGATGCCATGTATAGGCTAAAGGTGGGGACTAATACTCGCTAGGGGAATCCAGGGAGGGATAGTGAAGTGATTCTCCACACAAGAGCTTGTATTGATTTTCTTCCAAGGTTACAAGTGCTCCTAGAGCTGTATTGGCGAAGGAGGAAGAAGGAGATCTCGTACTCTCACCCACAGATCTCCCCTGAAACCCGTGACCAAAACAAAATCGTAGAGAGACCAACCCCTTCTACAGAAGCCCTAGCCCCCCTTTTATAGGGGAGGCTCGGTTTCTGCCTAGGGCATACGTGGAAGCATATTCCTGAGAATATGCTTCCTCCCAAAGTAGTAAGCCGACCGGGGTGCTTTTCCCCCGCGTCACACATGTAGAGGCTACGTGAGCCTCTGCGGCGCCCGCGTCAGCCGACATGGGCGTCGTCACGCTTGTCGGCCACGTCCCGGTGGTCCTGTCCTTGCTCGCTTCGCTCAGGCAGTGCGTACCGGGGCTCCTTTTAACCAGCGAGATTCCTTCCTTCTCCTAGAAGCTTGCTATGATCCGGATGATGATTCATCCGGCCACACCCGTTCCTACATATAGGTAAAACATTCACTTCCGACTTACTGCTTAAGTCGGATGAGACCTAGTTAGGCGAACGCCCCTAGGTCCGGATTACCCCGTGATTCGGCCTGCCTTGAGGTGACCCGGCCAGTATCTGCTTTGGCCTTGCCAAACCTCGGCTAACTCGGCCTTTATACCCCGACGTGACCCTACCCGGGGGTATCCCCCCAACAGTATTACCGTGGAGATCCACAATAAGAATAGAAAAATATCCAACTATTAAAGATGGGAAGAAACAATCTCAAACCCTAGTCTTGCAAGGTGGAGATCCCTCTCTCTCTCTCTCTCTCAAGTACAAGTAGTGGATATGGGGTTGTATTGGCTAGGAGGTCAAAGATCGTGGAGTGAGATGAAGAACGTCTTCTCCTTCTTCTCCAGATCCCTTCTTTCTACCTTCCGGATGGTGTAGCGGCTATTGCGTTGTGTTTTCATCCCCCGTCGCTTCACAGAAGTAGTCCCTTTTAGAAAGACAGAGGCGGCGACAGCTATACGGCGGGAACTATATGGCCATTTCCGCCGTATAGTTGGTCGTTAAACCGGCTGTGAGCTCCCCTCGCGTGCTTCCAAAGTGGGACTTGCTTGTTTTCTCCAGAATATTGTATTTCTCTAGTTAAATCCTTCTATTGATGACCAGAACCTGAAACACACATTAAAATCCAAGTTTTCTTTGCTACCAAAGTATTAGGATTAGGTAAATCCAGAAAACGATCAAATCCGGGAGAAAACCATCAATAAAAGCCATCAAAAATGTGTCGAATCTCATAGCTATCACTCAACATAACACCTTTGGAATACCCAAACCCATCTTTATAGTCACCCGGTTACAGTGTGACAGTTGATGTTATCAAAGTATTCTTCCGGTGTTAGCAATTAACATGATCTCATGGTCTAAGGATAAAGATTTATTTGTATGATGTTATAGCAATATTAACATAATGACTTTGATCGTAATGCTATACTTCGGATGAATGTTCATCACATCATTCACCAATGTTGTGACCTCGTTATTAACAACATCTAATGTCCATGATCAGGAAACCTTTATCATCTTGTTAATCAACGAGCTAGTTTATAGAGTGGCATAACTAGGAACTTTCTATTTGTTTATTAAACACACATGTATTAAGGTTTCCATATTAATACAATTATAGCATGCAAAATAAACATTTATCATATACTTGCATACATATAATAACAACTTATTATTGCCTCTCAGGGCATATTCCCTTCAGACACATGCCCTTGATCTAGTTCAACAACCATAATAGGAGGTTGTTGATTTGAGATTCTAGGGCCGGATAATCTGTCCCTTGGGGTGGCCGGATAATCCGTCCTGGGAGTTTCAGCACCGTCTTCAGTCCTGACCAAGGTGGAAGATGAAGGGCCAAAAAGTCTAGCTCCACTGGCCGGAGAGTCTGGCCTGGGACTTCTAGCTTGATCTTCATCCCTGGCAGGTGATGGAGAAGTAGGGACGGATAATCCAGCCTCCCTGATACGTCCATTTTGCATCACTATTCTATATCATAATTTACTGTTATTCATTGATATATTTCATATTAAGAGATGATAATTATGTTATTTCATCTGTTTTTGCATGGTTGATGAATTTTGGAGCATGGACCGCTCCAGTTAGGATTTTGATGGAAAAGGTGTTGTTTGGAGGCAAAATTCGCGAATATTAGAAAATTCGAGAAAATACATGGAAAATTCTATTTTTTCAGAAGACGAAGAAAGCCAGAAGGGGAATAGGAGATGGGCCATAGGGGGCCCACACCACCCCCTGGCGCGGTCCACCCCAGGCCGCGCCACTAGGTTGTGTGGACGCCCTGGTCCACTCCAGCCTCTCCCCTCTGGCGTATATTATCCTCCCGAAACCCTACGGGGAGCAACCACAGAAAGATTCCGCCGCCTCAGCGGGGCGGAAAACACCGAGAGAGAAAGATCTCTCTTGCAAACAGAATTCTGCCGGGGGAATTCCTTCCCGAAGAGGGGAGATCGTCGCCATCAACACCACCATCAAGTTGGACTTCATCGGGATCATCATCATCACCGCCATCATCTTCACCAGCACCATCATCACCACCATCATACCGATGTAACAATTGGGTTGAATCTTGCATAGTTCTTAGGGGAAACTTTCTCGGTGTTGATTACTCCTTGTAGTTGATGCTATAGAGTGGAACCATTGAATTATTGTTTATGTTCATATTGTTATATATCATTATTTCATCTCTGATCTTGATCCATATGTTGTCTTGTGAGTAGTTTGTTTAGTTCCTGAGGACATGGGAGAAGTCATGTTGTTGGTAGTGGAATTGTGTTGAGAAAGATTCAATGGTTTGTTAATTAAGTTGTGGTGTACTTCTTCTAGTGGTGTCATGTGAACGTCGACTACATGACACTTCACCTCTATGGGCCTAGGGGGATGCATTGTGTATTTGGCTACTAATCGTAGGGGTTTCCGGAGTGACAGAAACGTGAACCCCCGTTAGGAAACCTTTGCACAAGGGATGTCAGGGTCTTAGAGTTTAAAGCTGTGTCTAGATTTCTATCATAATTACTTTCTTGTACTTGCAGATGCTTGCAAGGGGTATAATCACAAGTATGTATTAGTCCTAGGAAGGTCAGTACATTAGCACAGGTTCACCCACACAACACTTAGCAAGCTAAAGAAGATTAATCAACTATATGAAGCGAAAGCACTTGACGACATTCCCATGTGTCCTTGAGAACATTTGGTCATCTTAAGTAATACAACCGGCTTGTCCTTTGCTGAAGAAAGGATTTGGCCACTTGCTGCATTTATTCTTATTGTCTTTTATTTACTCGTACTTTATTTACTTGCTTTATCAAAAAACCCTAAAAATCCGTTTGTTAAGTATTTACAGAGAATTCATGCTCCAAGCCACTAGCCAACACCTTTTGCTCCTCATTGGGTTCGACACTCTTACTTATCAAAAATACTGCGATACACCCCCTATACTTGTGGGTCATCAAGACTATTTTCTGGCGCCATTGGTGGGGAGTGAAGCGCTATTGGAGAGTGGAATTGGTAAAGGAAACTTCTACTGTGAGTATTGTTTACTTCTATTAGTTGCTTTATTTTCATTATGGATAATTTGCTGAGTTTCTTATTTAGTAATGCTACTACCTTTGCTAAGGTAGTAGGTGAACCACCGCCTGCTGAGAATGATACTTTTAAAATACCTACAAGAATTATTGATCGTGTTATGGATAACTATTATGTTGGAGATGGAACTGTCCATCCCGGTGATCATTTGCTCTTTATACACGAATTATGTGGGTTGTTCAAGTGTGCAGGTATTACTACATATCAGGTTAAGAAAAAGTTATTCTCATTATCATTGAAAGGAAGAGCTAAGGACTGGTATAAGTTGCTGAAGAATGGTCAAGCTCTTGAATGGGAGGAAATAGTGCCTCTCTTTTATTCAAAGTTTTATCCGCCTAGTGAGATTCATAAAGATCGGAATCAAATATATAACTTTTGGCCTCTTGATGAAGAGAGTACAGCTCAAGCTTGGCGGAGATTGAAGTTACTAATGCTCAAATGTCCCATTCATGAGCTCCCAAACAATATTATTATTAATAACTTTTATGCAAGGCTTTATCTTCATGATAAGGATTTATTGGATGCCACTTGTGCTGGATCATTCACTCGCATGGAAGAAGAAGTTAAATGGGATCTTCTGGACCGTATTCAAGACAATGCTGAAGCATGGGAGAATGACAAGCGAAGAAAGTCAGGTATAAACTATGATTATGAATGCATTGAATCTTTTATGGGAACTGATGACTTTCAAAATATTAAAAATGCTTATGGTCTAGACTCTCAAGCTATTGCAACTTATTTTAAGGCTTTTGCTTCCTATATTGAAGTGCCTAAAAAGAAGTGGAATAAGTATCATGAACCATATAAAGATGTTGCTAAGTGTGTTCCTGCAAGAAATACTGAAGTTTATACTACTAATCATGTCTTACATGAACGTTACATTGAGAAAATGCATTTCCCAGTTAAGATAAAGGAAGATTCTATGATAGCTAGTATGGTTAATGAAAGTACAAATAAAGTTGTTGAACCTAATAAACAAATGGATGATGAACCTATAATAGCAAATGTGAACAAATTTTTCGCTAAATATGTAGAAGATGGACACACTATCCTTTGTAAGGATATCCCTAATATTGCTTCACAAAGTATTGTTATGAGAGTTAGTGTCCCTGTGTTTTCTGTTAGGATAAGTAGTCATTGTTAGAATGGTTCTTGTGGTAACTATATCATTAAGTTTACGCATGATACTGAAAGTTACTATGAGAGAGGGAAAAGTGTTCTTATGCATCTCAATATTATTAAGTTTCCTCACTTTATGCTAAAAATCTTTATGTTGCACTTGTTTTTCCTTCCTATGCTAGTAGCCTTTGGTTTCTACAACTTGTTTGTTTACAAAATTCCCTTGCATAGGAAGTGGGTTAGACTTAAACATGTGTATGTTTGCTTCTTAATGCTCTCTTTCACTTCAATCCATATTCTTATGCGAGCATCATTGAAATTATCATGCCCATCTTAATGGCTATATAGAAAGAGCTTTTTGGGAGACAACCCAATTTATTCTTGCTTTCAGTTTGTTTTTGTTTCTTTGAAGTCTTGGAAGTTATTACTTTGGTAATACCCTCTCCTTATCCTTTTTGTTTGATTTTTGTGTCAAGATCAACCTCTAATGAGAGAGAAGTAAGATTTGGGGAAGTTGCTGTCCCGAAATAGATTTTTGTGCTTCACCGTAAAAATTCGTGAGAGATCTCTGTATGTCGGTTTGAGCTATAATTTTTGTGCTTCTACCCCAGGTTGTTATTTAACTTTTGTTATGCACTTTTTGATTTGAGCAACAGAAGATTTTCGAAAAAATTGATCTTTACCTGTTGGTCTGTTTTGACAGATTTTGCCACTCTTGCATTTGCTTATTTAAATCTATTTCCTTTTTGAATTCTTTTTGGGTTTTAGGAAGGAATTGCTACAGTAGCTTATGTTTTGATGGATTTCAGTTGAAATTGGACCTAAAAGGTTTTATCACCTCGCTTATACTAATGTTGCTAATGAGAACTATGTGAAGTTTTGTGTGAAAGAAATATCCAGGTTAATGGAGAAAATGGTGTAATAAGAAAGTGAAAGGTTTCACGACTCAAGCAATATGTGTATGAAGATGAATATATTGATGTTATTCAAGTGATGAATCCGGAAGAATCTACTAAATACCAAATTCAGAGACCTACAGAGTCCGTTTTCGAATAGGTAATAGTTCTGGTAAGAAAAGTTCCGCGAAAATTCTGTCCAGTTATATTTTTGCAGTTTTTATCCAACAAGGAAAGCTACAAAGCGAAAGAGGGACGGAAACGGAGCCTGGGTGGCTCACACCACCATGTGGTGCGGGCCCATCCCTAGCCGCGCCACCAGGTGGTGTGGCTGCCCTGGACTCCCTCTCTGACCCGTTTTCTCACAGTACCTTCCTTTTGTTATAAAACTTGGTAATATATAATCCCCCAGATCCCCCGAGGTTCACATATCGTGTTCTCGTTGTGTTTTCATTTTGATCTTTCTGTTCAAGATGTTGTTCAGGGGTTCGTCTTCGAAGGATTATGAGCTGTGACGCTGTCGCGATCTCCATCGCAATCTTGAGCAGGAGACTCTCGTGGGACAGGTGAAACAAGAAAGGATCGCAACCAGGTGCAAAGACATGGATCGGAACGTCGGGGAGGAAGTGAAGGACATGACAGTAGCCATGAAGGGGCTGATACCTCCAACTCTAGACCTCAGTTCCTTCCCTACAGCAGTAGAAGCTCTATGAGTAACTGACGAGTTCTGCGACAAGTACCAAGTCCTGAGGAGGAAGGTGGATATGCTTCAAGAAGATAATAATAGGCTTCGCAAGATGCTGGAAGATTTCCCCACGCCAACTGGAAGAACACCACCACCACCAAAGGAGTAATTCGTCATCAGGTTTTGGCATCCCCTTGGTTTGTTCCAAGCTTGGGGGAGTGTCACGGTGTCACATCACTATCTTCTATCTTTTTACCTTTTTAGTAGAGTCATATCATGAATAGAGAAGTTATCATGTAGGATGGTTTGCATTATGGAAGTGTCCCCCTCTCGTTAGATATCTATGTATCCCTTGGTGTGAGTTGTCGTGATGGAATATTAACGAGAAGTTCTATCATTTACACTTTCGGATCATTGAGTTAATTTAGTTGGTTTTGGCAAACCTAGCTTGGTGAGTAGCAACACTATTCTTGAGAATTGATTGAAAAGATAAAAGTACTCTAAAGAAATATAATTTCATCATCCTTCTTTGTTGATTTGCTCATAAGTTTAGTATTCTCTAGTTAAGATCTTTTGTGCTTCCAAGGAAGATTTCATGTTTGTTTTTATCACTTGTATGTTTGTTTGTTTCCTTCAACTCTTATGCTTGCTACCCAGCCTTGCTAGCCAAAAACCTGTACTGAGAGGGAATGCTTCTCGTGCATCCAATCCTTAAACCAAAACCTATGCCATTTGTGTCCATCATACCTACTTATTAAGCACTATTACTTTTCCAAGTAAATTCATGTTTTTATCTACCTTCCGAATTAAACTTGTTATGTGAAAATTAGTGATTAAAGCTCTCACGAACTTGATGGCACACTTTCCTTTCTTGCATCTAATAAACTTGAACCATTGTGCCCATCTATGTTGCGTATATGCTAGCACTTTGTAAGTTGTGAATTAGCAGAACCATGTTGTCATGGGGAACGCTTTCAACATTGCACTGGTACTTTGTACCTAGTTGATATCATGTTCTTTTGTCTATGGATGTCGTCGGTGTGAAATGAAAGGGGAGCTTGTAAGTCCATGGAGTTATGTATGTGTGTTAGAGAAATGCCTGGGACGCCGATCTAATCCATGCTGTCATGGTGGAAACCTGCAGCGTAACCATAATGAGCATCTATGAAGCATTCTTCTTAAAAAAGAGAAGATATAGAGATTGAGAAAAATAAAAATAAAGATGAGAAAAGAGGAAACAGAGAAAAAAGCACCATGTTCCCATGGTAAATAAGAAGTTTGCTGAGATGCTTGTTGTCTGCTTGCCTGAGGAGCAGCCCTCGTATTCAAGGGACATGAGATTTTCAACTTGCAACTTGTCAAGCATATCCTCATATTTGATCACTTTAACATTAATCACCTAAAGATGCCTATGATAGGGGCAATGAGAGCTGAAATCTAATAAGTACCATAATTTTTGGAAGCTCTTTATGAAACTTGAAATCCCAGCTTCCCTCTGTGAAGGGCCTTTCTTTTACTTTGTAGTTGAGTCAGTAAACCTATTTCCCTTCTACCTCAGCAAGTATTTTGAGTTGTTGTGTTTCATTCATTCATATGATGATTTATTCAATAATGTTTCTTATGTTCCTTGTTTTGCACTTTGCTCTTATCTTAGTGTCTACTACTTTGAAAGCTATCATTCGAAAACCAATTATTTGATAACTCCTGCAAATTGTCAACTATTCTTCAACCAAGAGCTAAGTTTGCCATTACCAATTATGATTTACTTTATGTATATTTATTGTGTTTCCTTTACTTATTGCAAGATAAAGTTATATAATAGTGAGTTGTCTTCTATTATGAATTATGTATTGATGAATGTGATGCTTCTTGTCCGTATTCTTTTATCAACTCTTCACTCCATAAACCCGAGGTCATGTTTATTGAGTTCAGTTTCGCTTGGGGACAAGCAAAGTCTAAGCTTGGGGGGAGTTGATACGTCCATTTTGCATCACTATTCTATATCATAATTTACTGTTATTTATTGATATATTTCATATTAAGAGATGATACTTATGTTATTTCATCTGTTTTTGCATGGTTGATGACTTTTGGAGCATGGATCGCTGCAGTCAGGATTCTGATGGAAAATGTGTTGTTTGGAGGCAAAATTCGCTAAGATCAGAAAATCTGGGAAAATACATGGAAAATCCTATTTTTCCAGAAGACAAAGAAAGCCAGAAGGGAAAGTGGAGATGGGCCATAGGGGGTCCACACCACCACTTGGCACGGGCCACCCCAGGCCGCGCCACCAGGTGGTGTGGCCGCCCTGGTCCACTCCAGCCTCTCCCCTCTAGCGTATATTATCCTCCCAAAACCCTAAGACACGGGGAGCGACCACAGAAAGATTTTGCCGCCTCTACGGGGCGGAAAACACCGAGAGAGAAAGATCTCTCTGGCAGACAGAATTCTGCCGAGGGAATTCCTTCCCAGAGAGGGGAGATCATCGCCATCAACACCACCATCAAGCTGGACTTCATCGGGATCATCATGATCATCACCACCATCATCTCCATCAGCACCATCATCACCACCATCATACCGCTGTAACAATTGGCTTGAATCTTGCATAGTTCTTAGGGGAAACTTTCCCGGTGTTGATTACTCCTTGTAGTTGATGCTATTGAGTGAACCTTTGAATTATCATTTATGTTCAGATTTTTACACATCATTATTTCATCTCTGATCATGATCCATATGATGTCTTGTGAGTAGTTCGTTTTGTTCTTGAGGACATGGGAGAAGTCATGTTGTTAGTAGTGGAATTGTGTTTCGAAAGATTCAATAGTTTGATATTTAAGTTGTGGTGTACTTCTTCTAGTGGTGTCATGTGAATGTCAACTACATGACACTTCACCTATATGGGCCAAGGGGAATGCATTGTGTATTTGGCTACTAATCGTAGGGGTTGCCGGAGTGACAAAAACCTGAACCCCCATTAGGAAACCTTTGCACAAGGGATGTCAGGGTCTTAGAGTTTAAAGTTGTGGTTAGGTTTATATCTTAATTACTTTCTTGTACTTGCGGATTCTTGCAAGGGGTATAATCACAAGTATGTATTAGACCTAGGAAGGTCGATACATTAGCACAGGTTCACCCACACAACACTTAGCAAGCTAAAGAAGATTAATCAACTATATGAAGCGAAAGCACTTGACGATATTCCCATGTGTCCTCGAGAACGTTTGGTCATCTTAAGTAATACAACCGGCTTGTCCTTTGCTGAAGAAAGGATTGGGCCACTTGCTGCATTTATTCTTATTGTTTTTTATTTGCTCGTATTTTATTTACTTGCTTTATCAAAAAACCCTAAAATCCGTTTGTTAAGTATTTATAGAGAATTCCTGCTCCAAGCCACTAGCCGGCACCTTCTGCTCCTTGTTGGGTTCGACACTCTTACTTATTGAAAATACCGCGATACACCCCCTATACTTGTGGGTCATCACTCCCTAGCCAGAAAATCTGGCCTGGGACTTCAGTATGATGATCTTCTGAAGATTGTTATGTCAATGTAGTAGTTGCTTCAACAGGTGGACTTTGTTGATCTTGTGTGGATGAGGGCTCTACTTGTGTAGAGCATTGTCCTTCTCGATCCACCACAAGGGGGTCCTCAATGGGGCGGTAGAATCCCACACCCATTCTTCTTATGGCATCTTGGGGTATTTCAACATCTGTGTCACAAACATCAACTTGCCCCCACATGGGAGCCGACATTCTCTTCGAACACCACACTACAAGATTGCACAACAATCCTGGTGGACTTGTTGTAGACTCTATTAGTGTGGGATTAGACACCATAACCAACAAAAATGTCTTCTAAAGCCTTAGACTCGAATTTAGATAAACGAACTCCTTTAATGAGAAAGTAACACTTACAACCAAATACCCGGAAGTGTGAAACGTTTGGCTTGTTACTGGTAAGTATCTCATAGGGAGTCTTGTCCAAAGATCTTGTGGAGATAAAGACGGTTTGACGAGTGGAAAGCGATGGATATGGCTTCAGCCCAGAAGTTGTATGGAGACTTGAATTCGGCCAACATTGATCTTACCATATCCATCAAAGTCTGGTTTTTCCTCTCGGCTACGCCATTTTGTTGAGGCGGTATACGCAGCAGAATATTGATGTCTTATCCCCTCTTCGCTCAAGAATTCATTAAATGTGTAGTTCTTGAACTCCGAGCCGTTGTCACTTGTTATTTCCAATATGGGGACATTGTGTTAACGTTGCACCTCATTGGCAAAGTCAATGATAGTTTGTTTAGTTTCACTTTTTTGCTTGAAGAAGTAAACCCATGTATATCTTGAATAGTCATCAACAATCACCAGGCAATACTTCTTCCCACCTAGGCTTGCATGAGATGGATCACCAAAGAGATCCACATGGAGAAGCTCTAAGATCCTCTTTAAAGAAATAATAGTCTTCCTTCGACAGGGAGATTCATGCATCTTTCCTTCAACACAAGCCCTGCAAACACGATCTTTAGCTAAGGAAACATTTTCTTTTAGTCCAAGGATGTGGCCACACTGGTGAAGACTTTGCAAAGTTCTCATATTAACATGAGCTAGCCGGCGATGCCATAGCCAACCCACACATCGGCCATTCCGAATAGTCACATCAGACCTGAAGTGGTTTTCCCCAAAAATTCCACCACATACAAGTTGTTTTCAACGTACCCAACGAAAGCGACCTTGAGAGACTTGCTCCACAAGAGTACCACAATATCATCATCAATGAAAATTGCAAAACCCATCTTACCAAGGGCATGAACAGAAAGTAAATTATAACGAAGGGTCTCAACAAGCATGACGTCCACGAGAGAGATATCGTGGGTAACCACAACTTTGCCGAGACCCAATACCTTTGATTTGGACTTATCACCATAGGAGACGGTTATTTGATCATGATTAGTCCTCATCTACGTGATGATCTCCTTTCTTTCGGTCATATGACTTGTGCATCCACTATCAAGCACCCATTTCGGCCCACCGGAAGCATGGCCCTACAAGAAAATTACTTCTTGGTTTTAGGTACCCATTTTTCAATGCGTCCTCTCATGTTAGTAACAATGGTCTTTGGAACCCAAATAGACCAAGCAATGTAATTATCATAAGGACCTACATAACTAGCATAAACATCACCTTAATAATCACGAAATAACTCATAGTGAGGATTATTAGACCCTGCAAAACAAACATAATCAGTTTTGTCCTTCGTGATGTTCTTTTCAATGGTGCTTGTACTTGCTTGAGTACTCTTGGTCTTATTTTTCTTATTATTCGTCTTCTTGGTCTTGGGAACATATCCAAGTCCCTCCTTTCCATTTTTTGTCCTTTGTTTTCTCAAGATCTCATTAAGCACTTCCTTACCTTTGGGTTGAGATGACTTGGCAAGCTCAACTTTCAACCTTGCATTTTCTTGAAAAATGTCTTCATGATTGCACATCGGTGTAGAGGTGCTTGGAACATCATACTTAGTTAGTCGAGTTTGGAGCTGGTCATGAGACTCATTGAGAGTAGAGTATTCACTCTCCAAAGCCTTGTGAGCAATGCCAAGTGCCTCACACTTCTCGGAAAGTCTAGCATGAGCAGCCCCAAATTCAACCTTCTCTCTTTTTATCTTCTTTGCTTTAGCAATAGCATGATCCTGTTCCTTCACAAGTTTGGACAAAAGTTCATCATTGGACTCCACGATTGACTCAAGCCTCTCTTCGAGAGAGGCCCGAATCTCTTCTTCTTATTCTAGAGCATTCTTCAAGGATGTTATTTCCATTGCATCCTCCCTTTCAATTCTGCCTTTTTCTGCTAGGAGTTCTTCTGAGTGAGCAAGTTGACTCATGAGAGCCTCAAAATGCATTTTGCATTCACCTTACAAGTTAGTCATAAAACTAAGCAATAACTTCTTCCTTAACCTTAAGACTAGTGGCATCATCCATATCGGTGTTCATGTTAGTCTTAGGAAAGGAAGTAATGGAAGGTGATACCTCAGAACCTCTTGCCATAAGGCAAGTGATGTTCTTGTTCTAAAAATATTCATTTATAGAATCAAAGAGTGAAGTGGTTGGTGTAGACATATTGGCTATTGCAGCCACCTCTTTTGAACTATCGTCACCTTCTTCATCTTCTCTTGTGGATGAGTACTCCTCTTGGGCAACCAACACAATCTTTGGTTGCTTCTTGTAGGAAGCACTCTTCTTGTTAAATGGCTTCTTGCGAGGAGCCTTTGATTTCTCCTTGAGCACTAGTCTTCCCCCGTGATCTTCTCTACTTTGATAGGAGCATTCAGCTACTAAGTGCATACGGTCACCAAAATTGTAGCAAGACCTCAGTTTTGAACCATTTTCTTTCCTTCCACTTGACCCATTCTTGCGCTCAAGTTCAGATTTTTCTTTGGACGGGTCCTTCCAAAATTTTCTTGCATAGAACGCCATGTACTCACCATGAGCATGCTTGACCTCCTCGGGACAGCTCATGGAGACTATGTAAAAGCTTCTATCGTCTTCTTCTTGCTCAATTACATTGGCCTTCAAAGCAACATTCACACCTTTTTGCATTCCAATTGCTCTAGCACGAGCATCTTCAGAATTCTTTGCCACAACTTTGAATGCATCCATTTCTTGCACGACTTCATTGGAAGTCATTTGGTGATAGTTGTGTCTACCTTGTAAGCTCTTCAAATCGGTGGGCTCAAATGGCATAAGTGCGCTTACATATTTCCTCTTGATCCATGCATCATCAACATGTGTGGAACCATGTTTTCTAAATGTGGTAGCAATGCCCTTGAGTCTTCTATACATGTCTTCATGGTCCTCACCATCCAAAATATAGAACCCTTCAGCTTCATTACTTAGAACATCATACCTATTTCTTCTCGTGCTCTCACTTCCAATGAACAAGTCGGTGAGAGCATCCCAAGCTTTCTTAGAGTTGTTGAAATGTTCAATGTGTGGCATGTCCTTGGGACCCACACTGAGCTGAATCATGTGTAGAGTGGTTGCATTGAGTTTACTATCAACAACCTCTCTCCTTGTCAAATTGTTCGGATCCCCAATGTGGAGACCAACTTCAATGATTCTCCACAACTCAATGGACGAACTTCACACATGAGATTTCATCAAAAAATGCCATTAATTAAAGGAAGATGCAGTAAGCTTGGGTGGATCACCCCTATTGTTTATATGAGGGTGAGGTATTGGTGGATTGGGTGAATATAAGTGAAAAACCTCACTGTAGTCATCCTTACCACTTCCCTTAATGAAAGAGGAACCTTTATTTTTATTTTCACTCTCCAACTCCTTTTCTTCAGAGTTAGCCTTAGCTTTATCCTTAGTAATAAGAGTTTAAGCCTCAGTGCAAGATGGAGGGGAGGTTGTGGGTGGCATGAGACGTGCTATCATTTCACACATCTCTTGCATGTGGGTTTCCACGGTAATCAAGCTTGTTTCCAAGGTCTTGAGATCATTCATGGTTACCTTGTCCACAGCCTCACTACCATCTCCCTTAGTACTCATACTCTCTTAAGCGGTAAATCCTGAATAAAGAGCCGAGGCTCTAGTACCAATTGAAATGGATCGTATGGGCACCTAGAGGGGGGTTAATAGGTGCTAAACCAAATTTTAAGTTCTTTTTCAATTTTAGGCTTATAAAGGTAAATTATCTAGATATGCAACTACGAGAAATTTCCCTATATGTAAACCTAACTACTAAGCAAGTAAAGCAGGAGAAAGTGAAACGAGGTAACCATAGTGGAGCACCAGAAGACACTGGATTTGTTTTACCATAGTTCCTTCCTTGTTAATGGAAGTACGTCTATGTTGGAGGGGTGGGTGGTACTAAGAGTACCACGCCACAATAGGCCTCACCCTGTTCTCCGATGGATCTCGCCACCAAAGGTCTGATCCACCTTCCACTATTTAGCACCCTTTTAGGCGGGAACCGGTGCCTTTACAACTCTAACGAGGCACTGATAGCTCCAAATTTCATCAATTTTTATCATTGATTCTCCTCGTGTTTATTGCCGGATTTCATTGAAGATTATCCTTTCTACTAACGCTAACATCGCAATTAGCGAATCCTTGGTTTCTTGTGATGGTTTTCAGGCAATGAACATTTATGGAAGATCTAATAGCATTTATGGGCTAATTACACCTAAATAAGAAAATCCCCAATTGTAGCCCCTTCCATTGGAGGCATCTAGAACACTTAACGACCAGTGGTACGGTCGAGACGTGCCTGTACCGTCTGCCCGTACTACACGCTGACAGCTCTGTTATATAAATACAAGTAACTTTCATGAAGGAGAGGCAACAAGAAGGACGACAGAAAAGAAAACACGGCCACCGCAAACTCCTTTAGAGAGGGTTAGATCAGATCTGGAAGAGGAGAAGAACTTCCCCTCGTTCCTCGGCGATTTTAAACTCCTCAACCACACACTCCACCATCATCCCCATCATTACTTAGAGAGAGATATTGGCAATTGTAAGATTAGGGTTTGATACTTTGATCTACCTTTGGTTTGTGTTTGATTTGATATGCAATATCTATTGTGGTTGCTACAATAACTTTGAGATGATTCCTATTTGCAATACAACTGTGCTTTTGATTTGTCTTCCTCTCATGTCTGAGTGAATCCCCATAGGCATGGAAGATGTAGGGGATTGGTGAGATGTGTCATGCCTCCTTTAAATCCATCCATTTGTGATTGTTGTAGTGTTTATTAAATAGTGAGAATGATTATCTATGTTTGCCTAATGCTTGTTATCTAATTTAAGGGCCCAGGTAACATGATCCAAAGATCTCATAGGTATGAGCTTGTATGCTAGTGAATTGGCGACCCCGAGTGACACAGCCAATATCAATGAGGAGCTGGCACTACTCGAGGACAACAAGAAACCATCAAGTTTAAAGCCTTGATCCGGTCGAAAGACCTTAATTAATGTGTTGACCATTGACGTGGTAATAGGCAGGCGGATCATTGAGGCTGGGAAGAATTGGCCATGAGGACTCCTAGTCGGTATATGGGTTGCTCGCCTACTGACTTATAAATAAGAAATATCACTATCACTTATTCCACTTTATCCATTTGGCACTTTCACTATCACCATGAACTGTTTCTCTCGTGCCTAACTTCTCATCTGCAGGACCTTTAAACACCTTTCGCATCCTTTACACTTATGCAATTTAATCCTTATTTATTTCATAAGCAAGTCTCCTCTATCTTTTACTCACCACTTTCCACCGTCAGTTTTTGCACTCAATTCACTCAAGACCGGTGACACCTTGAGTGCGATAGAAATGCCGCATAAAACACTTACCTAGGCTCCTTATCAGGATCGATATAAAACAGGAATTAAAACTTCCGTGAAAACATTGTTTGATGAACTTGTGCACTTGCAGGCCATTAAGATATTTTCTAGAGTCGTTATCGAGGAGCTAAGTGCTAAGTGTTGTTTCTTGACAAAAGCAGTTGTTGACACTATTCATGATCTCCATTGAAGACAGAGGTACCACTTGATCAGGAAAACTTAACTACCTCTGTATATTGATTGTGTTCCGATCGAGAGACACCTAGAATTTATTGAAAGATTTTCTAACTCACGTACTGTAAACGTGAACAGTTTGATTCCACAGATGGCAAATTTAACCATCACCTAAGGGGCTAAACCTGAGCTACTTAAGGAAAATGCCTATTCTTTGTCTTGAACTTGAAGGTCGGGAATTCGAAATATATCCTGAGATAATTTATATGATGAAAGAAATTGCTTTCACGGAAAAGAAGAGGAAGATCCTAGTGACCACTTGACAAGGGTCTATAACCTTTGCGCTACTCTTAAACTAGCAAGTTTACCAATAGAGTTTGTACTCCTTAAACTTTTTCGTTGGTCCCTATAAGATAATGCTTTTACTTGGTTACAATCATTACCTAATCACACTATAAAAACCTGGGAATATTGCATCCTAGAATTCATGCATAAATATTGTTCATTCACTAAAATCATGCAAATTAAATGTAGTATAACAATTTTTCTTCAAATAGTTGGAGAAAACCTTTATCAAGCATGGAATAGATTTTATGCAATGATTATGAAAGTCCCAAATCATGGTTTCCACGAGCATTTAATTATTCAATATTTTTACAATGGGCTTAATGACGAGACAAAAGAAATGATTGATCTATCTGCAAGAGGGGTTGTATGCAACTTAACACTACCAAAATGTGTAAAGCTTTTCAAGGTAAGATCATTTAATGACGAACAATACAATCTTATAATGCCACCAAATCTTATACCCGAAGTCAAAAAGTGTAGCATCCCAATGTTCTAAACCTTGTAATGCTACATGGTCTATTAATAAAATGATACTTCCTACATGTATTCTTGCATCATCATCATTATATCATGCTCATGTCACCATGCCACCTTGCATTTGTGAATCATATAAAAACCCCTCTACTTGGTTCTTATTCCATATGTATTATATTATATCATTATAGTTGCATCTTGATATATTGTATTTGCTTCTTGATAAATTGTTTCATGCCCAAGTTGAGTTGCGGCATATCTTTTCTTGACTCCACCACCTTTTCTTTGTCACCACCTTATAATTCCACCATCCCAACTATATATTCTTAGGAACATTTGAGAGGAAGCTTGTATGAATTAAATTCATATAAGCTGGCATCCTTTCAAGTAAAGCCTCAAGGGCAACTTTTCTACTCATCTTCTTCTCCTTTGTGTCAACACCTAGATTTTTTAGTCCAGATGCATGTTATGTCATACATCGCAATCCCAGGATTACCATTTTTGTGAGACATAACAGAAGTGGTACCACTGTACATCATCCATTACAAACCATAATAAGGTTCTTACAAACAAAGGATCTCATGATCCAGTCTTTAATACAATCAAAGCAGCGAAAAGCAAACGTAGTGGGGCTTCATCTTCAGGGTCACAGGCAATGCTGACGATGGGAGATGATCCTAGTTGTCATAGACCTCCTGCTGTCCATCTTCCGGGTAATCCTCCTCATAGTATGGCCATGGGAATAGCAAGGGACAAAGCCATGAGTACTCTTGAAGTACTCGCAAACTAACACTACTATAGTAAGGTAAAAGCTAATAGGAATCTTAAGCTCTAGGTTGGTTCTGCAAAAAAGCCAGATTTACTTCATAAGGGTTTCAAGAGTAAAGACCTAATTTAGTTCTCTATATCACTTAAGGCGGAAACTAGTTTTCATGTCCATAACTCTATTGTGGTCAAGTCCAGGTCATCTTTCAACTCACAAATCATTTTGAAAACTTCTGACAACGGAACAGTATGGCCACTCCAATTGTCCATAACCGCGGACGCGGCTATTCGAATAGTTTGACACTCTGCAGAGATTGTACACTTTCAACACAAAATTCGATACATCCGTCAGGAATAACCCTGAATCATCATACTTGGTATGCGGATAATTAAAATTAACCTTTCAATTACACACCCTATTATAGGCACCTCCCATATGAGTTTGGCCTCCTAACCATGACCATCTATCATCTTGGGTACTGCATAGGTGGGAATTCATCACGAGGCAGCCTCAACTCAGCCTCTTCTGCAAGGGAACCCATACTAAGACATATAAACTTCCAGTCAATCCCTACCCAACTTAGGTATTGTGGTTGTACGGTAAAATTGGAATGGTATCGCATCCGATCCCAACCATCAGTTTTTATAAAGGGTCCAGGCTCATGCCTCAACATTTTGACCACTAACCATTGTGTTTCTCAACACATGTCAAAACATTTCAATAGAATGAATCATCATTCCAAGGTTTTCATAATCATTTTCACCAAGTATTCCCATCTAAAGTGATCAAGTTTTATGCTTAGCACATGCCACTAAAGTTGAGGGTATTCACTATTTGGGCATGCTAATCTGGTACAAGTATCCAAGACTAGTCCTATGATTTTAATAGGATCCATTCTATTTTCCACTAGTCACAATTCATTAACTAAGTAAAAGTTGTAGTAAAGGGGAAAGTAAAACTTGGAGTAAAAACTAGGAATTGGTAACGTTGCATAACCAGGTATGCCTAGTGCATCTAATATGAGGGGCTTGCATATATAGTATGCATAGTTCTAGCTTGCACTTAGTGATGGCTTGCCTTGAGTTGAGCAGTTGTTGCAGTTGTTGAAGTTTTCCTCCTCCTCCTCGAAGTACTCCTCTTCCTTGAAACCCGGGTCGATACTAGCGTCTATAAATACATCCAATGTAAACAATCACCAAACAACACTTCACTACTCCTATTTAGCATACAAGGCTCGTACTAGATGACCTAATATAATCTCCATCATTCCATGTTATAATGGCACATTTTTATTTCTCTTTAATGAGAAAAGTAATTTCTACTCATTGAAATTGTTTAAGATTTAATATTCTCCAACTAGAATATAGGTTCATATGGACCATGTCCTCACCATATATTCTCAAGCTTGTTAATGTGATTTAAAAAGGGTGGGCATGTATTACAAGATTTAATATTATCATTTAATAAGATTTAAATGACTAGAAAAGCCTATATAGCCTTCTTTTAATACTAGTCCAAGTTTAATATCTGTAAAATTAAATGTTTTACATATTCACGTAGAGCATGGAAAATGTGATTTTTGAGAGGTGGAATCATCTCAAAAGCATTTATATTTTATTTTAGAAAAATGTTTGAAGTGTCAGAAGTCTCTGTCTTGTTATTTTTAGTATAGGTGATCTATAATTCCAATTGGTTGGAATCCAATGGGATTGATTAGATAATTTCCATACCTTTCCAACAAAATTGGAATCATGCATTTTGGTTCAGTGAATCTCTTTGAATTGATTTTTGAATCAACTAACAGATTTTAGTTTTAACTAAAATGGAAAAAAAATCCTATTTGAATGGGTGGGCTCTGTGCAGGAAACTAAACGAGTCGGCCCAACTGCACAGTGCTGGCGCAGCTGGCTATTGACAGACGGGTCCTACTCATTAGTGACTTAACTAAGCCGAATCGGTATGTTTCAATCTTAGCCCTATGATTAGAACACGATCTAACGGCTGACGTGCGTCGTCTACGTCAAACAGCTCCGGCGAGAACTGAACCCTAACACAGCGGTGGGGGTCGCGTGAGGCTCACCTGGGTTCTAGCTAAGGTCGGTGATGGGGGCGAATGAGGTTGTCGTCGATGGCGGTTCGAGGCGCGATCACGGCGTCTCCTGGGGTGGTCGCAATCAACGGGCTCCTTCCTCCTCTGCAGCGGTGGAATCCCGCTAAATTCCGGTGGTGTGATGCTCGCCTTGCTTCAGGGAAGGGACGGTGAGGTTCTGTGGTGAGTGGGGAGTGGAATGGTCTGGAGATTGAGGGCTGGGGTGGTCTCTATTTACACACCCAGTGTGGCGGTTGGGCGGCATGGTCGGGCTACTCCGGCGATGCTGTTATAGGTCGCAATCGTCACGACGGAGGGCATGGGTCGAGGCGGTGGACTATGGCGGTTGTCATGGAAGTGATGGCACGGCAAGGGGCGCTCTCCATTGCCCAGAATATGTTGGTGCTCTAGGCGGGTACGCAGGCGTTCGTCACTTGGTATGGTGGTCACGGGGCGCGATACAACAAACGATCATGTCTAGCAGCTCACTAATGCCACGACAAACATGGGTACGGGCGGAGAGAGTGAGGCACAACGTGTGCGAGCGAGGTGGTTGCGGCGCTCCGTCGTGCTCTCGGCATGGCCAGGGTTAAATGGGCATGGCTGGTCTGGCTCCTTCTCGCCTAGCCATTGGTCCAGGGGTGGTCAGGTGGTGGCGGTGAGGTCACACCTACCTCGTGGGGGTCGTGGTAGAGGGCGGTGCGGCGAGCTGCGACTGGCTCGTGCTCGACCGGCATGGACGGCTCGGCATGGGCATGTCCCTGGTGCAACAATGGGCAAAGGGCTCTCCACTACACGGCAAAGTACTAGGGATGATCTAGGACAATTCAATGGGTTGATTGCAGTACATTTTGTGAGCAATTGACAATTCCAAATAGTGAATAGTTGGTGAGGTTGTACTCTGCATGCCAAGTGTTCGACACAATGGCCACATGAATTCATAATTCGAATTTTTGAAAGATATTTAGTGAGTGATCTTATTGTTTGCTTGGTAGACTGTGGTTGCTGGGATTTGTCAAGTGGAAATGATTTGAGTGGTTTTTGAGAAAGTGTGATCTATACATATGATCTTGATTCATTTTTTCACTGCCTCTTAAATAGATTTGAATTTAGTTTCTGCCACTTTGTAAAGTTTGCTTGGATTCACTTTTACTTGATCTAGCAAGGGGTGAAAAGAATTGGAATTGTTTCTGATGAACATTCTTTACTAGGAACCTCAAAGTGGTCTAGTGGATAAGTTTGGTCAAAATGACCATTTGCTTATATATCTTATATTTGATTTGTCCTTTATTTGATTTTGCTTGGAAATGATCTATATGAGGTAGTATTCATCTTTAAACCATTCCTTATCATTTATAACAATCAAACATGGCAATTGCAATCATTCATACACTAATGTAAATCACGCATACACTCTTATTAGGTTTAATTATAAAAGTTTTTGTTAACCCTAAACTTGGGTGATTAGAGCTTGATAAGCTTGATTAATATTTTTGGGATGTTACAAATCTTCCCTCCTTAAACAGAATCTCGTCCCGAGATTCAGGAAAAACTAGGAACTAAAGAGATTAGGATACTCAGTCCTAATGTAATCTTCTCATTCCCAGGTGGCTTCTTCTTCGGTATGGTTACTCCATTGAATCTTGAGAAACTTCATACTTCTGGTCCGGGTGGATCTAAATGCTTCTTCTAAAATACGGATGGGCACTTCACGATAAGTTAGATCCTTATCGATATCTATGTCTCTGTGATCGTTGTTCTTGAACACTTCGGTCTTCTCCGGAACTTCTAAGCATTTGCAAAGTAACGAGATATGGAACACATTTGGAACAGCCGACATTTGTTTATGTAGTTCCAATTGATACAATACTTTTCCTCTGCAATTCAAAATCTTGAAGGGTCCAATATATCTAGGGGATAACTTTCCTTTCAGACGAAAACGCTGCATTCCCTTCAAGGGTGATACTTTGAGATACACAAAATCTCCGACATTGAAGGTCAGGTCTCGACATCTCTTGTCAGCATAACTCTTCTATCTGGATTGAGCGGTTTTGAGGTGCTCACAGACTTTGTGAACCTTCTATTCGGCTTCCCGTAGGATGTCGGGTCCGAAGATCTGACTCTCTCCTACTTGCGACCAATTCAACGGGGTATGAAACTTCCTTCCATATAGAAATTCAAAGGGGGGCATTTGCAAACTGGCTTGATAACTATTGTTGTAAGAGAATTCTGTGAAAGGCAGACAATCTTCCAATTTAGATCCATATTCTAACACACATGCTCTTAACATATCTTCTAAGGTCTGGTTGACTCTTTTAGTTTGTCCATTGGTTTGCGGGTGATACGCGGTGCTGAAATTCAGTTTGGTTCCTAATCCTTCTTGGACTTTCTGCCAAAATCTTGAGGTAAACTAGGTTCCTCGATCCGATACTATGGTCTTGGGGGTTCCATGCAAACTGACTATCCTAGCGATATACAACTCCGCTAGCTTCGAACTTTGGTAGGTTGTCTTGACGGGTATGAAATGGGCTACCTTAGATAATCTATGGACTATGACCCAAATAGAGTCATTTCCCCTACTAGATGTAGGCAAACCGGTGATAAAGTCCATTCCGATGGAATCCCATTTCCATTCCGGAATCTGCAATAGTTGCAATAGTCCTGCGGGTCTCTGATGTTCCACTTTGACTCTCTAACATATATCACACTTGGCTATGTAGCTTCCAACTTCTCTCTTCATTTTGTGCCACCAAAATTGCTCCTACAAATCCTAATACATCTTCGTTCCTCCCGGGTGGATAGAATAAAGAGTATCATGAGCTTCCTGCATAATGACTTGTTTCAATTCCGAATCTGCTGGAACACAAATACGTCCTTTGTACCACAAAGTTCCTTCTTCATCTTCGGTGAATCCATGTACTTTTCATGTTCCGATACGACGCTTGATTCCATCGATACTTGTATTTCCTTTCTGGGCTTCTTTTATCTGACTAATCAAGGTGGGTTGGACTTCTATGCTAGCTAAGAATCCTTCGCTAACTAGCTCCACTCTAAAATTCTCCATCTCCTCATGCAGACTTTGTTGGGCTTCCTTAATCATGGTGTTTAATCTACATGGCAACCTGCTAAGAGCATCCGCTACCACATTGGCTTTGTCGGGGTGATAGTGAATGCCAAGGTCATAATCCTTGATTAACTCAATCCATCTCATTTGCCTCATATTAAAATCCTTCTGGGTGAAAATTTACTTCAGACTCTTGTGGTCCGAATAAATCTCACAGCGATTACCCTTGAGGTAATGACGCCATGTCTTCAAAGCTAAAACTACGGCAGCTAGTTCTAGGTCATGGGTAGGGTAGTTCTGCTCATGCTGCTTTAGTTGTCTGGACAGATAGGATATAACTTTGCCTTCTTGCATCAACACACATCCGAGACCAATCTTGGATGCATCACAGTACACATCAAAAGGCTTCTTGATATCGGGCATGATAACATTGGGGCTAAAACTAATCTCTTCTTGAGGTCTTGAAAGCTTGCTTCACATTTGTCAGTCCATTCAAACTTCTTATCTTTCTTAAAAAACTGGGTCATCGGTCTTGCGATGCTCAAGAATCCTTCAACAAACTTGTGATAGTATCCAGCTAATCCAAGAAAAGCGCGGAATTCTATTTGGGTGGTTGGGGCTTTCCATTCTTGAACATCTTTGATCTTGGCGGGATCAACAGCAACTCCTCCTGCTGACAGTATATGGCCTAGGAATCCTACTTCTTTTAACCAAAATTCACACTTGTTGAACTTGGCATATAACTAATGTTCCCTAAGGGTTTCAAGGATAGTTCTGAGATCTTGCTCATGGTCTTCTTCTGACTTGGAATAGACTAGAATGTCATCGATAAAAACAACGACAAACTTATCCAGAAAATTCATGGAAATCTTATTCATGAGGTTCATGAATTAAGCTGGGGCGTTGGTTAATCCAAAATACATGACATTGTACTCATACAATCCATATCTGGTGGTGAAGGCTATCTTGGGGATATCTGTTGCATGAATCTTCAATTGATGATAACCAGTTCTAAGATCAATCTTAGAAAACACACTAGCACCAGTAAGTTGATCAAACAGATCTTCTATCTTTGGCAAGGGGTATTTGTTCTTGATGGTGACGTCATTCATCTTCCGATAATCCGTACAAATATGGTTGGCACCATCCTTCTTATCAACGAACAAAACAGGTGATCTCCATGGCAATGCACTTGGTTGAATCAGTCCTTTTCCCAGCATATCATCAACTTGCTTCTTCAGGTCCACTAGTTCAGATGGGTTCATACTATAAGGTCTCTGAGCTATGGGTACGGTTCCAGGGATTAGTTTAATGATGAACTCGATATCCTGATCTAGGGTCATACCGGGCAATTCATCTGGGAACACGTCGGGGTATTCACAGACTACTCTGACTTGGTCAATGGTGGTCTTGGCTAGACTCTTGTTGCACTTGAATTGGCGGGGTAAGGTCTCAGATACATGTTCTACTGATACTCTGGTGCTACTGGTCATGGTTATGGCTTTCTTAGCATAGTCGATTAATCCTTGATATTTCGACATCCAATCCATCCCTAGTACTACTTCCAAGGTTCCAAGTACTATTAGATCAGCATAAAAATCTATCCCATGGATTCTGATGGGTACGGCTTTGCAAACTTTTCTAGCTTTGGTGGTTGAACCAGGGATTTGAACTATCATAACGTGCTTCAGATTTGCTCTTTCAATCTTACTAGTGCATGCAAATTCTTCTGTAACAAATGAGTGCGATGCTCCAGAATCAAACAACACTCTTGCTAATACTGAGTTAACAGAAAACATACCCAGCACGACATCTGGCGCTTCCTGGGCTTCCTCAGCATTCATGTGGAACAGATGGCCATTACGGTTGTGCGGGTTTCCTGGGGCGAATCTCTTTCCAGGTAGTGACCCGTGACTCCGCATTCAAAATAAGTGATCATTGACTTGTCTTTCCCTGCGACAGGCACAGCATTGCTTCCAGTCCTTGGGCAGTACTGTTGTGGTTGTTGTTAGACTTGGGCGGTGCATGGTTGAAATTATTGGAGTTGCTGGGGTTGTTGTTGTGGTTTCCTCCGGGCCTTGGGTTTCCTCCTCCACGGTTGGGATAGTTCGGGCGGTTCATTGGGGATCTGTTGTTGTTTCGGGGTGCATATCCTGCAGATGGATTGGGGGGATACTTCCGGGTATGATGGGCTCCTGGTTGATGCATCATTCGATGCTTGCGGTTCTCCCTAGCCTGGTTAACCTTGCCTTCCATCTGGATGGCAGAGTCCACTAAGGCTTCTAGGCCATCAAAGGGGATGTTGACTAGCACTGTCTGCATCTCATCATGCAGACTGTTAAGGAATCTTTCTTTCTTCTTGGCTTTTGTGTCAATCTCATCAGGGGCATATCTACCTAGTGACAGAAATTTGTCACGGTACTCAACTACCATCATCCTTCCTTGCTTCAGTTCTCGGAATTCATCCCTCATCCTCTTGATCAAACCTGGGGGCACATGCGTTCTGCTGAACTTGAGTTTGAAATCCTCCCAAGTCATCATCTAACCTCCATGCATTGTTCGGGTACTATTCCACCAAGATCTGGCATAGCCAGACAAATAGTGGGTAGCAAAAAGAACCTTCTCATTTGCATCAACTCCTACAACTTCTAGGTTGTTTTCCATGGTCTATAGCCAATCATCTGCATCTAAGGGCTCCTCAGACTTGCTAAACATGGGTGGGTTGGTATTCTGGAAGTTCTTAAGTTTGGATCCATGGTGATCTTGGTTTCCATGGCCTTGATTATTGTGACCCATCTGGGCTATCTGTTGAAGAGTGGCTAAGTTGGCTTGACGTTTACCTCTACCAGCTTCATGATCAGAAACTAGCATTTGCAAAATCTGCAACATTGGGTCCTGAGATGAACTACTTCCTCCGGGATTTCCACGAGTCATCTGAAGATTGAGATAGATAGTGAGACAAGAGGGAAATTTTCTAGGGTTCTTGGGTTTGTTTTCAAAACAACTTTGAGTTTGACTCAGGTTTTGCAAACTAACAACTTCTTTTCATTCATTCATAGCACACCATACAAACACACACCACAACACAAATAGAAAACATATGGTTTTAAAAACCATTCTGTGAAACTATGATACAAGGGGACCGGGTACATATCACACCTACGGTAGTCCTCAGGTGCGACTAATCATCATATATGAAGTCATCATCATCCTCATCAGTGTGGTCCTCCATGGCCTTGATACATTGCAAATGTATCTATAATTTTTGATGTTCCATGCTTGGTTTTATCTACTTTCTTGTGTTTTGTTCCAACTTTGGAGTACTTTTCATATGATTTCTTGGACTAACCTATTAACAAGATGCCATAGTGCCAGTTGCATGTTTTCTGCTGTTTTTGGTTCCAGGAACTTAGAAAATGAATATTCTCGGAATTGGACGGGACAAAAGCTAAAGTTACTATTTTCCCGGAAGACTCACAGAGCCAGAAGACGAGACGGAGAGGGGCCACAGAGCGGCCACACCATGTGGTAGTGTGGGCTAGCCCTGGCCGCGCCACCAGGTGGTGTGGGCCCCCTGGCCGCCCACCGACCTTACCATCGATTAGAGTGTTCAACTGGAGAGTAGTTAACAGTAGTATCATGAAGAGAATATATTTATATGAGAGTGTTCACTAGTGAAAGTATGATCCCTAGGCCTTGTTTCTAAGCACTGAAACACCGTTTGCTATTAGATCTATTACATGTTTGCTTGCTTCCACCTTTATTTCAGTTTTCCTTTAGTCTTTTCCAGCTTCAAAGTATTTTCTATCACCGTTACCACTTGTATTTCACTATCTCTTCGGCGAACTAGTGCACCTATACACCTGACAAGTGTATTGGGTGTGTTGGGGACACAAGAGACTTCTTGTATCTTAATTGCAGGATTGCTTGAGAGGGAATACCTTTGACCACTTCCTCCCTGAGTTCGGTAAACCTTGGGTGATCCACTTAAGGGAAAACTTGCTGCTGTTCTACAAACCTCTGCACTTGGAGGCCCAACAACTGTCTACAAGAATAGAAGTGCGTAGATATCAAGCTATTTTCTGGCGCCGTTGCCGGGGAGGATAGGTAAAAGGTATTCACACCGGCGGATTAAAGAAGAAGAACCTCCCACGGCAAACGCCTATTTTCTGGCGCCGTTGCTAGGGAGGTAAGGTAAAAGGTACTCACATCCTCCGGTGTGAGTGCTCGAAGTTATTTCCTTTAGATTCTACAATTTTCTCTTTTTGTTTCTTGTTTTCACTAGTTACGCTTAATGGAAAACAACAACAAAATTAGAGAGCTTTATAGTATTTATCTTGAGTTAGGACATGAAGTGTTTGAAGAGAAAATTAAAAAACCTATGGAACTTTATTTGCATGCTAATAGCAATGTTGTTAGTATGAATTCTTTGGACACCATTATTGCTAATGCTATGGAAAAGTGTAAGCTTGGGGAAGCTAGGTTTTATGAAAATGATCTTTTTAGTTTCCCAGCTTTGGAAGATAGCTATTCTATTGCTTATGATGATACCAAACCTCCAATATATGATGATTTCAATGATGAATATGTTATTTTCAGTCCACCTACTATTGAGGAGAATATTAATTATGATTACGATATGCCTCCTATATTTGATGATTATGGTGATGAAAATAATAATGATAGCTATTTTGTTGAATTTGCTCCCACTCCAATCAATAAGAATGACTATGTTTATGTGGGGAGTATTAATTCTTTTATGCATGTGGCTCATGATAAGAATGTTTCTTGTGATAATTATATTGTTAATTTTATTCATGATGCTACTGAAAGTTACTATGAGAGGGGGAAACATGGTTTTATGTATCTCAACAATATTAAGTTTCCCCTCTTTATGTTGAAAGTCTTGAAGTTGCACTTGTTTTGCTTTTCTATGCTTGTTGCTTTGTGCTTTCATGATTTGTTTCTTTACAAGATTCCTATGCATAGGAAGTGGGTTAGACTTAAATGTGTTTTGAATTTGCTTCTTGATGCTCTCTTTTACTTCAATTCATATTTCTTATGTGAGCATCTTCTCAAACTATCATGCCTAACTTAAAGGCGTTAAAGAAAAGTACTTATTGGGAGATAACCCAAAAGTTTTAGATGAGTCTTGGAAGTTATTACCTCTGTAATAACCGCTCCTTATCCTTTTTATTTGCTTTTTGTGCCAAGAGTAACCTCTAATGAGAGAGAAGTAATGCTTGGGAAAGTTGCTGTCCCGAAACAGATTTATGTGCTTCACCGTAAAAATTCGTGTAAAATCACTGTACGTCCTTTAGAGGCGTGATTTTTATGCTTCTGCCCCAGGTAGTTATCTAACTTTCGTTAGTTCAACACTTTTTGATTTGAGCAACAAAAGGTCTTCGAAAAAATTTGTCTTTACCTGCTGGTTTGTTTTGACAGATTTCTGCCATTATTTGCATTTGCTTCTTGTTGGTTCCTTTTTGAGTTCTTTTGGGGAACTGGGCTTTTTGAGGGAAGTGCTACAGTATCTTGTGTTTTAATGGAAGTTTTATTGGTGTTGAAACTGAACCTAAAAGACTTATTATTTTGAGTGCACTAATGTTGCTAATAAAGATTGTGTGAAGTTTTGTATGAAGAAAAAAATTTAGGTGTATGGAAGGAATGAGTAATGAGATGAAGGATGGACTAGAGCTCAAGCTTGGGGATGCCACGCGGGTCACCCCAAGAAATATCCAATAAGTACAAGCATCAAATCTTGGGGATGCCCAATGCATCCCCTTCTTCATCAATAAAAATCCCAGGTTTCTTCCAAACGCTTCATTTTTATTGTTTCATGCACAGTTGTGTTGTTCTTGGAGCGTCTTCTTTTTTGTTTTTGTTTTGGATTTTCTTTTGATTTGTTTGCTTAGTTTTCTGAATAAATTGGTTGGACCCCCTCTTTCATGCATTGGTTTGCAAATAGTTTGGTTTGGTTTGGAAAAGAGTAGGAAAGCTCATTCTTATGTGGTAAAAAGAGCTCGTTTTTTACTGTGGCCTATGCTTTTTCATGCCATGCTTGATATTTTTTTAGATTTATGCTTAGTATTCTTTGCTGTAGCATGACTTGTTATAAACAATTGAGATTGCTTAATGTGCCTTGGATGAATCATGCGTTGTTTTAGCATATTAAAGCATAGTATAGTGGTATTCTCCTTTGATGCTTTATTTGGGTTGACTTGGCGCATGCTCACACCATGTTATGACTATCTCAAGTCACCATAGCCTTTATGATCCTTTAGTTTTCAACTTGTAGTATCACTTTATGCTTTGATCAATGATGTTTTGTCGCTCTACATGATTATGGCCATTATTTCTCTCTTAGTTTGTCGCTCCCAGTCTTTTGCTAGCCTCCACAACCAAGTATGAGTTCCACTCATGCATCCAACTCCCTAAACCAAGTTATTCCAAAGAGTCCACCATACCTATGTACTATCTTATGCTATTCCAAGTATATTCATGCTTTTGTTTATCTTCCAAATTAAACTTGTTATGAGAAAACTAGTGATTAAAGCTCTCATGAACTTGATGGCACACTTTACTTTTTTGCATCTAATAAACTTGAACCATTGGGTCTTCTTTGTTGCGTATATGCTTGCACTTTATAAGTTGAAATTAGCAGAACCATGTATCATAGGGAACGCTTTCAACATTGCACTTGCACTTTGTACCCCGTTGATATCATGTTCTTTTGCTTATGGATCCCGGCGGTGTGAAATAAAAGTGGAACTTGTAAGATCATGGAGTTTGTATGTGTGTTAGAGAAACGCCTGGGCCGCTAGCCTAAGCCATGCCTAATTATGGTGGAAACTTGCAGCATCACCATAATGAGCACTCTATGAAGCATCCTCAATAAAAACCTATGCAAATAGCAAATAAAAAGATCGCTGAGATGCTCATTGTCTGCTTGCCTTGTCATTTTGATTATGGGATAGCTCATGTATCATGTGCAAGGGGTACCACGTTGGCGGTTCTTAATGATACACATGTACTTACAATGACAAGAGCTTACTTGTGACTGAAGTTGAGTAGCATGAGGATCGGTCTTCGTAAGTAAGGGGCATGAGATTTCGGTTTATAACTTGTCAAGCATATCCTCTTAGTTGTGTCACTTTAACCTTAATCACCTTAAAGATGCTTATGATAGGGGCAATGAGAGCTGAAAGCTAATAAGTACCATAATTTTTGGAAGCTCTTTAAGAGACTTGAATCCCTACTTCCTTTTATAAAGGCCTTTCTTCCACCATTATATTGAGTCTCCACCTTCTACCTTTATGCACCTACTTTGAGAGCATAGTGGCCATTCTTAGTTCTATGTGCATTGTCCCAAGACTAGTTGATTGATGCATAACTTGATATTGCTTATTTTAAACTATTGTATCTAGTCACTCTTATGAACTTTGAAGGTGTCCTATGCATTTATATTTGCTACTCTATGAGGGACAAGCTGAATACTATTATGCTATGTTTTCTTTATGTGAAACAAACAAACGTCTTGCAAAGCATTGTTATTCATGAATCTTTTGTTTGTGCCTTTTCATGTTGCATCATAGTTTCTTTGTCTTATTGCTAGAACTTTGTCTTTCATGCTATGATTGAAGTACTATGATCCCATCTTTGAATGTTTTGCAAATACTTTGATCAAGTCTTTGATGGTGCATGTCACCTCAAAAATTATTCTTTCTTTTTATCACTTACCTACTCGAGGACGAGCAGGAGTTAAGCTTCGGGATGTTGATACATTGCAAATGTATCTATAATTTTTGATGTTCCATGCTTGGTTTTATCTACTTTCTTGTGTTTTGTTCCAACTTTGGAGTACTTTTCATATGATTTCTTGGACTAACCTATTAACAAGATGCCATAGTGCAAGTTGCCTGTTTTCTGCTGTTTTTGGTTCCAGGAAGTCAGAAAATGAATATTCTCGGAATTTGACGGGACAAAAGCCAAATTTACTATTTTCCCGGAAGACTGACGGAGCCAGAAGACGAGACGGAGAGGGGCCACAGGGCGGCCACACCATGTGGTGGCGCGGGCTAGCCCTGGCCGCGCCACCAGGTGGTGTGGGCCCCCTGGTCGCCCACCAACCTTGCCCTCTGGCTTATAAGAAGCCTCCCGAGGCATAAACCCTAGGTAGTCAAGCCTCCAGCCACGAAAAGTTCCGCAGTGCCGCCGCCACCGAAGGGGAGATTCGGGGAACAGAAAGTCTCTGTTCCGGCACCCTGCCAGGACGGGGAAGTTCCCCCGGAGCCATCTCCATCGATCTCCACCGCCATCTCCATCACCATTGCTGATTCCCATGATGAGGAGGGAGTAGTTCTTCCTCGAGGCTAAGGGTTCTAATGATAGCTATGTGTTCATCTCTCTCTCTATGCATGATCTTATTGAGATCATGAGCTTCTAATCTATAGATCCACCTTGCTACTCAAGTGCTTTAATAGATCTCTGCTCTCCCCATGTGTGTGAAAGTGGCAGCGTGCACACCATGGTGGCACTTAGGCTAGAGATTACAAATACTTGTTATGAGTTATATTTGGAGTTGGATGTCTCTATGAAATTGTGGTGTTTATTGGAACCATCTAGTACTCAAGGTGACAGTGTGGGGTTTTCTAGATGGGAAAGATGAACTTTGAGGTGTGCTGTTATAGCCCTACCATCGATTAGAGTGTTCAACCGGAGAGTAGTTAAGAGTAGTATCATGAAGAGAATATATTTATATGAGAGTGATCACTAGTGAAAGTATGATCCCTAGGCCTTGTTTCTAAGCACTGAAACACCATTTGCTATTAGATCTATTACATGTTTGCTTGCTTCCACCTTTATTTCAGTTTTCCTTTAGTCTTTTCCACGCCATCAAAGTATTTTCTATCACCGTTACCACTTGTATTTCACTATCTATTCGCCGAACTAGTGCACCTATACACCTGACAAGTGTATTGGGTGTGTTGGGGACACAAGAGACTTCTTGTATCTCGATTGCAGGATTGCTTGAGAGGGAATACCTTTGACCACTTCCTCCCTGAGTTCGATAAACCTTGGGTGATCCACTTAAGGGAAAACTTGCTGCTGTTCTACAAACCTGTGCACTTGGAGGCCCAACAACTGTCTACAAGAATAGAAGTGCGTAGACATCAGGCCTCGTCCTCCAGGTAGTCATTGTCATCACTAAGGTAAGAGTAAATATCCCCTCAGATGTCTTCACCTTTCTCCTCCTGCTGTTCCTCCAGCTGGATCTCCTGGTCATGGACGGTCTCCTCCAAGGTTGCTATCTTCTGACGAAGACGGGCGATGGTACGATCCTTCTTGTCATGTTGTTAATGAAGAGACTTGCGATCCTTGGTGAGAATGGCGATGGTTTGCTTCATCTCAATAGCTTCAGCGTTGCTCTGGTTGACGTGATCACGGGCATTATCTAACTCCTTCTGTGTCTCATGGAGCATGAAGTCCATGTGATCCACATAATGCTTCAACTCTGGATGGGCTGTCACAGATAGAGGCTTTCCTGAAGAGTCACGTCTTGCATAGTGCGCAAAACGGGTTCCAATGACCTGATTGATGTTCTGAGCACATAAGCGAGCAAGAGCTTCTTGCATCGCCCTGGCTGATCCATCTAGCCAGTTGTTCTCTTGAACGCTAAACTAGATCTTGTCGGAAAGAGGTGGTTCTATCTTGCCTCTCAGGTCGGCAATGATCAACCGCTGTAGCTCTCCTCCCACGTGATCATTGAGTTGTGCCCCGAAGAACTCCGGGTGCGGGCGTCCGAGATACTCTGCAAGTGCATCTAGATCCCTCTCAAATATCAGGTGGCCTCCATTGCCTAGCTGGTAGAACTTAGTGTATTTGACCTCCATCTACAAGAATTAAGATGAGTAAGTTAGTGGAGTATTTCAAGTGTGTCAAATTTTAGGTAGATTTGAGAGTTTTGAGTAACAAGTGATATCTTTTTAAAGAACCTTGGGGATAAGAATGAGAATAGGTTTTTATAAATACTTACTTTCTTTGTTTTGAAGCTAGGTTTTTTAGGCGTCCATTCTAACTAGGGTCTCCTATGGTCAGGATGGCTCTGATACCAACTTGTCAACACTAGGATTTTTAAGTCTAGATACTTGTTATGCCGTACATCGTAATCCTAGGATTACCATTTTTGCGATACATAACAGAAGTGGTACCACAATACATCATCCATTACAAACCATAATAAGGTTCTTACAAACAAAGGATCTCATGATCTAGTCTTTAATACAATCAAAGCAGTGGAAAGTAAACATAGCGGGGCTTCATCTTTAGGGTCACAGGCAATGCTGACGATGGGAGATGATCCTAGTTATCATAGACCTCCTTCTATCCATCTTCCGGGTAATCCTCCTCATAGTCTGGCCATGGGAATAGCCAGGGACAAAGCCATGAGTACACTTTAAGTGCTCGCAAGCTAACACTAGTATAGTAAGGTAAAAGCTAATAGGAATCTTAAGCTCTAGGTTGGTTTTGCAAAAAGCCATAGTTACTTCATAAGGGTTTCAAGAGTAAACACCTAATTTAGTTCGATATATAACTTAAGGGGGAAAGTAGTTTTCATGTCCACAACTCTATTGTGGTCAAGTCCAGGTCATCTTTCAAGTCACAGATCATTTTGAAAACATCTGACAATGGAACAGTATGGCCACTCCAACTATCCATAACCGCGGATGCGGCTATTCGAATAGTTTCACACTCTGCAGAGATTGTACACTTTCAACACAAAATTCGATACATCCGTCAGGAATAACCCTGAATCATCATACTTGGTATGCGGATAATCAAACTTAACCTTTCAATCCCTACCGCAAGGGAACACATACTAAGACATGTAAACTTCCAGTCAATCCCTACCCAACTCAGGTATTGTGGTTGTACGGTAAAATTGGAATGGTATCGCATCCGAACCCAACCATTAGTTTTTATAAAGGGTCAAGGCTCATGCCTCAACATTTTCACCACCAACCATTGTGTTTCTAAACACATGTCAAACCATTTCAATAGAATGAATCATCATTCCACGGTTTTCATAATCATTTTCACCAAGTATTCCCATCTAAAGTGATCTAGTTTTATGCTTAGCACTAGCCACTAAAGTTGAGGGTATTCACTATTTGGCGGTGCTAATCTGGTACAAGTACCCAAGACTAGTCCTATGATCTTAATAGGACCCATTCTATTTTCCACTAGTCACAATTCATTAAATAAGTAAAAGTTGTAGTAAAGGGGAAAGTAAACTTGGAGTTAAAACTAGGAATTGGTAAAGTTGCATAACCAGGTATGCCTAGTGCATCTGGTATGAGGGGCTTGCATATATAGTATGCATAGTTCTAGCTTGCACTTAGTGATGGCTTGCCTTGAGCAGAGCAGTTGTTACAGTCGTTGAAGTTTTCCTCCTCCTCCTCGAAGTACTCCTCTTCGTTGAATCTCGGGTCGGTACTAGCGTCTATAAATACATCCAATGTACACAATTATCAAACAACATTTCACTACTCCTATTTAGCACACAAGGATCATACTAGATGACCTAATATCATCTCCATCATTCCATGTTATAGTGGGACATTTTTATTTCTCTTTAATGAGAAAAGTAATTTCTACTCATTGAAATTGTTTAAGATTTAATATTCTCCAACTAGAATATAGGTTCATATGGACCATGTCCTCACCATATATTCTCAAGCTTGGGAATGTGATTTAAAAAGGGTGGTCATTTATTACAAGATTTAATATTACCATTTAATAAGATTAAAATGACTAGAAAAGCCTATATAGCCTTCTTTTAATACTAGTCCAAGTTTAATATCTGTAAAATTAAATGTTTTACATACTCATGTAGAGCATGGCAAATGTGATTTTTGAGAGGTGGAATCAACTCAAAAGCATTTATAGTTTATTTTAGAAAAATGTTTGAAGTGTCAAAAGTCTCTGTCTTCTTATTTTTACTATAGGTGGTATATAATTCCAATTGGATTGAATCTAACTAAAGTGATTAAATAATTTCCATACCTTTTGGACAAAATTGGAATCATGCATTTTGGTTTAGTGAATCTCTTTGAATTGATTTTTGAATCTACTAACAGAATCTAGTTTTAACTAAAATGGAAAAAATCCTATTTGAATGGGTGGGCTCTGCACGGGAAACTAAACGGGCCGGCCCAACTGCATAGCACGGGCGCAGCTGGCTACTGACAGACGGGTCCTACTCGTCAGTGAGTTAACTAAGCCGAATAAGTATGTTTCAATCTTAGCCCTACGATTAGAACACGATCTAACGGCTAACGTGCGTCGTCTACGTCGAATAGTTTCGGCGAGAACTAAACCCTAACGCGGCGGTGGGGGTCGCGTGAGGCTCACCTGGGATCCAGCTAAGGTCAGCAATTGGGGCGAATGAGGTTGTCATCGACGGCGGATCGAGGCGCGGTCACGGCGGCTCCTGGGGTGGTCGCAATCAATGGGCTCCTTCCTCCTCTGCAGCGGCGGACTCCAGTTAAATTATGGTGGTGTGATGCTCGCCTTGCTCTGAGGAAGGGACGGTGAGGTTCTATGGTGAGTGGGGAGTGGAATGGTGTGGAGATTTAGGGCTAGGGTGGTCTCTATTTATACACCTAGTGTGGCGGTTGGGCGGCATGGTCAGGCTACTCCGGTGATGCTGCTACAAGTCGCAATCGTCACAATAGAGGGCATGGGTCAAGGCGGTGGACTATGGCAGTCTTCATGGAAGTGATTTCATGGCAAGGGGCGCTCGCCATTGGCCGGCAGACATCGGTGCTCTGGGTGGGTACGCAGGCGTTCGTCACTTGGTACGGTGGTCACTGTGTGCAAGACGGCGAACGATCATGTCTAGCAGCTCACTAGTGCCACGGTGAACGCGGGTACTGGCGGAGAGAGTGAGGCGCAACGCGTGCGTGTGAGGCGGTTGTGGCACTCGCCGTGCTCTCGGCATGGCCAGGGTTAAATGGGCGCGGCTGGTCTGGCTCCTTCTCGCCTCGTCGTTGGTCCAGGGGTGGTCAGGGGGTGGCGGTGAGGTCATGCCTACCTCGTGGGGGTCGTGGTAGAGGGCGGCGCGGCGAGCTGCGACTGGCTCGTGCTCAACCGGCATGGACGGCTTGGCATGGGCATGTCACTGGTGCAACGGTGGGCAAAGGGCTCTCCACTACACGGCAAAGTACCAGGGATGATCTAGGAAAATTCAATGGGTTGATTGTAGTACATTTTGTGAGCAATTGACAATTCCAAATAGTGAATAGTTGGTGAGGTTGTACTATGCATACCAAGTGTTCGACACAATGGCCGCATGAATTCATAATTCAAATTTTTGAATGATATTTGGTGACTGATCTTGTTGTTTGCTTGGTAGACTGTGGTTGCTGGGATTTGTCAACTGGAAATGATTTGAGTGGTTAATAAAAATGCCAACAGATGGGATGTTCTTTCGCCTTCTTGTTGGTAAGCGAGAAAGAGGGCGAGCGATGTTTATTTATGTTTCTTAAATAACTGTTGCTTCTAATTAATAAGCGACCGTCCATCTTTAGTTGGGAGGATGTGTAGTGTGTCTCTATAGAACTGTTTAGCTATTATATTTTCCTATAATTGCGTCACCCTAGGTCGTTTCCTTTAGATGCATTAAGACTTGCTAAGTACCCCTAGGGTCTCGCACCATAAATATTTGGTTTGGAGGGATAGGTATACTCTCAAGAAGGTTACTGGGTTGAAAAGACTGATGATGGTGGCAACGACTGACAGGTGTAGAGATTCCAAGGATGGAGATCCGTCAGATCGGTGGGCGGTATGTGCTTATTTTTAGGGCATCTTATGCCAATTTGCTTCTTATCCGTACTCGGATCTTGTTTTCCGCTTCCGCTTGATACTCCAATGTGTGATGTATGAGGATGTATCCTAAACTATTATCTCTATCTAGGATATTTGGATCTTACCGTATGGCGTTGAATATTTCTATTTCTATTGTTTTTAGATGGTGTGGCTCTGATGTCCTATTGTATGTCGCTGACATACATACTCATTTGTGTATGTTTTTGATCTCTTTACTTGTCGACTACGCCACTCGCACCTGAATCTATGATCATAAAAGTGGGTGGGATGGCTGGTCGGTACCATGCCCTGCTCCACAAGGTGGGCCTACTATGTGTGGCTGCGTGGCCCCATGGTAGTACATCCTGTCCACTTTTGGATCATACAGGCTTGTTGCTTAAAGCATAGTGTCTGAGGTATTACAAAAAGTCCATGGAAGAAAAAGGTATAGCCTCAGAACTTGTTAAAGAAAATAAAGTTGACATTCTTCAAACTTATGTAATGGAGGATGATATAAATCTTGTAATGCAAAAGTTTAGATATCAACAAAATCAGTTCCTTGAAAAAAACTATAAACGTCCTATGGCACAAGAAAAGAATATAAGAGACCTAATAGAAGTCTTTGATGACTTGGGTCATGCTAATAAACATTTCGATAGATATCTAAGTATGGTTAAAACTCAATGTGAGCAAACAATCGAAACTCAAACTCTAATTTTGAACCAAGGAAATTTCAATACTGTTTTTATTAATATTCTCACTAGACGTGGTACGGAAATGCAGGAACCACAAGGACCACCTTGGTATCAAGAAGAACAAGCTCGCAAGAAAGAGAGACTCAAAGATGAGTTAAGAAGAAGAGGACTTAGTGGATCCTCAAGATGACATTGATTACGAGACGTAGAAGAGGGAGCATGAAGCTTCCAAAGCTAGAGAAGAAGAGGAAGCAGGAGACAAACATAAACTATATGATTCAGACTCTAAGACAATCAATTCAAGGGGAGAAGCTGATCTTAGAAAGGAACAAGAAGAGCAAGTTATCATCCCACATAAAGAATACGCCGATAAGCAAAAATCAGCCACGAGGAAAACCAAAAAGAATGTTGAGCCAGTAGCAAAGGTAAAGGAGAAGGTAATACCTACCAAAAAGAAAATTCCTTATCCTAATCGAGTTCAGTATGAATCGGATAAACCTATTTATGACTCTTTTGCTGAGGCACTGGGAAGCTTACGCTTAGAACTTCCTTTAACTGATGTTATTCAAGTTCCTACTTATAAAAAGTTTATGTGAGATATTCTTAATAGAAAAAAGAAGGTAACTAAGACTGTAGCAGTAATGACAAGCTTTGGTGATAAGCTGCCTGCTAAGCTTGGGGACCCAGGTATACCAATCATCTCCTGTGCAATTGGGAAAACTAATATATTTAATGCTCTTTGTGATCTAGGAGTACATGTTAGTGTTATGCCTTATTCCCTATTTAAAAAAATTGAACCTTGGAGAGTACTCTCCTACTTCAATCACCTTACAAATGGCGGATAAAACAACTAAACAACATGTCGGTATGATCAAAGATGTTCTACTTAAAATAGATCAACATGTTATAACCACTGATTTTATTATTCTTGATGTTCCTGAGGATGACAAACTATCTATCATCCTTGGAAGACCTTTTCTTAGCACATCTGGAGCTAACATAGACTGCTCTAGTGGTAAGATTGTCTTCAATATATATGATGATCAGATTGTTCGATACTTTCCAAAGAAACCGGAATATAATGGAAAATATGTTCCACCGCCTAAGCGTGTTCAAGCAGCAAGAACCAAAGATGAAGAGCAGCTTGAGGTAAACGCCAATGGTATGGTTTAGCTAGAACCTAAACTCTAGAACAAGATACTTAATGGGAGTTAACCCATTATCAATAAATTAAGTTTAAGTTATTATTATTTTATTTTATTTATTTGTGTGTACTACTAAATTTATTTCAAGTCATGAGTTGTTCAGAGTGTTGGGTCCGCAGCATAGAAAACAAAAAATTTCCTATGGTGTGAACTACACGCCAAGATCTATCTACTAGGTACAAAGCAACGGGTGGACATACATCCAACGAGAACTTACCCTCGAAGACAACGAGTTTTGTTAATGAGTAGGAACTCATGGTTGATGTAGTCGTACACTTGCCGATATCAAGATCGTGAGGAAGTCCGAGCGCCGCAACTCAGTAGTGCATCCGCACTCGCACACACGTTCAAGCCACCAGACAACCTCCACCTCCTCGCTCCAGCGATCCAGCGGAAGCAGCAACTCCTTCCAGATGAAATGCCACCGGGAACATGTATCTCGCTAATCCGAGACCATGGGGGAATAATTCTAGAGGGGGAGAGAGATCCTTCACAAGGAGGTGTGTGGATGAAGGAGGGAATGGGTGGCCTTTTATAGGAGGAGGGGGGTGCCCCCTCTCTCCATGGCCGGCGCATGGGGGGTGACCCCTCACCTCCCCCATTCATGTGGTGGTAACCCCTCCACATTAAAATGCCTCTTCACATTCCCTTTTAAAGTCTCCACTTTAAATGCATTAAATTTCTCCAAATTTAATGCTCTCTCATTTAATAAAACTCTTTTTATTAAATTTATTCAGAATTTTGTTAATTACTTTAATTAACAAACATTCACATATAGCCCCTTGCAATATTTCAATATCACATGCAGAACCACTTTCTGCAATTTCACCCGAAACAATTTCCGGTTTCTATTGAAACAATTCCTGCGCTTTGCAATTCTTTCGTCTGAAACATATGTGCTCCAAAATGGTGTCCGGTAACTCTTAAGTGTGCCACCCTACGGGTCGCGAATAATGCAGACATGATTGAGACCCTTCTCCGATCAATAATCAGCAGCGGGACCTGAAGATCTGTATTGACTCCTACACATTCAACGATGACTTCTGTGATCGTGAGAACCTTTAACGCTTGTAACTAAATCCCTTTGTCTCTCGATATATTACATGTCCGAGATTCGATCATCGGTATCTCCATACCTAGTTTGATCTCGTTACCGACATGCACTCTTTTCTCGTTCCCGTGATATAACATTCTAGTGATCACATCACTTGCTTGCAAGCTATATTAATGTGATATCACCGAGAGGGCCCAGAGTATATCTATCCGTCATCTAGATTGAAAAATTCCACTCTTGATCCATGAGCCTCAACATAACACATTCGTAGTACTGAACCCATCTTTATAGTCACCCTGTTACAGTGTGACGTTTGATGTTATCAAGATACTCTTCCGGTGTTAGCAATTAACATGATCTCATGGTCTAAGGATAAAGATTACTTTGTATGATGTTATAGCAATATAAACATAATGACTTGATCGTAATGCTATACTTCGGATGAATGTTCATCACATCATTCCACCAATGGTGTGACCTTGTTATTAACAACATCCAATGTCCATGATCAGGAAACCTTGATCATCTTGTTAATCAACAAGCTAGTCTATAAGAGAGGCATAACTAGGAACCCTTTTTGTTTATTAAACACACATGTATTGATGTTTCCGATCAATACAATTCTAGCATGTAAAATAAACATCTATCATATATAAGGAATATATAATAACAACTTTATTATTGCCTCTCAGGGCATACTTCCTTCAGTCTCCCACTTGCACTAGAGACAATAATCTAGTTCACATAGTGATAAATCTAACACCCATGGAGTTCTGGTGTTGATCATGTTTTGCCCTAGGGAGAACTTTAGTCAACGGATCTGCTACATTTAGGTCCGTGTGTACTTTACAAATCTTTATATCTCCATCCTTGACATGCTCGCGGATGGAGTGAAACTGGCACTTAATATGCTTGGAATTCTAGTGAGACCTCGGTTCCTTTGCGTTGGCTATGGCTCCATTATTGTCACAATAGATCACCATTGGGTCCAACGCACTGGGAACCACACCTAGTTCCGTAATGAACTCTTTCATCCAAACCGCCTCCTGCGCCGCTTCTGAAGCAGCAACATATTCCGCCTCCGTCGTTGATCCAGCCACCACATGTTGTTTGGAACTCCTCCAACTAACTGCTGCTCCGTTCAAGAGAAATACGTATCCGGATTGAGACTTAGAGTCATCCAGATCGGTGTCAAAGCTAGCATCGACATAACACTTAGCGACTAGCTCTTCTACACCTCCTTATATAAGAAACATATCCTTAGTTCTTCTCAAGTACTTGAGGATGTTATTTACCGCTATCCAGTGTTCCGAACCTGGATCAGATTGGTACCTACTAGTCAAACTAATAGCATGTGCCACATCCGGTCTTATACATAGCATGGCATACATAATAGAGCCTATGGCCGAGGCATAGGGGATCTTATCCATCATCTCTCTTTCTTGGTTGAATTCATGGTTGAAATCCATGGTTGAATTAATCACATTGGCTATTTAGATGAGTTCATCATATTTTAAGATTATTGTTGATTCCTCATGTTACTATTTGTAACTTCTACCTATAGTCATTTGTTCTTTGAAAATTGATGCCATATTTTTCTTTGAAAATTTTGTAGCACAATGCATAACATTGGAAATATTTTCCACTCGGGAAAGGGCTCGGGTACTGCAGGAGCCTCGGGTTCCACCAAGCCACCGGGGTCGAAGAAGAGGCGTTCGGAGGCAGACAACTTGAAGGCCGCCATGAGCCGAGACTATGAGAGGGTGAGCAACCGCAAGGTTTTACCCACCAAGTGGGTAGACCGTGAGTTTCTCTCTCGCCAAGGTCTTTTGGAGGACTTTGAGAAGATGAATGTGCATGCTAGCGTGGTCCCCTTTTCCTACTACTCTACCAACACCTACAAGCTCACCACGTAAGAGTTTCTGTCATCATTCCATGATGATCTCGAAACTCAAGAGTTGCACTGTGAATTTTGTACTCAATGGGCAGCTCCATAGTCTTTCCTTTTATGAATTTTGTGATTGTTTTGGATTCTCCCATGAGGGAGAGCTTGATATTAATGACAATGTGCATATGGAGGCAATGCATTCTTAGGAGCAGATTTCTGTCCACAAGAACACTGATTATATGCGCAAGAAGAGCACCACCATCTAGAACCCTACTATCCGTTATTTTCACACCTTCCTAGTAAATTATATTTTTAGAAAGGAGATGTCGGGCCAATGGCAGGCCCTGAGATGAGCGTAATTCATATGGCCTTGCATCCAGAGATGGAGCACAAGGTAAACTTAGGTGCTTTACTCATCTAACACTTTCGCCAGAGGTCGGCTTCCACTAGGGACATTCGCTATGGTGGCTTGATCACACAGATCGCCTAAGAAAGCAAGTTTGTCCTGCCATAGGAAAGGGTTGTGGCTGGCAGTAAGATTCTGGATGATATCCATATGGCTAGCACCAAATTTATGGGGGTCTATAGACCCGAATGCTCCCTCCGTGCTTACCAGCTTTATTTTGAGCCTAACGGTGATATCCACCAAGGTTTGCTTCCTTTTGTCCAAGATTTTGGCTTGCCAGGTAAACATAGTTGGGTCCTTACTAAGGAGGAGTTCCAGCAAGCACTAATCCTTTTAGGGGGGATTACACCGCAAGGAGGTCACCTCAATTGGGAAAACACAGCAGCTGGCCAACAGCAGTAGGAACAAGGTGGAGAAGATTGGAACATCGCAGGCTAGGATGACTACGATCAACAGCACCATCACCAACAACCTTTCCCCCAGCACTAGCAGCAAGGTATGCCTCCACCACAGCCGGGATTCAACTATGTCCTGAGAGGTGAATTTGACCAGGTGGTGCATCGCATTGACAACATAGGAAACATGTTGTATGATGTCAATGCCAACATAGTCAACCTCACCCAAGACTTCACATCTTTCATGACCGACCTTCCAAACTGCTACCCAAACTTTCAATACCAGCAGCCGTCACCTGATGGTGGCAACTTTTGATTCCCGATAGGCCAAGAGCCTAAGCTTGGGGAGGTTAAACTCCTCCCACCTTTTTGCTTTCATATTTTTCATTCTTCTTTTGATTTTTTTTCATTTCAATGCATGTTTGCTTTTATTTTTGCATTGATAAAAAGAAAAACCCAAAAATATTAGACTAGCTTTTATCTTGATTTATGCAAATTTCTCTCGTCTCTCGTTGATTTTTTTGCGGGTTACTCACTTCTAGTGATTGAGCTATGGAGATGAACGCAAAGAGTTGGCTCAAGTAGGAGATGATCAAGCAAGAGGAGGTACCACATTGTTTGAAAAAGAACTCCTTGGATTACAATTCCAAACTTTTAAGAACAAGAGAAGTGTCTCTCGACAACTTTGGTGCCATGTTTTTGTCTTAAGGGTTTAAACTTAGTAGTACTCAACCCCACATACTGATCGTTGACTTGATGATACCTTATGAAAAATAATTGTTTGATAGAATGAACTTTTTCTGGTGGGACAGGGAGATGCCAAAACCTGTTTTAACTAGCTGTAAAAAAAGAAAGAATGAAGAAATAAAAGTTCTATGTTTCTCATACACACCTTTGGGATGCCAACAACTCCGCTAGCTTTTGAACGATCTATTGTATAACCCCAGATTTTGGCTATGAGTTGATGGCATGAGTGGCATACATGTCACTATTTGGGCAAAATTATTGGTATTCTCAAAGGTTGGGTAAGCTTTTACAAAATAAACGATCGATGATCCTTGAGAAAGAAGAAAAAATTACCATCAAGATATGAGCTGAAAATATTCAATACTTTTGAGATCTTTGGCATCATCTCACCACCTAAACTGAATAATTAGAGTTCTTGAAAGACAATAAATTGAAGAGGTATTTGATAGCCGTGATTATCGAAGTGGGTGTTAATGAACAAGCTCTAAGTTTATCCTTCTTTTGACATCTACTTCTGCACCCTTAATTTTGACTCAAGTGACCTTGCTTAAAACATTTTCACTCTCATAATAAGAGAGGGGCGCTGAAATAAATTGATTTGCAAGCCTAGCCAAATTTTTAACAATCTCATTTTAATTATAAGAACTATTAGCAAGCGAATTACTTGCATTTAGGAATTGAACTTAAGTGCAATTGTCTAGATATATTATGCTCATGTTCAAGGTTGCAGGATTTGAGACAATGGAATATGATACAACCTCGAACCTGTAAGTTTTTCGTCTTGATTCAATTCCTCGCTATTACTCATTATAGCTTTGTCACTCGAGGGCGAGTAACCACTAAGCTTGGGGTAGTTGATAGCTCCAAATTTCATCACTTTTATCATTGATTTTTCTCGTGTTTATTGCCGGATTTCATTGAAGATTATCCTTTCTACTACTGTTAACATTGCAATCAGAGAATCCTTGGTTTCTTGTGATGGTTTTCAGGAAATGAACAATTACGGAAGATCTAATAGAATTTATGGGCTAATTACACCTAAAGAAGCAAATCCCCAATTGGAGCCCATTCCATTGGAGGCATCTAGAACGCTTAACGACCAGTTGTACGGTCGGGACACGCCCGAACCATCCGCATGTACTACACACTATTAGATTTTTTATATCAATACAAGTAACTTTCGTGAAGGAGAGGCAACAAGAAGGACGACAGAAACGAAAACACAACCGCCGCAAACACATTCAGAGAGGGTTAGATCAGATCTGGAAGAGGAGAAGAACTTCCCCTCGTTCCTCGACGATTTTCAACTCCTCAACCACACACTCCACCATCATCCCCATCGTTACTTAGAGAGAGAGAGATTGGCAATTGTAAGATTAGGGTTTGATACTTTTATCTACCTTTGGTTTGTATTTGATTTGATATTCAATCGCTATCGTGGTTTGCTACAATAACTTTGAGATGATTCATATTTGCAATACAATTGTGCTTTTGATTTGTCTTCCTCTCATGTCAGAGTAAATCCCCATAGGCATAGGATATGTAGGGGATTGGTGAGATGTGTCGTGCAACCTTTAAATCCATCCATTTGTGATTGTTGTAGTGTTTATTAAATAGTGAGAATGATTATCTATGTTTGCCTAATGCTTGTCATCTAATTTAAGGGCCCAAGTAACATGATCCAAAGATCTCATAGGTATGAGATTGTATGCTAGCGAATCGTTGACCCCCGAGTGACACGACCGATATCAATGAGGAGCTAGCAATACTCGAGGACAACAAGGAACCATCAAGTTTAAAGGCTTGATCTGGTCAAAAGACCTTAATTAATGTCTTGACCATTGTCGTGGTAACTGATGACCCACAAGTATAGGGGGTGTATCGCAGTATTTTTGATAAGTAAGAGTGTCGAACCCAATGAGGAGCAGAAGGTGTTGACGAGTGTCTTGGAGCAGGAATTCTATGTAAATACTTAGCAAACGGATTTTTAGGGGTTTTTGATAATGGAAATAAATAAAGTACGAGTGAATGAAAGACAATAATAATAGATGTAGCAAGTGGCCCAATACTTTCTTTAGCAAAGGACAAGCCGGTTGTATTACTTAAGATGACCAAACATTCTCGAGGACACACGGGAATATCGTCAAGTGCTTTCGCTTCATATAGTTGATTAATCTTCTTTAGTTTGACAAGTGTTGTGTGGGTGAACCTGTGCTATTGTACTGACCTTCCTAGGACTAACACATACTTGTGATTATACCCCTTGCAAGCATCCGCAAGTATAAGAAAGTAATTAAGATAGAAACCTAACCACAGCTTTAAACTCTGAGATCCTACACTCCCTTGTGCAACGGTTTCCTAACGGGGGTTCAGGTTTCTGTCACTCCGGCAACCCCTACAATTAGTAGCCAAATACACAATGCATTCACCTAGGCCCATAAAGGTGAAGTATCATATAGTCGATGTTCACATGACACCACTAGAAGAATAACACCACAACTTAATTATCAAACCATTGAATCTTTCTCAACACAATTCCACTACTAACAACATGACTTCTCCCATGTCCTCAAGAACTAAACGAACTACTCACAAGACATCATATGGATCAAGATCATAGATGAAATAATGATAAGTAACAATCTGAACATAAATGATAATTCAATGGTTCCACTCAATAGCATCAACTACAACAAGTAATCAACACCGGGAAAGTTTCCCCTAAGAACAAGATTACACCCAATTGTTACAGCAGTATGTAGTGGTGATGATGGTGTTGGTGGAGATGATGGTTGTGATGATGATGATCCCGATGAAGTCCAGCTTGATGATGGTGTTGATGGCGACGATCTCCCCTCTCCAGGAAGGAATTTCCCTGGCAGATTTCTGCCTGCCGGAGAGGTCTTTCTCTCTCTGCAGTTTTCCGTCCCGCAGAGGCGGCAGAATCTTTCTGTGGATGCTCCTCGAGTCTCAGGGTTTCGGTAGGATTATATACGCCAAAGAGCAGAGCCAGAGATGGGCTAGGGTGGCCACACCACCTGGTGGCGCAGCCAAGGGTGGCCCGCGCCAGGGGTTGGTGTGGGCCCCTTGTGGCCCATCTCCGCTCCCTTTTCTGGCTTCCTTCGTCTTCTGGAAAAATAGCATTTTCCATATATTTTCCGGATTTTCACGAATTTTGCCTCCAAACAGTGCCTTTTCCATCAGAATCCTGACTTCAGCGGTCCATCCTCCAAAAGTGATCAACCATGCAAAGATAGATGAAATAACATAAGTATCATCTCTTAATATGAAATATATCAATGAATAAAACTAAATTATGATATAGAATACTGATGCAAAATGGACGTATCAACTCCCCCTAAGCTTAGACTTCACTTGTCCCCAAGCGAAAAGTAAGCTCAATAAACATGACCTCAGGTTTATGGAGTGAAGTGTCTATAAAAGAATACGGACAAGAAGCATCACATTCATCAATACACAAATCATAATAGAAGACAACTCACTATTATATAACTTAACTTGCTATAGGAAAAGGAAACATAATAAAGATACACAAAGTAAATCATAATTGATAATGGCTAACTTTGTTCTTGTTCAAAGAACGGTTAACAATTTGGCAGGAGTTCAAACATGATAGGGTTTTTAATGATAGCTTTCAAAGTAATACTCACTACGATAAGAGCAATGTGCAAACAAGGAACATAAGAAACATGATTGAATAAATCATCATATGAATGAATGAAACACAAAAACTCAAAATACTTGTTGAGATAGAAAGGAATAGGTTTACTGACTCAACTAAAAAGTAAAAGATAGGCCCTTTGTAGAGGGGAGTAGGGATTTCAAGTTTCATAAAGAGCTTCCAAAAATTATGGTACTTATTAGCTTTCAGCTCTCATTGCCCCTATCATAAGCATCTTTAGGTGATTAAGGTTAAAGTGATCAAATATGAGGATATGCTTGACAAGTTATAAGCTGAAAATCTCATGCCCCTTACTTACGAAGACCGTTCCTCATGCTACTCAAGTTTAGTCACAAGTAAGTTCTTGTCATTGTAAGTACATGTGTATCATAGAGAACCATCAACAGGGTACCCCTTGCCCGATGATACGGAAGAATCCCTGATGTCTACGCACTTCTATTCTTGTAGACAGTTGTTGGGCCTCCAAGTGCAGAGGTTTGTAGAACAACAGCAAGTTTTCCCTTAAGTGGATCACCCAAGGTTTATCGGACTCAGGGAGGAAGTGGTCAAAGGTATCCCCTCTCAAGCAACCCTGCAATCAAGATACAAGAAGTCTCTTGTCTCCCCGACACACCCAATACACTTGTCAGGTGTATAGGTGCACTAGTTCGGCAAAGAGATAGTGAAATACAAGTGGTATGGATAATTATAAGTGGTAACAGTGCTAGAAAATACAAGTGGTATGGATAACTTGATGACGCGAAAACTGAAATAAAGATGGAAGCAAGCAAACATGTAACAGATCTAGTAGCAAATGGTGTTTCAATGCTTAGAAACAAGGCCTAGGGATCATACTTTCGCTAGTGAACACTCTCATTTAAATATCTTCTCTTTATGATACTACTCTTAACTACTCTCCGGTTGGACACTCTAATCGTTGGTAGGGCTATATCAGCACACCTCAAAGTAAGCCTTTCCCATCTAGATAACCCCACACTGTCACCTTGAGCACTAGATGAGTCCAACAAACACCACAATTTCATAAAGACATCTAACTCCAAATATAACTCATAACAAGTATTTGTAATCTCTAGCCTAAGTGCCACCATGGTGTGCACGCTGTTACTTTCACACACATGGGGAGAGCAGAGATCTAATAAAGCACTTGAGTAGCAAGGTAGATCTACTTGATTACAAAGCTCATGATCACAATATGATCATGCATAGAGAGAGAGATAAACACATAGCTACCGGTAGAACCCTTAGCCTCGAGAGAGAACTACTCCCTCCTCATCATGGGAATCAGCAATGGTGATGGAGATGGTGGTGGAGATCGACGGAGATGGCTCCGGGGGCACTTCCCCGTCCCGGCAGGGTGCCGGAATAGAGACTTTCTGTCCCCCGAATCTCCCCTTCGGTGGCGGCGGCGCACCAGAACTTTTCGTGGATTTCTGATTGACGATCTAGGGTTTATGCATCAGGAGGCTTCTTATAGGCCAGAGGGCAAGGTCGGTGGGCGGCCAGGGGGCCCACACCATGCCCTGGCGCGGCCTGGGGGGACCTGCGCCATGGGGTGGTGTGGTCACCCTGTGGCCCCTCTCCGACTCTCCTTCTGGCTCCGTGAGTCTTCCGAGAAAATATCAACTTTGGCTTTTGTCCGATCCAATTCCAAGAATATTGATTTTCCGACTTTCCTGGAACCAAAAACAGCAGAAAACAGGCAACTGGCACTGTGGCATCTTGTTAATAGGTTAGTCCAAGAAATCATATGAAAAGTACTCCAAAGTGTGGACAAGACACAAGAAAGTAGATAAAACCAAGCATGGAACATCAAAAATTATAGATACATTTGCAATGTATCAATCCCCATATCAAAATGACAAGGGAAGCAGACAATGAGCATCTCAGCAATCCTTTTATTTCCTATTTGCATAGGTTCTCTCTTTTTTTCTTATTTTTTCTTTCCTATTTCCATAGGTCTTTTATTTTTTTTATAAAGAGGATGCTTCATAGATTGCTCACTATGGTTACGCTGCAGGTTTCCACCATGATTAGGCATGGCTTAGACCAGCCGCCCAGGCGTTTCTCTAACACATATACGAATTCCATGAGCCTTACAAGCTCCCCTTTCATTTCACACCGCCGGGATCCATAAGCAAAAGAACATGATACCAATTAAATAAAGTGCAATGTTGAAAGCGTTCCCCATGAAAACATGGTTTTGCTAATTCACAACTTACAAAACCTAAGCATATACGCAACATAGATGGGCACAATGGTTCAAGTTTATTAAGTGCAAGAAAGTAAAGTGTGCCATCAAGTTCGTGAGAGCTTTAATCACTAATTTTCACATAACAAGTTTAACTCGTAAGGTAGATAAAAACATGAATTTACTTGGAATAACAATAATGCTAATAGGTAGGTATGGTGGACACAATTGGCATAGGTTTTGGTTTAAGGATTGGATGCACGAGAAGCATTCCCTCTTAGTACAGGTTTTTGGCTAGCAAGGCTGGGTAGCAAGCATAGGAGTTGAAGGAAACAAACAAACATACACGTGATAAAAATAAACATGCAATCTTCCTTGGAAGCACAAAAGATCTTAACTAGAGAATACTAAGCTTATGATCCAATCAAGGAAGAAAGATGATAAAATTATATTTCTTAAATGTACTTTTCTCTTTTTCATTCAATTCTCAAATAGTGTTGCTACTGACCAGAGCTAGGTATGCCAAAAACAACTAAATTTACTACATGATCCCAAAGTGATACCAATAGTAACAACAAGATCAATCATATAACAGAAATTGAAAACTAATATAAGATATGCAAAGGAGTAAATGATAGAACTTCTCATTAATATTCCATAACGGCGACTCACACCAAGGGATACATATATATCTAACGAGAGGAGAGACACTTCCATAATGCAAACCATCCTATATGATAACTTCTCTATTCATGATATGACTCTAATGAAAAGGTAAAAAGACACAGGATAATGATGTGATACCGCGGCACTCCCCCATGCTTGGAACAAACCAAGGGGATGCCAAAACCTGATGACGAATTACTCCTTCGGTGGTAGTGGTGTTCTCTCGTCATCGTCCAACTTCCAAGGTAAGGGTTCCCCATCAACAAAAGACATCCTGGTCTCCAAAATCCTGAAACTAGTAGGATCACTTATGCGTTTAAACCTAACCTCATACTCACAGTTTTGATTTTGCACGTCGTAGAGTTGTGCTTGTAGTTGGTTGGTTGTTCGGTGGAGTGAGAGAATTTCATCCTTAAGCTCAATAGTCTCCTTCTGGTGCTCGGCGATGAGTTCTGAACTAATCTTATGGATGATATCCACTTCGTGTTCCGCCATCTTCTTGTACCTAAAGACTTCTTGCTTCAGTGCTTCCATCCTGTCCTCCATACTGCCTTCACCTTTAGGGCCCTAAACCTCTTTTATCTGCACATTCCCATCTTCGAGCAACAACTCCTTGAGATGAATCTTCAACTCATGCATGTACGGATTGATGATGTCCGGGAGGAATCTTCCTTGGCTGATCCAGAGGAAGACATTGTAGCTCCAAAACTGAGATTCTACCTGTCAGAAACAGATCGAAACAAAAACACGACGAGAACACAATATACGAACCTCGGGGGATCCGGTGGATTATTACGAAGTTTTACAACAAAAGGAAGGTACTGGGAGAAAACGGGTCGGAGATGGGCTCCGGGGTGGCCACACCCCCTGGTGGCACGGCCAGGTGGGCCCGTACCACGGGGTGGTGTGAGCAACCCGGGCTCCGTTTCCGTCCCTCTTTCGCCGCATTGCTTTTCTTGTTAAATAAAAACTGCAAAAAAATAACTTGATAGGTTCGCGGACCTTTTGTTACTAGAACTGTTACCTATTCGAAAACGGACTCTGCAGGTCTCTAAACTTGGTCTTTGATAAATTTTTCCGGAGTCACCATTTGAATAACATAAATATATTCATCCTAATAAACACATTGCTTGAGTCATTTAACCATCTACCATCTTATTACACCATGGTCTCCTACAACTGGGAAATTTCTTTCACACAAAACTTCACACAATTCTTATTAGCAACATTAGTGCATGCAAGGTAATGAACCTTTTAAGTTAAATTTCAACTGAAATCCATCAAAACATAAGCTACTGAAACAACTCCTCTCGAAATCCCAAAAGGAATTCAAAAATGAAATCAATTTAAGAGGCAAATGCAAGAGTGGCAAAAATCTGTCAAAACAGATCAGCAGGTAAAGATCAATTTTTTTGAAAATCTTCCGTTCCTCAAATCAAAAAGTGCACAACTAACAAAAGTTAACTGACAACCTTGGGCATGCACACAAAAATTTATAGATCAGTATGACGTTCTGGGATTTTTAACGATTTTTTATAGTGACGCACAAAAAACTGTTTCGGGACAGCAACTTCCCCAAAATCTTACTTCTCTCTCATTAGAGGTTGATATTGACACAAAAATCAAAACAAAAAGGATAAGAAGAGTTAATTGCAGAAGCAATAACTTCCAATACTTAAATAAACAAAAACAAACAGAAAGCAAAATATATTGGGTTGTCTCCCAAAAAGCTCTTTCTTTATAGCCATTAAGATGGGCATGATAATTTCAATGATGCTCACATAAGAATATGAATTGAAGTAAAAGAGAGCATCAAGAAGTAAACATACACATGTTTAAGTCTAACCCACTTTTTATGCAAGGGAATTTTGTAAGAAAATAAATTGTTGAAACCAGAGGCTGCTAGCATAGGAAGGAAAAACAAGTGCACCATAAAGACTTTCAGCATAAAGCGAGGAAACTTAATATTATTGAGATACATAAGAACAATTTTCCCTCTCTGATAATAACTTTCAGTATCGTTCATAAGTTTAACGATATAACTATCACAAGAACCATTATATCAATGATCACTTATTCTAATAGAAACACAGGGACACTAGCTCTCATAACACTACTTTGTGAGACACTATTAGAAGTATCCTTACAGAGGATAGTGATGTCTACGCACTTCTATTCATGTAGATAGTTGTTGGGCCTCCAAGTGCAGAGGTTTGTAGAACAGCAGCAAGTTTTCCCTTAAGTGGATCACCCAAGGTTTATCGAACTCAGGGAGGAAGTGGTCAAAGGTATTCCCTCTCGAGCAACCCTGCAATCAAGATACAAGAAGTCTCTTGTGTCCCCAACACACCCAATACACTTTTCAGGTGTATAGGTGCACTAGTTCGGCGAAGAGATAGTGAAATACAAGTGGTAATGGTGACAGAAAATAGCTTGATGGCGTGAAAGAGACTAAAGGAAAACTAAAATAAAGATGGAAGCAAGCAAACAAGTAACATATCTAGTTGCAAACGGTGTTTCAACGTTTAGAAACAAGGCCTAGGGATCATACTTTAACTAGTGAACACTCTCATATAAATATATCATCTTCATGATACTACGCTGAACTACTCTCCGGTTGGACGCTCTAATCGATGGTAGGGCTATAACAGCACACCTCAAAGTAAGTCTTTCCCATCTAGAAAACCCCACACTGTCACCTTGAGCACTAGATGGTTCTAACAAACACCACAATTTCATAAAGACATCCAACTCCAAATATAACTCATAACAAGTATTTGTAATCTCTAGCCTAAGTGCCACCATGGTGTGCACGCTGTCACTTTCACACACATGGGGAGAGCAGAGATTTATTAAAGCACTTGAGTAGCAAGGTAGATCTATACATTACAAGCTCATGATCTCAATAAGATCATGCATAGAGAGAGATGAAAACATAGCTACTGGTAGAACCCTTAGTCTCGAGAGAAAACTACTCCCTCCTCATCATGGGAATCAGCAATGGTGATGGAGATGGTGGTGGAGATCGATGGAGATGGCTCCAGGGGCACTTCCCGGTCCCGGCAGGGTGCTGGAACAGAGACTTTCTGTCCCCCGAATCTCCCCTTTGGTGGCGGCGGCGCTGCGGAACTTTTCGTGGCTGGAGGCTTAACGTTTTAGGGTTTTGGTATCAGGAGGCTCTTATAGGCGAGAGGGGAGACCGAGGGGGTGCTAGGGGGTCCCACACCACCTGGTGGCGCGGGTAAGGCTAGCCCGCGCCTGGGGGGTGTGGCCAGGCCCTGGCCCTCCTCCGTCTCGTATTCTGGCTCCGTGAGTCTTCCGGTAAAAATAGGAACTTTTGCTTTTGTCCCGTCCAATTCCGAGAATATTCATTTTCTGACTTCCTGGAACCAAATACAGCAGAAAACAGGCAACTGGCACTGTGGCATCTTGTTAATAGGTTAGTCCAAGAAATCATATGAAAAGTACTCCAAAGTGTGGACAAAACATAAGAAAGTAGATAAAACCAAGCATGGAACATCAAAAATTATAGATACATTTGCAATGTATCAACATCCCGAAGCTTAACTCCTGCTCGTCCTCGAGTAGGTAAGTGATAAAAAGAAAGAATAATTATTGAGGTGACATGCACCATGATAAACTTGATCAAAGTATTTGTAAAACATTCAAAGCTAGGATCATAATAATTCAATCATAACATGAAAGACAAAGTTCTAGCAATAAGCAAAGAAACTATGATGCAACATGAAAAGGCACAAACAAAAGATTCATGAATAATAATGCTTTGCAAGACGTTTGTTTGTTTCACATAAAGAAAACATAGCATAATAGTATTCAGCTTGTCCCTCAATAGAGTAGCAAATATAAATGCATAGGACACCTTCAAAGTTCATAAGAGTGACTAGATACAATAGTTTAAAACAAGCAATAACAAGTTATGCATCAATCAACTAGTCTTGGGACAATGCACATAGAACTAAGAATGGCCACTATGCTCTCAAAGTAGGTGCATAAAGATAGAAGGTGGAGACTCAATATAATGGTGGAAGAAAGGCCTTTTGTAAAAGGAAGTAGGGATTCAAGTCTGATAAAGAGCTTCCAAAAATTATGGTACTTAAAGCTTTCAGCTCTCATTGCCCCTATCATAAGCATCTTGAAGGTGATTAAGGTAAAAGTGACACAACTAAGAGGATATGCTTGGCAAGTTATAAACTGAAATCTCATGCCCCTTACTTATGAAGACCGAACCTCATGCTACGCAACTTTAGTCACGAGTAAGCTCTTGTCATTGTAATTACATATGTATCATAGAGAACCGCCAACGGGGTACCCCTTGCCCGATGATACGGAAGAATCCCCATATCAAAATGACAAGGCAAGCAGACAACGAGCATCTCAGCAATCTTCTTATTTACCATGGGAAAATGGTGCTTTTTTCTCTCTTTCCTCTTTTCATAATCTCATTTTTTTCTCTTTTTCTCTTTTTCTCAATGTAGGACTTTTTTATAAGAAGAATGCTTCATAGACAGCTCATTATGGTTACGTTGTAGGTTTCCACCATGACGGCATGGATTAGACCAGCGGCCCAGGCGTTTCTCTAACACACATACAAACTCCATGATCTTACAAGTTCCACTTTTATTTCACACCGTCGGGATCCATAAGCAAAAGAACATGATATCAACGGGGTACAAAGTATAAGTGCAATGTTGAAAGCGTTCCCCATGGTACATGGTTCTGCTAATTTCAACTTATAAAGCGCAAGCATATATGCAACAAAGAAGGACCCAATGGTTCAAGTTTATTAGATGCAAAAAAGTAAAGTGTGCCATCAAGTTCGTGAAAGCTTTAATCACTAGTTTTCTCATAAAAAGTGGAAGGTAAACAAAAGCATGAATATACTTGGAATATCATAAGCTAGTAGGTAGGTATGGTGGACACTTTGGAAAAACTTGGTTTAGGGAGTTTGATGCATGAGTGGAACTCATACTTTGTTGTGGAGGCTAGCAAAAGACTAGGAGCGACAAACTAAGAGAGCAATAATGGCCATAATCATGCAGAGCGACAAAACATCATTGATCAAAGCATAAAGTTATACTACAAGTTGAAAACTAAAAGATCATAAAGGCTATGGTGACTTGAGATAGTCATAACATGGTGTGAGCATGTGCCAAGTCAACCCAAATAAAGCATCAAAGGAGAATACCACTATACTATGCTTTAATATGCTAAAACAACGCATGATTCATCCAAGGCACACTAAGCAATCTCAATTGTTTATAACAAGTCATGCTACAGCAAAGAATACTAAGCATAAAGCCAAAACAATATCAAGCATGGCATGACAAAGCATAGGCCACAGTAAAAAACGAGCTCTTTTTACCACATAACTATGAACTTTCCTACTCTTTTCCAAACCAAACTATTTGCAAACCAAAGTATGAAAGAGGGGGTCCAACCAATTTATTCAGAAAACTAAGAAAACCAAGCAAACTAAAAAACCAAAATGAAAACGAAAAATAAGACGCTCCAAGAGAAACACAACTGTACACGAAACAATAAAAATGAAGCGTTTGGAAGAAACCTGGAATTTATTATTGATGAAGAAGGGGATGCATTGGGAATCCCCAAGCTTTGACGCTTGTACTTCTTGGATATTTCTTGGGTGACGCGCGTGGCATCCCTAAGCTTGAGCTTTAGTCCATCCTTCATCTCATTACTCATTCCTTCCATACACCTGAAAATTATCCTTCATACAAAACTTCACACAATCTCATTAGCAACATTAGTGCACTTAAGATAAATAAGTCTCAAGGTTCAGTTCTAACACCAAATAAACTTCCATTAGAACACTAGATACTATAGCACTTCCCTCAAAAATCTCAATTCCCCAAAGGAACTCAAAAAGGAACTAACAAGAAGCAAATACAGAAAATGGCAGAAATCTGTCAAAACAGACCAGCAGGTAAAGACGATTTTTGTAGAAGACCTTCTGTTGCTCAAATAAAAAAGTGTTGAACTAACGAAAGTTATATAACAATCTGGGTCAGAAGCACAAAAAATTACAGCTCAATCCGACATACAGAGATCCCTCAGGAATTTTTACGGTGAAGCACAGAAATCTGTTTCGGGACAGCAACTTTCCCAATCATTACTTCTCTCTCATTAGAGGTTACTCTTGGCACAAAAAGCAAATAAAAAGGATAAGGAGCGGTTATTACAGAGGTAATAACTTCCAAGACTCATCTAAAACTTTTGGGTTATCTCCCAATAAGTACTTTTCTTTAACGCCTTTAAGTTAGGCATGATAGTTTCAGAAGATGCTCACATAAGAAATATGAATTGAATTAAAAGAGAGCATCAAGAAGCAAATTCAAAACACATTTAAGTCTAACCCACTTGCTATGCTTAGGAATCTTGTAAAGAAACAAGTCATGAAAGCACAAAGCAACAAGCATAGGAAAGCAAAACAAGTGCAATTTCAAGACTTTCAACATTAAGAGGGGAAACTTAATATTGTTGAGACACATAAAACCATGTTTCCCTCTCTCATAATAACTTTCAGTAGCATCATGAATAAAAGTAACAATATAACTATCACAAGAAACATTCTTATCATGAGCCACATGCATATAATAATTATTACTCTCCACATAAGCATAGTCATTCTTATTAATTGTAGTTGAAGCAAATTCAACAAAATAGCTATCATTATTATTCTCATCACCATAATCATCAAATATAGGAGGCATATTGTAGTCATAATTAATTTCCTCCTCAATAGTAGGTGGACTAAAAATATCATACTCATCATTGTAATCATCATATATTGGAGGTTTTGTATCATCATAGGCAATAGAATAGCTATGTTCCAAAGCTGGGGAACTAAAAAGATCATTTTCATAAAAACTAGCTTCCCCAAGCTTAGACTTTTCCATAGCATTAGCAATAATGGTATCCAAAGAATTCATACTAACAACATTGCTATTAGCACGCAAATAAAGTTCCATAGGTTTTTTAATTTTCTCTTCAAACACTTCATGTCCTAACTCAAGATAAATACTATAACGCTCTCTAATTTTGTTGTTGTTTTCCATTAAGCCTAACTAGTGAAAACAAGAAATAAAACGACAAAATTGCAGAATCTAAAGGAAATAACTTCGAGTACTCACACCATAAAATAGGCGTTTGTCATGGAAGGTTCTTCTTCTTTAATCCTCCGGTGTGAATACCTTTTACCTTACCCTCCCCGGCAACAGCGCCAGAAAATAGCTTTTGACGGGGAGGAAACTGGTTGAAGCTGTCTTGTATATCCCCGGCAACGGCGCCAGAAAATACTTGCTGGCACGTGGTTGACGCGGGAGCTTCTTCTTATTTAGTTCCCCGGTAATGGCGCCAGAAAATAGGTTGATGTCTACGCACTTCTATTCTTGTAGACAGTTGTTGGGCCTCCAAGTGCAGAGGTTTGTAGAACAGCAGCAAGTTTTCCCTTAAGTGGATCACCCAAGGTTTATCGAACTCAGGGAGGAAGTGGTCAAAGGTATTCCCTCTCGAGCAACCCTGCAATCAAGATACAAGAAGTCTCTTGTGTCCCCAACACACCCAATACACTTTTCAGGTGTATAGGTGCACTAGTTCGGCGAAGAGATAGTGAAATACAAGTGGTAATGGTGACAGAAAATAGCTTGATGGCGTGAAAGAGACTAAAGGAAAACTGAAATAAAGATGGAAGAAAGCAAACAAGTAACATATCTAGTTGCAAACGGTGTTTCAACGTTTAGAAACAAGGCCTAGGGATCATACTTTCACTAGTGAACACTCTCATATAAATATATCATCTTCATGATACTACGCTGAACTACTCTCTGGTTGGACACTCTAATCGATGGTAGGGCTATAACAGCACACCTCAAAGTAAGTCTTTCCCATCTAGAAAACCACACACTGTCACCTTGAGCACTAGATGGTTCCAACAAACACCACAATTTCATAAAGACATCCAACTCCAAATATAACTCATAACAAGTATTTGTAATCTCTAGCCTAAGTGACACCATGGTGTGCACGCTGTCACTTTCACACACATGGGGAGAGCAGAGATTTATTAAAGCACTTGAGTATCAAGGTAGATCTATAGATTACAAGCTCATGATCTCAATAAGATCATGCATAGAGAGAGAGAGTGAGATGAAAACATAGCTACCGGTAGAACCCTTAGCCTCGAGAGAGAACTACTCCCTCCTCATCATGGGAATCAGCAATGGTGATGGAGATGGTGGTGGAGATCGATGGAGATGGCTCCGGGGGCAGTTCCCCGTCCCGGCAGGGTGCCGGAACAGAGACTTTTTGTCCTCCGAATCTCCCCTTCGGTGGCGGCGGCGCTGAGGAACTTTTCGTGGCTGGAGGCTTGACGTTTTAGGGTTTTGGTATCGGGAGGCTCTTATAGACGAGAGGGGAGACCGAGGGGGTGCCAGGGGGCCCCACACCACCTGGTGGCGCGGGTAAGGCTAGCCCGCGCCTGGGGGGTGTGGCTAGGCCTTGGCCCTCCTCCGTCTCATATTCTGGCTCCGTGAGTTTTCCGGTAAAATAAGAACTTTGGCTTTTGTCCCGTCCAATTCCGAGAATATTGATTTTTTGACTTCCTGGAACCAAAAACAGCAGAAAACAGGCAACTGGCACTGTGGCATCTTGTTAATAGGTTAGTCCAAGAAATCATATGAAAAGTACTCCAAAGTGTGGACAAAACATAAGAAAGTAGATAAAACGAAGCATGGAACATCAAAAATTATAGATACATTTGCAATGTATCAGATAGTGTGTCCATCTTCTAGATATTTAGTGACAAAGTCTTTCTCATTTACTATTATAGGTTCAACAGTCATTTGTTCATTAGGTTCAACAGCTTTATTTGTACTTTCATTAACCATACTAGCTATCATAGAATGTTCCTTTACCTTGACTCGGAAAGGCATTTTCTCAATGTAAGGTTCAGGTAAAATATGATCAATAGTATGAACCTCAGTATTTCTAGTAGGAACACAATTAGCAATATCTTTATATGGCTCATGATACTTATTCCATTTCTTTTTAGGAATTTCAATATAAGAAGCAAAAGCCTTAAAATAATTTGAAATACTTTGAGAATCAAGACCATAAGCATTACTAATATTTTGAAAGTCATCAGTTCCCATAAAAGATTTAATGCAGTCATAATCATAATTTATACCTGACTTTCTTCCTTTATCATTTTCCCATGCTTCAGCATTGTCTTCAATATGGTCTAGAAGAACCCATTTAGCTTCTTCTTCCATGCGTGTAAATGTTCCAGCACAAGAAGCATCTAATAGATCCTTATCATGAAGAGAAAGCCTTGCATAAAAGTTATTGATAATAATATTGTTAGGGAGCTCATGAATAGGACATTTGAGCATTAGTAACTTCAATCTCCCCCAAGCTTGAGTTGTAATCTCTCCATCATGAGGCCAAAAGTTGTATATTTGATTCTGGTCTTTATGAATCTCACTAGGAGGGTAAAATTTAGAATAAAAGAGAGGTACTACTTCCTCCCATTCAAGAGCTTGACCATTCTTCAGCAGCTTATACCATTCCTCAGCTCTTCCTTTTAGTGATAATGAGAATAACTTCTTCTTGACTTGATCTGTTGTCATACCCGCACACTTGAACAACCCGCATAATTCATGTATAAAGAGCAAATGATCACCGTGATAGACAGTTCCATCTCCAAAATAGTAATTATCCATAACACGATCAATAATTCTTGTAGGTATTTTAAAAGTATCATTCTTAGCAGGTGGTGGTTCATCTACTACCTTAGCAGTGGTAGTAGCACTACGAAATAAGAAACTCAACAAATTATCCATATTGAAAATAAAGTAACAAACAGAAGTAAACAATACTCACAGTAGAAGTTTCCTTTACCAGTTCCACTCTCTAATAGCGCTTCACTCCCCGGCAATGGCACTAGAAAATAGTCTTGATGACCCACAAGTATAGGGGGTGTATGGCAGTATTTTCGCTAAGTAAGATTGTCAAACCCAACGAGGAGCAGAAGGTGTTGACGAGTGGCTTGGAGTAGGAGTTCTCTGTAAATACTTAGCAAACGGATTTTTAGGGGGTTTTGATAATGCAGATAAATAAAGTACGAGTGAATGAAAGACAATAATAATAGATGCAGCAAGTGGCCCAATCCTTTCTTTAGCAAAGGACACGCCGGTTGTATTACTTAAGATGACCAAACGTTCTCGAGGACACATGGGAATATCGTTAAGTGCTTTCGCTTCATATAGTTGATTAATCTTCTTTAGTTTGACAAGTGTTGTGTGGGTGAACCTATGCTAATGTACTGACCTTCCTAGGACTAATACATACTTGTGATTATACCCCTTGCAAGCATCCGCAAGTACAAGAAAGTAATTAAGATAGAAACATAACCACAACTTTAAACTCTGAGATCCTACACTCCCTTGTGCAAAGGTTTCCTAACGGGGGTTCAGGTTTCTGTCACTCCGGCAACCCCTACGATTAGTAGCCAAATACACAACGCATTCACCTAGGCCCATAAAGGTGAAGTATCATGTAGTCGACGTTCACATGACACCACAAGAAGAATAACACCACAACTTAATTATCAAACCATTGAATCTTTCTCAACACAATTCCACTACTAAGAACATGACTTCTCCCATGTCCTCAAGAACTAACGAACTACTCACAAGACATCATATGGATCAAGGTCAGAGATGAAATAATGATAAGTAACAACCTAAACATAAATGATAATTCAATGGTTCCACTCAATAGCATCAACTACAACAAGTAATCAACACCAGGAAAGTTTCCCCTAAGAATTATGCAAGATTTAACCCAATTGTTACAGCGGTATGGAGTGGTGATGATGGTGCTAGTGGATATGATGGTGGTGGTGATGATGATGATGATGATGATGATCCCGATGAAGTCCAGCTTGATGACGGTGTTGATGGCGACGATCTCCCCTCTCCGGGAAGGAATTTCCCTGGCAGATTTTTGCCTGTCGGAGAGCTCTTTCTCTCTCTGCAGTTTTCCGCCCGCGGAGGCGGCGGAATCTTTCTGTGGTTGCTCCCTGAGTCTTAGGGTTTCAGGAGGATTATATATGCCAAAGAGCAGAGCTAGAGGTGGGCCAGGGTGGCCACACCACCTGATGGTGCCGCCAAGGGTGGCCCGCGCCAGGGGGTGGTGTGGGCCCCCTGTAGCCCATCTCCACTCCCCCTTCTAGATTTCTTCGTCTTCTAGAAAAATAGGATTTTCCATATATTTTCTGGGATTTTCTGATCTTCACGAATTTTGCCTCCAAATAGTGCCTTTTCCATCAGAATCCTGACTTCAGCGGTCTATCCTCCAAAAGTCATCAACCATGCAAAAATAGATGAAATAACATAAGTATCATCTCTTAATATGAAATATATCAATGAATAACAGTAAATTATGATATAGAATAGTGATGCAACATGGACGTATCAGTAACAAGCAGACGGATCATTGAGGCTAGGAAGAATTGGCCATGAGGACTCCTAGTCGGTATATGGGTTGCTTGCCTACTCACTTATAAATAAGAAATATCACTATCACTTATTCCACTTTATCCATTTGGCACTTTCACTATCACCACGAACGGTTTCTCTCCGCGCCTAACTTCTCATCTGCAGGACCTTTAAACACCTTTCTCATCCTTTACACTTATGCAATTTAATCCTTATTTATTTCCTAAGCAAGTCTCCTCTATCTTTTACTCACCACTTTCCACCGTCAGTTTTTGCACTCAATTCACTCAAGACCGGTGACACCTTGAGTGTGATAGAAATGCCGCATAAAACACTTACCTAGGCTACTTATTAGGATCGATATAAAAACTAAAATTAATACTTCCGTGAAAACATTCTCTGACGAACCTGTGCACTTGCAGGCCATCAGGCACGCATCCACAACTTAATTAGAGGCTCTCGTGACAACAACAAGCTGCCACAAGAACAAGTTAATCAATAACTGAATATGATATCTAGATATTTGCAAGAAACACTAGATCAAGAACCCTCCAAGTGAATATAGGGGAATTGAAGAGCTTGATAGGTGCTGATGTAGATCGAAGCCTCCTACTACGATTCCCCAAAGATCAGAGCTTTCGGGTGGTTGAAAGTGGAGGTCTCCTTTTGGGATTGGATGAACAGCACAACACTTTTTTGAATGAATCAAAAGATCTGACAAGAGGAGCAATTGGGGTATTTATACCCCTACCAAAGCCACCCGCTGGAGAAGTTTGGGGATGGATTATCCGACCTTAGTGGGGCTAGATTATCCGGCCAGGCCAAATCTCCGGCCCGGAATAAGACTGTCCGGGCCAAAAATACGCCCCCATACTGAGTGACGCGCCTTGGCTACCTTTGAAAAAAATCTCGATGGGGCTGATAGCTCCAAATTTCATCATTTTTACTATTGGTTTTCCTCTTGTTTATTGCTGGATTTAACTAAAGATAACCCCTTTCCACTAATGTTAATGTAGCAATTAGCGAATTCTTGGTTTCTTGTAATGGTTTTCTGGTAATGAACATTTATTGAAGATTTTATAGCATTTATGGGCTAATTACACCAGAATAAGCAAATCCCCAATTGAAGCCCCTTTCATTGGAGGCGTTCAGAGCGCTTAACGACCAGTGGTACGGTCGGGACGCGCCAGTACTACCTGCCCGTACTACACCGACGGCTTCCTTATATCAATGCAAGCAACTTTCATGAAGGAGGAGAGACGAAAAGAACCACATAATAGAAGATGCAGTCGTCACAAGCCATCTAGAGGGAAAGATCAGATCTGGAAGAGGAGAAGAACTTCATCTCGTTCCTCCACAATCTCTAACCTCTAAACCACAAACTCCACCATCATTCCATCATTACTGAGAGAGAGATTGACACTTGTAAGGTTAGGGTTTGATACTTTGATCTACCTTCGATTTGTATTTGACTTGATCTTTAATCGCTATTATGGTTTGCTACAATAACTTTGAGATGATTTTTAGTTGCAATACAAGTATGCCTTTGATTTATCTTCCTCTCATGTCTGAGTAAATCTCCATAGGCATGGGAGATGTAGGGGATTGGTGAGATGTGTTGTGCCATCTTTAAATCCATCCATGTGTGATCGTTGTAGTGTTTTATTTAAAAAGTGAGAATGATTATCTATGTTTGCCTAATGCTTGTTATCTAATTTAAGGGCCCAGGTAACATGATCCAAAGATCTCATAGGTATGAACTTGTATGCTAGTAATTCGGCAACCCCCGAGTGACACTATCGATATCAATGAAGACCTAGTACTACTTGAGGACAACAAGGAACCATCAAGAATAAAGCCTTGACCCGGTCCCAAGACCTTAATTAATGCGCTTACCATGGCCATGGTAATAGGCAGATGGATCATTGGGACTGGGAAGAATTGGCCGTGAGGACTCCTAGTCGGTATATGGGTTGCTTGCTTACTCACTTATAAATAAGAAATATCACTATCACTTATTCCACTTATTCCATTTGGAACTTCCACTATCACCATGAACTGTTTCTCTCCGCGCCTAACTTCTCATCTACAAGACCTTGATACGTTGCTAACGTATCCATAATTTTTGATGTTCCATGCTTGGTTTTTATCTACTTTCTTATGTTTTGTTCCAACTTTGGAGTACTTTTCATACACTTTCTTGGACTAACCTATTAACAAGATGCCACAGTGCCAGCTACCTGTTTTCTGCTGTTTTTGGTTCCAGGAAAGTCGGAAAATGAATATTCTCGGAATTGGACGGGACAAAAGCTAAAGTCAGTTTTTCACCGAGGGGGACACGGAGCCAGAATACGAGACGGAGAGGGGCCAAGGGGTGGCCACACCACCTGGCTGCGCGGCCAGGCCCAGCCCGCGCCAGGGGGTGGTGCGTCCACCCAGGGCACCCCCTCGGCCTCCCCTTCCGACTATAAGATGCCTCTGATACAGAAACCCTCAGGACCCGATCAAAATTCCACGAAAGAGTTTGTAGCCGTCATCATCTCCATCCCTAGATCGGGAGGGATCTGAAGCTCTTCCCGGCACCCTGCCAGAGAGGGAATTCACCCTGGAGGCCTTCTTCATCACCATGCAAGCCTCCGGTGTGATGCGTGAGTAGTTCATCCTTGGACTACGGGTCCATGTAGTAGCTAGATGGTTGTTCTTCTCCTTTGTGCTATCATGTTTAGATCTTTCTCCGTTCATGATCAAGATCATCTATTTGTAATCCTACATGTTGTGTTTGCGGGGTTCCGATGGATATTGAGATGCTATTTCAGATTGATTATTGATTCTATCATGTCTTTGTTATTTGTGATCTTGCATGCTTTCCGTTGTTAGTATCTATCTTGGGCAAGTAGATGCTAGCAACTCCAAGAGTTAGTATTTATGCTCGATAGTGGGTTCATGCCCCTAGTAATCTAGGGAAGTGACAGAAATCTCTAAGGTACTAGATGTGTTGCTGCTACTAGGGAGAAAACAACAATCCTTTGTTCATAGAACAATCGTATTGTCTACTTTACACGCAATGCGTAATGCAATTATCTATTGCTTGCAACTTAATACTGGAGGGGGTTCGGATGATAACCTGAAGGTGGATTATTAGTCATAGATGCGGTTGGATTACGGTCTATGTATAATGTTGTAATGCGCAATCAAATCTCAAAGGAGTCAAGATGATTAGTATATGCATGTATGCTTTCTTGATCTTTGTCAATTGCCCCACTGTAATTTGTTCACCCAACATGTTATCTATCTTAAGGAGAACCACCACTAGTGAACTATGAACCCCGGTCCTTTCTTTTACCATCAATCTACAACTGTTTATTGTTTTCTGTTTACTTTCTGCAAGCTTTTACTTTCTTCCACTCGATACGTTTAATCCTTTGTTTTTAGCAAAACCAGTGAGATTGACAACCTCACTATAAGTTGGTGCAAAGTTCTGTGGTTGTGTTGTGCAGGATTCCAAGTTGGCAATAACACCTTGGAGGTGTTTCCTTGCTCCTACTGGTTCGATAACCTTGGTTTCATAACTGAGGGAAAACTTGCTGTTGTGCTCATCAAACATTCCTCTTGGGGTTCCCCAACGAGCTCGATATATTTTGGGCCATCAGATCTTTACACACCTTTCGCATCTTTACTTTTATGCAATTAACTTATTTCCTAAGCAAGTTTCCTCTATCTTTTACTCACCACTTCCACCGTCAACTTTTGCAGTCAATTCACTCAAGACCTGTGACACCTTGGGTGTGACAGAAACACCGCATAAAAACACTTTCCTAGGCTCCTTGTTGAGATCGATATAAAAACTAGAATTAATACTTCCACGAAAAAATTCTCTGAAGAACTTGTGCACTTGTAGGCATCAAAATATTTTCTAGCGTTGTTGTCGGGGAGCTAAGCGCTAAGTGTTGTTTCTTGACAGTAGCAATTGTTGACACCATTCATGATGTCCGTTGAAGACAGAGGCACCACTCGATCAGGAAAAACCTATTTACCTCCATATATTGATCGTGTTCCGATCGAGAGACGACTAGAATTTATTGAAAGATTTACTAATTCACATACTATAGACGTGAGCAGCTGGATTCCATTGATGGAAGATTTGACCATCACCCGAGGGGCCGAACCTGAGCTACCTTTGGGAGAATATGGGAATCCATCTAGGCACTTGAGGAAAATGCCTATTCTTTGTCCTAAACTTGAAGGCCAAGAATTTGAGATATATCTTGAGCTAATATATATGATGAAAGAAATTGCTTTTTGCAGGAAAAGAAGAGGAAGACCTTAGTGACCACTTGATGAGGGTCTATGACCTTTGCGCTACTCTTAAACCAGCAAGTTTACCATTTGTACTTCTTAAACTCTTTCGATGGTCTTTGAAAGATAATTCTTTTGCTTGGTTACAATTGTTTCCCAGTCATACTATAAAAAGCTAGAAAGATTGCATCTGAGAATTCATGCATAAATATTGTTCATTTACTAAAATCATGCAGATTAAACAAAGTATAACAAACTTTCTTCAAACAATTGGAGAAACCTTTTATCAAGCATGGAATAGATTTTATGCAATGATTATGAAAGCCCCAAATCACGATTTTCACGAGAACTTAGTTATTCGGTATTTTTATAATGGGCTTAATGACGAGACAAAAGAGATGATTGATCTATCTGCAGGAGGATCCATATGCAACTTGACACTGCCAAAATGTGTAAAGCTTTTTGAGGTAAGATCCTTTAATGACGAACAATACAATCTAGTTGAGGATATTGAACCACGAAAAGGTATGATTCACATACCACCAGATCTTATATCCAAAATCAAAAAGTCCATGGAAGAAAAAGGTATAGCTTAGGAACTTGTAAAAGAGAACAAAGTTGACATTCTTCAAGTTTATGTAATAGAAGATGACATAAATCGTGTAATGCAGAAGTTTAAATATCAACATAATCAATTCCGTGAGAAAAACTATAAACGTCTTATGACACAAGAAAAGAATATAAGAGACCTAACATAGGTCTTTGATGACTTGGGTCAAGCCACAAAACATTTAGATAGATATCTAAGTACGGTTAAAACTCAGCGTGAGCAAATAAATGAAACCCAAACCTTGATTTTGAACCAAGGAAATTTCAATATTGTTTCTACTAACATTGTTACTAGGCATAGTAGAGAAACTCAGGAACCACAAGGGCCACCTTGGTATCAAGAAGAACAAGCTCGAAAAGCAAGACAGACCTAGGAGATGAGTCAAGAACAAGAGGATTTAGTCGATCCCCAAGATGACATTGATTATGAGGCCCAGAAAACGGAAAATAAAGCTTCCAAAACTCAAGAAGAAGAGAAAGCAGGGGATAAGCATAAACCATATGATTCATACGTTGAGACGATCGATTCAAGAAAAGAAGCCAATCTTAGAAAGGAACAAGAAGAGCAAGTTATCATCCTGCGTGAAGAACACACCGATAAGCAAAAATCAGCTCTAAGGAAAAATAAAAAGAATGTTGAACCAGTGACAAAGGTAAAAGAGAAGGTAAAACCTACTAAAAAGAAAATTCCTTATCCTAACTGAGTTCAATACAAACCGGATAAAGATATTTATGACTCTTTTGCTGAGGCACTAGGCATCTTGCGTTTAGAACTTCCTTTAACTGATGATATTCAAGTCCCTACTTATAAAAAGTTTATGTGAGACATCCTTAATAGAAAGAAGGAGGTAACTAAGACTATAGCAGTAATGACAAGCTTTGGTGATAAACTACCTGCTAAGCTTGGGGACCCATGGATACCAACCATCTCCTGTGCAATAGGGAAAACTAATATATCCGATGCTCTTCGTGATATAGGAGCAGGTGTTAGTGTTATACCTTATTCCTTATTTAAGAAATTGAATCTTGGAGAATGTTCTCCTACATCAATAACTATACAAATGGCAGATAAGACAACTAAACAACCTGTCAGAATGATCAAAGATGTTTTACTTAGAATACATCAACATGTTATACCCACTGATTTTATTATTCTTGATGTTCCTGAGGATGAAAAACTGTCTATCATCCTTGGAAGACCTTTTTTAGCATAGCTGGAGCTAACATAGATTGCTCTAGCGGTAAGATCGTCTTCAGTATATATGATGATCAGATTGTTCGATATTTTCCTAAGAAATAGGAACACAATGGAAAATATGTTCCGCCACCTAAGTGTGATCAAGTAGTAAGAACTAAAGAAAAAGAGAAGTTTGAGATGAACGCCGATGATATGGAGTTTGATTAGTGAAATCTCAAGAATAAAATACTTAATGGGAGTTAACCTATTCTTAATAAATTAAGTTTAAATTTTATCTATGATTACTACTTTATTATTTGTATGATCTAATAAATTTGTTTTGAGTTTTGAGTTCATTCAGAGGATTTACCTTAGTGAAGTTGAGAAGCAAGGGGAAAATGAAGAAAAGAAAAGGGTTCAGTACAGATAACGAGCTACGGTACGACCGCGGTACACCCGTACTGCACATATGTACCGAGTCTCGACGAAACTAGCAACAGGAACAGTGCCGGTGACGACCAACAGTACGGCCGGGGCACGACCGTACCCCGTGCCCGTACCGAACTTCAACGAAATCGACCAAGCTTTATGTATAGATAACGACCAATGGAACGACCGGGGTACGCCCGTACCGCGTGCCCATACTAGGTCGACCAGGTTTGATCTCGAACCCTAATGTTGATCCAATAGTGACGACCACCGGTACGGGCGGGCTGAGCCCGTACCGCCCACCCGTACCGCATGCGTCGCCAGGTAAAGGCTGACGGTGGCTGGCTCCCAGCCACCCCCTTCTTCTTCTTCCTCTTTCTTCCCTGCTCTTTATCTCTCCAACTCAAACCCTAGCCTCCTAAAACCATTGATTCTTCATTCATTTCGTGTTTTTGAGTTGGGGAATCTTCACATCGGTAAGTTTCTCGTTCGATCCATACTCTATTTTCTGAAATCCATGGTTGAATTCATCACATTGGCTATTTAGATGAGTTCATCATATTTTGAGATTATTATTGATTTCTCACATCAGGATTTGTAACTTCTACCTATAATCGTTTGTTCATGTGATAGAAACTTATTGCCTATAGTTTTCTTCAAAACTTTTGCAGCACAATGCATAACATTGGAATGATTTTCCGCTCAGGCAAGGGCTCGGGTATGGCGGGAGCCTTGGGCGCTGCCAAGCCATCGGATTCAAAGAAGAGGCGCTCAGAGGTGGGCAGCTTGAGGGCTGCCATGATCCGAGACTACGAGAGGGTGAGCAACCACAAGCTTTTGCCCACCAAGTGGGTAGACCATGAGTTCCTCTCCCGCTAGGGTCTTTTGGAGGACTTTGAGCAGATGACTGTGCAAGATGGCATGGTCGACTTCTCCTACCTCTCCGTCGACACCTACAAGCTCGCCATGTTTGAGTTCCTTTCATCGTTCCATGATGACCTCGAAGCCTAGGAGCGTAATTACACTATAAGTTTTGTACTCAATGGGTAGCTCCATAACCTGACCTTCTATGAATTTTGTGATAGTTTTGGATTCTCCCATGAGGGAGAACTCGATATTAATGACAATGTTCACAAAGAGGCAATGCAATCTTGGGGGAAATTTCTGTCCACGGGAACAATGACTACTTGCGCAAAAATAGCGCCACCATCCAAAATCCTACTATCCGTTATTTTCATACCTTCCTTGTTAATTCTCTTTTTGGGAAAGGTGATGTTGGGGCAGTGGCAGGCCCTGAAATGAGTGTGATTCATATGGCCATGCATCCAGAGATGGTTCGCAAGGTAAACTTGGGTGCTTTGCTCATCCAGCACTTTTGCTGCCAAAGGTCGGCTTCTGTGAGGGACATTCGTTGTGGTGGATTGATCACACAAATCGCCTACGCAAACGAGTTTGTCCTACCACAAGAAAGAGCTATGGCTGGCAGTAAGGCCCTCGATGTGTTCATATGGCTAGCACCAAGTTCATGGGGGTCTATAGACCCGAACGTGCCCTTCGTGCCTACCAATTTTATTTTGCACCTAACGATGATCTCCACCAAATCTTGCTTCCTTTTGTCCAAGCTTTTGGTTTGCCAGGTAAACAGAGTTGGGTCCTTACTAAGGAGGAGTTCCAGCAGGCACTGGTCCTCTCAGGAAGAACTGCGCCGCCAAGTGGCCACCCCAACTGGGAAAAAGCTGGCCAACAGCAGCAAGATCAAGGAGAAAAATATTGGCATGGTGCAGGATGGGACGACTACGGCCATCAACACCATCACCAGCAGCCTTTCCACCAACACCAACAACAAGGTATGCCTCCACCACAGCCGGGATTCAACTATGTCCCGAGGAGTGATTTTGACCAGGTGGTGCATCGCATTGACAACATAGAGAACATGTTGTATGATGCGAATGCCAACATAGTCAACCTCACTCAAGACTTCACAACTTTCATGACCGATTTTCCAAACCTCTACCCGAACTTCCCATACCAACAGCCGCCACACGATGGTGGCGATGCTTGATTCTAGCAAGGCAAAAAGCCTAAGCTTGGGGAGGTTAAACTCCTCCCACCTTTTTTGCATTCATATTTTTCTTTCTTATTTTTATTTGTTTTTGTTTCAATGCATGTTTACTTTCAGTTTTTCATTTGATAAAAGAAAAACCCAAAAATAATAGACTAACTTCTAGTTTTATTTTGTGCAAACTTCTCTCGGCTCTTGTTGATTCTATCTACAGGTTGCTCACTTCTAATGATCGAGCTATGGAGACTGATGACCCACAACTATAGGGGGTCTATTGCAGTATCTTTGATAAGTAAGAGTGTCGAACCCAACGAAGAGCAGAAGGTGTTGATGAGTGGTATGGATCAGGAATTCTCTACAAATACTTAGCAAACAGATTTTTAGGGGTTTTTGATAATGCAAGTAAATAAAGTACGAGTAAATAAAAGACAATAAGAATAAATGCAGCAAGTGGCCCAATCCTTTCTTTAGCAAAGGACAAGACGGTTGTATTACTTAAGATGACCAAACATTCTCGAGGACACACGGGAATATCGTCAAGTGCTTTCACTTCATATAGTTGATTAATCTTCTTTAGCTTTCTAAGTGTTGTGTGGGTGAATCTGTGCTAATGTACCGACCTTCCTAGGACTAATACATACTTGTGATTATACCCCTTGCAAGCATCCACAAGTACAAGAAAGTAATTAAGATAGACATCTAACCACGGCTTTAAACTCTAAGACCCTGACATCCCTTGTGCAAAGGTTTCCTAACGGGGGTTCAGGTTTCTGTCACTCTGGCAACCCCTACGATTAGTAGCCAAATACACAATGCATTCCCCTAGGCCCATATAGGTGAAGTTTCATGTAGTCGACGTTCACATGACACCACTAGAAGAAGTACACCACAACTTAATTAACAAACCATTGAATCTTTCTCACCACAATTCCACTACTAACAACATGACTTCTCCCATGTCCTCAAGAACTAAACAAACTACTCACAAGACATCATATGGATCAAGATCAGAGAAGAAATAATGATATGTAACAATCTGAACATAACAAGAATTCAATGGCTCCACTCAATAGCATCAACTACAAGGAGTAATCAACACCGGGAAAGTTTCCCCTAAGAAGTATGCAAGATTCAACCCAATTGTTACATCGGTATGATGGTGGTGATGATGGTGCTGGTGAAGATGATGGTGGTGATGATGATGATGATCCCGATGAAGTCCAGATTGATGGTGGTGTTGATGGCGACGATCCCCCCTCTCCGGGAAGGAATTCCCCCCGGCAGAATTTTGTCTGCCTGAGAGATCTTTCTCTCTCGGTGTTTTCCGCCTCGTAGAGGCAGTGGAATCTTTATGTGGTCACCCGAGTCTTAGGGTTTCGTGGGGATAATATACGCCAAAGGGGAGAGCCTGGAGTGGGCCAGGGTGGCCACACCACCTGGTGGCGTGGCCTGGGGTGGCCCGCGCCAGGGGGTGGTGTGGGCCCCCTGTGGCCCATCTCCACTTCCCCTTCTGGCAATCTTCATCTTCTGGAGAAATAGGATTTTCCATATATTTTCTCGGATTTTCTAATCTTCGTGAATTTTGCCTCCAAACAGCCCCTTTTCCATCAGAATCCTAACTGCAACGGTCCATGCTCCAAAAGTCATCAACCATGCAGAAACAGATGAAATAACATAAGTATCATCTCTTAATATGAAATATATCAATGAATAATAGTAAATTATGATATAGAATAGTGATGGAAAATGGACGTATCAACTCCCCCCAAGCTTAGACTTCGCTTGTCCCCAAGCGAAACTGAGCTCAATAACATGACCTCGCGTTTATGGAGTGAAGAGTCGATAAAAGAATATGGACAAGAAGCATCGCATTCATCAATACATAGGTCATAATAGCAGACAACTCACCATTATATAACTTAACTTGCAATAGTTAAAGGAAACACAATAAAGATACATAAAGTAAATCACAATTGGTAATGGGAAACTTAGCTCTTGGTCGAAGAATAGTTAACAATTTGCAAGGGTTCAAACATAATGGTTTTTTAATAATAGCTTTCAAAGTAATAAACACTAAGATAAGAGCAAAGCGCAAAACAAGGAACATAAGAAACATGATTGAATAAATCATCATACGAATGAATGAAACACAACAACTCAAAATACTTGCTGAGATAGAAGGGAATAGGTTTACTGACTCAACTAAAAAGTAAAAGATAGGCCCTTCGCAGAGGGAAGTAGGGATCTCAAGTTTCATAAAGAGCTTCCAAAAATTATGGTACTTATTAGCTTTCGGCTCTCATTGCCCCTATCATTAGCATCTTTAGGTGATTAAGGTTAAAGTGAAAAAATATGAGGATATGCTTGACAAGTTATAAGTTGAAATCTCATGCCCCTTACTTATGAAGACAGAACCTCATGCTACTCAACTTCAGTCACAAGTAAGCTCTTGTCATTGTAAGTACAAATGTATCATAGGGAACCGCCAACGGGGTACCCCTTGCACATGATACAGGAGCTATCCCATAATCAAAATGACAAGGCGAGCAGACAATGAGCATCTCAGTGATCTTCTTATTTTCTATTTGCATAGGTTTTTATTGAGGATGCTTCATAGAATTCTCATTATGTTTATGCTGCAAGTTTCCACCATGATTAGGCATGGCTTAGGCTAGCGGCCCAGGCGTTTCTCTAACATACAAACTCCATGATCTTACAAGTTCCCCTTTTATTTCACACCGCGAGGATCCATAAGCAAAAGAATCATGATATCAATGGGCTACAATGTACAAGTGCAATGTTGAAAGCGTTCCCCATGATACATGGTTCTGCTAACTTCAACTTATAAAGCGCAAGCATATACGCAACATAGATGGGCACAGTGGTTCAAGTTTATTAAGTGCGAGAAAGTAAAGTGTGCCATCAAGTTCGTGATAGCTTTAATCACTAATTTTCACATAACAAGTTTAATTTGGAAGGTAGATAAAAACATGAATTTACTTGAAATATCAATAATGCTAATAGGTAGGTATGGTGGACACAAATGGCATAGGTTTTGGTTTAAGGATTGGATGCACGAGAAGAATTCCCTCTCAGTACAGGTTTTTGGCTAGCAAGGCTGGGTAGCAAGTATAAGAGTTGAAGGAAAGAAACAAACATACAAGTGATAAAAACAAACATGCAATCTTCCTTGGAAGCACAAAAGATCTTAACCAGAGAATACTAAGCTTATGAGAAAATCAAGAAAGAAAGATGAAGAAATTATATTTCTTTAGAGTACTTTTTATCTTTTTCATTCAACTCTCAAAAATAGTGTTGCTACTGACCAAGCCAAGTTTCCCAAAACCAACTAAATTAACTCAATGATCCCAAAGTGATACCAATACTAACAACAAGATTAATCATATAATAACAATTGAAAACTAATATAAGATATGCAAAAGAGTAAGTGATAGAACTTCTCATTAATATTCCATAACGGCAAATCACACCAAGGGATACATATCTAACGAGAGAGGGGACACTTCCACAATGCAAACCATCCTACATGATAATTTCTCTATTCATGATATGACTCTACTAAAAAGGTAAAAAGATAGAAGATAGTGATGTGATACCGCGGCACTCTGCCAAGCTTGGAACAAACCAAGGGGATGCCAAAACCTGATAATGAATTACTCCTTCGGTGGTGGTGTTCTCTCATCATTGTCCGACTTCCAAGGTAAAGGCTCCCCCATCAACAAAAGACATCATGGTCTCCATCATCCTGAAACTAACAGCAGCACTTATGTGTTTAAACCTAACCTCATACTCATAGTTTTGATTTTGAACGTCGTAGAGTTGTGCTTGCAGTTGGTTGGTTGTTCGGTGGAGTGAGAGAATTTCATCTTTAAGCTCAGCAGCCTCCTTTTGGTGCTCGGCGATAAGTTCGGAACAAATCTTATGGATGATATCCACTTCGCATTCCGCCATCTTCTTGTACCTAAAGACTTCTTGCTCCAGTGCTTCCATTCTGTCCTCCAGACTTCCTTCGCCTTTAGGGCCTTGAACCTATTTTATCTGTACCTTCCCATCTTCGAGTAACAACTCCTTGGGATGCATCTTCAACTCACGCATATATGAGTTGATGATGTCCGCGGAGGAATCTTCATTGGCTGATCCAGAAGAGGACATTGTGGCTCCAAAACTGAGATTCTTCCTGTCAGAAATAGATCGAAACAGAAACACGACGAGAACACGATATACGAACCTCGGGGGATCCGGGGGATTATATATTACGAAGTTTTACAACAAAAGGAAGGTACTGGGAGAAAAGGGTTGGAGACGTAGTCCGGGGCGGCCACACCACCTGGTGGTGCGGCCAGGGGTGGGCCCGCGCCACAGGGTGGTGTGAGCCACCTAGGCTCTGTTTTCGTCCCTCTTTCCCTTCGTTTCTTTCCTTGTTGGATAAAAACTGCAAATATAACTGGACAGATTTTTCGTGGAACTTTTCTTACCAGAAATGTTACCTATTCGAAAACGGACTCTACAAGTCTCTGAACTTGGTCTTTATTGAATTTTTCCGGAGTTACCACTTGAATAGCATCAATATCTTCATTGTAAGAATCTCTAGCAATATAGTGTTTGAGTCGCTGACCATTCACCACTTGTGTAGTGTTATCTTTTAAAGAGGAGATTTTTATTGCACCTGAACGATACACTTCTTCAATAACAAAAGGTCCTTCCCACTTTGAAAGTAGCTTCCCTGCAAAAAATCTGAGACGAGACCTATACAATAGAACCTTTTCACCAACATGGAACTCTCTTTTAAGAATTCTCATGTCATGCCATCTTTTAACTTTTTCCTTAAAGAGTTTAGCATTCTCATATGCTTCACTCCTCCATTCATCCAATAAACTTAAGTCAAATAATCTTTTTTCACCAGCAAGTTTGTAGTCTCTATTAAGTTCCTTCACTGCCCAATAAGCTTTGTGTTCTAATTCTAAAGGCAGGTGGCAAGCCTTCCCATAAACCATTTTGTAAGGAGACATACCCATAGGGTTTTTATAGGCAGCCCTATAAGCCCATAAGGCATCATTCAACTTTTTAGCCCAATTTTTTCTAGATCTATTAACAGTCTTTTGCAAGATGGATTTAATTTCTCTGTTTGATAGCTCTACTTGTCCACTAGTTTGGGGATGATAGGCTGAAGCAATTCTATGATTAACATCATATTTAGCAAGGGTCTTTCTAAAACCACCATGAATGAAATGAGAACCTCCATCAGTCATAAGATACCTAGGTACTCCAAACCTAGGAAATATAACATCCTTAAGAATTTTTAGAGAGGTCTCCCCATCAGCACTCTTCGTAGGTATGGCTTCTACCCATTTAGTAACATAATCAACGACAACAATAATATGAGTATAACCTTTTGAGGGAGGAAAAGGACCCATAATGTCAAATCCCCAACAGTCAAAGAGTTCAATAACTAGAGAGTAATTCATAGGCATTTCATTGCGTCTAGAAATATTACCAACACGCTGACACTCATCACAGGATAAGACAATTTTTCTTGCATCTTTAAAAAGGGTAGGCCAGTAAAAACCTGATTGTAGCACCTTTTGCGTAGTTCTATCTCCCGCATGATGTCCTCCATAGGCACTACCATGACATTTCTGCAATATCTCCTTTTGTTCATATTCTGGAACACATCTTCGCATAATACCATCCACTCCTTCTTTATATAAATGTGGGTCATCCCAAAAATAATGCCTCAAATCGTAAAAGAATTTCCTTCTTTGCTGATCTGTAAAATTTGGAGGCAAGTACTTGGAGACAATAAAGTTAGCAAAATCAGCATACCAAGGGCACTCTCGCAAGCTCACTGATGTCTCGTGGTTGATATAGAGCTCGTTGGGAACCCCAACAGGAAGGTATGATGAGCACAGCAGCAAGTTTCCCTCAGTTATGAAACCAAGGTTTAATCGAACCAGTAGGAGCAAGGAAACACCTCAAAGGTGTTACTAGCTGAGCTTTGGCATGGCACACTACTGGTGCTAGTAGCAACGTGGAGACCTGCGCAACACAACCACAGAACTTTGTCCCCAACTTGCGATGAGGTTGTCAATCTCACCGTGTTTTGCGGAAAACAAAGGATTAAACGTATCAAATGGAAAGAAGTAAAAGTTTGCAGAGAGTAAACACAAAGCAGTAAACAGTTGTAGATTGTATGTAAAGAAAAGGACCAGGATCCATAGTTCACTAGAGGTGGCTCTCCTTAAGATAGATAACATGTTGGGTGAACAAATTACAGCGGGGCAATTGACAAACACCGAGAAAGCAATACATGCATATACTAATCATCTTGACTCCTTTGAGACTTGATTGGGCATTACAACATAATACATAGACGCCATCCAAATGCATCTATGACTAATAATCCACCTTCAAGTTATCATCCGAACCCCCTCCAGTATTAAGTTGCAAGCAACAATTATTGCTTTACGAACTGCGTGTAAAGTAAACAATACGATTGTTCTATGAACAAAGGATTCTTGTTTTCTCCCTAGTAGCAATAGCACATCTAGTACCTTAGAGATTTCTGTCACTTCCCCAGATTACCAGAGGCATGAACCCACTATCGAGCATAAATACTAACTCTTGGAGTTGCTAGCATCTACTTGGCCAAGATAGCTACTAACAATGGAAAGCATGCAAGATCTCAAATAACAAAGACATGATAGAATCAATAATCAATCTGAAATAGCATCTCAATATCCATCGGATCCCCGCAAACACAACATGCAGAATTACAAATAGATGATCTTGAGCATGAACGGAGCTCACAAGATCTAAACATGAAAGCACAAAGGAGGAGAACTAGCCATCTAGCTACTACATGGATCCGTAGTCCAAGGATGAACTACTCACGCATCACACCGGAGGCTTGCATGATGATGAAGAAGGCCTCCGGGGTGAATTCCCCTCTCCGGCAGGGTGCCGGGAAGAGCTTCAGATCCCTCCCGATCTAGGGATGGAGATGACGGCGGCTACAGACTCTTTCGTGGATTTTTGATCGGGTACTTAGGGTTTTCATCCCGAGGGCATCTTATAGTCGGAAGGGGAGGCCGAGGGGGTGCCAGGGCTGGCCTCACCACCCCCTGGCGCGGGTCAGGCTAGGCCGCGCGGCCAGGTGGTGTGGTGCCCCCCTGGTCCCTCTCCGTCTCGTATTCTGGCACTTGATCACTTCCGGAAAAATAGGCACTTTGGCTTTTGTCCCGTCCAATTCCGAGAATATTCATTTTCTGACTTTCCTGGAACCAAAAATAGCAGAAAACAGGCAGCTGGCACTGTGCTTCTTGTTAATAGGTTAGTCCAAGAAATCATATGAAAAGTACTCCAAAGTTGGAACAAAACACAAGAAAGTGGATAAAACCAAGCATGGAACATCAAAAATTGTATTAACAAGCTTAACTCCTTCTCGTCCTCCAAGCTTAACTCCTTCTCGTCCTCGAGTAGGTAAGTGATAAAAAGAAAGAATAATTTTTGAGGTGACATGCACTATCAAAGACTTGATCAAAGTATTTGTAAAACATTCAAAGCTGGGATCATAGTACTTCAATCATAACATGAAAGAAAAAGTTCTAGCAATAAGCAAAGAAACTATGATGCAACATGAAAAGGCACAAACAAAAGATTCATGAATAACAATGCTTTGCAAGACGTTTGTTTGTTTCACATAAAGAAAACATAGCATAATAGTATTCAGCTTGTCCCTCAATAGAGTAGCAAATATAAATGCATAGGACACCTTCAAAGTTCATAAGAGTGACTAGATACAATAATTTAAAACAAGCAATAACAAGTTATGCATCAATCAACTAGTCTTGGGACAATGCACATAGAACTAAGAATGGCCACTATGCTCTCAAAGTAGGTGCATAAAGATAGAAGGTGGAGACTCAATATAATGGTGGAAGAAAAGCCTTTTATAAAAGGAAGTAGGGATTCGAGTCTCATAAAGAGCTTCCAAAAATTATGGTACTTATAGCTTTCAGCTCTCATTGCCCCTATCATAAGCATCTTGAAGTGATTAAGGTTAAAGTAAACAAACTATGGTGTACATGCTTGACGAAGTATAAGTCAGAAATCTCATGTCCCTTGTATATGAGGGTCGCTCATCATGCTACTCAAGTTTAGTCACCGGTTATTTCTTGTCATCGTAAGTACATGTGTATCATAGAGAACCGCTAACGGGGTACCCCTTGCCCGATGATACGGAAGAATCCCCATATCAAAATGACAAGGCAAGCAGACAACGAGCATCTCAGCATTCTTCTTATTTACCATGGGAATATGGTGCTTTTTTCTCTCTTTCCGCTTTTCATGGTATCTTTTTTTTCTTTTTTTCTCAATATAGGACTCTTTTTTTAATAAGAAGAATGCTTCATAGACAACTCATTATGGTTACGCTGCAGGTTTCCACCATGTCAGCATGGATTAGACCAGCGGCCTAGGCGTTTCTCTAACACATATACATAACTCCAGGGACTTACAAGCTCCCCTTTCATTTCACACCGACGACATCCATATATAAAAGAGCATGATATCAACTAGGTACAAGTACCAAGTGCAATGTTGAAAGCGTTCCCCATGAAAGCATGGTTCTGCTAATTCCCAACAAATAAGTGCAAGCATATACAACATAGAAGACACAATGGTTCAAGTTTATTAAGGGCAAGTAAAGTAAAGTGTGCCAACAAGTTCGTGAGAGCTTGAATCACTAGTTTTCTCATAACAAGTGGAAGGTAAACAAAAGCATGAATGTACTTGGAATAGCATAAGCTAGTAGGTAGGTATGGTGGACTCTTTGGAATAACTTGGTTTAGGGAGTTTGATGCATGAGTGGAACTCATACTTTGTTGTGGAGGCTAGCAAAAGACTGGGAGCGACAAACTAAGAGAGCAATAATGGCCATAATCATGCAGAGCGACAAAACATCATTGATCAAAGCATAAAGTGATACTACAAGTTGAAAACTAAAGGATCATAAAGGCTATGGTGACTTTGGATAGTCATAACATGGTGTCAACATGCGCCAAGTCAATCCAAATAAAGCATCAAAGGAGAATACCACTATACTATGCTTTAATATGCTAAAACATCGCATGATTCATCCAAGGCACATTAAGCAATATCAATTGTTTATAACAAGTCATGCTACAGCAAAGAATACTAAGCATAAAGCCAAAACAATATCAAGCATGGCATGACAAAGCATAGGCCACAGTCAAAAACGAGCTCTTTTTACCACATAAGCATGAACTTTCCTACTCTTTTCCAAACCAAACCAAACTATTTGCAAACCAATGTATGAAAGAGGGAGTCCAACCAATTTATTCAGCAAACTAAGAGAACCAAGGCAAACGAAAACCAAAACAAAAACGAAAAAGAAGACGCTCCAAGAAAAACACAACTGTGCATGAAACGATAAAAATGAAGCGTTTGGAAGAAACCTGGGATTTTTATTGATGAAGAAGGCGATGCCTTGGGCATCCCCAAGCTTTGACGCTTGTACTTCTTGGATATTTCTTGGGGTGACATGTGTGGCATCCCCAAGCTTGAGCTTTAGTCCATCCTTCATCTCATTACTCATTCCTTCCATACACCTGAAATTTTTCCTTCATACAAAACTTTACACAATCTTTATTAGCAACATTAGTGCACTTAAGATAAATATGTCTTAAGGTTCAGTTCTAACACCAAATAAACTTCCATTAGAACACTAGCTACTGTAGCAGTTCCCTCAAAAAGCTCAATTCCCCAAAAGAACTCAAGAAGGAACCAATAAGAAGCAAATGCAGAAAAATGGCAGAAATCTGTCAAAACAGACCAGCAGGTAAAGACGGATTTTTTAGAAGATTTTCTGTTGCTCAAATCAACAAGTGTTGAACTAAGGAAAGTTAGATAACAACCTGGGGCAGAAGCACAAAACATTACAGCTCAATAAGGCATACAGAGCTCTCTCACGAATTTTTACGGTGAAGCACAAAAATCTGTTTCGGGACAACAACTTTCACAATCATTACTTCACTCTCATTAGAGGTTACTCTTGGCACAAAAAGCAAATAAAAAGGATAAGGAGAGGTTATTACAGAGGTAATAACTTCCAAGACTCATCTAAAACTTTTGGGTTATCTCCCAATAAGTACTTTTCTTTAACGCCTTTAAGTTAGGCATAAGAAGCAAAGAAAGAATCAAGTGTTCTCAAATGAAGAAGCATTAAGACCAAATTTTGTTTTCATAGGAGAAGCAAAAGAAATCTTTTCTCTCTTTTTAGGGAAGTGTTCTATACCTTTCTTGAGTGGGAGTTGATATTTAATGGTGCCTTCTTTCATATCAATGATGGCACCAACGGTTCTAAGAAAATGTCTTCCCAAAGTAATAGGACAAGAAGCATTGTATTCAACATCCAAAACATAGAAATCAACGGGGACATAGGAATCGTTAACCATAATAAGAACATCATTAAGACTCCCCATGAGTTTATTTTTAGCACTGGCATCAAGTGGGACATTCAAATAACAATCTTCAAGAGGAGGCAAATCAAGCATATCATAAATCCTTCTAGGCATAATAGAAACACTACTATCAAGATCACACAAAGCTTTGAAATCAAAGTCATTCACTTTCATATTAATGATGGGTTCCCAACCATCTTCTTGCTTTATAGGAATAGAAGCTTTATGTTTCATCTTTTCTTCTTTAATCTTTATGAGAGCATCAGTAATGTGTTTTGTAAAAGCCATGTTCATAGCAATAGCATTAGGACTTTTAGCAAGCTTTTGTAGGAACTTAATAACTTCAGAGATATTGCAACCATCAAGATCAAAATCAACTTTATCATCTAAAGTAGTAGAACTATTACTAGCCTCAACACTAGTGGTGGTGATAGTTGAAACACTAATGTTTCTAGCAATTTCATCTTCTCTTTCCCACTTAGCATGTAATTCAGCTAATAGTCTAACATTTTCATCAATTCTTACTTGTATGGCATTAGTAGCTGCAAAGGGATTATCATTAGTTTCAGGTTTAGCAGCCATTTTATTAATCAATGAAGATTGAGCTTCAGACAAAGATGATATATTTCTTTCAGCATTAGAGAGTTTTAATTGTAAACTAGGAATTTCCCTATTTAGACTCCAAGTTGATGGCTAATGTTCTTCAAAATGATATATTGTTCCTCCATAGTTTTAGTAAATAGTTTATTTTGCTCATATTGCATTTGCATGAAGTTTTTAGTGGCTCTTTCAACTTCTAAAATTCTTCCTTCACTAGGTAATTCAGGTTTACCATTATAGCCATAAGTATTACTAGGAGGGTAGGGCCTATAATTGTTGTTACCAAAATTGTTCCTATAAGCATTATTACCATAAGCATTGTTGCCAAAATTGTTATTTCTTATGAAGTTCACATCAACTTGCTCTTCTTGAGCAACCAAAGAGGCTAAAGGAACATTATTTGGATCAATATGGGCTTTCCCATTAACAAGCATGGACATAATAATATCAATTTTATCACTCAAGGAGGAGGTTTCCTCAACAGAATTTACCTTCTTACCTTGTGGAGCTCTCTTAGTATGCCATTCAGAATAATTAACCATCATATTGTCCAGAAGTTTTGTTGCAGCACCCAAAGTGATGGTCATAAAGGTACCTCCAGCAGCTGAATCCAATAGGTTCCTTGAAGAATAGTTCAATCCTGCATAAAAAGTTTGGATGATCATCCAAGCAGTCAGTCCATGAGTGGGACAATTCTTTACTAAAGATTTCATTCTTTCCCAAGCTTGAGCAACATGCTCATTATCAAGTTGTTTAAACTTCATTATTTCACTTCTCATGGATATAATCTTAGCAGGAGGATAGTATTTTCCAATAAAAGCATCTTTGCACTTAGTCAAAGAATCAATACTATTCCTAGTTAAGGAATTCAACCATTCTTTAGCTTTTCCTCTCAAAGAGAAAGGAAACAATTTCATTTTAATAATATCACCATCTATATCCCTATGCTTTTGCATCTCACAAAGTTCAACAAAGTTATTTAGATGGGAAGCAACATCTTCATTACCAATACCAGAAAATTGCTCTCTCATAACAAGATTGAGTAAAGCAGGTTTTATCTCAAAGAAAGTATTTTCAGCCACAGGTGGAGCAATAGGTGTGCTCATAAAATCATTGTTGTTGGTGCTAGTGAAGTCACACAACTTAGTGTTTTCAAGAGTAGTCATTTTTTGGGGTTTTCAAATAAGAAAGCAAACAAGTAAAACTAATTTTGTGTGTGTTTTTGATAAAGAAACAAGCAAACAAAGCAAAAGAAACTAAGCAAAACAAAAATAACAAAGTAAAGACATTGGTTATGAGGGACTCCCCTTGTGAAGATGTCCTTGACTCCCCAGCAACGACACCAGAAAAATGCTTGATGGCTCGTGGTTGATGTAGAGATCGTTGGGAACCCCAAGAGGAAGGTATGATGAGCACAGCAGCAAGTTTCCCTCAGTTATGAAACCAAGGTTTAATCGAACCAGTAGGATCAAGGAAACACCTCAAAGGTGTTACTAGCTGAGCTTTGGCAGGGCACACTACCGGTGCTAGTAGCAACATGGAGACCTGCACAACACAACCACAGAACTTTGTCCCCAACTTGCGATGAGGTTGTCAATCTCACCATGTTTTGCGGAAAACAAAGGATTAAACGTATCGAATGGAAAGAAGTAAAAGTTTGCAGAAAGTAAACACAAAGCAGTAAACAGTTGTAGATTGTATGTAAAGAAAAGGACCGAGATCCATAGTTCACTAGAGGTGGCTCTCCTTAAGATAGATAATATGCTGGGTGAAAAAATTACAGCGGGGCAATTGACAAACGCCGAGAAAGCAATACATGCATATACTAATCATCTTGACTCCTTTGAGACTTGATTGGGCATTACAACATAATACATAGACCGCCATCCAAATGCATCTATGACTAATAATCCACCTTCAGGTTATCATCCGAACCCCCTCCAGTATTAAGTTGCAAGCAACAGATTATTGCTTTACGAACTGCGTGTAAAGTAAACAATACGATTGTTCTATGAACAAAGTATTGTTGTTTTCTCCCTAGTAGCAACAGCACATCTAGTACCTTAGAGATTTCTGTCACTTCCCCAGATTACCAGAGGCATGAACCCACTATCGAGCATAAATACTAACTCTTGGAGTTGCTAGAATCTACTTGGCCAAGATAGATACTAACAACGGAAAGCATGCAAGATCTCAAATAACAAAGACATGATAGAATCAATAATCAATCTGAAATAGCATCTCAATATCCATCGGATCCCCGCAAACACAACATGCAGAATTACAAATAGATGATCTTGATCATGAACGGAGCTCACAAGATCTAAACATGAAAGCACAAAGGAGGAGAACCAGCCATCTAGCTACTACATGGATCCGTAGTCCAAGGATGAACTACTCACGCATCACACCGGAGGCTTGCATGATGATGATGAAGGCCTCCAGGGTGAATTCTCCTCTCCGGTATGGTGCCGGGAAGAGCTTCAGATCCCTCCCGATCTAGGGATGGAGATGACAGCGGATACAGACTCTTTCGTGGATTTTTGATCGGGTACTTAGGGTTTTCGTCCCGAGGGCATCTTATAGTCGGAAGGGGAGGCTGAGGGGGTGCCAGGGCTGGCCTCACCACCCCCTGGCACGGGCCAGGCTAGGCCACACGCCCAGGTGGTGTGGTGGCCCTCTGGTCCCTCTCCGTCTTGTATTCTGGCACTTGATCACTTCTAGAAAAATAGGCACTTTGGCTTTTGTCCCGTCCAATTCTGAGAATATTCATTTTCTGACTTTCTTGGAACCAAAAACAGCAGAAAACAGGCAGCTGGCACTGTGGCTCTTGTTAATAGGTTAGTCTAAGAAATCATATGAAAAGTACTCCAAAGTTGGAACAAAACAGAAGAAAGTGGATAAAACCAAGCATGGAACATCAAAAATTATAGATACATTTGTAATGTATCACTGACCCCTACTGCAGGCAACTATTCATTTGGGAAACTATTATTAACAGGCATAGGATCAAAGAGATGTTTTCCAACCGAGATAAATTATCAGCAACAGGATTTTCAGCACCTTTCCTATCTACAATATGTAGGTCAAACTCTTGTAAGAGCAGCACCCATCTAATAAGCCTAGGCTTAGCATCTTTTTCGTCACAAGGTACTTAATAGCAACATGATCAATATGAATGGTAACTTTTGAGTCAACAATATAAGGTCTAAACTTATCACAAGCAAAGCCAACAGCTAAGAACTCCTTTTCAGTAGTAGCATAATTCTTTTGAGCAGCGTCAAGAGTCTTACTAGCATAATGGATAACATTTAACTTTTTATCTATTCGTTGCCCAAGGACAGCACCTACAACAAAATCACTAGCATCACACATGATTTCAAAGGGTAAACTCCAATCAGGTGGTGGAACAATAGGAGCAGTAGTTAAAGCCTTCTTTAGAGTTTCAAAAGCTTCCTTACAATCATCGTCAAAAACAAAGGGTACATCCTTTTGAAGAAGATTAGTGAGGGGTTTTAATATCTTAGAGAAATGTTTAATACATCTTCTATAGAAACCAGCATGACCAAGGATACTACGAATACCTTTGACGTCTCTTGGACATAGCATTTTCTCAATTGCTTCAACTTTAGCTCTATCAACTTCTATGCCTCTTTCGGAAATCTTATGTCCGAGGACAATACCTTCATTGACCATGAAGTGGCATTTCTCCCAATTAAGAACACGATTAGTTTCCTCACATCTCTGCAAAACTTTATCAAGGTTGTGGAGACAATTATCAAAAGAAGTTCCATAGACGGAAAAGTCATCCATGAATACTTCCACAATTTCCTCACAAAAAACATGAAAGATAGCAGACATGCATCTTTGAAAAGTAGCAGGAGCATTACACAAACCAAACGGCATACGTCTGTAAGCATAGGTTCCATAAGGGCATGTAAAAGTAGTTTTCTCTTGATCTTGTTGTTTAACAGCAATTTTAGAAAACCTAGAGTATCCATCAAGAAAACAAAAATGGGTATTTTTAGACAACCTTTCTAACATTAGATCAATAAAAGGAAGTGGGTAATGATCTTTCTTAGTAACTTTGTTAACTTTTCTGAAATCAATGCACATCCTATAACCTACTACTATTCTTTGGGGAATAAGCTCATCATTATCATTAGGAACCATGGTAATTCCCCCTTTTCTAGGGACACAATGAACGGGACTGACCCATTCACTATCAGCAATAGGATAAATAATACCAGCATCAAGGAGTTTTAATACCTCATTTCTTACCACTTCCTTCATCTTAGGATTTAAACAACATTGATGTTCTACCACTGGTTTTGCATCTGGTTCTATATTAATAGTGTGCTGACATATAGTAGGAGAAATTCTTTTAAATCATCCAAAGTATAGCCCATAGCTCCTCGATGTTTCTTCAATACCTCCAATAATCTTTCCTCTTCCTTCCCTGAAATTTTAGAACTAATAATAACATGATATATTTTATTGCCATCAATGTAAACATATTTAAGATCATCGGGTAAAGGTTTTAGATCGAAAACCAGATCCGTTTTAGGTGGCAATGTGGTACCCAAATCTTCCACAGGCAAGTTATGCTTAAGCATCTTGGGTTGACGACGAAGAATCTCGTCAATCTCATTTCTTTCTTCCATAAAGATTTCACTTTCGTGGTCTTCCATAAATTTTTGCAAAGCACTGTTAGGATCAAGAGAAATAGAAGCAAATTGTTCAACTCTAAAATCCTCATTAGGGGCTTCATTTTCACAAGGAACTTTAGTAAATTTCGAAAAATTAAACTCATAAGATTCCCCATCAAACTTAATTAAAATTTTCTCTCTTTTACAATCTATAATGGCCCCACAAGTGCTCAAGAAAGGTCTACCAAAAATGATAGGATAGGTTTTACTAGCAGCTGAACCAAGTACTAGAAAATCAGCAGGATATTTAATCTTACCCAAAAGAACTTCCACATCTCTTACAGTACCAATTGGAGAGATGGTCTCTCTATTAGCAAGGTGAATAACCACATCAATTTCTTCTAGCTCGCAAGGACTAATTTCGTGCATAATTTATTTATAAAGCTCGTAAGGAATAACACTTGAACTTGCACCAATATCACATAAACCATAATAGCAATGATCACCAATTCTAACAGAAAGCACAAGGACACTAGCCTTTTTAGTTCTGTTTGGATGTGAGACGATATTAGAAGCATCCTCACAGAAGACAATGTGTCCATCTTCTACACTTTTAGTGACTAGGTCTTTCACAATTGCTACTGCAGGTTCAATGTTTATTTGTTCATCAGATTTTACAGTTCTCTTTGTACTGTTATTAATTACACTAGTTATCATAGGATGCTCCTTTACCTTATCCGGGAAGGGTATTTTCTCGATATAAGGCTCATGTAAGATGTGATCAATAGTGCAAAATTCAGTACTTCTAACAAGAACATAATCAACAATATCTTTATATGGTGCATGATACTTGTTCCATTCCTTTTTTGGAATTTCAATATAAGAGGCAAAAGCCTTAAAACAATTTGCAATAACTTGAGAGTCTAGACCATAAGAATTTTTAATATTTTGAAAGTCATCAGTTCCCATTAAAGATTCAATGCATTCATAATCATAATTTATACCTGACTTTCTTCCTTTATCATTCTCCCATGCTTTAGCATTGTCTTGAATACGGTCTAGAAGATCCCATTTAGCTCCTTGTTCCATGCGTGTAAATGATCCAACACAAGAAGCATCCAATAGATCCTTATCATGAAGAGAAAGCCTTGCATAAACGTTATTGATAATAATATTGGTGGGGAGCTCATGAATGGGACATTTGAGCATTAGTAACTTCAATCTCCCCAAGCTTGAGCTGTACTCTCTCCATCAAGAGGCCAAAAGTTATATATTTGATTCCGATCTTTATGAATCTCACTAGGAGGGTAAATTTTAGAATAAAAAAGAGGTACTACTTCCTCCCATTCAAGAGATTGGCCATTCTTCAGTAGTTTATACCATTCTTCAGCTCTTCCTTTCAGTGATAATGAGAACAACTTCTTCTTGACTTGATCTGTTGTAATACCTACACACTTGAACAACCCGCATAATTCGTGTATAAAAAGCAAATGATCACCGGGATGGACAGTTCCATCTCCAACATAGTAGTTATCCATAACACGATCAATAATTCTTGTAGGTATTTTAAAAGTATCATTCTTAGCAGGTGGTGGTTCATCTACTACCTTAGCAGTGGTAGTAGCATTACGAAATAAGAAACTCAACAAATTATCCATATTGAAAATAAAGTAACAAACAGAAGTAAACAATACTCACAGTAGAAGTTTCCTTTACCAGTTCCACTCTCTAATAGCGCTTCACTCCCCGGCAATGGCGCCAGAAAATAGTCTTTATGACCCACAAGTATAGGGGGTGTATCGCAATATTTTCGATAAGTAAGAGTGTCGAACCCAACGAGGAGCAGAAGGTGTTGATGAGTGGTATGGATCAGGAATTCTCTACAAATACTTAGCAAACAGATTTTTAGGGGTTTTTGATAATGCAAGTGAATAAAGTACGAGTAAATAAAAGACAATAAGAATAAATGCAGCAAGTGGCTCAATCCTTTCTTTAGCAAAGGACAAGATGGTTGTATTACTTAAGATGACCAAACATTCTCGAGGACACACGGGAATATCGTCAAGTGCTTTCACTTCATATAGTTGATTAATCTTCTTTAGCTTTCTAAGTGTTGTGTGGGTGAATCTGTGCTAATGTACCGACCTTCCTAGGACTAATACATACTTGTGATTATACCCCTTGCAAGCATCCACAAGTACAAGAAAGTAATTAAGATAGACATCTAACCACAACTTTAAACTCTAAGACCCTGACATCCCTTGTGCAAAGGTTTCCTAACGGGGGTTCAGGTTTCTATCACTCTGGGAACCCCTACGATTAGTAGCCAAATACACAATGCATTCCCCTAGGCCCATATAGGTGAAGTTTCATGTAGTCAATGTTCACATGACACCACTAGAAGAAGTACACCACAACTTAATTAACAAACCATTGAATCTTTCTCAACACAATTCCACTACTAACAACATGACTTCTCCCATGTCCTCAAGAACTAAACAAACTACTCACAAGACATCATATGGATCAAGATCAGAGATTAAATAATGATATATAACAATCTAAACATAACGGAATCTTTCAGTGGTCGCCCCCCGAGTCTTAGGTTTTGTGGGGATAATATACGCCAAAGGGGAGAGCCTGGAGTGCGCCAGGGTGGCCACCTGGGGTGGCCTGCGCCAGGGGTGGTGTGGCCCCCCTGTGGTCCATCTCCACTTCCCCTTCTGGAAATCTTCGTCTTCTAGAGAAATAGGATTTCCCATATATTTTCTCGGATTTTCTGATCTTCGCGAATTTCACCTCCAAACAACCCCTTTTCCATCAGAATCCTGACTGCAGCGGTCCATGCTCCAAAAGTCATCAACCATGCAAAAACAGATGAAATAACATAAGTATCATCTCTTAATATAAAATATATCAATGAATAACAATAAATTATGATATAGAATAGTGATGCAAAATGGACGTATCAGAGAAGAACGCAAAGAGTTGGCTCAAGTGGAAGACGAGAAAGCAAGAGGAGGTACCACATTCCTATTTTCCTTCTTCCCGTAAGCTTATGCATGGACATTTTATGTCCTTTCGATTGCACTTGAGTTCGACTCCACGCTTAATTTGTTATCTTTTAGGACTTGAGCTTAAAGCTTTTTGACACCTCTTTGGTTAAGACTCTCAACAATTAATATCAGTTTGAAAAACTACTCTTTGGATTCAATTCCAAGCTTTTAAGAATAAGAGAAAGTGTCTATCGATAACTTTGGTGCCATGTTTTTTGTCTTAAGGGCTTAATCTTAGTAGTGCTCAACCCCACATACTGATCATTGACTTGATGATACCTTCTGAAAGAGATTTGTTTGATAGAACGAACTTTTTAGAGTGGGAGAGGGAGATTCCAAAACTTGTATTGACCTACTATATAAAAAAGGGGAAAGAGAGAAAAAGGAAATAAAAGTACTTTGTTTCAAATACACACCATTGGGATGCCAATAACTCCGCTAGCTTCTGAATGATCTATGGTATAACCCTGGATTTCGGCTATGAGTTGATGGAATGAGTGGCATACATGTCGCTATATGTGCAAAATTATTAGTATTCCCAATAGGTTATGTAGGTGTTTACAAAAGAAATATTCGTTGATCCTTGAGAAGGAAAAAAGAAAAGATTTATCACCAAAATATGAGCTAGAAAACTTTCGATACTTTCGATCGTTGGCATCACCTCACTACCTAAAATGTACAATTAGAGTTCTTGATGGGCAAGGAAAAGAATAGGTATTTGATAGTCGTGATTATCGAAGTGGGTGTAAATGAAAAAGCTCTAAGTTTATCCTGCTTTTGACATCTACATGTACACCCTTAATTTTTACTCAAGCGACCTTGCTTAAAATCATTTTCACTCTCATAACAAGAGAGGCGCTGAAAGAAATTGATTTGCAAAGCCTTGCCAAATTTTTAAAAATCTCATTTGAGTTATAAGAACTATTAGCTAGCGAGTTAATTGCGTTTAGGAATTAAGCTTAAGTACAACTATTTGGATATATTATGCTCGTGTTCAAGGTTGCAGGATTTGAGACGATGGAATATGGTACAAACTCAAGCTTGTAAGTTTTCATCTTGATTCAATTCTTCACTATTACTCATTATAGCTTTGTCACTCGAGGGTGAGTAACCGCTAAGCTTGGGGATGTTGATAGCTCTAAATTTCATCACTTTTTACCATTGGTTTTCCTCTTGTTTATTGCCGGATTTCATTTAAGATTACCCCTTTCTACTAATGTTAATGTCGCAATTAGCGAATCCTTGGTTTCTTGTAATGGTTTTCAGGTAATGAGCATTTACTGAAGATCTAATAGCATTTATGGGCTAATTACACCAGAATAAGCAAATCCCCAATTGGAGCTCCTTTCATTGGAGGCATTCAAAGCGCTTAACAACCAGTGGTATGGTCAGGATGCGCCTGTACCGCTTGCCTGTACTACACGCCGACGGCTTCCTTGTATCAATACAATCAACTTTCGTGAAGGAGGAGAGACAAAAAGAACCACATAACAAAAGATACAGCCGCCGCAAGCCATCTAGGGGGAAATATCAAATTTGGAAGAGGAGAAGAACTTTGCCTCGTTGCTCGACGATCTCCAACCTCTAAACCACACACTCCACCATCATTCCATCATTACTGAGAGAGAGAGAGAGAGAGATTGACACTTGTAAGATTAGGGTTTGATACTTTGATCTACCTTCGATTTGTATTTGACTTGATCTTTAATTGCTACTATGGTTTGCTACAATAACTTTGAGATTGCAATACAATTATGCCTTTGATTCGTCTTCCTCTCATGTCTGAGTAAATCCCCATAGGCATGGGAGATGTAGGGGATTGGTGAGATGTGTTGTGCATCCTTTAAATCCATCCATTTGTGATCGTTGTAGTGTTTTATTTAAATAGTGAGAATGATTATCTATGTTTGCCTAATGCTTGTTATCTAATTTAAGGGCCAAGGTAACATGATCCAAAGATCTCATAGGTATGAACTTGTATGCTAGTAATTCGGCGACCCTCGAGTGACACTTCCGATATCAATGAAGAGCTAGTACTACTCGAGGACAACAAGGAACCATCAAGATTAAAGCCTTGATCCGGTCACAAGACCTTAATTAATGCGCTGACCATGGCCGTGGTAACATGCAGATGGATCATTGGGACTGGGAAGAATTGGCCATGAGGACTCCTAGTCGGTATATGGGTTTCTTGCCTACTCACTTATAAATAAGAAATATCACTATCACTTATTCCACTTATTCCATTTGGCACTTTCACTATCACCATGAACTATTTCTCTCCGCGCCTAACTTCTCATCTACAGGACCTTTACACACCTTTCGCATCTGTACTTTTATGCAATTTACTTATTTCCTAAGCAAGTTTCCTCTATCTTTTACTCACCACTTCCACCATAAAATTTTGCAGTCAATTCACTCAAGACCTGTGACACCTTGGGTGCGATAGAAACACCGCATAAAAATACTTTCCTAGGTTCCTTGTTGGGATCGATATAAAAACTAGAATTAATACTTCCGCGAAAACATTCTCTGACGAACCTTTGCACTTGCAGGCCATCAGGGGCGGATCCGGCCTGGGAAAAACCTCCATCCCTGTCCGGACAATCCGTGGGAAAATCCGCCCCCATACTGAGTGAACGCCTTTCTCTCCTTTGTCGATCGACTAGGGGCGGATAATCCACCCCAAAACTCTGGTTTAGCTGTTTTTTGAGTGAACATTAATCTGCAACACTAAACACACATCAAATAATCCTTGGTATTGTTATTTAACACACAAAACACTAGGGAACATGAAATGTTCTTTCAGCCCCTTCATGTCCATCGAGGGACACGTGCGTCGCAAGCGCCCGGGGCTACTATCGGGGTCATGAATAGGGTACCACGACCTGACGGTCGCCAGGCCCACCGCCTTGGTGATGACACCTTCAAGAGGTTGTGATGCCCCGAGGCATAACTGCATGAGCCAAACACTGGGAGGCCAACCCCTCATGAGCCTGGGACTCGATCCCGTCCAGGTCGCCTTCACAATGGCTACCTCACAAGAGGAGGCCCCCCACCTTATCTAGGTCCCCAACGAGCCTCGGATACCTTGGAGCATGCCTAGAGGTCATGTCCGTAATCTCACAGCAAAGGGAAAGGAGGCGCCAAAGCCTGGCAGGCGGCGCTAGGACTACGCAGACCACCTCGGTAAAGAGGAGTCGGTCCACCCTCTTAAGCGTAAAAGCAACATGGATGACTTCAGCGCCAGCAGAGTCGCTCCTTGCCACTTTGGTGCAAGGAAGGACGCGGGAGGTGTCGTATAGCGGCAGACAGTGCCAGCCGCCTCAGCTTTACAAAGGATCGTCCGGCAGCAAGCAACCCGAGACCTAGTCCGCACAAAGTAGACCGGTGGACCGAGTACTTCGGGTAGCAATGTGGAGACCCTTCCCGCCCAAGGTTTGGGAGAAGAGGCTCGATGCCCCTATAAAAGGAGAGCCGCCCAACCTTAGAAGGGATCGATCCCGACGATCTCAAACCCTAGACATTCATCTACCATTGTACCCTCGCGAAACATCGCGAGCAATACAACAAGGAGTATGAGCTTTACCTCCTCACGAGGGTCCTGAACTTGGGTAAAAAATGCTGTGTCTCTCTCTATCGTGTGCGAGCTCTACCGCCATCCTCGTCGTTCAGAAGGTCCGAGCGCGTGTTCTGCCCCCTCTCGAACTCAGGGCTCGTTAGACCCCTTGTTCCTTCACGAGACGCTAGTCTCCGACATATCCACATTTGTTAGTGCATTATATCACCAACTGATAGGAACAACCCCACCACGGCCACCCGAATTCCTCTCCCTACTAGCAAAGGGGGGAGGCTGGGTTCCCTTCCTCAGCCACGAGTACCTCCACATCAACCACCCCTAAAAGCAGCAGTACCACGACCATGACAAGTATCCCAATCGTCCTTAAGAAAATCGTCCTACTTTAGCTTGTCAACATCATGTTCTCTAGTGCTGCACTCCGGATGTGTATGTCCCATGAATCCACAAGCACCACAAAACCTAGGACTTTTTTCAAACTTAACTTGATAGAACTCATGTTGTCCTGCCCTCAAAATTGTTACAAATCGAGCAAGTGCCTTCCCGACATCCGTGTCCACATGAAATTCCCAGCACCATGCACATCTGTCTCAACTGAAAGCACCTTGCCTACTTTCTTCTCGGTAAGATTTTTAATCAACACCTCATCTCTATGACCCAAGGATAATTTGTGTATTTGGATCCATGCAAAAAAGGAATTCAGACCAATCGATTCTCGGGGTGCAAAGCCGTCATACTTCTCAATGCAGATTGTGTTTTACCTAAACATACAGGGGCCTCCTTGTTCAACCTTGAGCCAATCTCCCAAACAAAAGCATTGAATCGTAAAGAGGTTTCACCTCTCTTGCCGGGCTCTAGGCAATTTTCATATGTTGCTCAAAAGTCCGAGGACTGAAAAAATCGAGGTATGAACCCTAGGAGTGGCATCCACTTAATTTCTTCCTTGTGCGCGGTTTCCTCTTCCTCGAAGATTATGTCATTAATCTCATCCTCGTCAATGCCAAAACGGTGTAGCATGTCATTCAACACCTCCTCTTTCTTGCTTCCCGAGCCAGAGCCTTGGTTAGTCGAGTTCGACGCTGGACTAGCCATCAGATCACCTATGCAGGAGAAACCCTAGAACCCCTAGGGGAAAACTATCGATGGGAAAAGGATCCGACCAGCCTCCACTTAACCCAAATAGAGGGAGGAGCCGATCGAGGGGGAAGCCGATCTGAAGATGGAGTAGACTCCATGTCGACCATGGATCAGCTACGGAGTCGCTCCGGCTATCGCTAGAGTGTCGTTTTTTTTAGGTTCCCACGCGCCCGTACAGTACTGAGGGGGCTTTGCTGCGGTCCATCTGTAAAAACGGGGCCATGAGTCGTTGGCGCAAGAGAAAAAACAGCGTTAACTTGAAGCCGGGAAGAGGAAAAGGATTGACCACGGTGGTCGGCCAGTTTCAAAGCTTCGTCTGCGGTTTCGCCGGACAAGGAAGGAGCCTCAGCCCCACCGCTCTCCCACTTCCCCAACCCTCAGCGAACCGACGCACCACAGCCGGAAGCTCGCACCGGCTTGGAGCTCCCGGTAGGGGCATCGCACGTTCCCAGTCCCTAATCCCTTTTCTTCCGCTTCCGAGTCCTCACCGCGAGATCGTGATCTCATCCCCCCCCCCCCCCCCCCCCCCCCCCCCCCCCCCCCTCCCTCCCCCGCGGGCGGAGAGCCGATGTCGGCGGCGCTCGAGGAACATATGGTGGTGAAAGCGATCCGGGAGGAGTGCCCGTGGGAGTCCCTCCCGAAGCGTCTCCAGTCCACACTCCACACGAAGGACGAGTGGCATCGCAGGTACATTAGCGCCCACCTTCCCTAACCCTTCACCTCCATGGATTCGCTCTGCTGCAAGCTGCAATCCCTGGTGGTTGCTTTAGAGCTCGAGATGCTACTACATCAGTATATATAGTAAAATATAATGCCGCTTGGAGTTGCTGCCTATTTGATGCTTGTGCAACAATCAGTGGGTTGCATTCACATATATACCTTGCACCTCCTTGATCTCATCCTTACTAGCTGCATTTAGGTAGGAGGCTTCGGAATGGCATGTGATGGTCTCAGTTTTGGTAGCGAAGAACGCAGTACTAGGCTTTAGAGTGCCTCGTAGTTCAGTCTTGGCCTCTGTTTACTACTCGAACAAGCTTGTAGAATCTTTTGGTCTGGTAAAGGCTGATTGGGTAGAATTGAACTAAGCCTGTCAGGTTCCCTGCAAGTCTCAAAACGTGTTGCTCCCCAAACCCTGGGAAGCACACGATGAATTAATTTCTCAAAATAGAAAAGAACATGAGTTTTGATTGGTCATTCACCCTTTGTGCTTTACTGTTTTGGTTACCCGTTGTTTGCTTGCCTACTAGCTATTAGAGCAACTCTAGCAGACCCTGCATCTTCGAGCCTGCAAAATATAGCATGCGGTGCACTGCAAACGCAAAAAAGGGTGCTCATACAAAAGTACTAATATATTAAGGTGCTCATACAAAAGTACCAAGATATTACATCATAAAACATATATTTCGGGCTACATGACACTTTCTCAACATGACAGCGATTGCCAAGATTTCTAAAGAAGGACAATCGACAAATTATGCAGTTTGCCGGCTGTAGAATAAGCCGCTACCTGTGTAGACCGACAATTAGCAAATACTTGTGTAGTTTAGTTCCATATTCTGGGACATCTAGAGAAGGAAGCTAGCCTGAAATAGTAACACATCTACTATTTTATGCCAAATAGCTTCGAACAAAAATGAAGGTGAGCTCAGCTGCAAGCGAACATCAGGTGCAAGTATACGGTCCACGGGCTTCAGAAGGAAGTTCAGCTAGAGCTCTCCTCAGATACAAGCAAAAGTAGATAAACAAAACATCTATGCCACCTGTTATAGCTGAACCAGTTGCATCAAGAGTGAATCCCTGATAAGCATTGATAACCCAAAGCTAGTCAGTATTTTCATTCTAAAAGTGGACAGGGCCAATTCATTTCTGGTTTGTTTGCTTGGCCGATGAATCTGTCGAACCATGTACCCTGCTCCCATTTCTCACATTTTGGCAACCCATCAACTGCAATGTTAACAGCACTGTCAGCAAATGTAGAGGCCATGTAAACTGATGCCAAGGCTGGGGTTGACACCATTGCGAGAAAGAAAAAATAGAAGAGCTGAACCATGGCCATCGTCCATAGAGGGGGTGCCGTCTCAGCGCTGCGTCTTGTCCCAACTGCATGCAGCAGGTGTCCATCTCGAGCACAAGCTTATGTCTCCGGTCACTGCACAACCACGGGTTGAGATGGAGGATCACGGTAAAGTTATTGCTATAGGCGGCGCGCAGGCTGCGAAGCTCCACCGTGAACTGCGCCACCATCACCATTCCGTTCCCATTCCCGCAGGTGGATCCTTTGATTGTCGTCTCTAAATTATTCTAATGCACAGTTGTGAACTTGTAGTATGAATGAATAGTAGAGTTGCAAAGCATTGAATGATTCAGGACCAAAGGATCCAAGGAGATGAATTAAGACGCGACTTAACCCCATTTTAGAGATTAAAATTCATTTGATTTGACAATAATTGTGGGGTCCCCGGATCGACAGTCCGAGAATCCCTGTTATGCATATATTTCACGATCCCATGATCAGTGAGCCGTGAGCATAACCGACAAGTATCATTGCAACATCCATAATATGACGAGAACAAGACTTACATGGGTGCCATTATGGCTATACATTCATCAGCAACGGAACTTCATCAATCGCAGAGACCAAGTCACACATTAACCCTATAGGCAGCTAACTGGGAAGATGGCCTAGCTCGCATAGACGCCACCGTAACCTTCATCCTTCAAGCTTCTGAAAGTCTGGCCGAGTAAATACCCAGGGACAACGCTAGTGAGTACTTTTGCATGTAAGGTAAACAAGATTATGCAGTTTGGCTATGGCGAGATAGCTCCAGCTATGGTTGTTTTGACAAGCCTAGTTTCTCTTGTAGATATGGCATCTCTATATCTTTGTTGAAAAGGACTTTTGAAAGCATGACTCCGTTTTGAAAGCTGGATATCTCTATATCCTTGTTAAAAAACTTTTTGAAAAGCCCTTTTTTAGAGGAAAACCTTTTTTAAACATCTTTGACCATCCATGGTCAAAACAAAACCTCTAACTCAGGTCATCTCATGACCACAACACTTGTATCTTTCCAAGATCACCACTTGGGTCCTCCTAGCAATCACCTTTCCAACCGTCCGTGACCGTGGACACGGCTATTCGAATAGATTATACTCTGCAGAGTTTGTGCACTTTCCCCTCAAGAATTAATACATCCGTCGGGATTCAACCACGACCCGTTGCACACGGTACATGGGGGTTCAGATAATCAAACATAACCTTTCATTTGTCGAACCTAGCAAAGGCACCTTTCCCTCTGGGTTTGCTCTCCCCGGAACAAGTACAAAACGGCTTCCCACGCCAAACTCCCTTCTATACCCCATAATATGAAAATCCTCGATTATCATATTATTAAACACTTACCTCCTTACTCCTTAACCGTACCGTCCGTGGGAGACCCATTGTTGCTTCCTGGGTTGTTCAACCGCTGGTCCACCCTAGGCCATGGCCCTTACGTTGGGTGGAGGGGATTCCGGGAATTTCTTCCTTATATAGTATGGGCTGCCCATGCTAAGGAGAACAAACTACGAGCTAAGCCCCATCTCACAGGGATAATGTGGTTGCATGGGTAAGTTGTTCCGGTAAAGGCATAGAACATCCCTTCTTCTCAGTCCATCCTACTCACTTCTCAACATCCTCTTTTCTTCTTTTAAAACATCCACTTGGCAATGATGCTCTTCCCAAGGGTTTTACAAAACATTTCCAAACCTTTGGTAGTAGGGTAATCCCCAAAATAGTTCTGTTTACAAGATCCGAGGTTTTCGATGAGGTAGAATGCTAACCATCATACTCTCGGTCTAAGGGGTATGGTAGGTTGTCAAACAAGAGGAGTGTCCTACTGGACACCTTGTCATAACTTGGAGGAGCCAAGTTACTAGCACAGTAGTAGTGAAACAAAGCATGCCAGTAGTAATGCAATTTATAAAGGAGATGTAAAATAGGTATATACAAGAGTGGGACAAGTATGGGAATTCAGGAAGGGTCGCTTGCCTGTGGTCAGCAATATGTCCCTGAACTTCTTCTTAGATAACCAATAAATAATTAGATGATTCCTTCTTGACGTTAACACAATCGCAACTATCGTCGTCACAGAGCACACATGCAACAAGCAAAGTACCACAATCAACACAGGGCAAACAAGCACCAGTACAAAACAACAAACAAATGAGCAAAGCATCACTACACTTTAGTAGGTTTTGATAGGTTGAGTTTAAGGCAATTGGAATTACTTTATTTGCCTTGGTAGAACTTCTTTTATGATTTAATTGCCAAATACTACTTAATTGAGGGGTTTTATACCAAGGCCAAGTTTTGTAGGGTACCAACATGCAAATGTGGTACCAATAGATAGGTATTGAAATAACAAAGCCACAAGAAGTGGTTTCATTATTTTATCAATTTGCTTTATTTAATTATGAATTTTCTAGTGGAATTAACTCTTCTTTTGGTGATTAAATCACCGGAAAATATTGGTAAGTCAATTTTATCTTTCCTCTTAGGGTTGGTAGGGCCTTTGAGTACTGGCTCATTGGGAGTTGGTTTCACTTCAAAAGAATTACCAGAATGCCCTTGGGAAAATCCCAAAGTCATTACTGCAAGCAGTTTGTCTTTTTACTAGATTTAATCTATAGGTTTTTTTGGTATGAAACCGAGGACACATGGTGGGCATTACCAATACCTTTCTGTAGAAATTGGTTTCACCATTTTTGGAGTTGTAGAACTTCTGAAGTGATTTATCTAGCGAAACAACCCGATGCAGCAGAGTTTAATTTGCTAAAAATCACCTGAGCCTCAATAATTCTTGAAACTCCAGGACAAGATAGATTTAGGGGTGCATGTGTACTGAGAGTTGGAATCAGGTCAAAACAATTTATATTTTGACCTAGGGAAATTTCTAAAGGCAGATCTGGAGGGATTTTGTTATTTTTGCTACAGTAATTCTGTGAGGCTTTTCGGAGTGGGGCAAGGGTGACATGCAAGGTATCACAGATACCTCACAGTACCAAGTGATTTTATCCAAATTGGATTTACCAAACTCCCTGGAATAATTATTCACTGAAAATGACCTATTTAACCACTTAATTTACTAGAAATGTTCTAGATATTCTTTTGGTCGAAATCTTGTTCTGCATGTTGGTAAAAACATGCATGCACACATAGAGATATAGATCCGGGCATTTGGAAGCAGTTTTCATTTTTGTTTGGATTTAAACCAAACAGTAATTTACAGATCTAGAAATATTGGAAAAGAAAAAGATAAAGAAGGAAAGACCAATGGGCCGGATCTGACCAGACCTGAGTGTCAAGCGCCGGGCCGGCCCATCTTCTTCGCCTAAGCATGCGCGGCGGCGCGTTTCAAACTCGCTGGGTGGGGCCCAGCCGTCAGGAGGGGGAGAAGAGGTATCGGGCGAGCTGGGCCGTCCGATCAAGTGTAAAAGAGTATGAGTTTGGCGGAATATGATGGATATATTATTGAGCCTCATGGGCGAGTATATATAGGTGTACAGGGGATTATCTTGGAGTACAAGTCAAGTTAGGATTGTACGTAAACAGATCCTAACTCTATCTAAACTACCATAACAACCGTGTATGCCTAATACTAACACTCCTTGCAGTGGTAGCGGTAGCGTCGTGAACAACTGGAACATCGCGGACGGGAGATAAACCGAAGTAGCATCCAGTAGGCTGACATCCCCCCGCTGTCTGAGCGGGAACATCGTGGACGGTGTCACGTCGCGGTAGCTTGGACTGTAGAGGAAGATGGTGAGATGCTTAGGCGAGGTGATAGCCCCTGTGCTGATGTTGAGGGAGCCGAGAGCTTGAGGCGGTGCCGCTGTCGGGTAGCCGCTGCGAGGGGTCGCTGTCGTCGATATCGTGGTCGGGGATGCCGGTGTCGAGGTAGTCGCACGTGAAGCCGCATGCGCATAGTGCGCGAGGAGGATGACGAAGACGCATCGAGGCAGTCGTCGTGGGGCCGCGGCAGCTTGCCGAGGGTCCGTGGAGGCTTGCCGAGGGTCTGTGGACGCTTGCCGTGGGGCCGCGATGGCTTGCCGAGGGTGTCGATGTCGAAGTCGATGCAGTTCGAGTCGTCGAGGACGAGGTGAGGCCATATTTTTGCCAGAACTAGGCGCACGTTGGGGAAGAACGCACACTCCGGTTTTGCCGGAACCGAGTACGCAAAGAAGAGCTTGTCGGTGACGCGGTCGAGGTAGTCGTAGAGGAAGGTGTCAATGCCGAAGAAGACGAGGCGCCGATCCGATATTGCTAGGCTTGGGGATGCGTTGGGGATGAAGGCACGCACTGGTGTTGCCAATACCGGGCATACAAGGGCAGGGACAAAGACGTAGAAGGCGGCGAAACCAACGGCGGCCTGGAGTGGTCATGTTGAACGCCTAGATTGGCGCGGCGGCAGTACTCGATGTAGGCGAAGAAGAATCCGATGTGACGAAGACCATGCGCGGACGTAGACGACCTGCACCGTGGAGGTGGTGCGGAGATAGCCTGGGGCGTCGGTGCGCAGGGACGGCGATGTAGACTGCGTGCAGCGATGCTATGACCTGTTGGGGCGGCATAGCTGCAGGGCGCAAGTCGGTGTAGCGGCTGGGAGACCACCATCGACGTACACGCCAAGGAAGGCGCGTTTGGAAGCCGGTAGCATGGACCAAAGGTGGTGGCGCTGCGGCCCGAAGGGGCGACACATCGCCAGCCCGTAGCTCGATCGGCGGTAGGCGCGTGCTTGGGGATGTGCTTCGCGTAGACGGGCGCGAGATCGGTTGACCAGAGCGACGTGCGCCGTATGCGCCATGGCATTGACGATGCGTAGATCGGAGTCGATGTCGGCGTTGTCGGTGAAGTCCCGAGCGATGACGGTGAAGACGATCCAAGGGGGGACGGCCACAACAGCCTATCGAGGAAGGCGTAGCAGCCGGCCGAGGCAGGCGCACGGGCGCGGTGTAGATCGTCGACGCCGATGGTCGGAGTAGAGGCGCGGTGATGACGACGACGGTGGGCGACTCAATCTGATCTATGATTGGTAAACCAAAAAAAGAACATCGGCCAAGTGACCGGCAAAGAGAAAAGCCGATCTAGTAGACCGAAAAAGACTCACCAGGGAAGCCGATCATAGGTCGGCGGACGAACCCTGCACGGATTGCGCGGCCCCCGGCGGAGATCATGGAGATTGATCCCCCCGGGGGCGGCGCGGCGGAAGCGTGCGGCTAGGGTTTGGGCTGGTTAGGGTGATACCATAAAAGAGTATGAGTTTGGCGTAATATGATGGATATATTATTGAGCCTCATGGTGAGTATATATAGGCGTACAGGGGATTATCTTGGAGTACAAGTCAAGTTAGGATTGTACGTAAACAAATCCTAACTCTATCTAAACTACCATAACAATCGTATATGCCTAATACTCTAACAAAGTGAGGATGCACGGCCCCGGCTCGTCGCCTACCTCTGTCAGCGGCGCGAGGGCTAAAACCCTAGGCAGGGCAGGGGAGCGATGGGAGGCTCACTGCGGGCTCGCCGGAGATGGAGAAGATGCGGAGGCGGCACGGTGCACCACGGTGGTCCGAACGAGGGGCGGCGCGGTCGGATTTGATGTCAGGATAGAGCTCGCGTCACCGTGACCATAGTGGCCACTTGGGAGCTTGATGGCGACGACAGTTGAGGTGTTCCTGAGCAGGAAGGAGAGTTGTGGTTAGGTAGAGGATGAGGAGGGGGTGCTCCAGCAACAGAGAGGAGGAGGAGGGAGGCAGGGAGGAGAGCTCACGCTCAAGCTTTTCCTTGCAGATCTGAGGCGAAAAAGTTCCTCTCCTGGGCCATGCAGAGCACGGGGCGAAGTCTGGAGCTCTGGGAGGGTAAGTGGAGGGTGGAGGAAGGAAATGAGGGTGGAGGAGGGGGCTGGGAGCTGCTATGGCCTTTTATCCCGAGAGGGTCTTGTCCATGGTGGACTAGGTCTATGGGGGTAGGGTAGAGGGAGTGTTGCGTGCTGGTTGGGCCAGGAGGACGGTGGGAGCTCGTGTGAGGCTGCAGTAGGGCAGAGGGAGGCTGGGGAGCAGTGTATTGCAAGCTTTGCCTCATCCCCATCAATGGCACAAGGAATTAAAAAGAGAGGGGAGAGAGAGCTAGGGCAAGGGGATTGGTGGAGAGGGGTGGTGAAGGCAGGGGTGTGGGTCCTGGTGGAGGCAGAGAGGGGTGCTGGTTGCTGCTGCTACAAGATATGAGGTGAGGTGGCTAAGATTTTGAGTTAATGGCATGGCTTTCTTTCTCCTTTGCTTCCAAGCACTAATGACAAAAGGAAGGGTGTGCTACAGTGCTAGGCTACAGTACACACGACCAAAGGTGAGGGGTGGGTGCCGTGGTGGTCATTCAAGTGATTTGGGGAAGGTTTGATGGTTTTAGGTGGTCATTCAAGTGATTTGGGGAAGGTTTGATGGCTTTAGCAAAGTGTCATTAGGATAGACTTTTGTATTTGATTTAAACTTATCTCAAAATCCTCACATGATCAAGTGTAGATGGGTGTGTGATGGGGTGGGGCATGATCGGGGGTGAGGGGTGAGTGGGAATGTTAGCAAGGATCACTAAGTTGATTTGAAAAGAGTTCAAACTGAGAAAGTGGAAATTTGAGTGAGATTAGTGATCTAGGGTTTTATTATCAATGATACCCACTTAATCATGCTAGACTAAGTGGCTCAAGGATTCAATTGGATCAAGGGGCATATGGATGGATAGACCAAGTGATGTAAATCAGCATGGTGCAGAGAGTTGATCTTGATCATGGTTGAATGCTTCTAGAATTGATGCCAAACTTTGTTGAAAATAAGGGTGTTAAAACAGATCACCATCTTGCCATTAAAACCATGATGGTTTAAGAAATACAAGACTCCAATTGGAACAATGGAAGTGTGGGTTGATAGACAAGGCTGAGTAGATCACAAACATGCAAAGAATTGGCCAAGAGAAGGTGACATGGAGTTGGAAGCTTCTGCCAAAATAGGCATGTTGATAAGGTTGGCAGAAACAAAATTTTCTTGACTACAAAACCATTAAGGACAAGTGGGTCCAAGAATGATCTAGTCAAGGGCAAGTGTGTGATTTGAAAGTACTCATGATGGTGTACAAGATGGTTCAGGTACATTTCCAAAAATGCCCAAGGATTAAAATAGCTAGAGGCCTAAAGATGGGATGTTGATAACAGTTTCAGATCTAGTGGTTTTGATTGGTTTAGGGTTTTTTGACTAGTGTACAAGATCTAGTGGTTTTGATGGGATGCAAGGTTCCAAACTCAACGTTAAGTGAATGATGTTGAATAGTAGATTAAGTAGAAGGGATCCATGACTTGAGTTGGTCTCCACTACCTTGGAAACTCCAAAATAGGTGTGGCTCTAAATGGAACCTGATAATGGAGAAACAGATGATTACTTTAAGTAGAAGATCAAGGCAAGTTTGGGAATCTAGGTAGATGAGTTCCTAGATCAAGAGCAAGTGTGGGTGATGTAAGGCACATCAGAGAGGATAAGATAAGGTAGGCTCCTTGCCTAAGAATCAGATGGAAGGGTGATAACTTAGGATTTACAAAAGGGTGTGAAAAGGCAAGGAGGAAGGTAGTCCTCCTAGGGTTTTGATGTTGTGGTCTTCTAGAGAGTTAGGGTGAGATGTGATTGGAGTCATACTATCCTTATCTTGTTTGATAAGAGTTTGTTATAGGTTCACTACTAAAGGAGAGGTGTTGGGGGGTTTATCCAACTGAAGGATTTGAGAAGGACTAGACTTCAAACAACACCCTAGAGTGGAGGGTGTATTGTTGGCTAAGTGGTTTACTCTAGGGTGAGCTCCTAGGGTAGCTCACACTAACTCCTAAGCAAGCAAGTCAAACAGAAGATCAAGGCAATTCATCTTAGCAAGCAGATCAAGGCAATTCATACCAAGTATCTCAAGACTACTACTATGAAGACATCTAGGCCTTGCTTAAGGTCTAAGGAAGCATTTTGAAGGGTTTGAGTTTTGAAAAAGGTGAGGGCCCTTGGTACTTCTACCAAGAGTGGAAATCAACAGACCGAGCAATCACTTTGGTGTGTTCATGAGGGGCGAGGAGAACATAGCAAACACAACCAAACAAACGAACCCAGAATAATCAGGAGAGTGACCAGAGAGACGCTCTAGAGGAATACTACTCAGCAAAGTAGCAAATGGTTGAATGTTGATGAGATAGGTGGAAGTGGAAATAGCCTTAGCCCAAAAATGAGGCGGAAGACCGGCGACGATCATCATCGCACGAGCCGTCTCAAGAAGGTGACGATGTTTGCGTTCAACCACATCATTTTGAGCATGAGCTCTAGGACAAGTGAACTGGGCAAGAGTACCCTGCTCAGCAAGAAATGATCACAACGAACGGGAGATATACTCGCTAGCAGAATCTACGCGAAAAACACAGATAGGAGTGGAGAACTAGGTACGAACCATGGTAGAAAATTGTTCATATATAGATAAGACCTGACTACGAGAAGACAAGAAATAAATCCAAGTGTAGCGAGAAAAATCGTCTATAACGATGGCCCCCTTTTGAAGCGAAGGGGAGGCGACAGTGGCTCACAACGGGATACAAGGAGACGACAGAGTATCGAGCGGTCGTGGAATCCCAGCGGCAACGGAAACGCAGGAGACCGGCGGAGAAGTTGCGGATCAAAGCAGCACGCATCCAGGTGCAGTTGGAACTATGTGGATTCAGAGTCAAACCATCTTGGACGGGGAGAGAGAAGGGAGATGCAGGTCAGCAGCGGATGAAGCCAGGGGCAGCCAGGAGGAGCAGTCCATGATGGCGGATGGAAAAATAAATCTAACCTAATCGGCTCTTGATACCATGTTAGGAGAAGAACTTAGTGTTTCCAATAGGCAAAAGTCATCATATATACATGTACGGTAGTAGGACAAAGGCCAATATTCAGGGGGCGGTACTACGCGTCCTTTGGGGGATATTTGCCCCGGATCCCCTGGGTCGACAGTGCGCCATGTGTCCCCGAAATCAGCATCTCTTCTCGCTTTTGCTACAAACGACCCGCAAGTAGCAAAAAACAGTTTGCTCCAGAAAATATATAACAAAAAATGGCTCGTCGGGAGCGCTTGCCGGAGACCTCCCCGGATGTTCTGTAGCAAAAAATTGTGCTAATGTAGCAAAACTCAATTTTGCCGAAGACATCGATGGCGTTGCCGGAGATTCTCATTGGAGACCTTGTACCAAAAACTTTATAGTATCGTAGCAAAAACTTTCACGGTTGTAGCAAAAAATATTTGTTCATCTTATGCAAGTCCACAAAAACGCATGTAGCAAAAAATTCCGACGAACTCTTGTAGCAGCGCCGCCATGTCTTTGTAGCAGCTGTGTCGTGCTATGGTAGCAATGCTGCCATGCCGTTGTAGCTTGCCGCTCAGCCATTGTAGGAACACCGTCATGCCATTGTAGCAATGCCGCCGTTCTATGGAAGCAGCACTCCTGTACTATAGTAGCAAGGAGAGGAATTTGGGGTTGTCCATAGGCGTCGATACATGGCCGTAGCAGCCATAGCCTAGCCTCCCTGCAGCGCTGCCGCAACGCCGTCGTCGCCGGGACCCGTGCTTGCATCCACGGTGGTTGCCTCACCTCAAAGCAGCACCACCGTCCTTTGCAAGGTCGTTGGCGAGATGGAGCAAGGCCATGGCGGAGGCGAAGCGGCGCGCAGCAAGGGCGGTGGGGCGACAGGTCGCGGCAAGGACAGCGGCGGCGAGGAAGAATACCACGGGAGAGGAGACGCGCTATCATGGGTGGGCCCTCCGTGTCCGCGAGCGAGCGACGACGACCCGGGCAGGGAGGTGGATCCTTTTCCATATTCAGGAGACTAAAGGACATCATAACTATAACTCTAACAAATTACACTGCCACATCAGATTACTTCCTACATGGCAACACTAAGAGACGGCCCAGGCTGGAGGACTGGGAGCGGCCTTAGTTTGTTTTACTTATTAGAATAACTAGATCATGATGGCTCGCGCCGTCTATTTGGGAGATAGAATGTTAGGAATTGATGCAACATGGAAGAATTTGACTCAAAATTTGAAATTTAATCTGTCTCAAACTTTAAATTGTAATCTGACTCAAAGTTAAAATGTACACAAAACGTGAAATTTATTTGTGTATATTCACATATTCGGAGTAGGTTAGTGAAAGATGTGAACTTTAATACATCTAAAGCTTTTTGGACCTTTTTCATTATGCTCGATGGAAGCCCGATCTAGCTAAACAAAAAGACAGCGTTAAAAACAATAACTGATTTTACCAATCTATATGAATTACATTTGTGTAATTGAGAATCTAGTGTCTGCCACATTACCTTTGACTGTGTAAATGTAGACATGACATATTTTTATTATTCTCATGGCGCTGCTTTGTGCACGGACTTGTAAGGAACTTATTTGCCAGTTTGTTGTATCAACGTATTGCAGCCATATGCTTGCTTTCCCTCACCAAATATACAGCTCAGGGAAGAGAGATAGGGGAATTAAATAGACTGAAGAATGTTTCTCTTGACTCCGCACGTCAATTCTGACCGAGGGAAAAATAGGAGGGGCGGCCTCCGGTATGAGCATGTGGATCGGAACTGGATTCACTTTTAGCCTAGTCCAGTAATCGAGTACACGGGCTTTAGTCATTGTTTGGCCCAATTCACCACAGCAGGCCAATTTGACATGCAGAGTAGCATCCCTAAGGGACATTTGGCCCATTCCGAAAACCGTAGGTGATCTGACGGTTGAAAACGTTCAACTGCACGATCGGACGGCTGACAACGTCTGGTTCGTGAGAGTCCTCCTATTTGGCTCAGTTTTAATGTCCCTAATGGCAGCACTAGATCTATTAATTGATGAGCTCCGTTTTAAATGTATCAACTCATCCAGTGGAGTTGCATTTATATGTGCTCCCTCATGATGATAACATAATCCAAGTATATTCTTACGCTGTTTGATATTGGCGCTGTTAGTGGTTGCTGAAAATATTCTTCAATGGGAACAGTGAAATAATATTTGAAATGTTTAGACATCTGTCGCAAATTCAAAAGGAATTAATGATGTAATTTGTGCTTGCCATAGGAAATGTTTAGACTCCTGTCACAAATTCAATAGGAATTAATGACATACTATGCCCTCTCTACATGCAATTAAAATATATGTCTACTTCACCAGTACTATAGTTTGCCTGCGGTAACTCATATGGACCATGACTTTCCAAAGAAACACATAAATTGAGGCATGAATCGAAACGCTGATGTGATGCTGTTAATGGTATTTCCCATTTAAACTATCCGCTTGAATGTCTACTGTTCAGAGGGTGAAAGTTGAATGTGCCTGCAAAAGCCGATTGAAGCTATTGTAGTTAGGGCTGTTGTGCAAAAATGGGTTGAGCTCAACCCGTGTAAACGTTAGTCCCAGTTTATAAACTTGCTCTGCAGCTCCATCTCCGGTTAATGAAGTTAATTGCGCTAAGCAAGTCAGTGGCGGAGCTATGTTGTGGCAAAACTGTGCCATGGCCCGCCCAGCCCAGGACATTTAAGCCTATGGTGCCTTGGTACCCTATGCTTAGTGTCTTGGTGCTATACCATGGCAGTTGGTGCTATACCTTGTAGTACTTCAATTCAAGTTTTATTTATCCTAATTCCTGTTGTTGATGCACAGTTAACTTTTTTGGAGTAACACTGCTGATCATTTTGGTGTCAGGATTGTGGATTACTGCATCCGAAAACGATTACAATGGAATACCTGCTTTGCCCGTAGAGTTTACAGAGAAGGGGAATACTATGAAGAAATGATGCGCTATCTCCGGTGGAATCTTGCAGTATATCCTTATACTTCCCATTTCGCGTTACATCTCTGTTGATAAACATCCACTAGCTAGCATGTTAATGAGTTTATTGCACCGTGGATAACAATAATTTTGTGCTGGGTGCAACCAAGTCACAGAGCTTGGACAAGTGCTCATTTTGGTCTCATAACTTGATCAAGTGTCCTGTACAGGCCTCTTGGAATTTTGCAAAATTCCACCCGCTGAACATATCATGTGAGTTTTGCTCCGGTGTCCTCGCCCTCCGCCCAAACTTAGAAAACTGAATACACAAGGACGGCCAGGATTGGCCGATACCCCTTCATGCGCTCCGAACTGAAGGGGTATCGGTCAATCCTGGCCCTCCTTGTGTTTTCAATTTCCTAAGTTTGGGAGGAGGGGGAGGACACCGAAGCACACCTCTCATAACATTTCTTTCCCCTGCTGTCCCCCTCCTGATTGCTGCACCTTTTCTCTACACTTCTCATCTTCTGCACCTTCAGTCTCCTTCAAAAGGGGTCAATGGTGATGATGGCGGCCTTTTTTTTCACCAATTCCTGCAAGATGCTTGCATCACCAACTCCAAGTGACACCCTTTCTACACACAAAGTCTACAACTGTAAGTGTCATCTGAGATTCGGGAGACGCCATATGAGGTCAATTTGGAGGAGAGAACACCAGAACAGAGGTTGATCCTGGTTTCAAATCAGCCTTGCCGAAGAAGGGCAGCCCCTTATTACTGGCATTGCTCTGCGGCGGTTCAACATTCATGGTGATATTGTAGCATAGGGCACAGGTATAGGGCGCCAATGAGTTAGCGTCGCGGGGTCTGCGTAGATCCGTTTGCTTTTAAGTAGAACGAAGCAATCTAACCTGCATCAGGTGCCGATACTTGGCGCTAGCAGCCGAATGTTCTCCATCTCTAAGGCCATAGCCTGTTCATTTTTCTCCATGTTCACTTGGTGACAATTCACAAGCATGTAACATGAATGGGAACAGGGAGGAGGAAGAAAATGTTTAGGCTAGGTACAATGTTTATTTAATTTCAAGAGGCCCATACATAGTACTTGCCACGTCAGGCCTTGGTGAAGTGAGCTTAATCCAGGTGTTACTTTGACCTGGCTGAACACACTAATCAAGTTATGTGACCAAAATAAGCAATATTCATTTTTTTAACTTATGAGCAATTATCACGTTTAGGTAATTACTCGCAGCTAATACGATATTTGTTGCACTCGCAATGCAAGTTACTCTTTATTTATTTCCTTTAACTTTGTTTTGCATTGTGTATCTCACAAGTTACAATTTCTATCAGTTATTTTGTAATTGCTTCTCATGCTCATGTTTATGTAATGGAAACGGGTCTAACCCAACTTGTTAAAAACACTTCTCTCTTATGTTTAGTAGTTGACCCAAAAACTTCAACGATCTTACTTTATACACAATGTTTTGCAGTTATATCCATACCATCTCGCAGACTATGTATGTCGAGTTTCGAGGATCTCACCATTCAGATATTACTGTGATATCATGTTTGAAACTATGAAGAACGGTAATCGGTTGTTAACAACATTATCTTTGGAAGCATTCTATCTATACCAGTATTATTTTCTATAATTTGGATCAATCTTAGATTCTTAATCCTTTTAATTATTTTTGTGCTGGAAAAATTCCACATTTTTCGGGGCATCCTCTGCTCTGATACAAGCATATTTGCTGGTATCCCAAGTTTTATTTTTTAGAAAATGCAAAGGACCTTTGCATCTCATTTCATTGAATAGATAGAGTTTGTTACAAGCCTCCTAAGAGATGGTTAACCAGATAAACCCATTTAAATCCTTTTCATTTTTGCAAGTTGCAGAACAGGGCAATGTTACCCTGTTAGTTCACTGAATTCTAACTCTCATCGAGGGAGAGGATGACACTAGGAGTTGGGGCAATTTTCTGGTTTTATTTCTCACACAAATGCCATGCCAACCTGAGGGGTTGGGGATATATATTTATAGGCTGCTAACCAGCCAAGCATATGCTAGATGCTAGTCTAAAGCAGCAGTCAAGGATGTTGTCCTAACAACCAGTCCTTGATGCTCTATCCTAACTGCCAGTCCTTGACACAAGGACCATGTGTGCTGCAACCCCACAAAGACCATAGGACAGAGACTTATCCATCATTCACCCCCTAAGTCTTGTGTGTCGTCTTGTGGGAAGGCTGGACCATCCCAATCTTGGAGGAGAGTCCAATGAACGCGATCCGCCCAAGAGGCTTGGTGAGCAGATCCGCAAGCTGATCCTTGGTGTTGATGTAGCTCGCCGTGATGCTCCCTTTATCCAAACAGCTTTGGTTGAAGTGGTACCTCACCCGGGTGTGCTTGCTCCGCTCGTGGAACACGAGGTTCTTCGCCAGGGCTAGAGCGGACTTGCTATCCACCCTGAGCTCCACCACTCTGGTGTCTTGACCGAGGAGATCACCAAGCAGTCGAGCAAGCCAGAGCGCCGGAGTGGAAGCGGTGGATGCCGCTATGTACTCGGCCTCGCAGCTGGACATGGCCACCACCTGCTGCTTGACCGACTGCCAGCTCACGAGGCACTTGTCGAGGAAGAAGAGGATCCACTCGTGCTCTTGCTGGTGTCGATGTTGCCGGCGTGGTCGCTGTCGCTGTACCTGACGAAGTGTGCCGCCCCGGGACACCTAGGGTAGTAGAGGCCGTGGTCAAGAGTCCCTGCAATGTAGCGGACGATCCTCTTCACGACCTGCTGGTGTTCCGTCGTCGGTCGTTGCATGAATTGACTAACGTAGCCGACGGAGAATGCCAAGTCTGACTGTGTGTGGGCGAGGTAGTGAAGGCTCCCCACAAGACGCCGGTACTGCGTAGCGTCCACCTTCTCCGTCGTGCTGTCGCGGCTGAGCTTCAGCCTCTCCTCCATCGGAGTGAGGGCCGGGTTGTAGTCGGTGAGCCCAGCTAGCTCAACGATGCGCTTGGTGTAGGCGGTCTATTGAAGCGTGATCCCGAAGTCGTCCTGGTGCACCTCGATTCCCAGGTAGAAGGAGAGAGGCCGTAGGTCACTCATCTGGAAGGTGGCCTTCATCTCTTCCTTGAATGCCGCCACCTCCGCATCCTTGGTGCCGGTGATCACCAAGTCGTCGACATAGACGCCCACCAGCAGGGCATTTCCTCCATTGCCCCGTCGGTAGACGACCACCTCATGCGGGCTTTGCTCGAAGCCCATCCCCTTTAGCGTGGAATCCAACTTGGCATTCCTCGCCCTCGGTGCCTGCCATAAGCCGTAGAGGGCCTTGCGCAGGCGGAGCACCTTGCTGGGAATCTCAAATCCCGGCGGCTGGTGCACGTAGACCTCCTCCTTCAAGTCGCTGTTAAGGAACGCCGACTTGACATCCATGTGATGGACACGCCAGCCTTCCTAGGAAGCCAGCGCAAGGAGGAGTCGCACGAACTCCATCCGTGCCACGAGAGCGAAGGCGTTGTCGTAGTCGACCCCCCTCCTGCTGCACAAAACCTTGTGCCACCAAGTGAGCCTTGTGCTTGACGATGGCGCTAGCTTCATCCCTCTTCAGCTTGAACACCTACTTAAGGGTGGTCGCGCAGTGACCATGTGGGAGGTCGGCAAGCTCCCAGGTGTGGTTCTGCTCAACCACATCCATCTCCAACTGCATCGCGGCGTGCCATGCCGCGTCTCTCTCGGCCTCTGCAAAAGACCGAGACTCTCCTTCGTCACACGCAAGGTGCAACTGCACCACCAGGTCATGTGACACCAGTTCCGGCACCGGCTGGTCGTCGAGAAGGTTCTCCATCGTACGGTACCGTAGTGGCTCGCCGTCGTAATACACGTTGGTGCGCTCCTCGTCGTGAGAGAGCGGGGAAGTGAACTCCACTAGGTTGTGCTCGACGTGAGCTGGTGCTGGAGTGCACATGCCCGAAGGAGTGACTGTCGGCGCTGGAGTACATGGCGTCGCCGACTGTGGTGGAATCGGCGAAGGACTCGTCGCAGCTGAAGTCGCGGTCGGAGAGCGTGGTGCTGCCGGTATAGCAGGCGTCGGGGTCGATGAAGACTCGGGGACTAAGGTAGGCATGCTCGGCAAAGAGGAGCTACCTACTCCCCCAGCTCCCTCGAAGTGGACGTGCTCGACAGTGAAGTCGTCGTACGCCGGAGTCGAGTCGTCGTCCACCGCCTTGTCCCACGCCCATCCTCGCCCTTCGATGAACACAATGTCTCCCGCCCGTGTGCACACGCTGTGTCTTCGGGTCGAGGATGCGGTAGGCCTTCGAGCCCTCCGCGTAGCCGATGAACACTCCTGGAGTGCTCCTGTCATCGAGCTTGCCGATGTGGCCAAGCTCCTTGGCGAACGCGAGGCAGCCGAAGACCCTAAAGTGGAAGACCGCCGGCTTGCGACCATGCCAAGCCTCTACGGCGTCCTGCCGTCGAGCGCCTTGGTAGGCGAGCGATTGAGGATGTAGACGGCTGTCACCACCGCCTCTCCCCAGAAGACAGTCGGCATCCCTCTCTGCTTGAGGAGGGCTCGGGCCATCCCCACAACCGTCTGGTTGCGCCGCTCAACAACGCTGTTCTGCTGCGGGCTGTACTGCGCGGAGTAGTGACACTGAATGCCCTCATCAGTGCAGTACGACGCGAATTCAGCCGGTGAATTCACCGCCGTTGTCGGTGCGCAGCACGCGCAACTTGTGGCCGCACTCCGCCTCCGCAGCAGCCTGATGGCGTCCACAGCCTCTCCCTTGCTGCCTGATGGCTCTGATACCACTTGTTAGTTGCTGAATTCTAACTCTCATCGAGGGAGAGGATTACACTAGGAGTTGGGGCAATTTTCTGGTTTTATTTCTCACACAAATGCCATGCCAACCTGAGGGGTTGGGGATACATATTTATAGGCTGCTAACCAGCCAAGCATATACTAGATGCTAGTCTAAAGCAGCAGTCCTTGATGCTGTCCTAACAACCAGTCCTTGATGCTCTATCCTAACTGCCAGTCCTTGACACAAGGACTATATGTGCTACAACCCCACAAAGACCATAGGACAGAGACTTATCCATCATACCCCCCCCCCCCCCCCCCCCCCCCCCCATGGAAGTGTATACATGAATAATTTTGTACGGAAGGCTATCTTAGATATGATTTTTACAGAAATTCGTTTTGGCTCTGGGGTCCAAATGCTCCCGCTCGTTGGACCGTGCAGTTTCCTCGAGATGGACAAGCTTGCCCGCATTTGTTTCTGTACCAGGCCAGGTCTCCTGAATGAACAGTACTCGCGGCCCACCAGCCTTTGCATTGATTACGTTGCAGCTGTTTCATTTGTGCCGGTACAGATGGAGGCCCAACGATCAGGACCAATGTGCGACTGTCCTAGACCGGCCCAACGGCTGACCACGGGGTACCTCGCGTCGAGTAAAAATACAAAGCTGGCCAACTTCCAACCAGGCACGGACCCTGCACTAGTAAGCAGCAAGTAACATAAATCAGATTCATTAGAATTTCCGTTCCAACTCATGGCACCGCAAAAGTACGAGAAGGCCAAGTTTTTTTTGAGGCAGCTATCACAATTCCACAAACTGAATCCAATATGTCAATCCACATACAGCTAGTCTGAATGAACTAATGTCATTCAGGTTTGACATAACCATAGCAATACGAATGCAATGAAATAAGATCATAAGGTGACGGACGAACCATCCATGAAATTGGATTGTCTTATTTGCTAATTATTGTACGCACTATCGTGCAGTGTACCTCTTGGTCCAATCTTGTGGATTCATTTTTCCTGTTTGACTACGCGGAATCAGCTTTGGCTGCCAGCTTCTTGTTCACCCGCATTGACCGACATGGTGGCATGGCTGCACTCGCCTTCCTCTCTGAGCCCACAGGTGTGCCATTAGCGGCAGCCTCCATAGCCCCCTCGTAGATAGCTAGGCTAAGTAAAAGACAAGAGCGGCCGGTCAAAGAATGAAGAACAGATCTGAGAGCCCCGTCCCAAAAAAAACCTTACACGAACCTGCTAACTGGATCCAAGGGGAGTTCATCTGAGGTCGCCGTGAAGCTGCGCTCTTCCTCCGTCTGCTACACCGTCAGCGCTGCCCGCCCCATCCGCCTGCCAACCTGCTGTCAATCCGCCGAAATGCACACTCTGCTCAGGAGCCGCTTCTTCTTTGAGAGTAATGTGGCAATTATTTTTCTAGCTGTAATCCGGAACCCACGCGCCACTGGTTTTACCAAGCATGCGAACCTGCACCACAGGTCGAGGAAACCGCCGGCTTCATGTTCCGCGGGTCCAGATCGTCGCAGTTACGCCCCCCTTCTCTGCCAGGTTTCATCACCGTCGCTGCCCCGTTACTATCGCCATACCTGCGGTGGGCCACACCTACACGTACGGTACAAACGTATGCTTAGCAGAGCTTGTATTCCCCAATTACTGATGCACTTATGTTTGTGCAATCAACATCCCAGCAATGGGACATAGTGTTCTTAATATTGCTACTAATAACAATTTAATAACCACGCCGAAACACTGAGGTGGAATACCACAACTGGCAGTATTTTAAATTGCTTTTCATGGATACATTCACCTATATTTCTTACATACATGTGTTATTATGTTTGCAGAACAACCATATGATAGTATTCCAAACTTCACTGCTGCTGATGCTCTAAGGCTTACTGGTGTCGGAAGAAATGAATTTATTGATATTATGAACAAATGCAGATCAAAGGTAATACTATACAATTGTTGATATTCTCATGATTCTATTTGAATGGTATCACTCGCTCTTTCAATCTTGTGAATCATACATAGGCTTTCCCTAAATGGTTGTTTGATTTATTCCTGTGTTGTTAGATCATCCGCTTGCACATTCAAGAACTATGAGCTAAATTTCCATGTTTCAAAATCTTCTGTTTGCACGTGCATTTATATCACATCCCTATGTTAATAGTGGCATGTGAATCAAAGAGACCCAAATAGTTGATCATCTTAGTTTTAGTTATCTGCTAGCTAAATGTCCGTGCGTTGCTACAGTCAAACAATAATTCAGATAAATGAATTAAACAGATGATTAAGTGTCATGATAAGGTCAATACAACCATGTCCCTAATGAAGTGAATTATTCTTCAGTAAAGTCAATAGTCATTGATTATTTCAAGGTCAATACATATTATCCTTTTCATGCTGATTGCAGAACACTATTCCTTCTCTATTGCCATCAGTACTATGCGGTGAATTTCCATTAAGAATCTCTTGTTTTTGAAAGTTTTTTCAAGGGTTCCATTATATTTCCATTAAGAATTTCAGATGGACTGAGATGGTGATATCTACTTTACATTGTATTAGTTCATATCATGTGGCCTAGTTTGTTTAAGCTATAGACACACAGTAATTTTGAAAAAGAAGCATTCTCAATAACCAATCTATTAATATGCAATATGAATGTTTTCCAGATGGTTTACCTTCAAAAGGTTAATCGTCACCTTCAGCACTGGAAGGTACAGAAGTAGGAAAATATTCATATTTACACCTCAGTCTAAAATAATTGATTATACATGATAATCTTGTCATACAAAAGAGTGGCAATTTATTAAGTCATCCAGTTTTTAATGTAAAGTAGATCAACCACAGGAAACGTATACATGTCCCACAAGAAAATATTTGCAACACAATCTAGTGCTACCCTTTCTACTTTGTGCTGAATTATTATCCAGGATTTGAAACCATCAAAGCAGTAGATTCTGGGCTATGTTGCATTGTCGCATGTGAAATATACCCACTGTAAGCACAAAATAACCATACAGTGCCATGTTATGAACTTCCAAACCTGTACGAAAAGAGCTAAAAAATCAAGTGCTACTTGAAGCCAGGAGAACCAACTTGTAAACATGCATCCATCACAGTACGATCCTGTGCACACTTGGTGTAACTGCAGTAGCATACCCGTTAATTTGAAGGTGCCTTTCCCCCGACTGTGGCTTACAGTTCCGTACTTGAGTTCGATCCACTGTTTGTTGTGGATACATCCAATGATGATACCGGCGTTGATACATTCAGTCACGGGGATTTAGGCTTTGGTGGATGGGAACTGTTGGGTCAGTTTAGGATGCTATTACCGGCCTGAGTGATCTAGATCGTCGGGTCAGTGGCCGCCAATCTGATCAGTCAATGGGGTGGATGTTCGTGGATGGGACGAGATATTGGTGGAGGGGCGAGATCCCGTGGACCTAGGTGACGATGGGGTAAGGTGTGGCGGACGGGGCGCCCTCGATCACAGTGGCTGGGCTCCTCATCCTGTGGATCAGGCGATTGTGTGTGCACTGGGCGTCTAGGGCCTGAAGGTGATTGTGTGTGGGCTCTGACGTAATCATTCTTTCTTTTTGAGCGAGAAGAGCGGCCGGTTTTTCAGGAGTTCATATTTTTGGGAAGCAGGGTTATGAAGGAAAAGGGAAGCACGACAAAGGACGGGCGGGGATTACGAAGGAAAAGGGAAGCACGACGAAGGACGGGCGGAACGAGAAACGTTGCGTATTTTTAGACAGGAGAGAAGGAGAGATTCTCGTGATTGCTGTTTGCTTTCCAATTTAGACGGTCAACAACGGAGTCAGGGATTTTTCTGTGATTGTGGCTTTCCAGTTATTTGCTTTCCATGGTATTTGAACTCCTGTGATTGTGCGTGTCCATGCTATGTGCTTTCCATGTATTTGGCGCACAAGGGAGGGGACGGTGTTGATTCATCCAATGTTTACTGAGGGAGATTGGATTCGTGATGTCTGATGTCGAGTGTCGAGTGATGACGTACCGACACCAACTCCAGTTTAATAGTAAAGATTACACAGATCTATAATACATGGTTTAAAGCTTTGGTGATATCTTGAATGATGGATAAGTCTCTGTCCTATGGTCTTTGTGGGACAGCACACATGGTCCTTGTGTCAAGGACTAGCAGTTAGAGATAGAGCATCAAGGACTGGTTGTTAGATAGAGCATCCTTGACTGCTGCCTTTAGACTAGCATCTTAGACTAGCATCTAGCATATTCTTGGCTGGTTAGCAGCCTATAAGTATGTATCCCCAACCCCTCAGGTTGACATGGCATTTGTGTGAGTTTGTGTGAGAAATAGAAACCAGAAAATTGCCCCAACTCCTTGTGTCATCCTCTCCCTCGATGAGAGTTAGAATTCAGCGACTAACAAGTGGTATCAGAGCCAAGTTAGTTTGTAGCCTGAGCATCTCCTGCTCATCTCCTTCCCCGGCAGTAGCAGCAGCTCCGGCTGCCTCTGCTCACTCCTCTCTCTCTGTGCAGACGAGCAGCAGCTCGTCGGTTGCAGCCCCCTCTCCACCCAGCAGCTCCCCAGCGGCGAGCCATGTCCGCAAGCCACTCTCAGCACTCGGTAACCTCGAGCACGCAGCGTCGGCAGGAGGCCGAGCTCGCCGCGGCAGAGGAGCGCGAGCGAGTGGCGGCAGCAACCGCCGCGGCGGCAGCAAGGGCGTCGAGGCTGGCAGCAGCAGAGCTGGCAGCAGCCAGAGCGGAGGTGGAAGCAGCAGCAGCGGAGGATGCAGCACGTGAGGCAGCGGCGGAGGTCCAGGCTCTGCGCGGCAGCATCAGCGGCTCCGTTTCAGGCGACGGCAGCGTCGACGGAAACCACGACGCAGCCGGCGAGCGGACAGCGCGGTGGGCCGCCGAGCACGCCCAAGCGCTCGGTGGTGGCGCTCCTGGAGGAGGCACGCACGGCGGTGGCGCTCCCGGAGGAGGCGCGCACGGCGGTGGCCCTCCCGGAGGAGGCGCGCACGGCGGTGGCGCTCCCGGAGGAGGCGCGTGCGGCGACGGCGGCCAAAACGACCAAGACCGCGGCCTCCATGAGGTCCGGACTGTGGTCGGGGACGTTGGTCCCGGTGTTGGGTGGCCTACCCTCACCAAAACCAACTACGTCGAGTGGGCCGCGGTCATGAAGGTCTGGCTCCAAGTGCGGCACATGTGGGAGGCAGTCCAGGAAGATCGACGGGCGCTGGACGCCCTCCTCGCTGCAGTCCCGCCCGAGATGCAGTTCTCGCTTTCCAACAAGCGGACTGCCAAGGAGGCTTGGGACGCCATCGCTGCGGCATGCATAGGCAGCGACCGTGCCCGCAAGTCCACACTGCAAGTACTTCGCAAGGAGTGGGAGAACCTGGCCTTCAAGCCAGGTGAGGACGTTGATGACTTTGCTCTCCGTCTCAACACTCTGTTGCAGAAGATGGTGCAGTTCGGTGAGGACACCTACAACGAGGAGAAAGCTGTCGAGAAGCTTTTTCGCTGCGTTCCCGAGTACAGGCAGATGGCTCGCTCGATCGAGTCTCTGCTGGACCTCTCCACGATGTCGATCGAGGAGGCGATAGGTCGCCTCAAGGTCGTCGACTCTGACGAGCCACAGCCTCAGTCAGGGTCCATCACCACTGGCGGGAAGCTACTTCTCACTCGGGAGCAGTGGGATGCCTGCCAAGGTGATAGGAAGAAGGGGGAGCCTTCTTCCACGACAGGCGGCCACAAGCGCGGCAAGCCTCGCAAGGCGCGCAAAGACGCCCAGGGCGGTGCCGCCGGCAAGCAGAAGCCGACACGAGACGACAGCTGCCGCAACTGCGGCCAGCTTGGCCATTGGGCCAAGGACTGTCGACAGCCACGACGCGGCCAGGCCAACTTCGCACGGGCGGAGGAGGAGCTGGCTCTGTTCATGGCACATGCATGCATCGAGCTAACTCCAGCGGCACCAGCCGCGGCGGCTCTCCTCCACCTTGACGAGCCAAAGGCACACGCCCTCCTCGGCGACGGCTCCGGCGGCGACAAGACTGACGGGTGGTGCCTAGACACTGGCGCTACCCATCACATGACTGGTCGACGGGAGTTCTTCGCCGAGCTCGACCCCAGCGTGCGAGGCTCCGTCAAGTTTGGGGATGCCTCCGCCGTGGAGATTAAGGGCGTCGGCTCCATCATCTTCACCGCCAAGACTGGAGAGCACCGGCTGCTCACCAGTGTCTACTACATTCCCGCGTTGAGGAACTCCATCATCAGCTTGGGACAGCTGGATGAGAACGGCTCGAGCGTGCTGATCAAGCATGGGATCCTACGCATCTGGGATCGCCATGGTCGCCTTCTTGCCAAGGTAACTAGAGGTGCGAATCGACTCTACGTCCTCAACGTGCAGGTGGCACAACCCCTCTGTCTCGCCGCCCGTCGGGACGACGAGGCGTGGCAGTGGCACGAGCGCTTCGGGCACCTTCACTTCGAGGCTCTGAAGCGGCTCAGTACCACGGAGATGGTGCGAGGCCTACCGTGCCTTGACCATGTGGAGCAGTTCTGCGACGTCTGTGTGATGACGAAGCATAGGCGGACCCCTTTTCCCAGGGCGAGCTTCCGAGCCAAGGAGAGGCTCGAGCTCGTGCACGGGGACTTGTGTGGCCCGGTGACACCGGCCACACCAGGAGGACGACGCTACTTCTTGCTGCTCGTCGACGACCTCTCCCGCTACATGTGGGTGATGGTCCTCGGCAGCAAGGGAGAGGCTGCGGACGCCATCAGGCACGTGCAGGCTGTTGCAGAGGCGGAGTGCGGTCGCAAGCTGCGCGTGCTGCGCACCGACAACGGCGGCGAATTCACAGCGGCTGAATTCGCGTCGTACTGCGCTGATGAGGGCATTCAGCGTCACCACTCCGCGCCGTACAGTCCACAGCAGAACGGCGTCGTCGAGCGGCGCAACCAGACGGTTGTGGGGATGGCCCGGTCCCTTCTCAAGCAGAGAGGGATGTCGGCTGTCTTCTGGGGAGAGGCGGTGGTGACGGCCATCTACATCCTCAACCGCTCGCCCACCAAGGTGCTCGACGGCAGGACGCCGTACGAGGCTTGGCATGGGCGCAAGCCGGCGGTCTCCCACTTGCGGGTCTTCGGCTGCCTCGCGTTCGCCAAGGAGCTTGGCCACATCGGCAAGCTCGACGACAGGAGCATTTCGGGAGTGTTCATCGGCTACGCGGAGGGCTCGAAGGCCTACCGCATCCTCGACCCGAAGACACAGCGTGTGCGCACGGCGCGAGACGTTGTGTTCAACGAAGGGCGGGGATGGGCGTGGGACAAGGTGGTGGATGACGACTCGACTCCGACGTATGACGACTTCATTGTCGAGCACGTCCACTTCGAGGGAGCTGGGGGAGTAGGTAGCTCTTCTTCGCCCAGCATGCCTACCTCAGCCCCCGAGTCTTCATCGACCCCGGCAGCACCACGCTCTCCGACCACGACTTCAGCTGCGACGAGTCCTTCGTCGACTCCAGCACAGCCGGCGACGCCTCGTGCTCCAGCACCGACAGCCACCCCTCCGGGCACGTCTACTCCACCACCAGCTCACGCCGAGCACAGCCCGGTGGAGTTCGCTTCCCCGCTCCCTCACGACGAGGAGCGCATCGACGCGTACTACGACGGCGAGCCGCTGCGGTACCGCACGATGGAGCACCTTCTCGGCGACCAGCCGGTGCCGGGACTGGTGCCACACGACCTGGAGGCGCAGTTGCACCTTGCGTGTGACGAAGGCGAGCCTCGGTCTTTTGCAGAGGCTGGGAGATGGATGCGGTTGAGCAGAACCGCACCTGGGAGCTTGCTGACCTCCCTCATGGTCACCGCGCGATCACCCTTAAGTGGGTGTTCAAGCTGAAGAGGGATGAAGCTGGCGCCATTGTCAAGCACAAGGCTCGTTTGGTGGCACGAGGTTTCGTGCAGCAGGAGGGGGTCGACTTCGACGACGCCTTCGCTCCCGTGGCACGGATGGAGTCCGTGTGACTCCTCCTTGCGCTGGCTGCCCAGGAGGGCTGGCGTGTCCATCACATGGATGTCAAGTCGGCGTTCCTTAACGGTGACTTGAAGGAGGAGGTCTACGTGCACCAGCCGCCGGGATTTGCGATCCCCGGCAAGGAGGGCAAGGTGCTCCGCCTGCGCAAGGCTCTTTACGGCTTACGGCAGGCACCGAGGGCGTGGAATGCCAAGTTGGATTCCACGCTAAAGGGGATGGGCTTCGAGCAAAGCCCGCACGAGGCAGCCGTCTACTGGCGGGGCAATGGAGGAAATGCCCTACTAGTGGGCGTCTACGTCGATGACTTGGTGATCACCGGCACCAAGGATGCGGAGGTGGCGGCGTTCAAGGAAGAGATGAAGGCCACCTTCCAGATGAGTGACTTGGGGCCCCTCTCCTTCTACCTGGGAATCGAGGTGCACCAGGACGACTCCGGGATCACGCTTCGACAGACCGCCTACGCCAAGCGCATCGTTGAGCTAGCTGGGCTCACCGACTGCAACCCAGCCCTCACTCCGATGGAGGAGAGGCTGAAGCTCAGCCGCGACAGCACGACGGAGGAGGTGGACGCTACGCAGTACCGGCGTCTTGTGGGGAGCCTTCGCTACCTCGCCCACACACGGCCGGACTTGGCATTCTCCGTCGGCTACGTTAGTCGGTTCATGCAGCGACCGACGACGGAGCACCAGCAGGCCGTGAAGAGGATCGTCCGCTACATTGCGGGGACTCTCGACCACGGTCTCTACTACCCTAGGTGCCCTGCGGCGGCACACTTCGTCGGGTACAGCGACAACGACCACGCCGGCGACATCGACACCAGCAAGAGCACAAGCGGGATCCTCTTCTTCCTCGGCAAGTGCCTCGTGAGCTGGCAGTCAGTCAAGCAGCAGGTGGTGGCCATGTCTAGCTGCGAGGCCGAGTACATAGCGGCCTCCACCGCTTCCACTCAGGCGCTCTGGCTCGCTCGACTGCTTGGTGATCTCCTCGGTCGAGACACTAGAGCGGTGGAGCTCAGGGTGGACAGCAAGTCCGCTCTGGCCCTGGCGAGGAACCCCGTGTTCCACGAGCGGAGCAAACACATCCGGGTGAGGTACCACTTCATCCGAAGCTGTTTGGATGAAGGGAGCATCACAGCGAGCTACATCAACACCAAGGATCAGCTTGCAGATCTGCTCACCAAGCCTCTTGGGCGGATCGCGTTCGTCGGACTCTGCTCCAGGATTGGGATGGTCCAGCCTTCCCACAAGACGACGCACAAGACTTAGGGGGAGAATGATGGATAAGTCTCTGTCCTATGGTCTTTGTGGGACAGCACACATGGTCCTTGTGTCAAGGACTAGCAGTTAGAGATAGAGCATCAAGGACTGGTTGTTAGATAGAGCATCCTTGACTGCTGCCTTTAGACTAGCATCTTAGACTAGCATCTAGCATATTCTTGGCTGGTTAGCAGCCTATAAGTATGTATCCCCAACCCCTCAGGTTGGCATGGCATTTGTGTGAGAAATAGAAACCAGAAAATTGCCCCAACTCCTTGTGTCATCCTCTCCCTCGATGAGAGTTAGAATTCAGCGACTAACATTGAAGACTACAACATATTTAGCTAAAAGGATAATATAATCCTGGATCATAATTACACTTGTTTAGATACATAAGTCTTATGTCAATTCTAGTTTTGCGGGAAATTTTAAGTAAATTTGAGCTGTATACAATTAGAGTCCTATGTGCTGTTCTCGATCACACTTAGCATTTGTGTTGACCAGTCAAGTCTAGTTCATACGGAAAGTCAGGAATGTACTATTGGTTAGTCTGTTTCATGCTGGAAGTCATGAATACCAGGTTATCTTCAGTCTTGGTATACCGAGAGATTTTCATGTTCATAAACACTACCTTTCTGCAAGATTGATATTCGTAGCAAATAATGGGTTTTCTTCTGTTTAATTCCTCAGAAACTAATGTGGAAACTGAACAAATCAATCGCAAAAGATTTACTGCCTACACAGCCTGTGGACTTTCCAATCGAGCCTTGGTGGGGAGTTTGTCTGGTTAATTTTACGTTGGAAGAGTTTAAGGTCAGATTTTCCATGCCATGCTCTCTCTCCCTCTCGCTCTCCCTCTCCCTCTCTCTCGAGCTCTCTATCATTTCTTTGTGAAGTCTTATGTAGCACTGCTAAGAACTAATGTTTATTGATCTACTGTAGAAACTTTCAGAAGAAGAAACATCAACCATAGACAAAATATGCAAAGAGGAAGCCAATTCATATGTTCTTTTTGATCCGAAGATTATAGATGACTTCTACAAAAGAGGGTTAGTGTACTTTGATGTGCCTGTTTACACTGATGACCGTTTCAAAGGTATTCATCAAATTCCTGAAATAATTTTGAAGATAATTATGGAATGTTTAGTTTAAATGGTCTAGTGTTAAGTTTAGTTTGTTCATATTAGAGTTAAGCTAATTGATTGGCATTCTTATTTTGTGATGTCTTGTATCTTAATTCCACATTCATGTTTCCTTTTGCTGACAAGGATGATATGCATGTAATATATTTTCTCGTGACTGCCAGCAAACGGTTTGGACAATCTTTTCCCTGTTCGATCAAGTTATGACATGAATGATTTATTTTCTTAATTTTTTTTATGTCTGACGCAGACCAAACATATAGGTCGTACATAGATGAGAGAATTCCTTATTTGACACTACCTCCCAATATGATTCCTTATTTGACACTACCTCCCAATATGATTCCTTATTTGACACCGATTTTTTTCCACATCCCTATTTGACACCTAGTCTAATTTTTTTGCCTTATATGACACTACCGTTAGTTCTGTTACATCCTTCCGTCAACTTTTTTCTAGATGGACCAAAGTACCCCTGTGTTAGTGCTAGCTGTATGTCTAAATTCAGTCCACCAGTTAACTGTTCGTTTTGTTAAATCTTAAGTCTAGGAAAGTAAAGCTAGGCAGCATGAGTTTGGAACTTGGTCACTGTGATTACGTGTTGGGATCTGAGGTCCTATTACGGGATCAAAATCCGGCATTACCGGGTGCCAGCCGGTCTTCTAACTTAATTCCCCGGTATTCGCGCTGTTAAAATATCCTTGGTACTGGTTGTGGCCCGGCTCCCGGTCGTCCATCGCTTTCCTCTAGTTTTTCTGTACTATTCCTCCAAACCGAACGGGACCTAAATAGTCACAACAAAAATCTTTATGCTAGTGGGATTAGGAGTATACGTGCAGGTGAAATCGGTGGGTTGACTTCCGGTAATACATGGTGATGAAATAGAGTTTTTCAAAAGGCCCAAATTTCCATAAGCTCAAACGCACGCATGGTCAAGTCTCAAGTGCACATGTAAACCGTACTCCATTACTAAAATGTTTTGGATATGAATTTTTAATTTCACCATGAGCAGATTGCCATTTGTTTGTCACAGTATTCACCAGGGGCAAAAATGTCTTTGTAGGTCCCAAACTAACACCGTTAGCTCTCAAAATACACTAGAGTGTCATATAAGGCAAAATATTTACACTAGTTGTCAAATAGGGAAGTAAAAAAAGTCGGTGTCAAATAAGGAATCATATTGGGACATAGTGTCAAATAAGGAATTCTCTCTACATAGATCAAAGAGCATAAATTTGCTATGTTAACAAGTTCAGCATTTAACCCAGCCAAGGTAGTACATTTTAGAGAAGTACTGGTATTTTCTGCTTTAGAAGATACTAATCTGTCCCGCAACATAGCACATACACTGACACAAAGTTGTTTCTCTGCTATATGACCTAGTCTGTGTTTATACAAAGAAGCTACAATAGAGTTAGACAAAAGGTTTTAACATTTTAAATCTTGTATATATTTGGTAGCAAAATGAAACATGATAGTTAAATTTGCATGTAAGGATGGCGGATGAGGCTTTTTCTAGAAAACAGTCCTTTATTGGCTTTCATTGTATGGATGGATCACCATGTTATTATTGTTAGAAAACAGATACTCCCTCCCTTCCATAATATAAGATGTTTTAGCTTTTGTGAAACGAATATATCTAGACATCTTTTAGTGTGTAGGTTCGGAGTGAACTTACGCACTAAAAGACATCTAGATACATTCGTTTCACAAAAGCTAAAACATCTTATATTTTGGAACGGAGGGAGTACAATTTACGTAATGGTGTCAATGGAACTTTACTAAACTTGGCTATGGTAATATATCCCTAATCATGCGCTTCCTTTGTAGGAATGGTAAACGCCTGAGCTTGTTCCTTTTATTAAAGTAATAAGCATGTCTCGTGATTTGTGCTAAGAAAACTTGTATTCAGGTTACCCTATTGCTTCTTTTTGTTTAGTTTCTAGGCTTGAAGGCTTTGTTTCTAACAAGGATCAATCCTATGAAGACCCGATTGAAGAGTAAGTTCTGCCAATCCTTCTGTGACATGATGACCTTCATTTCCTATGGAAATATATTTCGGTACTAATGCTGTATTACCATCAAATTTGTTACCTGATTTTCTTGATTGCAGGCTACTTTATGCTGTATTTGTTGTGTCAAGTGCTAATGCTACTGTAGCTGAATTGGCTGCAACCTTACAAGCTGACCTGTATCAGCTGCAGGCAGCGGCATCATTTGCATGTCGACTGGGCTGGGCTGTAAAAATTGTGGATGCTGACTCTGTACTTAAAGATGAAGGTGGACATGCATTTCCCAGTAACATTCTCAGTGATGACGAAGAAGGTTCAAATGCAAGTATCAACTCAGAAATGTCTGGTTCACAGTCGCTTAGTATCGACACTAATGGACCCATGAAAATCTCTGGGACTGCTCATGTAGGCTTTGTTGTCGATGCCAATGTTACTTCATACCTGATGATGGGTTCATTGTCCCCAGGTTAGATACTCTCTTTATTTGTAATACTGAATATGTCGGATTTACCTGATAATGGATTCATTGTCCCCAGGTTAGATACTCTCTTTATTTGTAATACTAAATATGTCAGATTTGTAGCTGAAGTCTGTTCAACATCAATTACTTGTTTCACCATCGTAAACAATTGCCTAAGATTTCACTTCTCTATATTTTAAGGATAATATAGAAATGTAGTGACTTCTTCTCTTGTACATTGCTGATTTAAATGACTGTTGGCACTACCTAGTGGACTGCCTAAATAAATACTGTATTGAGCACCTTAAGTAACCTACTGCAGGTCTAAAATCTCATGCTGTCACGCTGTATGAAGCTGGAAAGTTAGGTGATTCTTGCATTGCGGAACTATGTAGTGATCTGGCTAGTTTAGAAGGAAAGAAATTTGAGGGCGTGTTAGAGGAGTTTGCTAATCATGCATTCAGTCTGCGGTGGTCCTTGGAGTGTTTAAAGTCTGGTGGAGTTTCTACCAACGAGAATACTGATGATGCTGGTGAAGCAAAGACTCCAGCAAGCTCCTTGCATGACAATGTTACCGCTCACCTGGCCAAGGTGAACATTGAGGACGCAACTGATGAAGTGCCCCAGGATAACCGTTATACTGGTATTTTAGATGGTAAAGATCAAAATACATCATCTATGTCAATGGAGTTACCGGAAAGTGGGGAAAACATGTTTAGAATTGAGGCTGAGAATGGCTCAACCGATGCCAATGCTTTAATGATTAAAAGGAAGTACACTGTTGATGTCCTGCGATGTGAGAGCTTAGCTTCACTTGCTCCAGCAACACTGGAACGGCTATTTCTCCGTGACTATGACATTATTGTGTCAATGGTTCCTCTTCCTTCTTCATCAGTTCTTCCCGGTCCTTCAGCCCCAGTTCATTTTGGTCCACCCTCTTATTCTTCAATGACACCTTGGATGAAACTAGTATTGTATACTGCAGGCCATTGTGGACCATTATCTGCTGTTTTCATGAAAGGACAACACTTCAGATTGTTGCCGGAACCGTTAGCTGGTTGTGAAAAGGCACTGATATGGTCTTGGGATGGCTCTGTAGTTGGTGGACTAGGAGGGAAGTTTGAAGGAAATTTGGTCAAGGGCAATCTACTCTTACACTGCTTGAACTCAATGTTGAAACAATCTGCTGTGTTGGTGCAACCGCTTGGAATAAATGATCTTAGCACGTCAGGGAATCTTGTCACTGTGGATATTCCTTTACCCCTGAAGAATGATGATCATTCAATTGAATCTGTGGTAGCTCAAGCTAATTTGCCAAAGGAACAGGTCTTTAATTTGACCTCAGTACTGAAAGACCTATCCAGTAAATTTGAGCTGAGCACACTTGGGTACCTTCGTTTACTAAGACTTAACAGGCTTGTTGAATCGGATAGCTTTCATCCCAAATATGCAAGTTACCAGTGGGTGCCCTTGAGTTTGGAGTTTGGAATGCCTTTGTTCAATCCGAACTTATGTGAGAGGATTTGTGAAAGGGTTGTTGCTTCCCATATACTTCAGAAAGATGATCTCACTGAACATTATGATGTGATGCAAAATGTTAGAAGGCGGCTAAGAGAACTTTGTAGTGAATATCAAGCAACTGGTCCGGTAGCAAGGTTATTTAACAAGCGGGGAAGCTCAAGGGATTTACCTCGCACTTTAATCAATAGTATCAGTAGCAGATGGAATCCAACTAATGATCCTTCAACACAAACCAACAGAGGAGCCCCAAGTCAACACGAGGGGCTAAAACTAGCTGGGCGACAGAGATGCCGCACAGAAGTTGTGGGCTTTGATGGGAGCACTGTCAGGTTTTTTGAATTTGCTCATTGTTTGGATTTTATTATTTTGTCACATATTTCACATGTTTCTTCATATTAATTCATTTGTGGCTAATGTTCTCAATCTTAAAAGGTCATATGCCCTTTCCCCGGAGCATGATGGAGCTACCACCATACCGATCTCTGAATCATCTACCCATGAGGGAAAACCAGATCCAGAAGATGCAGACATCACATATGTACTCTTACCGGGAGTAAACCTTATATTTGACGGGGTTGAATTGCATCCCTTCGACATCGGTGCTTGCCTTCAAGCCCGCCAACCTCTCTGGCTGATAGCCGAGGCATCAACATCCTCATCAACCTTTATATGATGTGCCCATGTGGTGATCTCATTTTCCCTCCAGTATCTCGGTCTATGGCGGTAATCAGAAGTTCAGAACTGAAATGATGTGACTAATACTCCTCAAAAGGCTGATTTGGTCAATAATGACTTTGATGATTCTTTGACGGAAGGTTTTATTGTACTCCCTTCGTCCAGAAATAACTGACTTGAGTTTTTCTAGATTCGAATATATTTAGACGCATTTTTGTGTGTAGATACATTCGAATCTAGACAAATGGACGAAGGGAGTACAAAGGGCTTTCTGCTGTTTGATGTGCCATCTGGTGAAGTGATGACTTCCTTGGGAACTGACCACACAGTGCTGATCAGCTCGGAGGATGCATTTGTCGAGGCCATCCATTTGCTTCAATGCTTCATTCGTAAATACATGTTTCAAGGCTTTCAGGCCTTTTTTTGGGCTAAGATTGGGACTATGAGATTCAACGTTTATAAGAATTTTGAATATTTGTTATCTCTGTTTTAATTTTCTAATTCGTAGGAATTTAATTCTTAGGATTTTTTTTGATGTGGGTTGTTAATCTGTAGGCTTCCGTGACCTGTGTCTGAATTTTTCTGAGCTTATTTGCACTATTTTACAGGAAACCATAACCCTCTTTGGAAAAAAATATCGGTCAATTCTATACTTTTGGACGCATGCAAGCTCGACTGGAGGACCATGCAGGAGTTAGGGTAAGAACTTTTCGCGTCAATCCCTAGGAAGCGCCGGACGATGAGAGGCGATGTTGGAGCACTGCTGGATTGCTAATATTCAGGACGCGCCGAGTCCGTTGGCCCTTTGGCAATATGTACAACTCTGGTTTTGGGTGTGGGACTTTGGGCTGTCGGACGAGCCGGATACCCTTCTCTGGCGATGGACGCCGGATGCCTGCTACTCGGCATGGCTTTGAGCTCATGGCAGCTTGTCTGGAGGGCTTGGGCACCACCCAGAGTGAAATTTTTTGTCTGGCTAGCTTGCTAGGACCGTTGCTGGACGACAGAGAGGCTAGCGAGGCGGGGCTTAGTCCACCCCCCGCGCTGCCCACTGTGTGACCAATCTGCTGTGACCATGACTCATTTGATGGTGGGTTGCCTCTTCTCCAAGGCAATTTAGCATGAGGTGCTCTCTTGGATTTTATCTACGGTTATGCCATCGGATGGAGAGGGAGACTTCGTGGACTAGTGGCTGGAGACTTTGTCTTCCACCCTCGCGCCTTGCGTAGGGGGACGTCTTCACTCGTCATGTCGACGGCCCGGGAGATTTGGAAGCAGCGGATCGCAGTAGTTTTTGACAACGCGTCGCCTAACATGAGTAACCTTCTCAGTACGATTTGATCTGTGGCTCGCTCCTGGGCCGTAGCGGGAGCACGTGGCCTTAGCGCTTTGCTCCCGATGGTCCCGTAGTTCTAGCGGGTTGAGTTGTATGGAGTGTCGCTCATCGTAGCTGGTGTATATTTGATACAAAACTCCCTTTTTCCCAACGAATCGAAACGCTAAGTTTATGTGTTTTCGCGAAAAAAGTGGCCCTAGTGTTCTAAACCGCACTAATAGGTCCTCCAGACTCATTGTTGTTTGATAGAACACTATCTGGGAGAGACCTACAAGATTACACTATCGCGTGAATTTTTTTGTGATGCGAAAGTCCTTTTGACTCCTGAGCTCCATTGCTCTTTGTGTATTTAAAAAATTAAAACTTGCACTTATAAGTTTAAAAAAATATTGAAATAGAATAATAAAAGTTACTAATGATCCACAAACATGCAAAATCTTAATTTGAAATGTTTTGTATTCGAGCTACACAAAAGTAACATAGAAATGACAAAGTGTGATTTTTTTTGTGATTTGAAATCACTATTACTATAGATTTACAATTTTGTTATTTTACACATTATTTTGAATTTAGATTTTGCATGCTTGTGGTATAAATTATAGGCTACATCCTAATTTGTTTTTAGAATTGTTTGGAACTAAAAAAATATTTTTTTTAAAGCTGGATGCCCATGTGCACCAAATCTCCACCTTGCGTGTGCTGATCGTGGGCCGTCTGTCGGGTGTTGTCGTACACTACTAGATTATATTGGCGCGCGTTGTTGTGCCCTGTCTATTAAAACTATAGAATGTTAGATGAAAGTGCATGTGTGCCCCCATGTGTGGTATTGGTAATTAATGACAATCTTTATGGATTTATGTTTGCATTGAGTTTTACTTATAGGATTCGTCCATAGGCAATGATTAAATCATATGTTAGGTTCAAGATTGGGAGAACAAGAAAGTGAAGAAGATCAAGTGATGACCAAGATATTCAAGGAGTAATCCAAAGATTGGTCATGTGAGAGTTGAGCCTATGGCAAGTGTGTATTGAAAAATAATATGATGTGATATCTCTTGTGTACCTTCAAGACACCAACATGATGAAGAAAGAAAAAAATAAAGTACAAGTTCAAGATGAGCCATCTGGAAGATTCATTTGCTTGAAGCTCTCCATTCTATGGTGCTCATGGATATGTAAAGATGTGCCCAAAAGAGAAGCTCTACCATAGTGAAATATGAGGGAGCAGTTTGCAAGTCTCCACCAAGCTAGCGCAATCAAAAAAGGTGTTCCATCTTGAGGTAGACAAGATCGTCGCCATCAAACTGAAGTGGAATATGTGCAAGGCAAATGTATGTTCTTGATAGGGTTTCTTTCTTACTGGTCTCGTAGTGTTAGTTGGAGGACCAGTTTATAGGATAGATATCCGTACTATCAAGAGGGGCTCTCGAGTGAGTAACTTGATAATATCATTCAGAGAGAGCTCAAACCTTTACATACTTGGCATCTTCTTTCTTGGTTCTTATTCATGAGAGGATTTAGAGCTTGTATTAATCTTCATGACAAGCTCAAGTTCATCAAAAACGGATTTCATATGCATTCTCTATTGCGTTTTCAATATTGAAGATTTTACCGATTGTCTTTTATAGATAGGTTAAACCTTTCATTATTTGGTTTCATCCTCCCTTGCTGGACTATGATTGTTCCCTATATAATCTTGTAGAGCCTTTTGTCCTCTTTAAAACGAGCCCAAGATCATCAAGATCAGAGTCCGGATGCAAAAGTTATGGTTGTTTTTGTATTGTTGTTTCTGTTGGTTTTGCCTTTGCCGGAATGTCCGGAGTGAAAAGGCCGGACACTCCGGTGTCGCGCAGAAATCTCAGATTTTAGTCGTGTGGTTGCCATTCAGATGTTCAAATCTAATACCACTCGGAAACTAGCCGGAATATCCGGTTCGCGTGCTCCAGAGCTGTAACGGTTAGATTTTGGAAGACCTATATAAGGGACCCTTCTTCCTCAACGGTTAATTACCCATTCTTGCAATTTTTCTCCTCCATTGTTGACCTTCTTAAGCTTGCTATCCCTCAATCCCTTCTATAATTTTTGCATATTCTTGAGGGATTTAAAAGAGGAGATTTAGATCTACAACCCTACCAATCAATCTCTTCTCTAATAAGGGAAACATCTTGGGATCTAGATCTTGAAGTCTTTTGTGGATTCCCTCCATTGTTTTTCCTCTCTTATTCCCTCATAAGCTTTTGTAGCTTTGGTGAAATTTTGGAATGAAGCACTTGAGCACTTCTTGTGTTCTTGTCATTTCATTTAGTGCATCGGTTTGAGTTCTCGGTGATTATTCGATTGGGTGAAAGGTGAGAAGTTTCTTACTCTTGGGTTCTTGAAACCCTAGACAGTTTAGTTGTATTGCAGGTTTGTGGATTCTTGGGGCCTCCAATTAAGTTGTGGAGCTTTCCCAAGCTTGTTTGTTGGAAGCCTCCAATTGAGTTGTGGAGAAGTACCCTAAGCTTTGTGCGAGGTTACGGATTGCCACCGACAAGTGCACCGATAGTCGAGAGTGGATCAATCCCTTTGGGGAAAGGTTCACCGGAGAATAATGGAGGCCTTTTATGGCGTTGGTGGTTTGAAACCACACCCTCTCCAAACGAGACGTACTCCCTTGTTGGGAGAAACTCGGTAAAACATCATCATTTCCGCGTGCCTCGGTTATCTCTACTAGTTGAATGCCCGTGCGTTGCTAAGTATAAAAAATGTGAACATATTGATTGAACATCTGTTATCACCTTACTTAAACTTTAGCAAATAAAAAAACGACCTTCCCATACGTAGAGAGATGTTGGAATATTAAATAACTAAAAGTTGTGTTTACATGTATATTCTTCAACAATAACAAAGACAACACATATGGTTTATTATAGATGATATAATCAAATTAAAAATGAAGACTTGATTAACTAATTGCATTCATTAAACTTCTACGTCTCACATATATTTAGCGGACAAAGTGAATTTTTCAGAAATAAAAGTTGAACTATTCGAATTTTGAGAAGTGCATTTTTCAAACTGATCTTCCACTTGGACAATTGTACTCCTGGCCAAAAATGAATTTGAAACACAAATGGTTGAAGTCTCCGATAAAAAGAAATTTGCTAACAGAACAACTGAACTTACCATGGGTACGAAACGAACTTCCCGACAAAAAGAGAAAAGTTAACTGCTCGCAAATATTTGGTATAGCTTTTTCTTGCCATTAGGTTTCAAGGGGGATGTGGCCAAGTTGAAAGGGCCAAACACATTAGTATTCACTTGTAGTGCTGAAAATCCCAGTCTGTTTGACATATGGTGATCCCAAAATACCTCAGATCGTGTCATAACTGAAAATTATAATGCAATAGCTAGTACTGATGTCCAAGGAAATCGGGACAAGATATGGCCATGGAGCGTTTTAGACTCTAAATGTAATAGTGATACTAATCAGCACCGTATAGCTGCAACAAGAGACAAAATTTCAGGACCTACTCATGTTGATTTCTACTGGAGCAACTTCTTCAGAATTGCATGCGTTGCTGAGAGCTTGAGGAAACGAATTCTTACCTGGATGGATGCATACAACAAAGTTCTAAGAATGCGTACCATTTTTTAATTGGTATAACCAGTCTGATTGTTCAGTATCAACGTCCATGCACATAATCATATGGGCACGGGGACAATCCAAGGATCAAATCTCTGACTGGGGCAACTTCATAGCTTTTGTTCATGAGTCTGGTTAACTCCGCATACCGCAATTGGCAAGTGTGTAGCAGAAGCGCTATGGTTCTCATCTAGTGCATCACCATAATATAGATTGTAATTGATAAATAGCCATGTAAATTCGATCAGTTGTGTTCTCCTATACGAAATTTCATCAAATATACGTAAAACAAATTTTCAACATATGCCATTAAAATTTTATTCACTTGCACTTTAAATATGGAACTAAATATCTCAAGTATTGCATCCTAAAGTAGTGCTACATCAAGACAATTCCACTACCATTAGTTGTGCGAGAAATATTTAAAATATCATATATGATAACTTGGATTTTATGGATAGATATCATTATCAGTCTGAAAAAATACACGCCAAAGCCCCATGATATGTTCCATGCGAACAGGTAAAATGGAAGTGCATTTGAAACCATCGATTGTTCTGTTGTCTAGCTCAACATCCTTTTTCTTCTTACATATATAATCCAATCATCAAGTGTAAACCGTGATAATATTAGGTTAAACAGCAGCGGGAAGAGCAGAACAACCAAAACAAACAAAGAGGCGCACTAAGAAGAATAGCTTTCAAACAGGACCCCTTCTTCGTGAAGCTCCTGCGCTGCACAGTTGAAGGACAATCACCCCTTTTGTCTGCTGGAAGTTGAAAAGTATTAATGTGAATGGAATCTGATGCAGTTGTTATTGGAAGCCAAAAAGATAAGTTTTAGCCCTGTGATACATATGTGTCAGGGGTTAATTAAATTGAAAAAATTAAACCATATCAAGAACAACAGGCTAATCTGTACACTAATCAAACACAATTAAGTGTGTAACACTGATGAATATGGTTACAACTCAGATAGAAGACATGAGTATGCATCCAATTCATAATCTTGTAGGGTACCTAGTTAGCAAGGATATCTGACAACATCGATAAGCTGACAGCACAATTCAACAGCAGGTGGGCATGCAATTATCTACAACAATTATTGGCTTCTAGAATCATGATAAACATGCTAAGCAACACTAAAATCTTAACAGAATTAATCTATCCTTTTATTGAGACGATGACCAAACCCAAAATGAAGATCAAATAAGAGACATGGACCTCTTGAATGGTCATGTCGTTCACGATACCCAAAATCTAGACCAAAGTCTGAAATTAAACACAGGAGTAAAGCCAGAAGGGATCTAGAGATACGTGGGCAAAGTAGAGTTCAGCCCTGCCGCTGGCAGACCCCCTAGGCACCCGTCCCCATAGGCGTTCGGCTCCCATGCGCCCTGTCCTCGCCGCAGGGGCACCCTGCTCTCCCGAGAGGGCTCCGCTATAGATCGATTCCGCGATTCCAGGCCCTCCCTGCCGCTGTCCGCATCGATTCCGGCCAAGAACGGCAGGGGATGAAGCTAGGGTTTGGGAGGCTGCTGGATTGGGGTTGAGGGGAGCCTGCGTCGGTGGAGGAATTGGTCGCGAAGAGGTCGCTGGGATGCACCGGCGAGCGATAGGGCTGGGCAGAGGCGGACCCAGGAAATTATCAAAGCCTGGACGTGCCGCAAGGCAACTAAAAAATTTCTCGGATAAATATAAACATGATGTGGAGCAAATATAGTTTTTGCAATATTCTTAGTGTGGAAACACGAATACAAAACATTACACTTTCTAATGTTCATAAGTTCACATCACCCTCGAATATTCACAAATTTACAACACATTCAAAATGTCATATACGCTAATATTAGATATGATAGCATTTAGCAAGGACTCCCAAAATACTAATGAAACTCCAATGGTCGACGAGAAGAGTTGAAGTGTCCATATTCACCCACATAAAGACTCTACATGATAAAAAAAGATGGATTAGTAAATCATATGAACTTACCTCAGACGATGAGCAAATCAATAAATATAGAAGGCATAAGAGCCTCCTTTAGTGCCTCCGATGTAGTCTCACGAATATGATATAGAGAAAGAAACAATTCAAAAACCTTGCTTTCATTATTCACAATCTCCCACAACACCTTGGTGTCGTCAAGATACGAGCACACTGTGAACCCCGGCCAACCTGGCCACCCACACAAAGCACACACGTCGTCGTTGAGGATGACATCGAACGTCATCGTCATCACTCCTCCATAAGCCAGGGACTCCAACTTCACCTTCACCGACCGTCAACGAGACCCTCGCCGCAGAGGGTGTCGGAGCCCATGTCGGCCCATGCCAAACAGTCGATTCTAAGCACCTAGAGGAGTAGGCAACTCCGACTTCATCCATGACCCTCGCCTAGCACGCCGCAACCACCTCCTCGGTCCGAGCCCACTGGCTCGGCTTCCTCACTCCCGACGAGAAGGTCTCCACCACACGAGGACTAGGACCTCGATCTCCTTTGGTAGCGGGGGGGGGGGGGGGAGGGGGTGAGGGCGCCGCAGCAAAGGCCGGCTGGCAGTGGCTGGGAAGACCTGGGCAGGGAGGGCAGTGGTAGCACGGATTTCGCCACTAGCATCGTCTAGGGAACGATGCGAGTAGAGGCATGGAGTAGTTATCCATTACCAAAATAAATAGCATAGGCGATAACGCGTCTCCTTGCCATCAACTTCGAGTATACGAAATCAACTGTCTTGGGATGCCGTTAAGTAGGATGCTAGTGGTCACGGCTGGCTGTAATATCAAGCTTCAAAAGCCTTTGCAATATCAAGCTTCAAAACCAAGCTAGGGCAGTTCTTTTTCTTGAGAAATTTTGAGGATAGAACGGCAGGAGGCAGAATGAGTCCAATCGCTGTGGTCACGTCTGGCTGTGCGCTCACAGATTGAGTTGTTGTGGTGCGCTGCCTTGCTGGACTTGAAATTCACGCAGCCCAAGCCAAAGCCCATGAAGGTCACGGCCACTGGCCAGCAGTTTTTGCCCAGGTTCGGTTCGATTTTCCTAGCTGAAAACGATCTCCCGCAGGAGGCGCGCGAGCGTGAAGCCCGGGCGCGCTGCGTCCGTCCGTGGGGCTGGGGGAGGTCTGCGAGGTCGGGGAGGTGCGGGGTGGGTTGGCCGATGGCGCGGCTGTGCGTGAGAGGGGGCTGTGCTCAGGGATAGAGAGGAAGAGGCTTACCTAGAACGGGTGTGTTTCACTTGGCGGTGGCAGTGGTATAATACCTTTCAACAGTCAGGGCAAAACCGTCTTTTTATCGGTAGACGGAATTTTTTTCCTGCGACAACGTGAATCCTTTTAATAGTATAGATACCCTATCTCTTTACTTATGCATTTTACTAGCTTGAAGTCTTATATCTTGCTATCATATAGTTGCTTGTCTTGTTTAACATAAATTGTTGGTGCATATAGGTGAACCATAGTTTATATATGATTTGTGCTTAACAAAGTAAACGCTAGTTTTATTCTGCCTTTCTTAAGCCTATCTCGTAAAAGTTTTAAACCGCCTATTTACCCCCCTCTAGGCGGCATTTGTCTCCTTTCATTAGGTAATCATAGCAATTTATTTGGATTAGAAAAGAGAGAAATCGTATTTGGATTTGAAAAAGCAAACTTTTGAAGTATAATTTTGAGAAATTTTAATTACTACTGTACACCATGATAGCAGCAACATGTCGTGCCATCCAATAAAAGATCTTAAATGTTTCTAAATATGCGGACACATGACCATTACCCAAGACTAACTGAAGTAACTTTGTGGTGATCAAGATCATAATATGACACCTCTAATTTCATAGATTTCATACACTCATACAAACAATATTCAATTCTATAAACGCCAGTGATCATTACAAATTCAGTGATCATCTACTTGTTTTAGAACACACGTACTACAAAGGGTGACATTCTAAGAAAAAAAGATGCACCATGTTTCTTCTTTGGAAAGCCGAGCCCTTCTGATTCTAGCTCTAGGAACACCTTAGTGAAATCAACAATGCTGACCTGTTCATATATGAGCATATAATTTTAGCATCAAACCTACAATAACTGGGTTGCAGATCGTACAAATGTATATGAAAAGGCACCTAAAACTACAGGAAGAAATGCAAAAAATAAACTACTATATATCAAAGAAAGATTTATGTATTAGTAGGGAATAAAAATAACACGGTGAAGATGCAAGGTATCAGAAGAGCTTGACTTTCCAAAGAATAAAAATAGAACTCCATGCCACATTTTAGAAATTCTCCCGAACTGATGTTTGAGGTCTCCTCATATGGTCCGTGGCGATCACTAAACAAACAATAATAGTCACATGGATCACTACTAGTTTTCTATGAAAGGTTGATGTATTAGCAGATAGAAAGCTTCGTACAAAAAGTTGTACATTGGACCGGTGTTGACCGAACGAAATTACACCCCGGAAGAAAGAAGAAAAAAGAAAAGAAAGGAAAAACTCGAGGCGACAAGCCAGCCACCCTCACGGATCGCTACTGGCGTGTAGAGCACAGAAACCGGCATTTTGATCAAAATTAAATATTTATCTTCGATATTTAGCACAAGAAAAGATCTATCTAACTGGGTACTGAAAACTTTTCAATATAGGGTATGTAGTAGAGACAAAAAAACACTAGACGTCCATAGCAATATATTTGAAAACAACGAATTATAAGAAACTTGTACCATGTAGCTCCTTCTATATACCTGCTCAAAGTACAAATGATAATAACCAAAGTCAGTATCTTTTGACTCCCTTCTAGAAAGAACTAATTCACAAGCGCGACGACGGCCGCAACAGTGGCTATCGCAGCGGCGGATATCGCGACTCCGCGAAAACCACACAAGTATGGCAATGCCGCACTCGCGAGGAACCATCCGCAGCATCCACCGAGGACAAACTGTCCGGACCGTGCACTGTGTACTTCTACATCGATAAGCACGACGGTAAAAAGAAATCCAGCCATCTCCTCAAGGACTGCCGCGAATTCCTCAAACTCCATGAGGGCTTGGTTCGGATGAATCGCGACGTGGTCAACAGGGGCTATGGAGCCGCCCCAGGCGTTGTGGCACATGGAGATCCTCCACCACCACCTAGACCACCACCAACCGCAGATGCGCCTGACCAGCATCATGGAGGCGAGCCGTACCCACGGGCCATGGGTACCATCATGATCTAAAAGGGACGCCCCTCGAATCGGGTGCAGAAGACCATCACTCGCCAAGTCAACTTGGCGATAAACTCCCCACCATCCACCACTGAGTACCTCAGTGGAAGCGACTCTTGCATTACCTTCGACAAACGTGACCATCCGCCCCAAGTTTCTCGTCCAGGCCATTGTCCCCTCGTACTCGAGGCACAGATCGGAGGTTTCGACATGAGTCGCGTATTCATGGACGGAGGAAGTGGCATCAGCCTCATATTCGCAAGTACCTTGCGTACAATGAGGATCCCTCTGACATGTCTGGAGGTCTCAGATACGACATTCCACGGCATCATCCCAGACAAGAGCATATATCCCCTTGGCAAAATCAACCTCAACGTTATCTTCGGCACGCCAAAAAACTTTCGACCCGAGCGCATCGACTTTGAAGTCGTGGACTGGCCTTCATAGTACCACTGCATCCTTGGACGCGTTGCATTCGCTAGGTTCATGGCGGTACCACACTACGCCTACTTGCAGATGAAAATGCCTGATCCCAACGGCGTCATCACAGTCAACAGAGCTTCAAAGGTCTGAAAGCTGCGACAGAGAATTCAACAGAATCTCTCGGTCCTTCTGCATGCAGGAGGAACTCGCAAGATTGAAGGAATTAACAGACAACAGTCTGTCTCCCCTAAGCAAGCCAAGCTCACTCGACCTGTCCTTCGACTCGTCGGTGCACACGAAGAAAGTCCAGGTCCACCCAATGGACCCGATCAAGACGACCCTCATCGCCAACAACTTGAGTCCCGCATAGGAACTCGCGCTCGTCGAATTACTCCGTGAGCACTGGGAAATCTTCACCTGGTGTCCTGCGGACATGCCAGGAGTTCCCAGGGAATTCGCCGAGCATGCACTCAATGTGAATCCAGATGCCAGGCCAGTCAAGCAGACAATACGGCGACTGTCTGAGCCACGAGCAAAAGCAGTCGGGATGGAGATCAATAGACTCCTCGACGCAAAATTTATACGCGAGATTAAGGAAAGCACTTGGCTCGCCAATACAGTGCTGGTGCCCAAAAAAGACACAGATATCCTGTGGATGTGCGTGGACTTCACCTCTTTGAATAAGCACTGCGCAAAGGATCGCTTCCCGCTGCCACAAATCAACCAAATCATCGACTCCACCGCAGGATGTGAGCGCCTCTGCTTCCTCGATGCCTACTCAGGCTACAACCAGATTCAAATGAAGGAGGAAGACCAAGAGAAGACGGCGTTTACAACGCCCTTTGGTGTGTTCTGTTACAACACAATGCCCTTCGGGCTAAAAAACGCAAGAGCCACCTACCAGTGGTGCATGCATGCTTGCCTCAAAAACAAACTTGGTCGCAACATCTAAGTCTACGTTGACGACATCGTAATCAAGACCAAAGAGGAAGCCTCGCTAATCGACGATTTACGCGAAACCTTCGCTAACCTCGACCGCTACCGGATCAAGCTTAATCCGGACAAATGCGCCTTCGGCGTACCATCTGGGCAACTACTCGGGTATCTCATCTCCGCAAGAGGGATCGAGGAAAACCCGAAGAAAATAAAAGCCATACTGGCCATGGAGAAGCCGAAGAACGTAAGAGGCGACCAACAGCTGGTTGGGCGAATCGTGGCGCTCAGTCGATTCATCAGTCGAATGGGCAAAAAGGCACTGCCCTTCTACCAACTTCTCCGCAAAGTTGACAAGTTCGAGTGGACCAAGGAGGCACAGGAAGCATTCGAAGACCTCAAGCGTCTACTGTCTACCTCACCAGTACTGGTGACCCCGCGCGAAAGGGAACCACTGTTGCTATACATCTCCGCCACCAACCAGGTGGTCAGCACGGTGCTCGTGGTAGAGCGAGCCAAGGAAAACAAAGTCCATGGGGTACAACGCCCAGTCTACTACCTCAGCGAGGTGCTCACGCCAATAAAGGAGCGGTACCCGCACTACCAGAAGCTGCCATATGGCATCTTCATGACAGCCAGGCGACTACGCCACTACTTTCAGGAGCACCCAATCGTGGTGGTCAATGACACCCCGCTTGGACACATCCTCAACAACCCCGATGCCACCGGATGAGTTGCGCTTTGGGGAATCGAGCTGTCTCTAGGATACATTATGTATGAAAAGCGCGACACGATCAAGTCGCAAGTTCTCCCTGACTTCCTCGTGCACTGGATGGAGAATCAGCTCCCTGAAAAACCAGATATGTCTTACCTCTGGACAATGCACTTCGACGGATCCAAGCGAAAGGACGGAGCTGGCGCAGGTGTTATACTAACATCGCCCCAGGGAGACAAGCTGAAATACATCCCGCAAATGCAGTTCACCGCCTCCAATAATGAAGCTGAATACGAGGCCCTATTACATGGGATGCGGATGGCAAAAGCCTACGGCAACAAAAGGCTCATTATCTACGGCGACTCCAAGCTGGTCGTCAACCAGACAATGCACGAGTGCGACACACTGAATGAAAATATGATCGCCTACCGCGACCTCTATGACACACTCGAAGGGGACTTCGAGGGTTGTGAGATGTGGCACGTAGGCCGCGAGAGCAACAAAGAGGCAGATGCACTCGCCAACATTGATTCTACCTGCGCCCCCATACCACCTGGGGTATTTCTCGAGCATATGTACGAATGCTCCATCAAGCCGAAGGCCACAAATAAGAAAACAAGCGCAACAACAGACTCGGGGGCTGCGCCACCCAATGAGCCAATGGCACTCGACGACCTAGCGCTTGACAGAGGACTCGAAGGACCGATGAGTGTCATGATGATCGAGCCATCTTGGACTCAACCGTACATCACATACCTTCTCAGCAAGAGGCTACCGGACGATCCGACTGACGCACGGCACATCACGCAGCGATTTAAGGCATTCACTGTTATCAATGGCGAACCGTACAAACGCAGCATAATAGGAGTGCTCCAAAGATGCGTCTCCAATAGAGACAGAAGAGCTGTCCTCCTCGACATCCACGAAGGCACTTGCGGGCATCATGCTGGCAGCCGCGCCCTCGTCGCCAAAGCCCTGCAAGCTGGATTCTACTGGCCCACGGCCATGCATGATGCCAAGGACATCGTCCAACGCTGCAATGCTTGCCAGCGATTCGCGAACAAACCGCACACACCAGGCGCGGAACTCCGACCAATACCATTAGCTTAGCCCTTTGCGCAATGGGGGCTCGACATGGCCGGCAACCTCCCAAGGTCCTCACGAGGAGGCTACGTCTACCTCTTAGTCACAGTCGAAAAATTCACCAAGTGGATAGAAGCCATGCCGGTGACAAACCAATCAGGGAACAACGCTGTAAAATTCTTCGAGTCCATCGTCTACCGTTTCGGCGTGCCACACAGTATCATCACGGACAACGGGACGAACTTCACCTCCAAGGAGTTCCAGGAATTCTGCGAAAATCTGGGAATCAACATAAGCTACGCCTCGGTGGCTCACCCGCAGACCAACGGTCAAGTCAAAAAGGCCAATGGCCTCGTCTGCGGCGGAATCAAGAAACGGCTCCTCTGACTACTCGAGCAAGCCGCCGGATGCTGGTCGGACGAGCTGCAATCCGTACTCTGGAGCCTACGCACAACTCCCAACAGATGGGGTGTATGGTGCTGAAGCGGTACTACCCGCAGAAGTACGCTACAAGGCCCCACGGGTGGTCGCCTACAGCGAGAAGGAGTCTACCCTCGCACTCAAAAATTTCGTCGACCTCCTCGACGAGGCACGAGAAATCGCAACAGAGAGATCAACGATCTACCAGCAAAACCTCCGCAACTACCACAACAGAAGGCTACGCCCCAGGTCCTTCGTCGAAGGAGACCTGGTCCTGCGGCTGAAGCAACAAGGGCATCTCAAGCTCGAGCCCCCCTGGGAGGGACCATACGTGATTACAGAAGTAATCCCAGGTGGCGCCTATCGCCTTAAAGATTTCGAGACAGGAGTCACATACTCCAACCCCTGGAACATCACGCAGCTGCAGTGTTTCTACCCTTAGTTGTTTTCTTTTCTTTACATTACAAATAAGGCTTTTCAGCCATGCTACTTAGCCACACATTGTACCTCATACTGTTCTACGAATAAATAAAGCTAAGTGCCCCAAACTCCGCATCTTTCCCATTATTTCTTGCAAATCTATCTACTCGGGGGCTACGCCACCTTTTACGCATCTGTTCTACGAACCAATCGCGATATCCTGAGTAGCTGACGCATTAAATCGAACCCTTGGCAAACACCAACCCAGCTGCAACGCACCTGACAGGTTGGCAAGGTGCTGAGATAAACGCGAGTCGGGCTAACGAAAAGGAATCGCATAATGTAACGCACTCGCAAAACATACGAGCTAGCAAGCCCCTTACATGTCAATATTAATCAATTATATACAGCATACATACGAACTTTACAACACTGGTATACTTCCGTGCAGGATACAATCTAAACTATTGCTGCAATAGAAGAACATTTGTCTGCTCCTCGAAGAAGTCGACAATTTCCTCCGCTGGGTGATCCACTGCCTGATAATGAGGAAGCATATTCCAGGTGGAACCTGCTGGCGGTGCCGGCGGTCTAGCAGCAATCGTTGCAACATCCACATCAGGCCTATGCAGTCGCACCAGCGACAGAGCAGCCTTGGCACCAGCGACTAACTGTTGCCGCACACACTCACCGACTCTATTCAAGTCTTGAAATTTATTAAGAAGGGCCAGCAGGCTCGAGGGAACGACGTCCAGTTGAAACATCGTTTGATAGATATTCCTTAAGCATGACTGCGATTTCTTCAGAAAATGAAGCACTCGCAAAGCACGATCCTGCAGGGTCGCAAGTGCGATTGCACGATCATGGTCCACCCAGAAGTACCCACTCGCTTGAAGCTGTTCTTGGGTTAGGTCATTCATGCGAATGGCGATCCTGTCCTTCTCATCCTGCGGATGACGCACGCTGACAACTATACCAAGCAAAGAGGCAAAAGTATGAAGACAACGAACTACCGCGAGTGGCTACAAAGAGAAGATAAGAAGGAGGAAAGCTAACACTTGAATTGGTCGCCCAGCTATGCCACCTCCCCTAGTAGATATTGCTCTCGGGCGTTGGCCTTCTTTGCCCTCGACTTCCATACATCCGTGTTACCGCGGAGGACGGGCAGTTCACGTTCCAGCTGCTTAACGCGATCAAGCAGTCGTGAAAGTAGAGACAGCTCATCCACCCTTGAGCGCGACTGTGCTAGGGTATCATCAGTGGACGGAGGATCCCGAGGCTCACTCAAGGGACCACTTGATGTGCCCTATCACAAGCCAAGCATGAGATAATAAGAAGACCAAGCAACACATGGACAAAAACTCAAGTGCATTCAAGCATAACAAAGTATCAACAGATACACCCGCCAGCAACATGTTCTAGACAAAAGGGTCAAGCTATTAACTATTACAGATATCACTACTATGGAGCAGCTGGCTTCTTCGACTTGGACTTCGGTTTCGGGGGCCTCATCGAGTCCAGGGCAGTATCTGACACCATAGACTTCCCGCCGGCCCCTGACGCCGCAGCCTTTCGCCGCCTTCTTGGCTCACTGCAGCTCCTCAGAGTACTTCGCGATTGTGTTGATGAGTTGCGGCCCGTACTTGCCACAGGCAGTTGCAAAAGGAGCAAAAACTACCTGTTGACCATCCGCGCCGATAGGCGTCGCCTTGGAGACCGCAGCCGGATCCATCTCCACGCCATAGGCTTGAACCATTGCGAGTGACATGGAAGCGCCAGCTGAACGAAGCGAATTCTTGAAGCCTGCAGGAACACCTCCAGCAAGGGACTCCGCTAGGTCATCTACGTTCTCGATCAGCTCCGCTTTGGGAATCAGCTCCTCGCGGAGGCGACTGAGGACACCCTTAGCTTTACTCAGCGTTCCTTGAATGGAGGCACTGTGGTCTTCGACTGCCGCGACGGCGCCTGCTAGGGCATCATAGCGACGAAGCGTCTGGGCGTCGAAGCTCAGTCCACCGGCATCTGCACAGAGCAAAATGTTCACAAAAGTCAGCGCAATAACAAAGTCAAAAAGAAAGGATGCAACGGCAATCCAGACAAAATAATACCTGAAAGAGGCTTAGCAATCGAGAGGAGCTGTTCTTCGAACAACTTCTCCCTAGCAGCAATGGAGGCGCGGAAATCCTCTTCGTGTTTTCGCGATTCATCAAGCATAGTGACTGCCTCATCACAACCCTTCACCGCCGCGGCAAGCGTCTTTTCGAGGGAGGCAGTGTCACGAAGAAGCGTGTTATGCCCAGCTGCAAAACATACAAAGATAGACAGTCAGTCAAGTACATAAAATCACAAGGAAGAAGAAGAAGAAGTACAAAATACTCACTTTCAACCGTGCGATGGCGATTGTCGAGCAACGCGTGCTGTCGACCCATTGCAAGTACCTGCTCCACCAAGCGAGCAGCTTCCTTCACAATAAGCTGCAACAAAAGGAAAAAACAAAGGATCATCAAATATCATGGATGATTAAATCGACTGCAAGTAAAAGCAACATCACACATACGTGATCCTCTAGAGACTCCGAAGTCGATTGTCGTGCAGTCGTCCGGACAACCATCTGGTGCTCCATAGTGTGTGGAGAACTTGATGAATTGTGCCTGGAGTGGGCCGCCAATGGAGGAGAAGGAGTGTGCTTAGCCACTTCCTTGGCCTTGGAGTCCGTGACTCCAGATTCTTTCAAAAATTGGACGCCGCCAGAGGATGACGATGCCAGTTGACTATGGAATAAAACCAATATCAGGAAAATGCAACTCCAAAAAGAACCAAGAGAAGAATTATATACTTACCAATCAAACTTGTCAAAATCGAAGGTTTGTCCCTCCGACTCCGACGACGAATCCTTCGGTAGTCGCATCTTCTTGCACGCAGGCGGCACCATAGAACTTACAGGAACAACATGAATATGCTCCTCTACGCCAATAGCTGGGCCTTCGGGAGTCGATGGAGACGAAACATCCGAATCCTCGCTGCGCGAAGGCTTGTGAGTGTCCGGACCGCTGGACTCGGGGGCTTCCTCCTTCTCTTTAGATTGGACGGTCGATTCCGATTCGTACTCTTCTAAAGCTTCACGAGGAATAACCCCCTCAGGAAGAGGGGCAAACTGGGAGACACCTCCAATCCTACATGCAGAAAACAAGTTAGCACACGCCAAGAAATCAGAAGCATTCGAGAAAATAAAGCTACTTCGTAGCATCATCATACCTCAGGAGGAGGGTTAGAAGCATCAAATGGGGACACGACTGGTTCACTGGGAAATATATCCTTGGCAGTGTACTTGGTCACTAGTCGCACCCTCTTATGTAGTTCACTCACGGAAATGCCATCAGCAGATTCGCGAGTGACATCGTTTGCACTAGTCCATTGGAACATGGGGTGGACTCTGGCCTGCAAGGGCTGGATGCGACAGCGCAACCATGTGCGAATGAGGGCACAACCTCCCTCCTCCTTGCCCATGCGACTCTCGAGGTCGCAGACGTGCTCATATAACACCTCTGTCTCCTCAGACTCGCCGGGCATCACCACGTTCTTCCAAGAACGCCTCCTCTTGCACGGCATTGCGGGATCAAAGGGCCCGAGTCCGAAGTGGTCTCCGTCGGCCTTCTGGTCGCGGATGTAGAACCACTTGTCCCTCCACCCTTGGACAGACGCCATGAGTTTGATGTCTAAGTATGTGACAGAGGAGTCGACATGGATCCCGCAGCCTCCTACGCCGTAGACTACGGAGCCAGACGCCGATTGACGTTTCAGCTTGAAGAGCCGCTTGAAGCAAAGTGTGGCTCGATTTCGAGCTAGCACTCGCAAAGTGTAATATAGTAGACGACATGGAGAATAGAGTTGGGGGACAGCTGGTGCAGCTGGAGCCTATAGAAACAAAGGAGGCCCCTGAAGAAAGGATGCAGGGGCAGAGACAGACCACGGATGATGAATGCTAGGAACATCACCCGTAAACCAGCAGGAGGACAAGGGATTACCTCACCTCCTAGGACTCGCGAGTCACCAACCACGGAAGGCAGAACTCCATCTTGGCGCAGAAGACGAAGCTCGGACAATTTGATGACGGATGCGCGCCACGCGCCATTGGTGACGCGGGTGCTCGCGCCCTTCTTCTTCCCGGCTACGGCGGTGCTCGTGCCCGCAGCGGCGGAGCCGCCCTTCTTCTTGATAGTGGCAATGGCGGCAACGGACTCAGTGGCAGCACCTCCTTTCTTCTTCCCCATCTTGCGGCGGCGATGCGAGCGGAGGAAGTAACTAGGAAACACACGGAGTTGGTCCAGCGCCACGAAACAAGATGAACTCTAAGAGGCGGAGAGCAGCAGCAATGGCGATGGATGCACAAAGCAGAGAAAGAGCAGATGAGAAATTACCGCAGCTACGCTGCTACTTAACCCCCTGGCGGATGCAATCCAACGGCCAGCAGAAACCCTACTGGACACGTGACACGCATCGCGTTCAACACGTGGAAAGGTGGAAGCACGAACCGTCCCCCACTACCTCCATTACACGCGGAAATCGAGGAGGCGCAGTTAAAACGAAAGATTACGCATGCCCGGTCAAGTCAGGGTCAGAAAATGGGACCTACCGCTCGTTACGTCCCATCAAAACCGCTCACGCGGGCAACTGAGGTCATCACATCGTCAGCACTGATGTCATCAAAGATTGAGCACTAGAAGACTTCGACTACTTTAGTCGTTGCTCGAGTCTTCGACTCCACCAAGTACTCGGGGGCTACTCCCATAGGTAGCGGTGGTCGCGCACCCTACGATTTTCTTTTTTGCAGGAATATTGACATTTAAAACACACCCAACCACTCGAATCCACGATTCGACTATGGACATGGATTACTCCCATAGGGAGCGCCGGAAACAAATTCGACTGAAACAACAAAACAAAAGACAAATGCAGTCGCAAAAGTTCTTTAGTCCCTGCCTGAGTCTTCGACTCAACCAGGCACTCGGGGGCTACTCCCATAGGGAGCGCTGGCCGCGCACCCTATGATTATTTGTACATTGTACTGTGTGTTGATAACATCCGCACTCGAAGTCTATGACGACACGACCTCATATTTCCTGCAAAAAGACTGCATCTCCTGGGTCACCCGAATCATCTCTACGATGACAAAAATTTGGATGCCGCGCTTGCAGCGTGAAGATAAGACCTAAATAGGGCCTGGCAACGCATTTGCTACGCACTACCAGAAATATATCCATGCCTACATGTGCGATGAACATGCCTTGACGGACGCGTCGAGTGCTCACACCCATATACTAGAATTCGACTCATGTAAGACCTCCGCGGCTTGAGTCGAATTACACCAGCACTTTTCCGAATTCGAGTCCGGGGACTCGAGTTCGAGTAGATTGCGTTGTTTTTCTCTAAGGCAATTAACTGATACCGATACATCAGTTCAACCAGGCACGCATATCAACAATCCCTATGACATAAACAGAACACTCGAAAATACTCTGTAAGGTACTCGAAAGGCTTCATAAAGTCCCCAGTCAAATCTGCGATTCCATTGGACACTCGGGGGCTACTGACATGGGTATACCCTGCAGGTACTCGAGTTTGGTATATACGGTCCAAGTACGATGAAAGCCCACGGTGTTGCCACGGCCCAATGAGGACTTCGAGTGACTCACGGACTCTCGATGACTTGCGAGACAGGAAGAAGTATAAAGATAGAAAGTTTAAAGGGAAAACCCTAACTTGTAACCGACTCGACCTGCTACCCGAGACCTAGCCTATCTATATAAAGGCTGGGAGGGGGCGGCGAGGAGGACACACACAACCCTAGTTTCCACAACCCTCGCCAGATTGCATCTGCGCACCATTGTAATCTTTGATTCCTTCGTTAATTCCAAGAGCAGACAAGCAGGAGTAGGGACCTCTACGAGGCCTGAACCTGGGTAAACCTTGCATCCATGTGTTCTTGTTTTCTAGCCGATTGATACTTCCAGCGCTCCCTCCTTCTCCAAAACCCAAGTCCATAACAATGGGCATTGATGAGTTAAACCCTCGTCAACTACAGACTAATTTTATTACCATGCTAACCTGCAGTGCAAAATAGAATTTTATAGGAACTAAAGCTTATTGCAAACTAACAGATGAATTTTACAAGCTAGTGGCAGCTAATCGGATTTTGTAAATAGACACAACCTATCCTAAATCGGAAGTAACACAGGTCGTACTATGAAAGAATGAGTTGGCAGCATAAGAAATTGTCATCAAGTAGTACATAATTGCTATCCTGTGTAACTAAAGAGCAAACTACCTGCATTCTTTCAGGACATAAGTAAATACAAAACAATGCATCAGAGATCGAACACAACAATGAACAGAACGAGAGTACCAACCAACCTGGACGTCGGCAAGCATCACACCATGGACCATCCATTTGTAGAATCCTTCATCTTCAAGAACACATAAACCAATTAGCCACATGAAAAAACCATGGGGAGAACCATAGAATCTAGTAGGGCCTTCCGCATAGGACGCAAGGCGAAGATAAAATGGTAGTCATGGACTACCCAGCCAGACGTATGGGTCCCTCAAGGAACCGGCCTCGGTCGCAACAGCCATGGACAGTGGTGGTGGGTAAAGAGGAAGGGTAACAGATGGGTGTCCATCGTCACTATGACGTCTACACGTATCTTCCTACCTGAGTACACGAGGGAGGTGGAGGCACATACTACAAATCTCGCGTACAAACAGGTTGGTTGAGGCATTGATGATGTAGCGCCCCCACCGGTCTACTCCCTCCGTTTCAAAATATAAGATGTTTTAGCTTTGTGAAAGAAGTGTATCTAGACCCATTTTAATGTGTAGGTTCATGTAGGTTTGGAGTGAACCTACACACTAAAAGTGGTCTAGATACACTCCATTCACAAAACTAAAACATCTTATATTTTGAAATGGAGGGAGTAAGAGCAAAGCTTCTCGCCGCCCCAAGGCGGAGCCTTCCCTGCTGCACCATCACAGGAAGGCGGTGGTTGAACAACGACGGCGGTGCGCCACTCCACCTTGAAGGAAATATGTGAGGGAATGGAGGCGCCACATCGCTCGCCGAATTGCCTCCTCTGCAGCTTCTCTTCCCGGCCTCAATCCCTAATTCCTCTCTCGATTGAATCAGTGTTGCTACTGAGGCAAAAGGATAAATCGTTACATGGGATTTTAGTGTGTTTTCGAGTCCCAGTTAAGCACAACAGGCCAATTTGTTCTCTAGAGTACCTTCCCCTAGGGATATTTTGGCTCATGCAGGATTGACGAATATCGAACGACCAGGAAGTGCAGACAGGGCCGGTCGAACAGTCTAGAATGCTAAGGGCATGAGGGAGCTCCAATTTGGCTTAGATATAATATCTCTAATGTCTATGTGCAAACGACAAAGCGGTGAGCAACGTCTTAGTTTTTGGTTGGGCCCGCATGTCACAATCCTAAATTTTTTCGTCCATTCACTCTCCCACCCAAAATTTTCCTATCATAGTGGTATCACGGCAGATGCCTGGTAAAGGCTAATGTGGGGCCAATGGACACTGGAGGAATCTGGGGAGGGATAGTGCGGTGGAGACCACACATGAAGAACACACTCTGAATCTCTCAACACACACAATATACCTAGGTTCGACGCTGTAATACCCTCGAATCGGCCCTATGCAAGTTTCAGCGCTTCCCGCCAAACCCGCATAGAAACGATTCAAGGACGCCCACCAGGCACTTTCGTGCGGGTGGAAAACGAAGTAATACCATTACACCTTAGTCCATGATGGAACCCACAGAACATATATATACAACAACGACTCCATGAGTCAAGAATACAGATATAATATACAAAGATCCAAATCACCTTGAAAAAGATAGAGCGTCCGACTACGGACAAGAGGCAAATGGGGCTAAGAGCCCTGAAGAATAACCAATGGCGTCCATAAGCCTACCCAGGCCAAGCCGGAAGGGTAACCCTGCTAACGACGTCGATCTCAAACCTGCTAAAACAAAAGGGGTGCCGACAAAGGGCAAAGGAAAAAGAGGAGCGTCAGTACTGAGGCTAGTACACGGAGAGGCTAGATTTTGGCGGCTCTCGCCTACATAGGTATGGTGGACTGAAGTGGCAACGCAACGGCACTAAGCAACCTATAGAGACTCTGTAATACTGGCGACTATCAGAGAGAGATAAGAGAGACCTATTCGGATCTAACCTGACACTAACACCAAACATACCCATCCTGGTATTCCCCCTCGAGACCAAACGAGGAAGTCAAGCCGAGGAAACTCACACGGTTGGCAGTTTTATTTTAGTCTTTCCATGGCAGTTATCCAACTTACTAGTCATCTCAGATGTAAGTCAAATTATAACAGTAAACTTTAGTTATAGTTGTCTATGATCGAGAAACTGTGCTCCAAGTCGTCCATAACCGCGGACACGGCTTTTTGAAAAGATTTAACCCTGCAGGGGTGCACCAAAGTATCCACACGCACTTCGACCCTTTTTGCCAGATCAATTAACATACACCCATCGGTATGTCGGCGTGGCCTAAGTCATGACGTTTCCCAGACCCAAAGCAAGTACATGGGGGGCCACCCCACTAAGCTACCCGCAACGAAGTCGGCCGGCTCCGAGGCGGACTCAGGGTTTGTGCCAATGGCTGTAAACGACTAGGAACCCAAAAGTGTGACTGGGCTTGTCGATACCGCGAAAACATTCCACATCATAAACAGTACAGGTGCTCCACGCACAATCTTAAATAAAGCAGTAAAGCATGGCATACGTACAGAATAGTAATAAAGCCCCAAACTACTTGTGGCCCCCGGTACAATACTTTGAAATCAGGTAGTAAGCCGATGGGGGTGCCCACACACCCCACCTATGGTTAGCGCGCTCGATCTCGAAACAGGTGTCAAGAACTCGGGTCCTACGTGGACACAAGTGGACGGTTAAAAACCAAATAATTACCATTACCCACCGGTGCCTCTTCATTATATCTACCAACAACATTAATTAATAAACTGTAATTAGAATCTTGATCAGCTCCACCATTAAACATTTGCCAACCTCCCAACAACTGTGGAGCATCAACGACACGAAGCAACACCTGAGCAAGCAACTACGACTCGCAGGGCCAACTGTCTAACAAGCAACAGGTAATAGGAGGTGTCCAAGGCACTATAACGGCTGCAGGAATATAACTTGTACGGAACACTAAGGCATCACGACACGGATAGCAATAGATCAACAAGAGGAAATAAAGACTATAAATGCAAAATAGGTAGAAAGGGGAGGGATGCTCGCCTGGGAAACACTGCCGAAGATTCATTATCCAAAGGACTTGCCGATACTCGCATCAACTCAACGGCCTAATCCGCGAATAAGCAAAGCACTAAAATAAACACCGCATGCACTATTTAATACTATAGCAGAAGATCAGGCATGATGCAGGTATGATGCATGACATGGTAAAGATGTGGTGCAACTAGACAATATTAAGCGGAACCAAGGTCCCGACAGTTAATTAAGTGGTTCATGTTGTTTAGCTACCCCGTAAATTAAATGTTGTATTAACAAGGCAAAACATGGCATCGGTTCGCTACACAAATTTAAATGGAGCCAATATAAGACTAGAAAAGCTCCCATATAGTTTCCATATTTAATTTAAGTGAATCGCCTAAATACCCCCAAACAACAATGATATGCGTGCGAGATGAATGATTTAATGCAACAAGTATATAATATTTATAAAATAGGGCTTCGAGGAAAAGGGGTCACACATCTCGGGTCGAAGATCTTGGCTTTCGAAGGGGTTCGACGGGGTTCGGGCTTCAGGGTTCGGTCTTCGGACTCCGAGATCGGTCTTCGGATCCAGGTAGGAGTACTTGGCGTTCAAAGACAAAGATCTTGGCGTCCGTGACGGAGATCTACAAATTCGGTGCTTCTGGGAAGGAGACCTTGGTTTGGCGTTCTACGTCGAAGGCCTTCGGGTAGGGGGTTCTCGGGGTTCCGTGTGGTCGATCATGGCTCGGCGGTGCCGTGTCCTTCGGATGGCATCACCATCGTCTTGTCACGTCGAAACAGAGGAAGTCCTTGTTTTAGTACCACCTGTCATTCCCACTCATATGTCACCCCATTGCTATTAGTTAAAAATATGTAAATAGTCAGAATTCTCGCTACCCGTGTTCCCAATCCAATGAAAAAGTGGCTTTCCTGGTGGACGAAGTTCGGCTACCACCAGGTGATCCGTTACCTAGTGCCGATGTCGGATCTAGCAGCTCTGACCATAGACCGGTCTCTCTGTTAGCTTCATCCGATGGCTTTGAATCCGCTAGACCCCAACCAAAGCATAGAGATGGATTCCTAGCATGAGGTGGATTAGAGGGCGTCCTAGCCGTAAACGATAGATACTATGGGTACTCACTGCTGCGCGAGGAAACGAAACCCTAGTCATGATGAAAGACACAAGTTATATATAACAATAATATCTATAAAGAGAAAGTATGCAATCCTTACGTCGAGCTTCCTTCGGTAATGTTGCAAAGGAAAGGATACGAGCGTCTTTCGAAGATTGGAAAATCTCCCATACTTGGAGAGAAGCAAACCAACAAAAAAATTTGCAATTGACTATGCTTAGTAGTTGATACCTTTGGTCTTCACATTTTCCCTTCCATTTTGTAAAGTTAGTAGAAGAGGATAGATCTGGTAAATTGACGAATGTCAATCTTCATTTTTTTATATTAATACACTGGTAGGGGTCGATCAGGCAAATCCCAAAGCTGACCCCCGAACAGCTGCCGGACTGCTCTACTTATCTTCTCTCTCTTCAGACTCACTGAACCTTCTCAAAGACTCCCTTTGCACTGAGAACACAATTAAGAACCCTCCTTCTCACAAGAAGGCAAACCTTGTACGTTGATAGAATCTTCTTTCGCATCCAGAAGAGAGGCTGTGGGCTATCCGAGAGAGTGGTTCAGGTGACTACCGGAGTCATTGATTAAGCAGGTCAGATGGGCTTAGTAGGGCTCGAACCTACAATATCACCGTTATGAGCGGTACGTTTCAACCAATTAAACTATAATCCCAATCTCTACATGCCGGGAAGAGCGGACAAAAAGAGGAGACCTTTGCTCTATCTCCTTCTTCCTCTTCCCGGGGCCCCGGAGGGGTTCTTTGGCAAGCCCTATTAAAGAAGCTAAGTGACATCTGCACCTCCCAACAGTAGTAGACCACTAGGACAGAGCATCAAACACACTGACTGGAGATAGACCATCTGAAACACGGGGTCAAAACAGAGCATGAACATAGGCACAACATTCACTTGCAGAGCAACGGATGGTGGCCTGGACCTGAGGCGGTCACGGGGAAAATGAGAGGTGGCTCGCAGCAGAAAGTGCGGCGACGCGCGCGGGCAGTCCGGCGGGATCCCAACGGCGGTGGTGGCAGCTCTGCAAGGCGGCCTCGCGCAGGGCGACGGCGAGCTCGAAGACGTGCAGCGGGGGGTCAAGCTTTGCACGGAGACGGACTTGAACAGGTACATGGACATGGAGACGCCCACGAGAGCGAGCAGCACCAGGGCGCGGGGTCTTCAGCAGGCACACGGTGGCAGCGGGTCGATGGCGCGATGACGACGCATCGACCTCGGGCGGGCGACGGGGTCCGCGCGTAGGATGACGACTGGCAAGGAAGGCGTGGCCAAGAGGGGCCCGCTAGCGGCGGCGGTCACGGCCACGGCCGGAGGAGCATGGAGGGCGGCGGCGTCTCCGGATGCAACCGCGGTCGCGGGTGCAGGACGAGTTGGTTGCACGCGGGGCCCGTCGACGAAGGCAGCGGCGAGCAGGGGCGAGAGGATCCTGTCGGGGATGGCGGACGGCGGCGACCGCGGAAGATAAACGAGGCAGAGGCGCGGAGGACGCGTAGCCACGGCCGGAGGTGGGCCGGCGTTGCAGCGCTGCTCGAGGAGGCGGCTCTGGTCGATGACGAGGAGGCGGGGAATCGCGCGGCGTGCAGAGGGAGGGTGCAGGCAGCACTGCTCGCGGATGAGGAGCTCGGGGAGGCGGGCCTCGCAACGGAGGGCGGCGGCAGAGGCGCAAGGACCGAGGGAGGGCGTCGGTCTCTGCTCAGGAAGGGGAGGACGCGAACAGGGAAGATGGGGTTCGAGTGGGGCCAGGGGAGAGCGATGCGGGGTGGGGCTGGGTGGTTGTGTCGGCACTGGATCGTGCGAGGCTGTCGCGCGGGTTGGGGTGGGGCCAGGCGGGAGCGGGGCATGGGGTAGGTGGACGCGGTCTGCACGCGGGGTGGCTGGGTTCGCGGGTAGGGCCGGGCGCGATCGAGAGTGCGCGGGCAGGCGCGGGGTGGGCCCGGCTCGGGATGTGGGCAGGTGGGGAGGTGGCAGGTGGTGGGCGGGAGCAGCAGGCGGGAGTGGGGGGCGGCGGCTGGTGGAGAAAAAGGAAGGGAGGGAGAGCTATGGTTGGGGATAGGATTATTTTAGGGTTTGGATAGATTAGGTTTTTGGGGTTGTAGGCCGGCTGGTTGGGCCTTCTGGCCTGGCCGGCTGCCTCCCCCTAAAAAAATAGTTCTATTTATTTATATATTTGTCTTGTTTTATTTAAAAGACCTTTTGTAAATTATTGTAGACAAAACAAAAATATCTGAAGCCCGGGGTTTTAATTTGAAATAAAGATGGGAATATTTAGAAAAACAAAATAGGTTTTCGAAAATAGTTTTAAACAAACCATGCATGATGATGAAGATGCTCAAATGCAATGTGGCATGATGACATGAGCATGCGGTCATGATGATGCAATGCACAAAAACACAGTGATTTTCTAGTAAGGGTTTTATCGGGATGCCACAGACGCTCTCCTAGTGAGATAAAACCTCTACTCCTGCATCTAGATCTCATATCACTTGGCCAGTTACTATAGCTACAATGGTGCTCCTTGAGCTATATTCTCTATGCCTCTAATGGTGTTCTCTGGGAGAGCAGAGGAGGAAGAAGCAGTGCTCCTATTGAGCAGAGAAGTAAGGAGCCCCTCAGGGCCTCCCTAGATCGACCCCCTGGTGATCCTTATAAAGGGCAGCCTAGGGGACAAGATATGGCCCACATGGCTGGGTCTAGTCAAGTAACAAGGCATGGGCCTTGTCAGGTCTGTCCTTTGGCTTGTCCTGTAGTGTTTGTTCTTGGCATCTTGAGTCATCAGTCTTATCTCTTCATGAGAACCAGGGAGCATATTTCATAGCATCTCTTGAGATACCGAGGGCATCTTGGACTTACGAGGGAGCATCCTGGAGAACCTGGGAGCATCTCATATGTAACGATGTTGCATGTGCCAGTCTGAGTCAGGGGCGTCCCAAGACTAACACACGAGGAGAGAGCCTGACCCGGTTGCTATCTGGTCGAGGTAGAGGTTGATCTCATAGAGGTAGCAGTGAGAAGGTCGAAGTAGTGTTGAGGTAGGGTCGAGGAAGAGACTCGGAGAGAATAAAAGGGCACCAGGGTGAATTAATTTGGCCCAAGTTCCCTAGGCGAAGAAGAGACTCGACATAGGGGGAAAAGGTCCTATCCGGGTCATACTGATTTGGCCCATGTGTGATGGGAAGAGCCCAGCCGAACCCTGCCTGATTTGGCCTAGGGAAGCAACAATTAATGGGCCCAGCCGGGGTGAGAGATGGCCAAGCCGGGTACCCCTCACTCAGCCCAGGAGGGATGACAACGTAAAGGTCCAGCCGGGTCAAGCAATGAGCCAGCGGTGTCTCTCCCATGGTGGGTTGGGGTAGATGCGGCCAGCCGGGTCAAGCCGGGATCCGGTGCGAGCTGGTGGTGTCTCTCCCGCGATGGCCTGGGGGATATGTGGCCCAGCCGGGTCAAGCGGTGAGCCTGTGTGAGCGAAGGAGTTTGGCGAGGTGAGGTGGCGTCGCTCTGGTTCACGCAGGAGAAGGCGAGGGAGCGTGGCGGTGTCCCTGGCGGGAAAGCGTCGGGGTGAGAAGGTGATTTGGCACCGGGGTGGCGCGTGGAGTGGTGCTAGCCCGTGGTGGGCCGGGATAAGTTGGCGCCGGCCCACCTAGGTGTGGTTACCTCGGCCCAGCCGAGTCATTTCTTAATTCGGCCGGGGAGAAGTAATTCTGGCTTGGGAGGGACTCAACCAGGCCAGGCTTGGTCTTAATTTGGCCTAGATCAATTTTCTTTCCTTTTGTATTTTATCTTATTCTTTTTATACCTCATATCTTCATTCATATATGCCTTTCTCTATACACATCCTTTATCGAACTTCTTATTGCTCTATTGAATCACTTGATACCTCAACTCTAGGGTACCCGGGGTCATATCCCTGACATTAGTCCCCAAGGCTATGTGGGACTCATAGAGTCGCGCATAGGCTTCATATTAGAATACCCCTAGAGTGGTTTATTGACATATCGTCTTTACCTCTGATTTTTTATACTGCCCGCATGAATTGCTTCGGTATCATTCATCTGCCCAGGTAGCCTTAATTGACACATCATCTATATCCGACATACAACTCTCTTGGGTTGTACCGATATCATACTTTTCCTGAATAGGCTTAAATTGACATATGGCCTTCATGGGCACTTAGTCATCTAGCCTCTTTGAGAAAATTTGACATTTGGCCTTCATGGGAACTTAGTCATATAACCCTTTTTGGGCAAATTTTACATTTGTGTCAAAATCCGACATACCCGTCATAATTTGACATACTTGTCATAATTTTACATACTCGTCCAAAATCTGAGTTACATGAGTCAAAATCCAAGTCATATGACCCACATCCGAGTCAAATGACTCACATGACCCAAATCCGAGTTATATGATCCACATCCGAGTCAAATCACTCACAATCCGAGTCATATGACCCGACATTTTACATATAGCCTTCATTGGGCAAATTGATATATAGCCTTCATGGGAATTCATCATATAACCTTGAATGGGAAAATTGACATATAGCCCTCACTGGGCAAATTGACACATAGCCTTCATTGGGAAAATTTGACTCATGGACATCATTGTGAAAATTTGACTCGTGGACATCATGGGCACTTGGTCATATAGACTTCACTGTGAAAATTTGACTCGTGGACATCATGGGAACTTGGTCATATAGCCTTCATTAGGAAAATTCGACTCATGGACATCATGGGCACTTGGTCATATAGCCTTCATGGGCAAATTTGACTCACGGCCATCATGGGCACTTGGTCATATAGCCTTCTTTGGGAAAATTCGATACATATGTTAAAATCTGACATGCTCATCATAATTCTGACATATATGTTCAAATTCGAGTTATCTAACTCAAAATCCGAGTTATGTGACTCAACATCTGACATATGTTTCCAATCTGGGTTATCTAACTCAAAATCTGAGTTACATGACTTAACATGTGACATATGCCTCAAATACAAGTTATCTAACCGACATAACTGGTGATTTGAGATATGGTCTGATATATGCTGGCTAACTTGGCATAAACAGTCATTCGAGATATAATATGAGATATACTATAATGAATTTACGACATGCTAATAAACTGATATAAACTATGATCTGAGATATAATATGAAATAACATGATTTACGCTGGTAAATAGTAATCCGAGATATGAAATAACCTGGCAAACTGAGTTAAATAGTGATCCGAGATATAATATAACCTGGCAAACTAATAAAAATAGTAATCCGAGATATAAGAAAACCTGGCAAACTGATATAAATAGTGATCTGAGATATAATATAACCAGGCAAACTGATATAAATAGTAATCCGAGTTATAAGATAACCCGGCAAACTGATATAAACAGTGATCCAATATATAATATAACCTGGCAAACTAATACCAATAGTAATATGAGATATAAGATAACCTGGCAAACTGATATAAATAGTGATCCAAGATATAATTTGATATATGTTGTGATGACTTGGGGGTAACTTTCCTCGTTATTGAGCATTTCAAAATGACATAGTTAGTCAACAAGTACATATAACAGATGCTGTACTATAGTAATAGAAGACATAGCTAAAAGACATATAACAGTTGACATATGCGAGGTCATAACAGATGGCATATCTTATGTCTACTCTAAGTAATAGTTCTATACATGGGGATGCTAGGTCAAATAATGACGCAAGTACCCGAGATACTTATACCATTTATACGTGGTTCTACCGATATGCTGCCTAGCCCCCGAGTTGAGTCATCTCCTTCCCGGGGTGAACGACTAAGTGATAGAGGGTGATACCCCCCGAGTGACATTCAGGGTTATCTCATGTGCATGTCGGTGGTTGAGTCAGTTGATACTCACAGTATACTTGGTGATGAGGTTAGTGTTGAGATATGTCTTGTTTGTTGAGTCAATTGATACTCATAGTACACTTGGTGGTGAGGTTGAGGTTGAGATATCTCTTGTTGGTTGAGTCAATTGACACATGGCCTCTATACGTTGGGGAAGAGGATGATGAAGCTGTTGCAACGATGGTGAAGAAGAGGTTGATGAAGTTGGTCCCGTCCGGATGAAAACCAAGCCAACGCCGCTGCTGGCCCCATGGTGGGTGCCAACTGTCGTGGTGGTATCACGATAGATGCTTGGTATATGCTAAAGTTAGGGCCAATGGACACTGGAGGAATCCGGGGAGGGATAGCACGGTGGAGACCGCACACAAAGAACACACTCTGAATCTCTCAACACACACGATGTACCTAGGTTCGAGGCTCTCCTAGTGAGATAAAACCTCTACTCTTGCATCTAGATCTCATACCACCTGGCCAGTTACTGTAGCTACAATGGTGCTCCTTGAGTTGTGTTCTCTATGCCTCTAATGGCGTTCTCTAGGAGAGTAGAGGAGGAAGAAGCAATGCTCCTATCGAGCAGAAAAGTGAGGGGCCCCTCGGGACCTCCTTGGATCGATCCCCCTGGTGCTCCTAATAAAGGGGAGCCAAGGGGCAAGATATGGCCCACATGCCTAGGTCTGGTCAATTGACAAGGCATGGGACTTGTCAGGTTTGTCTATCCTTTGGCTTGTCCTGTAGTGTTTGTCCTTAGCATCTTGAGTCATCAGTCTTCTCTCTTCCTGAGAACCGGGGATCATATTCCATAGCATCTTCGACTTACTAGGGAGCATCCCGGAGAACCTGGGAGCATCTCATATGTAACGATGCTGCACGTGCTAGTTTGAGCCAGGGCGTCCGAAGACTGACACACGAGGAGAGAGCCTGACTCAGCTGCTATCTTGTCGAGGTAGAGGTTGATCTCATAGAGGTAGCAGTGCAGAAGGTCGAAGTAGTGTTGAGGTAGGGTCGAGGAAGCGTCTGGGAGAGAATAAAAGGGCACCAGGGGTGAATTAATTCGGCCCAAGTTCCCCAGGCGAAGAGAGACTCAGCCTGGTGGAGAAAAGTTCCCAGTCGGGTCATACTAACTCAGCCCATGCGTGATGGGAAGAGCCTAACCGAATCCTGCCTGATTCGGCCTGTGAAGCAGCGATGAATGGGCCAAGCCGGGGGTGAGAGATGGCCTAGCCAGGTCACTCCTCACTCGGCCCAGGCGGGACGGCAACGTAAAGGCCCAGCCGGGTCAAGCGGTGAGCCGGTGGTGTCTCTCCCACAGTGGGCCAGGGTAGATGCGTCCCAGCCGGGTCAAGCAGGGATCCGATGCGAGCTAGTTGTGTCTCTCCCGCGGTGGGCCAGGGTAGATGCGGCCCAGCTGGGTCAAGCGGTGAGTCGGTGCTAGCGAAGGGATTTCGGCGGGGTGAGGTGACATCGCTCTCGTTCATGCGAGAGAAGGCGGGGGAGCGTGGCGGTGTCCCTCGCGGGAAAGTGTCTAGGTGAGGAGGTGAGTTGGCACCAGGGTGGCGCGTGGAGGGGTCCTGGCCCGTGGTGGGCTGGGATAAGTTGGCGCCAACCCACCCGGGTGTGGTTACCTCGGCCCAGCCGAGTCATTGCTTAATTCAGCCGGGGAGAAGTAATTCCAGCCTGGGAGGGACTGAACCAGGACAGGCTTGTCTTAATTCGGCCTAGATCAGTTTTCTTTCCCTCTGTCTTTTATCTTATTCTTTCTATACCTCATATCTTCATTCATATATGTCTTTCTCTATACACATCCCTTATCGAACTTCTTATTTCTCTATTGAATCACTTGATATCTCAACTCTGGGGTACCCAGGGTCATATCCCTGACACTTCTCTCGAGGTAACAGATAGGGGCGAAGACGATGTTTGTGATGTTGGTTGCCTCCTTTCTCACCGATTCAAGGCTTTAGAGGGGATGCCTTCGGTCATCACGTGGGTAGGAGCATCTCTAGCATGCCCCTTATCCGTCCGGCCTATAAAACGCGTATATGGGCCGAGAAAAACTCGTTTTCTCCTCCGCACCAGCTGGGGTGGAACATACCCTTTATATGCAAACCAGAAAACAAAATATTCCCTTTATACTATTCACACTGTTCTGCTGCAGCATGGCCCGGACCCTTAAATTCAATTATTTTTCACATTTTGGACACATATCTCGCTCATCCACATGCATATTCACGTACAAATATGTTATCAATATAAACTAAAGTCTGAAAATTATTAATTGTACATTACAACAATAATCCATATTACAATAATTGTTCAAACCAAGTAATTAAACAATAATCCAATACAAGAATAGCTCCGAATGCAAATAATGTTTGGAATCACACATGAATGAATAAAAATTAAAATGAATATAAAGTGGCAGCCTAGTGCCCCCATGCAATTGACAATGGTGCTCAATGAGGTCATGCTGAATCTGGTCATGCGTGTGATGTTCTCAACATCTCGGTAGGTCCGAAGGAAGGCTTTGATGCAATCTGGGTTTCTAGTTGGCTTGACACGGCTACCAACATTGTCATGGAAGAACTCCAAGTTTAAATCCCTCTCATCCTCAACAATTATGTTGTGAAGAATCACACAACATGTCATTGTGTCATTGAGAGTTTTCTTGTCCCAAAAATGAGCAAGACCTCGAACAATGGCAAATTGTGCTTGCAAAGCACCAAAGGCTCTCTCTATGTCCTTTCGGGATGCCTCTTGTGCCTTCGTAAATTCAGCTTCTTTCCTAGTTTTAGGATTGGAGATGGTCTTCATAAATGTAGTCCAACAAGGGTAAATACCGGCGGTAAGATAATAACTCTTGTCATAATTAGAACCATTGACAGTGAAGTTGCAAGCTGGAGCTTTATCACTAGCTAGTCTTGCAAAAAGATGTGATCTCTGCAACACATTGATATTATTTTGGGTTCCCGACAACAACAAAAAATGTCAAATCCACAAGTCCTCTAATGCAACGGCTTCTAGCACAAATTTTGCATCATAGCTTTTCCCACAATACTGCTCATGCCATGCCTTCAAATAGTTTTTCCAGGTCCATACAATCTATACTTCCTAGCATGCCTGGCCAACCTCTTTTCTCATTCATCCCATCAACCTAATTGTATCTTCCTTGTTTGGTGCTCGTAGATACTCTGGACCAAATACTCCTATCATCACCTTGGCGAATCTATGAACACTTTCTATAATTATCGTCTTCTGCCACCTTGGCAGCGAGAAGGGCCACCACCATTTGCTACCGGTGGTTCAGAAGCAGCGTATCGACATCAGAGTCATTGGACGACGGCGAATCATCAAACAAAAAATGTTTGTTTGGGTCCAAATCCATCTACAAATAACAAGTAAATTAGGGGACAATCCGTCAGCAGGAAAAATCTGCGTGACCGCATACATGCGGATGCACAAGAAGATGAATTTACTGTTGGCAGGAGGCGGGATGCGGGGCTAGGCTTGGGCAGCGACAGTCGGGCCTGGCAGCAACCAGCGAGCAGGATCTGCGTCAAGCGGCACCCTCCGGCTGGTAGATACGGGGGAACGAGGGCGGCAGGCGGTGATGGACTTTTACGCGGGAGGAATCAGGCTGGCGTGACCCAAATCAACGGTGGTGTGTGGCGGCGGTGGTTGGCAGCGGGCAGAGGGGGACGTGTTGAAATGTTCCTCTCGCCAAGGGTTTGTACTAATAAGGGGCAACGTTAGGTCAGCGTTGGCTCAGAGGAGAAAACCATGTATCTACGGGCTGGGGGTGTTTTTCTCGGCCCCCTAAAAAGATTACAGGCTGGGATGTTTTGCAGTGTCTAGGCTAACCACTTTTTGATTGCAACCATAGAGTGATAATTATTTTATGGTTTCGGGATGTATAAAGGGTTTGCTAAAGATCCTCTAAGGTCCCACTCTCCACCTTTTGTGCATTCCCCATGATGTATTCATGTAGGTTTTGGGGATTTTCTGCATGCCAGCATAGTGAATGTTGTTAGAAGGGCGGTGGGTAGTAGAGACCATGGAAGGGGTCATATTGGTGGTCATCGTCGAGAGGGTTTGAGCTTTTGGCGCAGTATTTTTCAGAGATGGGGCCTAGTGGCCCATGGTGATTTGGAGATTATGGGTTTTGGTATCCGGTGGTTGTCAGCATGAGTGCTGGCACAACACGGAAAAGATGTCAGTGGTGGACATTTCATGTCGGAGTACGGTGGACAAGGGTTTGAGATTTTGGCACAGCCTAGTGACACACGGTGATTTGGGGATTACAGTTTTTGGGATCTGGTGGTTGTCAGCAGGAAAGCCGGCACAACGCAGAACATATCTAGGCAATGAGCGTCTTCAGGACGAAGTACGGTGGATAGGATACTCCCCAAGCAAGGTGCATATCTCAATTTGCAAGCAAGACTTGGGAGAAGAATGAGACATTTGTGGTGCACGACAGTGTTGGGATGCGGGGGTGGTGAGGGGAGGATGAAATTGATGACAACAATAGTACTCTGGCTATAGTTTTTTCCTCACCCTTCCGACAGTTTTTTGATTGGAACTGATTTTGCTGCCATGTTATGGAGTGTTTAGGGCAGCATTCCTCCCATGTGGCATGTCACGACAACAAGTTGGGGTTCCAGGTGCTCATATTTCATATTTTGGTGATTAATGTGCTCATGTCAAGTCAGAGGGAGCGCTTCGAAGCTTTGTTGGCTGTTAATATCATGGGGCATGTTCTCATTCTATGGTGCTGACGAAGAATGTCATGGAGACCAAGATTTGAGGACTAAAAATGGTGGCTCGTGTCTGGGTGGTGATGAAAAATTGGCTTGGTGACTCGTGTCTTGGAGCACTAACATGCAAGAGGGGGCGACTGCACAGGAGAAGTCCCTACCTTTCAGAGTGAAAACCCAGGGTCTACCTTTCACCCTAAACAAATTTCTCACTCTCAAAACAATATCTTCTCTGAGGTAGGACGTGGGCCCATCAACTAGGTAGGACGTGGTACCCCCTGTACCAATAGTCCGACAATATCCCCCTGGTGCTTGACTTGCACGGGTCTGTCTGGGGAGCGAGGAAGTCAAGGGACCAACTAGTGCTAGGCCCATGTCCGGTTGTGTCCGTGCACGATCATTAGTGGGGTTCATCCGTGCCCTCCACATGCGTTTGGAGTGGAGAGGTGTCCGTTGTATGCGCGAACCGTCGCCTCCACTATATGTCCTCGAAGAGTGCTCCTTCCATAAAAGCTCGAGCCTGAGCCAAGACTATTTGCTTCGTCTTCCCCTTCCACCGCTTCCTTCTAGCCTCCACTTCATCGCTGGACCCTTGCCTTCCTCTGAATCAGTCATGGCGCTCAAGAAAGCATGCGACTCCCTGACCGTGGAACGTCCTCTGCCACCAAGCCACCACCGCCAAGCCACCGCTCCTTGCCGCTACCAAAGATAGTCAACAAGGAGGGCCTGGAGAAGGTCCGATGGATGGCGGCCTTGTCTGCAAATGAATGGGGGCCACCCGGGCGTGGTGTGACTCGACGGGCGGAGATGTGCGCCTTGCCACCACATTCCCTGTCTTCACGCACTCCATCACCACCGGGCTGGTGCCTCCATTCTCCTCCTTCCTTGTTGCTGCTTTGCAGCATTACTACATCCAGTTGCTCCACCTCCACCCACGGAGTGTGACCCTCCTGTCCGCCTTCGCCTACTGGTGCGAGGCCTTCGTGGGTGTGATGCCTTCCGGGGCATTGTTCCATCACTTCTTTAGCCTTTGTATCTTGAACTAGGGGGAGTCTCAGCGGCGTCAGGTTCATCACCGATGATGATGAGGGCTTTCTTCCCATCTCTATCTAGGGGAAATGACTGAGTTCTGCTGGGATTGGGTCCTTGTGGACGCCTTCAGAGCGCTCCTGCAATTCCGCGTTCCTTCTAGGCCGGCGGTAGAGAACCCCGGATGGGCTCAGGAGGTGGCTGCCTGTATGAGACCTGGTCCCATCGAGAGGCGCGTGGTGTCTTTGAGGGACCATGGCCTGACTAGCGAGATGGTGGTCCAGGAGTTCCTTTGGTGGCAGATCGCTCCTCTCGAGGAGCACAACAAAGCCATATGGGCCATGTGCGATGGCTAAGACATGATCAAACTGTCTGGGGGCATTCTACTTGACGACACCAGGGTTTCCCTCATGCACCTGCTCCTCGGTGGGGGTGTTGTGCCTGAGATTCCGCAAGAGGCCCGTCCCCTGTATCTGGTTGGTGACGTAGGTGCCGCCCGCTCGGGGCTTCCCTCCTTCGACCAGTGGGGGGGAGAGTGCTCTAGACCCAAAGAAACTATAGGTCCCTTGCGCCCCGAGTTCGGCCCAGAGGTCTGTGGGAGGGCTGGATGACAAGGGCATGTTGCCAAGGCATCCCATCCTATCCATCAAGGGATGATGATCCATAGCATACCTTCCTCGGGAGAGGACGCCGAGGACTCCGTGAGCACCGCACCTTGCGACCTTTGTGGCGGGAAGAGTAGCATGCTCTGTCCTACCCCGGGAGTTAGTGGAAAAGCCTCCAGGGACCCATCTGCGGAAAATAAGCCTGTGCATGGCGACGGGGGTGCTTTCCCCCTGGTCTAAAGAGAGGACATTGGTCCCGTGCATGTCCCATGAGCGACAGGTGATTTTTCACCCTTGGATGTTGCCTTTATCTTTATTCTTTCTTTAACCGTCATTACCCCTTTCATGCTCACGCCTTTGATCTAGGAAAAGTCGGAAGAGAGCGAAGATCTCCTTGTATGGGAAGATTGATCGGGAGCATCATCTGGCCTATGGGGTGTGTCTCCTACCGGTGACCACCAGCAGGGGCAGTCTGCAGGTTGAAGGCCTAGCCGCATCCCTACCGGAGCGTGACGTGGTTAGCTCTGAGGCCGAGGTGGTGCTCCAAAATGTAGTGGGAGATTGGGCTTGTTCCCCGAACACCCCGTGACTCTTGGGGAAGTCGGGCCCACCAAATGAGGGTGACAAGGATGCGAGGCTTAGTCGGGTGACGCGCTCGCTGCCTCTAGAGGTGCCTGTGAAGGGGATGCCCATTCTCAGGAGGATCCTGTGGGGGCTTAGTGATTGACCCCGTCTCCGGAGCCTAGCACTAATGATGGCGCCTATAGGGTCATCCCCCGAGTCCTCACGACCACTGGGCCAGATGAGCCTACTGAGGGGCATTTCGGTCTCGAGCTGCCCAGGAGGACGGGCCGCCTTCATGCCATTGTGGAGGCTACGCACGTCGGGCTTGACCTGTTCCTTGCGGACGTGGCCACCGAGGAGCACCGACTGGCGGGAGCGTGGCATCACCTTCAAGAGGAGCGGAAGGTCCTTAACATGGCCACTGGGCTGCAGGAGTGGTGCCGGGGAGCATGGAGTCCTTCAGCCTCGGAGGCCCTAGATAGGGCCTGGCATGAGGCGGCGAGGATCCCGACCTCGTCTCATGGTCTGATTCAGACGGTTGAGGCGGGAACTTTTCCGCTGGAGTTCTTGCTCAACATGCCTATGAGCTATCAGTTCGCGAGCGCGTAATCGCCTCCTCGGAGAAGGAGATTGAAGAAGACCATTGAAAGGACCAACAGAGGGAACTAGACGTGGCACGACGTGAGGAGGCCATTGAGCTCCAAGAAACACATATCAACCGAGAGCGTAGACATCTGGAGATGCTGGAAGTGTGCTTGGAGGCGACTCGCGAGAAGATTTATGAGCACAGACACGACCTGGAGAGTATCCGCTCTAGGACTACGGAGTGGATTCGTCGCTCCAACGAGAGACTCATCAGCGAGCAGAAGAAGATGCAGGTGGACAACGCTAAGGCTCTCGCCTTTAGGCCACAAGGCCCTCCAAGAGGAGTTTGTGAAGAAGGCCAAGGTCCTCCAAGGGGATTATGCGAAGAAGACCACTACCCAAGAGAAGCGCTTCAAGGCGAAGAAAGCCGAGATGGAGGCGACTCAGAAGCAGCTAGAAGAGTGCCTGGCTCGGGCCCTTTCCAATCTGGAGAACCTCAAGAAGGAGAAATCCCTTTGAGACCAAGAGGACACCGATGACCGGGTGCTTGAGAGAGCACAATGCAAGATGTACCTAGAGCTCGTCATGCGTGCCACCGCCACCCTTATGAAGTTTGGTGTGACCAATTTCTACACCAGGGCCCTTGCGGACGCTGGTGAGAGTGGTGCCTACTTGGAGCTGTTCTATCGAATTACTGCCGAGCAAGAGGGGAGGGCCACGCTCTACAGGGGCTTCCATCTTGGGGAATGCAGAAAGATGATGCGGGCCGCCACGACCCAACTCTTCTTAAACCTTTGCTGGATTGATGCTGACTTTCCTTGGGAGGAGCTTCGAAAGGAGGTGCAGTACCCCAAGGCGACCCCTAGAGGACATCCTTCGCTTACAGGAGGTCATGGAAGAGCATGTGGCGGCATTTGTCGCACTGTTTGTTTGGAGCAAGGAGGGTGAGGCTGGTCAGACCTCAGGCCCTGCCGCTAGTTCTGCGGATGACTAGGAGGGCGAGGAAAGATGCGACACCCTCGGGAGTCCGTTAGGCAGCAAGCTAGGTGCCGAGGAGTCCGCCGAGGGCCACTCTTCGACCTCGCAACCCTGAGGGGGTTTCTTTGGCCTTAAGCCTCCACCTCTTTTACTGTAAACCATGACTTTTGGTGGCGAGGTTGCTTTTTCGGTGTTCTTGTGTGGCGCGCTCACTTGACTTTTTTGGAGCAGGCCTTTAATCCATTGTATGCCACCGTTAAGCTTCAACCATACCACTGTACTCAAGTCATTTTGAGGCATGCCATGGGACTTTTGCATGCATTGCTTTGCAGGATAGCACTTCTCTGGTGACCTTTTAGAGAGGCGATGGTAGTTGTAGGATGTATGAAGCCACTTGAGGAGGTGTAATATCTCATGGGTTTCCCCACACTTCCCTCATAGAGGAGAGGTGTGGGACTTGTGCTTTTCCTGTAGCCCTGTCAAGGATATGACCGTAGGTTTTGCGCCCCGTAGATCCCTGAGAGTACCGTAGGACCTGCGCACATCCGATTGATTTCTCAGGGAGACAACCGCACGTGTAACACGTATGACACTCTCCTAGGGAGCAACGACCCTTGAGAGCTAACCCTGTAAGTTCCTTGTGGAGGAAACCATAGGGCTAATGTATTTCCTATTGGTCCCTTAGGGAGGAGACCATAGATATTACACGAGTTGGGCCACTGGAGGGGTTTACCCTCACGAGCTTCCCCGTAAGTCCCTCGTGAAGGAGACCATAGAGTAAATGCTTATCTCGTTGGCCCCTCGAGGAGGAGACCGTAGGTCTAGCATGAAATTTTGGCCACTGGAGGAGAATACCCTCATGAACCGCCATGTAAGTCCCTCGTGGAGGAGACCGTAGGGCCAATGCTTATCTTGTTGGCCCCTCAAGGAGAATACCATCGGTCTAGCCTGAAATTTTAACGCTGGAGGGGAGTACCCTCACGAGCTTCCCCTTAGGGCCCGTGTCTGTCCTGTTGGCTTCTCGGGGAGATAATCGTAGGTGTTGCACGTTTTGGTGCCCCTGCCAGGCGGTGAGTGCGCTCTAGCTGGTTGCGCCGCATGTGCTCATTGGTTTCATTATGTATTATATGAGGATTTCAAGCACTAGGAACCGTGGGTAAGGTGACTTATCACTAGAGCTAGTCCGCAAGTTTAGAGCTTGACACTTTAGGCCTTGGTGTTGATAGGAGTGGTTCAGCGGTAGGCACTGTCCTAGCCCCCGTTCGTATGATAGATGAATGGGAATGTGGCGAGAAAATGGGTGGAGAGAAATTTTCATGAAACCGGGGGCATCTTATGAAGAGGCATAAAACCAACAAAGGTTTTTAGTTCATTTGGCTTGGCTCCGTCATGTCCGCACAGGGTTCCAGAAAATCAGCTTTCAAAGGTAAAGAGAAAGGTCTAATGCCACCTTGGGGAGTTCGCTCAAATCACTTGGTTCGGGACGCGTGATGCGGCTGCCTAGCCAGCACGAAGGTTTCCTTAGCCCATCCACTTTCGTGTTGGTGAACGACTGGGGACTTACGCGTCTCATGCTATGGCTCCTCGGAGCCCCCGACACCTTCCTAGCCGGGGCGCCCTACTCCATCCATGGACGACTAGTTCGTCGTTGCGCTCAGCGTCATGCTCATGCTTCCTCTAGTCATCATACTCCTTCCTTATCTCCTTGATTTTGAGGCATTCGTCGGTGTCATGACCCCATCTCTAGTGGAAGATGCAGTACATGCGAGGATTGGTGGCGCTGCCTGCTGCTTCCCTCGGGGAGCACTTCCGCTTGACTCCTATTCCGTGCCCGCCGAGGGTTTCACTTGCGACCCTGTGTGAGGCTGGCGTCATCCTGTCCTTGCCATGGATTAACAAGTTTCTCGCTTCTGCCCTTGCGCACAGGTCAGCCGTCGCGAAGAGCTTGGATACAGTGGATAGGTTGTCCCCACGATAACCAGTTTTGTTGAGAACCTGGACATCTAGGAGTCCTTTGGTGAATGCGGAGATTACCTCGACATCAGTGACTCTGGGAACCCTGACGAGTAACTGGTCGAATCTTTACAGGTACCTGTAGAGGGTCTTGACAGGCTCCTGACATACTTGCCGGAGGTCTTCGTACGTGAGTGAGTGTCCGTCCGCTTCCCTGACCTTGGCGATGAAGAGGCCGCAGAGCACAGACCATGAGCCTACAGGTCCCTTAGGGAGGTTCAACAGCTAGGAGCGCGCCGTGGCCTCGATCCCCATGGGGAGCCAATTAGCTCGGACGTGGTCATCGCCGCCCACGGCCTCGAAGTCCGTGGTGTAGAGTTGCAAGAACTCCGAGCATGGAGGCATCTCCGGCTTGAACTTCTGCGGCCACACCACGCGCCAGAGGTGCTCAGCCAGCGCGGGACAGCTGGTGCAGTAGGTCTTGGTTTTGCCAATGAGGGTCGCATGGTTCTAGTGACCGGCTGCCGCGACATCATGGGCGATGCGGGCCTCGTGACCTTGACGCCGAGATAGGGTCACACAGGCGCCCTCAGGGTAATGGGGGCTTCACACCATGCCAGGAGCTCCAGATGACTGCGCCTCGCGCGAGGGTCACCAGCTTTCGGAGCCCCCAAGTCGAGCGGTGATGGGCCAGGAGGGGGTGCTCAGTGGGCAACCTCTCCAGCCCCCGCTTCGAGAGTAGTCAGATTCGAGCCATCCTAGTGACATCCACGAATGTCGTGAGGCGTGCTTGCTGCTCCTTGATACATTGCAAATGTATCTATAATTTTTGATGTTCCATGCTTGGTTTTATCTACTTTCTTGTGTTTTGTCCACACTTTGGAGTACTTTTCATATGATTTCTTGGACTAACCAATTAACAAGAGCCACAGTGCCAGCTGCCTGTTTTCTGCTGTTTTTGGTTCCAGGAAGTCAAAAAATGAATATTCTCGGAATTGGACGGGACAAAAGCCAAAGTTGCTATTTTACCGGGGGACACTTGGAGCCAAAATACGAGACGAGAAGAGCCAGAGGGCGGCCACACCAACTGGCCGCGCGGCCAGGTTTGGCCCGCGCCAGGGGGTGGTGTGGCCAGCCCAGGCACCCCCTCGGCCTCTCCTTCGGCCTATAAGATGCCTCCCGATGCATAAACCCTAAATCGTCAATTAGAAATCCACGAAAAGTTCCACAGCGCCGCCGCCACCGAAGGGGATATTCGAGGGGCAGAAAGTCTCTGTTCCGGCACCCTGCCGGGACGGGGAAGTGCCCCCGGAGCCATCTCCATCGACCTCCACCACCATCTCCATCGCCATTGCTGATTCCCATGATGAGGAGGGAGTAGTTATTCCTCGAGGCTAAGGGTTCTACCGGTAGCTATGTGTTCATCTCTCTCTATGCATGATCTTATTGAGATCATGAGCTTGTAATCTATAGATGTACCTTGCTATTCAAGTGCTTTAATAGATCTCTGCTCTCCCCATGTGTGTGAAAGTGACAGCGTGCACACCATGGTGGCACTTAGGCTAGAGATTACAAATACTTGTTATGAGTTATATTTGGAGTTGGATGTATTTATGAAATTGTGGTGTTTGTTGGAACCATCTAGTGCTCAAGGTGACAGTGTGGGGTTATCTAGATGGGAAAGACTTACTTTGAGGTGTGTTGTTATAACCCTACCATGGATTAGAGTGTCCAACCGGAGAGTAGTTCAGAGTAGTATCGTAAAGAGAAGATATTTATATGAGAGTGTTCACTAGTGAAAATATGATCCCTAGGCCTTGTTTCTAAGCATTGAAACATACTAGATCTGTTCCATGTTTGCTTGCTGCTATCTTTATTTCAGTTTTCCTTTAGTCTTTTCCCACATCAACCACACGCCATCAAGCTATTTTCTAGCACCGTTACCACTTATAATTATATATACCACTTGTATTTCACTATCTCTTCGCCGACACCTATACACCTGACAAGTGTATTGGGTGTGTTGGGGACACAAGAGACTTCTTGTATCTTGATTGCAAGGTTGCTTGAGAGGGATACCTTTGACCACTTCCTCCCTGAGTTCGATAAACCTTGGGTGATCCACTTAAGGGAAAGCTTGCTGCTGTTCTACAAACCTCTGCACTTGGAGGCCCAACAACTGTCTACAAGAATAGAAGTGCGTAGACATCAAGCTATTTTCTTGCGCCGTTGCCGGGGAGGTAAAGTAAAAGGTACTCACATGCTCTGGTTTGAGTGCTCGAAGTTATTTCCTTTAGATTCTACAATTTTTTCATTCTGTTTCTTGTTTTCACTAGTTAGGCTTAATGGAAAACAACAACAATATTAGAGAGCTTTATAGTATTTATCTTGAATTAGGACAAGAAGTGTTTGAAGAGAAAATTAAAAAACCTATGGAACTTTATTTGCGTGCTAATAGCAATGTTATTAGTATGAATTATTTGAACACCATTATTGCTAATGCTATAGAAAAGTCTAAGCTTAGGGAAGCTAGTTTTTATGAAAATGATCTTTTTAGTTCCCCAGCTTTGGAAGATAGCTATTCTATTGCTTATGATGATACCAAACCTCCAATATATGATGATTACAATGATGAATATGATATCACCTACTATTGTGGAAAAAATTAATTATGATTACAATATGCCTCCTATATTTTATGATTATGGTGATGAGAATAATAATGATAGCTATTTTGTTGAATTTGCTCCCACTATAATTAATAAGAATGACTATGCTTATGTGGAGAGTAGTAATTATTATATGCATGTGGCTCATGATAAGACTATTTTATGTGATAGTTATATTGTTAATTTTATTCATGATGCTAGTAAAAGTTATTATGACAGAGGGAAACATGATTTTATGCATCTCAACAATATTAAGTTTCCCCTCTTTATGTTGAAAGTCTTGAAATTGTACTTGTTTTGCTTTACTATGCTTGTTGCTTTGTGCTTTCATGACTTGTTTCTTTACAAAGATTCCTATGCATAGGAAGTGGGTTAGAATTAAATGTGCTTTGAATTTGCTTCTTGATGCTCTCTTTTACTTCAATTCATATTTCTTATGTGAGCATCTTCTCAAACTATCATGCCTAACTTAAAGGCGTTAAAGAAAAGTACTTATTGGGAGATAACCAAAAGTTTTAGATGAGTCATAAAAGTTATTACCTCTGTAATAACCGCTCCTTATCCTTTTTATTTGCTTTTTGTGCCAAGAGTAACCTCTAATGAGAGAGAAGTAATGCTTGGGAAAGTTGCTGTCCTGAAACAGATTTCTGTGCTTCACCAGAAAAATTCGTGTAAAATCTATGTACGTCGTTTTGAGGCGTGAATTATTGTGCTTCTGCCTGAGGTTGTTATCTAACTTTCCTTAGTTCAACACTTTTTGATTTGAGCAACAGAAGGTCTTCGAAAAAATTCGTCTTTACCTGCTGGTCTGTTTTGACAGTTTTCTGCCATTATTTGCATTTGCTTCTTGTTGGTTCCTTTTTGAGTTTTTTTGGGGAATTGATCTTTTTGAGGGAAGTTCTACAGTAGCTTGTGTTTTATTGGAAGTTTTATTGGTGTTGAAACTGAACCTAAAGACTTATTATCTTGGGTGCACTAATGTTGTTAATAAAGATTGTGTGAAGTTTCGTATGAAGGAAAAATTTCAGGTGTATGGAAGGAACGAGTAATGAGATGAAGAATGGACTAAAGCTCAAGCTTAGGGATTCCACGCGTGTCACCCCAAGAAATATCCAAGAAGTACAAGCGTCAAAGCTTGGGGATGCCCAAGGCATCCCCTTCTTCATTAATAAAAATCCCAGGTTTCTTCCAAACACTTCATTTTTATTGTTTCAAGCATAGTTGTGTTGTTCTTGGAGCGTCTTCTTTTTCGTTTTCGTTTTGGTTTTTCATTTGCTTTGTTTGCTTAGTTTGCTGAATAAATTGGTTGGACCCCCTTTTTCATGCATTGGTTTTCAAATAGTTTGGTATGGATTGGAAAAGAGTAGGAAAGTTCATGCTTAAGTGGTAAAGAGAGCTTGTTTTTGACTGTGGCCTATGCTTTGTCATGCCATGCTTGATATATTATTTTGGCTTTATACTTAGTATTCTTTTCTGTAGCATGACATGTTATAAGCAATTGAGATTGCTTAATGTGCCTTGGAAGGATCATGCGTTGTTTTAGCATATTAAAGCATAGTATTGTGGTATTCTCCCTTGATGCTTTATTTGGGTTGACTTGGCACATGCTCACACCATGTTATGACTATCCCAAGTCACCATAGCCTTGATGATCCTTTAGTTTTCAACTTGTAGTATCACTTTATGCTTTGATCAATGATGTTTCATCGCTCTGCATGATTATGGCCATTATTGCTCTCTTAGTTTGTCGCTCCCAGTCTTTTGCTAGCCTCCGTAACCAAGTATGAGTTCCACTCATGCATCCAACTCCTTAAACCAAGTTATTCCAAAGATTCCACCATACCTACCTATTAGCAACTGCTATTCCAAGTATATTCATGTTTTTTTACCTTCCAAATTAAACTTGTTATGTGAAAATTAGTGATTAAAGCTCTCACGAACTTGATGGCACACTTTACTTTTCTTGCTTTTAATAAACTTGAACCATTGGGTCCTTCTTTGTTGCATATATGCTTGTGCTTTATAAGTTGAAATTAGCAGAACCATGCATCATGGGGAACGCTTTCAACATTACACTTGTACTTTGTACCCCGTTGATATTATGTTCTTTTGCTGATGGATCCCGATGATGTGAAATAAAAGTGGAACTTGTAAGATCATGGAGTTTGTATGTGTGTTAGAGAAACACCTGGGCCGCTAGCCTAAGCCATGCCTAATTATGGTGGAAACTTGCAGCATCACCATAATGAGCACTCTATGAAGCATCCTCAATAAAAACCTATGCAAATAGCAATTAAAAAGATCGCTGAGATGCTCATTGTCTACTTGCCTTGTCATTTTGATTATGGGATAGCTCCTGTATCATGTGCAAGGGGTACCCCGTTGACGGTTCTTTATGATACATATGTACTTACAATGACAATAGCTTACTTGGGACTAAAGTTGAGTACCATGAGGTTCGGTCTTCGTAAGTAAGGGGCATGAGATTTTAGCTTATAACTTGTCAAGCGTATCCTCTTAGTTGTGTCACTTTACCCTTAATCACCTTAAAGATGCTTATGATAGGGGTAATGAGAGCTGAAAGCTATAAGTACCATAATTTTTGGAAGCTCTTTATGAGACTTGAATCCCTACTTCCTTCTATGAAGGCTTTTCTTCCACCATTACATCGAGTCTCCACCTTCTACCTTTATGCACCTACTTTGAGAGCATAGTGGCCATTCTTAGTTCTATGTGCATTGTCCCAAGACTAGTTGATTGATGCATAACTTGATATTTCTTGTTTTAAACTATTTGTATCTAGTCACTCTTATGAACTTTGAAGGTGTCCTATGCATTTATATTTGCTACTCTATGAGGGACAAGATGAATACTATTATGCTATGTTTTATTTATGTGAAACAAACAAATGTCTTGCAAAGCATTGTTATTCAAGGATCTTTTGTTTGTGCCTTTTCATGTTGCAACATAGTTTCTTTGTCTTATTGCTAGAACTTTGTCTTTCATGCTATGATTGAAGTACTATGATCCCAGCTTGGAATGTTCTACAAATACTTTGATCAAGTTTATGATGGTGCATGTCACCTCAAAAATTATTCTTTCTTTTTTATCACTTACCTACTCGAGGACGAGCAGGAGTTAAGCTTGGGGATGTTGATACATTGCAAATGTATCTATAATTTTTGATGTTCCATGCTTGGTTTTATCTACTTTCTTGTGTTTTGTCCACACTTTGGAGTACTTTTCATATGATTTCTTGGACTAACCTATTAACAAGAGCCACGGTGCCAGCTGCCTGTTTTCTGCTGTTTTTGGTTCTAGGAAGTCAGAAAATGAATATTCTCGGAATTGGACGGGACAAAAGCTAAAGTTCCTTTTTTACCAGGGGGACACTTGGAGCCAGAATACGAGACGGAGAATGGCCAGAGGGCGGCCACACCACCTGGCCGCACGGCCAAGCTTGGCCCGCGCCAGGGGGTGGTGTGGCCAGCCCAAGAACCCCCTCGGCCTCTCCTTCCGCCTATAAGATGCCTCCCGATGCATAAACCCTAAACCGTCAATCAGAAATCCACGAAAAGTTCCACAGCGCCACCTCCACCGAAGGGGAGATTCGGGGGACAGAAAGTCTCTGTTCCGGCACCCAGCCGGGACGGGGAAGTGCCCTCGGAGCCATCTCCATCGACCTCCACCACCATCTCCATCGCCATTGATGATTCCCATGATGAGGACGACGTAGTTCTTCCTCGAGGCTAAGGGTTCTACCGGTAGCTATGTGTTCATCTCTCTCTATGCATGATCTTATTGAGATCATGAGCTTGTAATCTATAGATCTACCTTGCTATTCAAGTGCTTTAATATATCTCTGCTCTCCCCATGTGTGTGAAAGTGACAGCGTGCACACCAAGGTGGCACTTAGGCTAGAGATTACAAATACTTGTTATGAGTTATATTTGGAGTTGGATGTCTTTATGAAATTGTGGTGTTTGTTGGAACCATCTAGTGCTCAAGGTGATAGTGTGGGGTTATCTAGATGGGAAAGGCTTACTTTGAGGTGTGCTGTTATAGCCCTACCATGGATTAGAGTGTCCAACCGGAGAGTAGTATCATAAAGAGAAGATATTTATATGAGAGTGTTCACTAGTGAAAGTATGATCCCTAGGCCTTGTTTCTAAGCATTTAAACACCGTTTGCTACTAGATCTGTTACATGTTTGCTTGCTGCTATATTTATTTCAGTTTTCCTTTAGTCTTTTTCCACGTCAACCACATGCCATCAAGCTATTTTCTAGCACCGTTAGCACTTATAATTATATATACCACTTGTATTTCACTATCTCTTTGCCGAACTAGTGCACCTATACACCTGACAAGTGTATAGGGTGTGTTGGGGACACAAGAGACTTCTTGTATCTTGATTGCAGGGTTGCTTGAGAGGGATACCTTTGACCACTTCCTCCCTGAGTTCGATAAACCTTGGGTGATCCACTTAAGGGAAAACTTGCTACTATTCTACAAACCTCTACACTTGAAGGCCCAACAACTGTCTACAAGAATAGAAGTGCGTAGACATCACTCCTCTCACGCACCCTCAGCAGGGCCGTAATGGAGGAGATCCTTCACCATGAGCCATGCTGTTGGGCAACGCACAGAGCCAGGCCAAAAAAAAATTTCTGATCCAGCAAGGTCTCCTGTGAGCCACCCCAAGATCCGGCCAAAGTCAAAGGCAATAGTTCGTACCTCTCGATGTGCACGTGTGGAAGTTGAGGAAGCACGTCGAAGTGGTGCCGTACGTTCCCCTCTTCTCGTCCGGCTCTAACGAACTTCTCGATCTTAGGACCACCTCGTTGCTGGGTTGCTCCTCCTCCTTCTGCCTCCAACTTCTCCGCCTAATACGCCGCTGACGAGCACCACAGATGTGGTGCCTTTGCTGTATCACATACGTACAATGTGGAAAAGTAGCAAGTGAGATGCTAGTCTCGGTCTTGTCGCCGTGGGATAGGAAGGTGGTTGCCAAGTCTAGCGAAAACCTAGGAAGAAGCACTAGATTTGATTGTCTTGTCTGCAGCTACCCACCTTCCTTTACATAGGCTAGTAGGTGAGGGCACACAAAACTTGTGTCCCTCGGTCCTAAACCCTAGCCCTAGTCAAAGTGGGTCCAACCCATTGACATGTGTCCCTGTCGGTACAAGTCCAACTTGCCGTCTTGTGATAGTAGGATCAACATCCGCCTAGTCCCACTCTCTTAAGTGTGTGATCCCGCATGATTATGGTAAGCCAAACACAACTCAGTAATCATTCAGTCAGAGCTGTAGCTTAGTGACTTTCTAACTAGAGCCGATAATTGTAGAGGCATCAAGCAAGACTTGCCGACTCCCAGTTTGTTCAAGTGCCCTCAATGTGATGTTCTGTCCAAGTACCTTTGCCTCACGATATTGGTGAGAAACCATAGGAGAGATTCCGTCATCCCAGTGCTGGTTTACTCTCTTCTCGTTGAAGTGATAACCGATTCCCTCCCACTTCACTAAGTCGGACTACCTCAATCAACACTTGATTGAGTAGCGCATGGCCATGTTTTTGAATCATATCACATGAGAGGCCCTAGAGAATATATCTCTGAGATGGAGGGAAAATTCCATCTTGGCTGATCCATGTCATGCAACTTTCTTCGAAGTCGGCCCAAGACCACCTTTATGACTCCCAGTTACGGTGAACGATAGATGGAGTCAAAGCCAGCTTTTCCACAACTCGGACCATGCGATCACCTCAGGTCTAAGGATTCCATTGTGTTAGCCGGAGCATATGACGGTGTGCTCACCTCCTACTAACCTTTGGATTGGTCCAGCTACCGTATCCCTTCCAACTAGCCAATGCAAGGCGGATAGCATCTCCATGCTCATGACACGTGAAACATTGCCATGTTCCAACTTACAAATTAGTCTCGGCGGTGGTTTTCCCTCCCAACCTCAAACAAGTAAGGACAAACTGGCTAGAGCTAGATGCAAGTATGTGGTTCCACACCTGGAACAATTGCAGTGACACATACAACTAGCTCTAAGCCGGATACTGGGTTACAAATGCAAGGCGGAATGTGAGCCTCTAGGGCATCATTCCTAATAGTATCCCACTTGCACTAGAGTCGAACACTCAGGCATATCCAGGCCTTAGGCATCTCATGACCATCTCTCTTATGTGTGCCTCAAACTTAGGTTGTGGAAGCAGCATGGTCAACCGTGTTGGGGATATGCCCTAGAGGCAATCATGTATGATGATATTCCAGTGTATTCATGAGGTTATGGTCCATGTATGAACTGCTGATATGTATCATCGAATATGTGATTTGATTGTGGAACTACATATTCATGTTGTTCATACTAATTGTCCTTGGTCATTGAGGTTGTGCCGGACACACAACTTGGACCAATGTGAAAGTCGGCAGATGACTAGGTTCCACTTGTCATGGGCATGGAGATGCTATTCCGACTTACACGGATTCGGCTAAAGAGTTTAGCGACTCGGACTGACCCATATTGAGATGCAACGAACAAGTCGTCATTTGCATGTCTCAATCAATGTAATCCTTAGAACTAAGGTTATTGCACAATCCGAGTTGAGGATCTTCGACTTAGGTTCTGTCAAACGCTGTTCCGTCACTGGGCAGTTATAAAGGCGGAGTTCGGGTCGACTGAGAATCAAGCTGCGTGATGTGAATAACCAAGACAGGATTTTGCCCCTCCATCTGGAGAGATATTCTCTGGGCCCTCTCGGAAGATATGATTCAGAAAGCATGGCCATGCGCGTCATGGTTAAGTGTTAACCGAGGCAGCCGACTAAGAGTTAGTCGAATGAATCACTTATCTCGGATCGAGAAAGAGAGTCGGACTATTTAAGGGATGACGATCATTCGCCTATAGTCCGACAAGGTATATCGTGAGGCAAAAGGGACTCAGACGAAAGTCGCATTGGAAAGGTATGTCGTCATGACTTATTGGTACTTGGGAGTTGGCACGTTCTGCTAGGATCCGCTACCAACTGATTGATCATGAGTGAGACTCGGAATCATGTTCGGGTTACCATGAGCCTGTCGGGTCACATACTTAAGAGCGGGAGCAAGTTTGGGTTAGACCCAAACAAGAAACCTATTTGGGTTGGACCCAAATAGAGACATGAACTTAGTAAGCAATTGAGACTTGAAGTGGCTAATATAGGCCTTTTTAGTGAATGGGCCACAAGTGAGTGGAGCCCACTTTCACTCCCTATATAAGCTAGGGTGTAGGTGCTTAGAGCACAAGGTTAGGTCACTCCATGTGTTGGAAACCCTAGCCCCAGTCCGTCCTATCGCCACCGTACCGGACCTAGCAGTCCATCGCCGGTGCTCCTCCTCGTACATGTGGATATCGGCGGAGGTGCTATACGTTCAGCACTTTGACGATCGTGAAGAAAGAACGGATCGTGGATCGTGGAACCGGAACGGATCGCGAGGACTGCACTACATCAATTGACGTGCTTCATCAATTCCGCAACTGCGCCTCTAGTGGTAATCCTCGTGGCCTTCTACCTGAGATGGATCTTGGGATCACCGCGTAGGGAAAAGTTTTGCTTATCTCTACGTGGCCCAACAGTGGTATCAGAGCGCTAGCCTCTGGTTTTAGGCTCGAGATCGCGCATATGTGATATGCGGTTGGCGTTAGATTGGATCTAATTGCAGTTTTGGTGGTCGATCTATGAGATAGATCAGTTTTGTACCAAGTTGATTGGATCAACTGTACTCGGGGGAATGGATGATCTGGTTTCCGTGATCTAACTACTAAGGTCGTGGAACGACATACCCTTACCGGTCGGTTTCCGCCATCGGGGTAGACTGTGACACATAAACCCGGATGCGGTGATCAAAGATCAAAGGGTTTGATCGAATCGGAGTCCGGACCTTGTTGGGCATGGTACGGTCAATGAAGAGTCGGACAGATCTGCCTTTATCATTTTGGGGTTATTGTCTAGAAACTATAGCGTTCACACTAAACAGAGTACCATCAAAGCCGGTACAGAAGACACCGCATGAGATGTGGACTGGCAAGAAGCCAAGTTTGTCTTTTCTTAAGATTTGGGGTTGTGAAGCTTTTGTCAAGCGACTTTAGCCGGACAAGCTTACAGCTAAGTCGGATAAGTGTATTTTCATGGGATATCCGAGGGAAACCTTGGGTTACTACTTCTACAACCGAGAAGAGGGCAAAGTGTTTGTCGCTCGAAATAGTGTCTTCCTTGAGAAAGAGTTTCTCAGTCAGGGAGTCAGTGGGAGTACGGTGCATCTCGAAGAAATTCGAGAGATGCCGGCTAGCAGCGAGTCGGCAAAAGCCTTAGAGGTTGAGCCAGACGTGGTACCTAAGCCGGAAACTGCACCGACACTGCGAAGATCGGCTAGATTGCGAAGTGTTCGTGATGTGATGATGTTGGACAGTGATGAGCCGACAACTTATTCGGAAGCGATGGTGGGTTCTGATTCTGAGCCATGGCTTGGAGCCATGAGATCCGAATTAAAGTCCATGGATGAAAATCAAGTTTGGAACTTGGTTGATCTGCCAGACGGTGCAAGACCTGTTGAGTGCAAATGGGTCTTTAAGAAGAAAACTGATATGGGTGGAAATGTTTCTATCTATAAAGCACGGCTTGTCGCGAAGGGGTTCCGACAAGTTCAAAGAGTTGACTACGATGAGACTTTCTCTCCTGTAGCGATGCTTAAATCAGTTCGGATCATGTTAGCTATAGCATCCTATTTCGACTATGAGATATGGCAGATGGATGTCAAGACGGCTTTCCTTAATGGAAATTTAACCGAGGACGTGTATATGATACAGCCCGAGGGTTTTGTCGATCCGGATAATGCTGACAAGGTATGCAAACTTCGGAAATCCATTTATGGGTTGAAGCAAGCATCTCGGAGTTGGAACATTCACTTTGATGAGGTAGTCAAATCGTTTGGCTTCATCAAGAGCGATCATGATTTTTGCTTATACAAGAAGTTTAGTGGGAGCAAAGTGAACTTTCTGATCTTATATGTGGATGACATATTACTGATTGGAAATGATGTCCAGATGTTGCAAGAGACCAAGGAATCATTGGAAAGGAGTTTTTCAATGAAAGACTTGGGTGAGGTGACTTACATACTAGGAATCCGGATCTATAGAGACAGATCAAAGCGGCTCATTGGATTGAGTCAGAGTACATATTTGGACAAAGTGTTGAAGAAGTTCAACATGGAATCGTCTAAGAAGGGGTTCTTACCGATGTCCCATGGCGTAAAACTTAGCAAGACTCCGTGTCCTTCGACAACTGATGAGCGAAGTCGGATGAGTGCGATTCCGTATGCTTCTGCAATCGGATCCATCATGTATGCTATGATTTGTACTAGGCCGGATGTTTCCTATGCTCTAAGTGTTGTGAGCAGGTACTAGGCTGATCCTGGAGAAATCCACTGGGCAGCGGCTAAAAATATCCTCAAGTACTTGAGAAGGACTAAGGATATGTTCCTGGTTTATGGAGGTGAGGATGAACTCAGTGTAAAGGGTTACACGGATGCGAGTAATCTCACTGACTCAGATGATTCTCGTTCGCAATCCAGATATGTGTTTATGATAAACGGAGGGGCTGTGAGCTGGAAAAGTTCCAAGCAAGAAACGGTGTCTGCGTCTACGATAGAGGCTGAGTATATTGCTGCCTCGGAGGCGGCAAGGGAAGCCGTTTGGATGACGAATTTCCTCATGGATCTTGGTGTGGTTCAGGGCTCGTCCAATCCGTTAGACGTGTATTGTGACAACAATGGTGCTATTTGCACAAGCCAAGGAACCTAGACAACACCAGAAGAACAAACATATACTCACGCGGTACCACCTTATTCACTAGTTCGTGGATCAAGGTGATATCAAGTTATGCAAAGTACACACGGATGCAAACATTGCGGATCCGTTGATAAAGCCACTTCACAGCCGAAGCATGAGGCGCACCTGAGAGCAATGGGCATTAGATGCCTAGACATGTGATGTCGAAAGATTGACTCTAGTGCAAGTGGGAGACTGTTGGGAATATGCCCTAGAGGCAATCATGTATGATGATATTCCTGTGTATTCATAAGGTTATGGTCCATGTATGAAGTGCTGATATGTATCATCGAATATGTGATTTGATTGTGGAACTACATATTCATGTTGTTCATACTAATTGTCCTTGGTCATTGAGGTTGTGCCGGACACACAACTTGGACCAATGTGAAAGTCGGCAGATGACTAGGTTCCACTTGTCATGGGCATGGAGATGCTATTCCGACTTACACGGATTCGGCTAAAGAGTTTAGCGACTCGGACTGACCCATATTGAGATGCAACGAACAAGTCGTCATTTGCATGTCTCAATCAATGTAATCCTTAGAACTAAGGTTATTGCACAATCCGAGTTGAGGATCTTCGACTTAGGTTCTGTCAAACGCTGTTCCGTCACTGGGCAGTTATAAAGGCGGAGTTCGGGTCGACTGAGAATCAAGCTGCGTGATGTGAATAACCAAGACGGGATTTTGCCCCTCCATCTGGAGAGATATTCTCTGGGCCCTCTCGGAAGATATGATTCAGAAAGCATGGCCATGCACATCATGGTTAAGTGTTAACCGAGGCAGCCGACTAAGAGTTAGTCGGATGAATCACTTATCTCGGATCGAGAAAGAGAGTCAGACTATTTAAGGGATGACGATCATTCGCCTATAGTCCGACAAGGTATATCGTGAGGCAAAAGGGACTCAGACGAAAATCGCATTGGAAAGGTATGTCGTCATGACTTATTGGTACTTGGGAGTTGGCACGTTCTTCTAGGATCCGCTACCAACTGATCGATCACGAGTGAGACTCGGAATCGTGTCCGGGTTACCATGAGCCTGTCGGGTCACACACTTAAGAGCGGGAGCAAGTTTGGGTTAGACCCAAACAGGAAACCTATTTGGGTTGGACCGAAATAGAGACATGGACTTAGTAAGCAAGTGAGACTTGCAGTGGCTAATATAGGCCTTTTTAGTGAATGGGCCACAAGTGAGTGGAGCCCACTTTTACTCCCTATATAAGTTGGGGCGCAGGTGCTTAGAGCACAAGGTTAGGTCACTCCATGTGTTGGAAACCCTAGCCCCAGTCCGTCTTGTCGCCACCATACCAGACCTAGCAGTCCATCGCCAGCGCTCCTCCTCGTACGTGTGGATACCGGCGGAGGTGCTGTACGTTTAGCACTTTGACGATCGTGAAGAAAGAACGGATCGTGGATCGTGGAACCGGAACGGATTGCGAGGACTGCACTGCATCAAGTGACGTGCTTCATCAATTCCGCAACTGAGCGTCTAGTGGTAATCCTCGTGGCCTTCTACCTGAGCTGGATCTTGGGATCACCGCATAGGGAAAAGTTTTGTTTATCTCTACGTGGCCCAACAAACCGGTCTGCAATATTTGCATCCGTGTGTACCTTTCATAGTTTATTTCCTCCGCGATCAACGAACTGCCGAATTAGTTGAAATTTCCTGAGTATGTGCTTATTATTCTAGTGTGCTCGTGGCTCCTTTGCTTGTGCAATAGCACCAGTATTGTTACAGTACACGTCTAATGGACTGGACAAGCCCGGAACAACCCCGAGTTCAATTAGAAAATTTCTGATCCAAACCCCTTCTTTTGCTGCCTTTTCAAGCCATATTCTTTGTTGTTATAGTACTGCACTTGCTTTATAGAAGAAACATTCATGTCACTTGGAAAATTGAGATTGTCTCTTTATCTAGTACTTTTTGGAAACTCCCCTAGCAACATTGTTTACCATGCTAAGATGCACCAATCTACCTAGTATGGGAAAATTATCATACCCCATGATGTGGATATGGTCATGACCTTGGTTGTTCAGCTTGAAACCTGTTCATGCATGGTAGGCCAATTCTGTGAAGTAGTTTTTTCAAAAGTTCTCAAATATCATGTTTATCATTATTCATGGCAGGCGATACACGTAAAAGGACACTATGTATAAGTCAATTTTTGTTCTTTTTTATTTTCTTCTATTGTTTTCATAACAGGGTCAACTTTGTTGGCATGCTAATTATGAGTAAGAAGTTGAATCTTTTAAAACTCCATGTCATTATCGTATATTGGTTGCTTGGTGATGGTACCTTGAAAGGCCTTTAGTAAAATTATAAGAGCAATGTACCACTTACTTGTAGTTAAAATTAACTTGACCTAATTTCGATAAATCTACATAAAGTAATTTAAGCTAGGGAGCTTGAAAATTCTTAAAAGTTGGGAATGGTAAGAAAAACATGCATGGTCCAGTATGTCCAAAAACATGGGCTTTGGGGCATTCTGAGTCATGTTTTTCAAACTTTCTTACAGAAAAACATCACCAATATATCGTCACTATGAAAATAGAAAACATGTTCTCTTACTTGTTGGAAACTCCCACGGCCAACATTTCTTACTATGCCAAGAGGCACCTATCTACCATATTAATGTGGGAACTGTATCATAAACTATGATGTTGAAATGGCCATGACCTTGGTCATTTGGGTTGAAACCCAAGAATAATGTTTCATACATGGTGGGACAATGTTGTGAAGCTGTGTTTTCAAAAGTTATCAAAATCCCGCGGTTTTCGCGTTCATGGAAGTTAGCACACATGGTGTGATAGGACGCCATACGTAAATTTTTTATTTTTTATTTGATGTGATTGATTTAAAAATGTATTCAAAATGGTCAAGATGCATACTCTTATGAAGGAAGTTAAACATGTCAAAACTCCTAATGGTTTGTGATATATTGACTTCCTGATGGGTTCCTCCAAAAAGTTTTTAGAGAACTTAATTTAAAAGTAATCTACAATTAACTTACTTCTAGTTTAATTAATTTGATTGAGCTAATTCTTATAAATCGACATAAAGTCATTCAAGTGGGTGGAGTTTGTTGGGAAGTTTGAAAACTCATAAAACTTGGGAAGTGTAAGTTAAGCATGGTCTGCTATGTATTTAAACTGGGCTTGTGGCATTCTCCATATTCTTTGGACTTTTTTTACACAAAAGAACATACCTGTCATCCTTTGGAAATTTGAAAACTATTTTTCCTAATAGTTCAAAACTCCCACTAGCGATAGCGTTTATTACAAGAAGATGCACCCATCTATCAGATGTCGGAAATGTATCATAAACTATGATGTCTATATGGTCATTACCTTGTTCGTTCGGGTCAAAACCAAGAATGTTCATACATCATAGGGCAATATTATGAAGCAGCCAGAGCAGTTTTTTCTTTTCGAAAGCTATCAAAACACATGTTTCTCATTTTTCAAGGGAAGCAATACACATAATAGAACAACATGAGAAAGTATTTTGTTTTTTCTTTGTTTTATTTGCATGTTTTCAAAACGTGACCGAATTCGTCAACATGCAGATTCTTAGCACGAAGTTAGTTGCATTTTTCAAAACTCTCAGTGGTGCTTAATATATTGACATCGTGGGTAGCTTTAGACGACATTTGAAAAATTCAATATGAATCTATCACACTTACTTTGAGTTCAAATTTGACCTAATATTTTTAAACTAACATATAGTCATTTAAGTGGGCGCAGTTAGCTAGGGAAGTGTAATACCTCGGACCCTACGCTCTAAGCAACAAGCCAAGATAAACCCAAAGTGCATAAAGTGTCCTACCACGGAGGCCCAAGGGCCACACACATGTAGGCCCTGTCTGAGCGGAGCAGGGCACGGTACCGGCCAACCACCTTGTCCACTTTGCAAGAACATTGTATCAAGTGCGAGCGGCATAGTCGACAGATATGCGATCAAGACATACACAAGTGTGTGTCCACGACATACAATAGTACATCAGAGACAAACAATCTAAAATAATAGAAATAGAAATATTCAACACCATATGAAAAAAATCCAATTATCCTAGATAGAGATAATACTTTAGGATACATCCTCATACATCACACATCAGAGTATCAAGTGGAAGCGGAAAACAAGATCCAAGTACGGACAAGAAGAAAATTGGCATAAGATGCCTCTGAAATAAGCACATCCTGCCCACAGATCTCACGAATCTCCATCCCCAGAATCGCTAGAACTGACGGTCATTGCCACCATCATCAGTATCCTCGACCCAGTAACCATCATGTGAGTAAACCTGTCCAGCTGAACAATATTTATCATGTGAGACCCTAGGGGTACTCAGTAAGTCTTAATGCATCTAAAGGGAACAACCTGGGGGTGACGCAATTGCAGCGAAATATAATATCTAAATAGTTCTATAGAGACACAGTACAACATCTGCCCAACCAGAGATGGACGGACGCTCGGTAACTAGAAGCAACAGTTATTTAAGTAACATAAATAAACATCGCTCGCCCTCCTTCTCACTTATCGATGAGAAGGCGGAAGAACATCCCATCTGTTGACAATTTTATTAACTATTCCATGAGTGTTACACTATTTACTAGTGATGTCAAATTAAAGGTGGTACTTTAGTTATAGTTATCTATGATCAAGAAATTGTGCTCCAAGTCCTCCATAACAGCGGACATGGCTTTTAGAAAGATTTACCCTGCAGGGATGCATAAATAGCAACACACGCACGATCAACCTCGGGAAGGACCAAATAAAATCTAACGAGGCCTCACGACAAAGCATTCACAAGATTCATAAGTGATTTTAGGGGCTACCCCAATAAGCTACCCACAACAAAGTTGGCCGGCTCCGAGACGGACCCAGGATTTATGCTAATGGTGGTAAAAGACTGGGAACCCGAAAGTGTGTCTATACTTGTCTATACCGCATAAACACTACGCATTTCTAAACAGTACTGGCGCTCCATGCACAATCGTAAATAAAGCAGTAAAGCATGATATAAGTACATGATAGTAATAAACCCCCAAACTAGTTTGTGGCCCCAATAAATAAAGTGCGAATCAAGCTCATGCTAAGGGGATTCATGGTCCCACACGCAGATAGTGCGACAGTCAAGGAACACGAATCAAGTACTCGGGGTCCTAGGGACACACGTGAGCATGGAAGAACCAAATAATAGTTATTGCCCGCCGGTGCCTCTTTCTTTAGTTATCCTATTACTACTCAGTTTAAGTTGTTTAGGTACCTCGTTATCCAAAGACTCTCACAAATCCTACACATGTAATTCTACGACTCGCGTGGCTCAAACAACTCCTGTAGTAATAGCTCATAGGATGGAGGTACAAGTTTCGGTGGGGTTTAAAAGTAAAGTCTATGTAGTACATGGGATTCCAATTTAATGCAATTGTGACTCAATGATGCAAGAATAAGATAGAAGTATATGTGCTATATGTATGCAAGCGTGTAGAAAGCCTTGCTTGTTAAATCAGTAGTGGGGTAACCGGGGTCCAGGTAGTACGCTTGGTTCTCTTGGTAGTTCCCTTGCTCAACATTTGTCCAGAAAAGCCAAACACACAAAGGTCCATAATAAATAAAATGCACAATCATATAAATATATTCGATAAGCAAACAAGGTATGCCATGATGGAATGATGCACAAATGTGGGTATAATATAGCATCGCATGGGTGGGGTGTGGGCTATAAGAATAAAGCATTTTATTAGTTGTTTAGTCATATTCCACTCCCATAAACATTGTTGTATTCATTATATTTATATGATGCATGATTCAGTTCATATCCTGTAATGCATAATCATAACGGGCTCATCGCGCTGATCGATTTAGACATATTATTTGTCTAATTTGGAGTTACGAAATTAAAGTTATGAATTAATTAAGGAATAGACATTTATTAGCATTTACATAATTTTAAAATTATTGATTGCTCAAAAATTATTTTGAGTGGCATAATGGAATTTCTAGAATTTTGTCTGGTAAGAAAGCATATATCATTTGTATTATTTAGAAATATGAATTTGAAATAATATTTAAATGCAAATTAATTCAAAAGGGATCAAAAGTAAAAGGTTTGACTATTTTAAATTAGTTTTGGCATGATTGGAATTTACATTTGAATTCACATTTAAAAATAAACACATTTCATATTAAACTTTTATTCAAATTTGAATTTATTTTAAAGTTATGAATCTATTTGTATTTAAACAGAATATAAAAACTGATTTGAATTTGGGTTTAAATTTGAGCCAAGATTTTTATTACTTAGGGCCAGCTATCCACAGAGACTGACGAGGGGGCCCAGGTTACTGCGGGGCCACACGCGCGGGGGGCTAGTGGGTGCGTGACACGTGCGCACGCCCTTGGTGCGGTTGGAGTTTTCCTGAACTCCGGGTACCTTTTCATAAAAACCACGACCGTGTCTGGGTTCTGTGTGTGAAAGGTGGGGCTACAGGGGATTGCTGGTTGAGGTTTCAAAAAGGGGAGGGCCTAATTGCAAATTGTGAATGATAGCACTTTCTCAAAACTGTCCACGACTTCCGGCGACGATGTCAACACAACGGCGGGGCAAAACGGGTGGACGCCAAAACGAAAGTTGTAGAGGGGACCTTGGGCTACAAGTTTCATTCATTAAGTTTTGCCGGAGGTGGACCGTAAGAGCAACTGCAACAGCCACGTTAAAACCATACGCTGTAAAAACAACCGATGATATAGCACGCGTCAGTTTTTCCTCCTCCAGCAGAGGCGCGATAATCGTGCGCGCTGTAAAAAATTCCGGATCGTGTTAATTTTTCCACCTGCACGTCCCAAATTTGGTGCCCGGCCACCAGCACGTGCTATCGCTCTCTCTCGTGCGCGAACGCCCAACCGCCACTGAAAAGTCCCCCGCTCGTTTGCTGCTCCATTTCGCACATGCGATTCCACCGGCGCTGTCACTTCGATTCGCCACCGCTGCCGCCCATCCGCGTGCAAGAGCTACAAATTTGCTGCCACGCCTCCCCGGATCTTCCCCGAGCTCGCCACGGCGGGAATCAATACGATTTGGCAGCGTCGCGCGTCCTTTTGCGCCACCAAACAAACCACCGGTGCCGCCCATCGGCCAACTTAGACCTGCCTCGGCGGCCGCGGATCCGCGCTGACCTCCGCAACCGCCATGTCCTCCTCGAACCGGGAAGCTACTTGGTGCACGCCTTTTCGCCGCTGCAAGGTACGTATCTCCACCGACGCGCCATTTGTTCTCCAAATTTTATTTTAGTTTCGGTAGACAAAGTGAAGGTCCACAAGTGGAGTTTGAAGCAAATGGACGCACATACAACTATGGCTGTTATCTTGCCGATGGCATCTACCCAAGGTGGCAAACTTTCGTGAAGCCGGTTCACAAACCCGAAGGTAAGAAAGAAAAGGATTTCCATGCCGCACAAGAGGCGGCTAGGAAAGATGTGGAGAGAACCTTTGGGATTTTGCAAGGCCAATTTGCTATTGTGAGAGGACCGGCTAGATTTTGGGACTAAGAATGCCTTAGGTACATCATGATCACTTGTGTCATCATGCATAACAAGATCATAGAGGATGATCGTGGCAAATATGTAGATCGCAGCCACCACTATGACTTGATGGGGATTCCCATGCAAGTGCATAGGAGAGAGCATAGGGTGGCGCATTTCATTGCCTCATATCATGCCATTCGCGACAACGAGATCCATGATAATCTACAAAAAGATCTCATCGAGGAGTGGTGGAAATGGTTTGGAGCACAACGTTGAGCCCTCCTTTTATTTGTTGTTTGTTGTAGTGTTGGTGAAAAAATTATTGTATTTGTTGCTGAACAATTCCTATATTTGTTGTATTATTTATGTACCATTTGGTTGTGTTGTAATAATAACTAGACATTTTTTTGTTGAATTTATTTGGGTTTGTTTGATCTTCTTCATCACATAGTTCATTGTGAAACCTGTTTGCGCCGGCACCCGCGTGCCTACTGGGGGGGCTGTTTTGTGCTCTATTCTCGCGCGCCTATTTTAGCGCATCTGCCAGAGGAGAAACACCGCACACTCGCTAAAATGGGACCACGCGTGCTTCATAGCACTTGCACCTAGTTTTAGCGCGGCTATTGGAGTTTCTCTAATGCTCAGGAAACTTCGAGGAACAGAGGGAGAACTAGGGTTTAGAGACTTTGCGGCGGCGGAGCACATCGCCGACGGGAGCCAGAATCTGGCGGTGCTAGGTACGGTGGGTTTACGGGGGGGGGGGGGGGGGGGGGGAAGGGGGCTGCGACGTGGTACTCAACTTGTCCGGTTCCCACCGGATTTAGGGAGGAGGGAGGTCGGAGATGGGGATGACGATGGTGACTACGGAGGTGGCGTGTGGCTTTGGATGAGGAAGGAGCCCTGAGCGGGCACATCTCTTCATGGCAGGCTGGATCAACGCAGAAGTTCATGACGATGCTTCCCCGTGACTCCACGAACACCGACGAGGTCGGAAGGGACGACACGGAGCCCTACCTGGTGGCGGCCATGGTGCGGTTCAGAGGAGGGGCAAAAACAAGGGTAGGCTAGGGTTGCATGCTGGCTCGATGTGGGAAGATATGGGCGGAGGTCACATTCCTTGGAGTGCGTGCTGACTCGATAGACGGGACAAACCGGCTACCTACTCCGCCATCCGCTCTGCAGAGAGGAGGCAGTCGATGGAGGGGACGAAGCACAGTAACAACGTGTCTAGCTACTGCCAAGGGGTATGGGCCACGGGGAGAGAAGCAATGGGATTGCCCAGGGAGAGGGGAGGAGACCTAGGTGGACTGGTGTACTTCTGGTGTGCTGCGCCTGAGGCTTTCTCGGTAGGCTATCGCAGCTGGATAAGGCCTCTCCCCTCTTTCTATTTGTTTGTGTTTTAGTTTGTTTGTTTGAATTCGAACGAGTTTCTAATTTTAAAACTTTTTAACTTAACACGATTTTTTAAACAGAAGGATTTTGACAAAGACAAGAGACAACAAGAATCAAGTCAAACCAAGAAGAGGCAAAGATGGAAAAGAGAGGATCTATTTAGGTTTGATTTGAATTTGGCCAAACTTGTTTGAATTCAAATCAAACAAGTTCTTCACAAAAACAAGATGAACTCAATAGAAGAAGGGGATGGAAATGTATGTATGGACCATGCATGGTTATCAATGCCCCATCTATAATTTTAAAAACAACTATAATTTCATATGGGCACTTATCCATGCATGCATTCAAATTGGAATAAAGGCCATACCAAAATATGCAAGATTACTTCTCATATGGAATGGATGTAAATAAGCATAATTGAATATAAAGGGGCAAAGCTAGTATGTGGTTCCACTAGATGATTATTTAGCCTCTTATATATTCAAACATGCTCACATACCCAAATCAAACCATATAGAAGATATAAAAGGTATTCTACTCACATAACATGCAAAGGTGGCTATGAGGCTCCACATACTCAATATTTTGAAAACAACATATGATACATACAGGAGCATGTAGAATTAGAAGTGGATCCATCCCATAACATATGAGCTAGATTTAAATACCAATATAAATGCATGGGCTCATATAGAATTAAGATGGTGGGAATTATGGGTGGAACCAAAGAAAGGTGGTGGAGTTTGAAAAGATATGCCTCTAACTCAACTTGGGCACCAAACAATATATTAAGAACCAACTACGATATATCAAGAGGCAATACAATTAATAAGCAAATGCATTATGTAGGGAAGAACCAAATGAAAGGGGTTTTATATGATGCTCAAATGCAATGTGGCATGGTGACATGAGTATGATATAATGGTGATGCAATAATGATATGTAGGAAGTAGCATTATATATACTAAACCAATTGGCATTACAATTGTTAGACAATTGGGATGCTACAACTCTCCCCCACTAAACAAGAATCTCGCCCCGATATTCCTAGGAAAAAGAAAAAGACATAAGGAGAGGCGGGTGTTTGGAACGAAGGTGATCCTCACGTTCCCAAGTTGATTTAGCAATGGAATGGTGCGACCACTACACCTTGCAAAACTTTCTAGACTCTTGAAAAGAAAGGACTTCAAGCATTGAAGGATTGTCGTGAAACAAGGAAGGTAGGATAACATAGATTTGGTGCTCTAGAGAAACAAGATAGATCGATAGGTATTAAAGATCGAAAACTGTAAGTGAAGGTGATTCTTCCTTTTGCCGGAAGAAAAGAACGACTTTGAGAAGTGTTGAACCACTATGAAAATAGCGTTGTTCTTCCCTCATATTTAAGAAATGAAGTTTGGAAAACAATATTGCCTTCAAACAATAGACTCCCTTCATATCAACAGAAAAAGATTCAGGTTAGGAGTTCTCAGATTAGATTCTTTTTTGCAGCGGTAAGAACCAAAGGATCAGGCGATTGAGGTGCACAAATATATCTTCAAGAGAAGGAGGTGATGCTAGTTTGTGGTGGAATCCTCAGAAGAAGTTGAATATTGAAAATCTGGAGTTTATTGTAAAGATGCTTATTGATTTCCTTAATCGTGAGGTTATTGCGATAGATTTTACAATTGATGGTATCGACCATAATTTGCTTTACCAAGAGAAAGGAATTTGACAAAAATTTGTTAGATATATCCTCCATCCATCTTCTTTGACGATGTCGAGCTTCGGTAGGATGAAGAGTATCAGGGGAAGATTTTGCGTTTGTTTCCACCAGATTGTTGAAGATTTTGCTCCAACTTTAAATAGATGAGATCACCAAAAACTGATTATAGATTACGTTCTTGAGAGTACTCTGGAAAAACAAGGACATAAGTAAAAGTCTCAAGAGATAATGGCCACTTCTACTTCCGTGGAATGATTGAAATCGCGTTAATCCACCAATTCAATGTACAAGAGTGAATGATAAGAGTAGTCGGATGGGGATCAGTCCATTGTGCACTGTAACTACCTCGGTGAATTATGCTCTTAGTTACATGCCTGGATGAACGAAAGTGGTTAAAATAGTACGGTGGGGCCCAGGGCCACTCACGGTAGACCTTTCGGCCATCCTAACCACTTTCAGAACATCTGGACAAGAACGAGCGGCGTAATCGGCAGGCGAAGGGATCAACTACATACACAAATGAGTATGTATGCAAGCCACATACAACAGTCCTCAGAGCCATTCCATCTAAAAGAAATAGAAATATTGCAACGCCATACGGAAAGATTCAAATATCCTAGATAGAGATAATAATTTAGGATAGCTCCTCATACAACAAACATCAGAGTATCAGGCGGAAGCGGAAAACAAGATCCGAGTACGGATAAGAAGCAAATCGGCATAAGATGCCACATAAATAAACACATCCCGCCCACAGATCTCACGGATCGCCGTTCCCGGAATCTCTACACCGAATGATCGTTGCCAACATCATCTGTCTCCTCCACCCAGTATCCATCTTGCGAATACACCTGTTCCTCTGAATCAAACAATTTATCGTGTGAGACCCTAGGGGTACTCAACAAGTCTTTATGCCACTAAAGGGGACACAACCTGGGGTGACGCAATTGCAGCAAAAGATAAAGTCTAGCAATTTTATAGATACTCGCTAACCATCCGCCTAACCAATGATAGACGGATGTCCGTGAATTAAGAACAATAGTTATAACAGTATAATTAACGGATCCATCCTCCTCCTCGCTTACCAATGAGGAAGCGGGCAAACAACCCCCATCATCCGTTGGCAGTTTTATTAACCATTCCATGAATATTGTACTATTTACTAGTCAAGTACTTAGTCAAATTAAAAGCGGTACTTTAGGTATACTTGTCTATGATCGAGAAACTGTGCTCCAAGTCGTCCATAACCGCGGACACGGCTTTCAGAAAGATTTACCCTGCAGGGGTGCACGAATAGCAACACACACTCGATCAACCTCGGAAAAACCAACTCAAAACCCAACGAGGCATTCATGACAAAGCAATCACAGGATTCAGAAATATTTCAGGGGGCCACCCCATTAAGCTACCCGCAACGAAGTTGGCCGGCTCCGAGACGGACCCAAGGTTTGCGCCAATGGCTGTAAACGACTGGGAACCCGAAAATGTGACTGGGCTTGTCGATACCGCGAAAACACTCCGCAATTCTTAAAAAGTACAGGTGCTCCTCGCACAATCTTAATAAAACAGTAACATGGCATAAGTACAGGATAGTAATAAAGCCCCAAACTACTTTGTGGCCCCAAGAAATAAGAATGAATCAAGCTCTGGCTCAGGGGGGTCCATAAGGCCTCCCGGATGTGGATAGTGCGAATAGTCAAGGAACAGGAATCAAGTACTCGGGGTCCTACGGGACACAAGTGAGCATGAAAACCAAATAGCAGATATTGCTCACCGGTGCCTCTTTTATTAGTTATCCCATTACTACTCAGGTTATGTTGTTTAGGTACCTCATTATTCATCAGACACTCACATACCCTACTCATGCTTTTCTACGACTCGCATGGCTCAAACAACTCTTGTAGTAATGGCTCATGGGATGGAGGAACAAGCTTCGGTGGGGTTTAAAAGTAAAGGCTATGCAGTACTTGGGATTCAATTTAATGCAATTGCGACTCAATGATGCAAGAATAAGATAGAGGCAATAGGTACTAAATTTATGCAATCATGTGGTAGTGTTTGCCTGGCAGTTCAGTTGAAGCGGGAGATGGATCTGGGTAGTACTCCTGTGATTCCTGGTAATTCTCCTGCTGGGCGTCTATTCGAAGAAGAACCAAACAAACAAGGGCCAACATAAATAAAGTGCACAAGCATATGAATTAAATGCGACAAGCAAACAAGCATGCCATGATGAATGATGCACAATTTACATGGCAGTAAAGTAGCATGGCAAGGGTGAGGTGTGGATACAAGAGTAAAGCATTTTATTAATTATTTACCCAAGTTTTATTGCCATAAACAGTTCAGATTTGCAATAATGACATGATGCATGCTTTAATTCAGAACAAGGACTGCATAGATGGAACGGGCTCGTCGCGCTGATCGATTTAGACATATTATTTGCCAAATTTGGAGTTATAGAATTAAAGTTATTAATTTATTAAGGATAAGGGCATTTTATTGTAATTTTAATCATCTCAAAAATTTAAAGTTTTCAAACATTATTTTGAATAGCATATTTGAATTCCTCACATTTTTCTGTTTCAAAAACATATATCAAATGCCATATTTGGTTAAGAAAATAAAAAAGATAGGACAAATTTGGATGTAAACAATATTCTAAAACTTTTATCTTATTTGGAAATGGTTCGAGGTATTTGTTACTCAGGAAAACCTACACGCAGAGAATGACAAGTGGGGCCACGAGCAGCGGTTCAGTTTTTCCAAAGCGGAGGGGCTTTTCCAGAAAAGGTTATGCTGCAGGGGCCTCGGTTTGCAATTAGTTGTATAACCTCGAGGACCGTTTTGCAAAACAAACTAGATCGTGATCTGGGAGGGTTTTCTCACCGAGGGTTTCCTAGCCCGTGCGACTGGTGGGTGGGGACACGATGAGGTGGCGGCCACGTATCCGGGGACGGTACACACGACCGGAGTTGTTTGTCCACGGCCGGACGGCAGCGCTTGCCGGTCGAGGAGGCCAAACGCGGCACGCAGAGAGCACCAGGGAACGCGTCGTTCCTCGAGGGATAGGCTTGGGCGGCGCAGAGCTCACCGGGTGACCGGAGCAGCGCCGACGTGGGGGGTGCTGTGACGGCGGGGCACGGGTCAGAGTTGAGAGGCATTGCGGAAGAGGCGGAAGCTCGTGGGGTGGCTAGAAGGTAGGGCTAGCTCACCTGGAGACCGAGGGGGTGGACGACAAGGTTGAGGAAGACGGAGGCGGCCGAATTCGTCAGCTGGAGCTCGTTGGCCGAAGGTGAAGAAGACGACCGTAGCGCCAAATTGGAGCTCCTCGGGGCAGGGTGGTGGTCCAGGAAGGTCCAGGATATGTAGGCGCACGTGTTGGAGTCCTCCCCTGGGACGGGGTGGCCTAGCCTGGCGGCGCCGTGGAGATGCTGCTACGGCGGCGATGCAAGGGGAAAAGTGGCGGCGCTGCAAGGGAAGGAGACGAACCTAGGGTTTCTAGGCAGTCCGGGATAAGGAGGAGGCGCGCACGCGCGCGGCGTGAGGGGCTAGCACGGCAGACGATAGGACGACGGCCACCTGCTCCTGCCGTCAGAACCGCAGAGAGAGGAAGCCGCGACAGAGAAGAAGAACAGGGGACGGCGTCAAACGGGGAAGAGGTATGGGCTAGGGGGAAGAAAGAGCGGCCCAGGAGGAAGGAAGGCCGGGCCGGAACTGCGGCTGAGCGACGTCCAGGTAGGTGGGCTGCTGCTGGGCTCTCCTTGTTTATTTCTTTTTATTTAATTAACTGTTTTGATTTTTGTTTTGTTGCAGATTCAAACAAGCCCCAAAAATACCCCTTTTGGAAGCTTTTGCAAATTTGAATTAAAGGGAAAAGGGATGGCTATGGAGTGAGGTGAGGGCTTGGTGGTTGAGCATAAGTTGAGGGTGAGGAAGGCACAAAAGAGAGAGAGAGAGGGGGGTTTTAAAAAAAATCAAAAGAAGATCCCATAAGAACATGCATGATGGAGAAATGGTCTTGTTGGGACAAGGGAATGGTGGAGAGAGGTAGAAAAATCCCACAAAGAAAGATCCACTAAACAAAGAGAAAAACAAAGGAGCTAAAGGTGGTGATGATGGTTGCATGGCCCATGCAAAACATTAAATGCCATGTTTAAATTCTTGTGAAAACACAATAATAACATGGCATTATTCTTATGCATTCCCAAGAAGTGGAATAAAGGCCAAGCAAAATAAATTATAGATGAATCCATCCCAACCCACATGAGCTAGAGTAAATGCCAAAATAAGATAAAAGCCCATGGGTAATTAGGGTGGTGGAATTATAAGGTGATGACAAAGAAAGGTGGTGGAGTTGAATAAAAGATATGCCCCCAACTCAACTTGGGCATCAAGCATTTATCAAGAACCAAATACAATATATCAAGAGCCAAATACAATTAATAATGCATATGAGAGAAGAACCAAAAAGGAAAGGGTTTTATATGATGCTCAAATGCAAGGTGGCATGATGACATGAGCATGATATAATTATGATGCACAATTATATGTAGGAAGTAGCATATATATAGACTAGGCTAGTAGCATTGCAATTATTAGACAATTGGGATGCTACAACTCTCCCCCACTAAACAAGAATCTCGCCCCGAGATTCCTAGGTAAAAGAAACAACACAAGGAGAGGCGGGTGCTCAGAACGAAGGTGACCGTCACGTTCCCAAGTTGATGAACAACAGAAATGGTGCGACCACTACACCTTGCAAAACTTGATGGACTTGTTGCGAGTCTTGCGTTTTGCTTGAGACACAAAGGGTTAGAAGAATTGAAGGATTGTCATGAGACAAGAAGGATAGGATGAACATAGCTCCGATTTTCGAGAAACAAGATAAAAGACTAGAATCACTTGTGAAAGAAATAGAAAGATGATGTATCACAAAGAAAGAAACGACACACCATTAAGATTAAAGATTTACAGATACAAGAGAAGATAAATCTTGTCTTGACGAAAGAAAAAGAGCTACTTTGGAGAAGTTATGCACTACTATGAAAATAACATTGTATCTTCTCTCGGATTTGAAAAATGAAATTCGGAAACAATGTTGCCTTCAAATAATAGCGTTCCTTGATATGAACAGAAAGATTTAGGTTAGGAGTTCTCAGATTAGATCTTTCTTGCGCCGGTAAGAACTAAAGGATCACGTAATTGAGGTGCGCGGATATCACTTCAAGAGAAAAGGGAATGCTAGTTTATGATAGAATCCTTAGAAGAAGTGGAATGTGGGACAATTTGCGATTAATGGCATCAACCATAATTGGCTTTGCCACAGAAAAAGAATTGATGAAACAAAGAGAGAGATAGTTCCCTTCCTTCTTGTTTGGAATGTCGAGCATCGGTAGAAAGACGAGGACAGAAAAGAGTTTGCGTTTGTTTCTACAAGATAATTGAAGATTTTGCTCCGTGTAGAAAGCACGAGATCACCAATAAGAGATTATTGATTACTTTCTTCGAGGGAGCACTCCGGAACAACAAAGACGGAAGTAAAAGTATCAAGGGATAAAGGCCACTTCTATCTTCCGTGGAATGAGTGGAATCACATTAATTCACCATTGCCATGTACAAGAGTGAATCATAAGAGTAGTGGTATGGTAGCTACTCCATCCCGCACTCAAAGCATTACTCTGTACATGAATAAGAAAATCATGCAGCCTAACTACTAAACAGACTGAAGGTATTGACAAGAAGAGCTCATGGAACTCCGTAGGAAAACAAAGATTGATGCAAACGATTCGCCGGATCCAAGATAGATAAGGATGATGATGTTGTCATCATATCAGAAGTAACAAGCCACCGGAAAGATATGAAGGAAGATCACGGAGACCACTGCAAGATTCCACAGATAAAGTAAAAGATAGCACCACTTGAACAGAAGGATTACAAAAGATCTGAAAAAAATCTTCATGGCCGCCGGTGGATTGAGCATAGACGATAGAATGAGAGGGTTTCAAATGATTACTTAACGAGACAGAGGTGAAAAGAACCCCATGTTCTTCTTGAAATGATTGAGAGAGATTTTAGCAGTCTTGAGGAAATCTTCAGCGGAACGACGATGATAACTCGCCAACAAGGAAAAAACTCTGGGTTTGATTGAAGATGGAGGATGGAATTAACAATGGACTTGCTGATTCCAGAATTGAAGCGATCTGTTTAGCAGAATGACATGGTCGAGATAGGTGACTTCAAGAAGCTAGAATTCACACTTTGAGAACTTTGCACACAAGCGGTGTTCTCGAAGCTTGAGAGAAAGAGACATAGATGATCTTCCATGTTCTTCCATTGATATAGAATAAGAAAGCATATCATGACGATATACCACCATTGATTAACAAGATATTCCCAGAATACGAAGTTCAAGAGGCGAGAGAAACGAACAAATGCTCGAAACACTTCCTGAGCTCCTCGCTCTTTGAAAGATCAATATTAAGAGCACGGGATTGTGTTGAAGAAGATGCACTGGCAGAATAGATTATCTGGTCCTTCGGAAGAGAACAGGAAATGCCAACTGGTTCACATCGTCGATTGGATCGCCGGTTACAAAGATAAAGAGATCTTGGATAAGAAACGATGATAGCTCATACCTTAAGAAAATCTATCAGAGGCGAAAAGATGCAATTCCCTTGTACCAAAGAGAATTTTGCAGATATGGAGTTCCAAAAAGATGTGAAGCCTGATAAACAGATGATAGACCACTATAATGCCTTGAGAACTCCGGATTGCCAAAGATACTTGAATATGCATAGATATGATTACGGTGTAACTCAATCACAGGACATAACCACCACCATTTGGAGGATTGTGTCGCTAGTATTGACTATACTCCACTCATGATAAGTGTCATATAGCTTTGCCGATAACCAAAATACGATCACAAGCATCGGATCGACACATGTTATGTATTTAGCCCAGAAGAATTGATGATGAAGTAAAACTCCAGGATTAAGCGCTGGTGACAAAAGAATGAGTTAGCATGGACATGTCGATAAAAGGAAGATACATAATGTTTCACACACGACTGAAGAGGGGTGTGGAAACACAGATGTATCAAAGAAAAGTTTTCCGCATTTTTCGGCATTAAAATACCAATAAATGCACAAAACCACTTATCAGATAGGGATTAGCAACTCCACATTCTGTGAAAACATGCTGGAAGGAAGAACACCCTTAACAAGATGGCACCGGTTAACCAAGAGTAAGATAGATCGCATCGGTTTACAACGAATCAGAATAGATCGCGTCGGTTTACAAAGGCCTGTGTGTATGGAATGTACCCACAGTTGATAACCAAAGGCAGATTGTGATAACATGTCGGATGCAACAGATAGACAAGGAATTCACACACACACCACACACACACAACCTATGGTACTACGAAACCCCGAATACGTGAATCCTAGTTTGAATTTTAGAAGAGGATTGAAAACGTTACACTTCCTTACCAGAAAAAGGGTGGCTAGGTGGGTAAGAAGAAAAATGGAAGCAGTCCTACTCTCACGTTTTGTTTTTCCCTAGTATACATAGCTACCAAAAATATTTGCTAGACTGACAACGACCATTTGGCTGAGACCCTGAAGGGCGGGTTGGCTCTGATACCAATTGTAACTACCTCGGTGAATTACGCTCTTAGTTACATGCCTGGATGAACGAAAGTGGTTAAAATAGTACGGTGGGGCCCACGGCCACTCACGGTAGACCTTTCGGCCGTCCTAACCACTTTCAGAACATCGGGACAAGAACGAGCGGCGTAATCGGCAGGCGAAGGGATCAACTACATACACAAATGAGTATGTATGCAAGCCACATACAACAGTCCTCAGAGCCATTCCATCTAAAAGAAATAGAAATATTGCAACGCCATACGGCAAGATTCAAATATCCTAGATAGAGATAATAATTTAGGATAGCTCCTCATACAACAAACATCAGAGTATCAGACGGAAGCGGAAAACAAGATCCGAGTACGGATAAGAAGCAAAATCGGCATAAGACGCCACATAAATAAACACATCCCGCCCACAGATCTCACGGATCCCCGTTCCCGGAATCTCTACACCGAATGATCGTTGCCAACATCATCTGTCTCCTCCACCCAGTATCCATCTTGCGAATACACATGTTCCTCTGAATCAAACAATTTATCGTGTGAGACCCTAGGGGTACTCAGCAAGTCTTTATGCCACTAAAGGGGACACAACCTGGGGTGATGCAATTGCAGCAAAAGATAAAGTCTAGCAATTCTATAGATACTCGCTAACCATCTGCCTAACCAATGATAGACGGATGTCCGTGAATTAAGAACAATAGTTATAACAGTATAATTAACAGATCCATCCTCCTCCTCGCTTACCAACGAGGAAGCGGACGAACAACCCCCATCATCCGTTGGTAGTTTTATTAACCATTCCATGAATATTGCACTATTTACTAGTCAAGTACTTAGTCAAATTAAAAGCGGTACTTTAGTTATACTTGTCTATGATCGAGAAACTGTGCTCCAAGTCGTCCATAACCGCGGACACGGCTTTCAGAAAGATTTACCCTGCAGGGGTGCACGAATAGAAACACACACTCGATCAACCTCGGAAAAACCAACTCAAAACCCAACGAGGCATTCACGACAAAGCAATCACAGGATTCAGAAATATTTCAGGGGGCCACCCCATTAAGCTACCCGCAACGAAGTTGGCCGGCTCCGAGACGGATCCAAGGTTTGCGCCAATGGCTGTAAACGACTGGGAACCCGAAAATGTGTCTGGGCTTGTCGATACCGCGAAAACACTCCGCAATTCTTAAACAGTATAGGTGCTCCTCGCACAATCTTAATAAAACAGTAACATGGCATAAGTACAGGATAGTAATAAAGCCCCAAACTACTTTGTGGCCCCAAGAAATAAGAATGAATCAAGCTCTGGCTCAGGGGGGTCCATAAGGCCTCCTGGATGTGGATAGTGCGAATAGTGAAGGAACAGGAATCAAGTACTCGGGGTCCTACGGGACACAAGTGAGCATGAAAACCAAATAGCAGATATTGCTCACCGGTGCCTCTTTCATTAGTTATCCCATTACTACTCAGGTTATGTTGTTTAGGTACCTCATTATTCATCAGACACTCACATACCCTACTCATGCTTTTCTACAACTCGCATGGCTCAAACAACTCCTGTAGTAATGGCTCATGGGATGGAGGAACAAGCTTCGGTGGGGTTTAAAAGTAAAGGCTATGCAGTACTTGGGATTCAATTTAATGCAATCGCGACTCAATGATGCAAGAATAAGATAGAGGCAATAGGTACTAAATGTATGCAAGCATGTGGTAGTGCTTGCCTGGCAGTTCAGTTGAAGCGGGAGATGGATCTGGGTAGTACTCCTGTGATTCCTGGTAATTCTCCTGCTGGGCGTCTATTCGAAGAAGAACCAAACAAACAAGGGCCAACATAAATAAAGTGCACAAGCATATGAATTAAATGCGACAAGCAAACAAGCATGCCATGATGAATGATGCACAATTTACATGGCATTAAAGTAGCATGGCAAGGGTGAGGTGTGGATACAAGAGTAAAGCATTTTATTAATTATTTACCCAAGTTTTATTGCCATAAACAGTTCAGATTTGCAATAATGACATGATGCATGCTTTAATTCAGAACAAGGAGTGCATAGATAGAACGGGCTCGTCGCGCTGATCGATTTAGACATATTATTTGCCAAATTTGAGTTACAGAATTAAAGTTATTAATTTATTAAGGATAAGGGCATTTTATTGTAATTTTAATCATCTCGAAAATTTAAAGTTTTCAAACATTATTTTGAATAGCATATTTGAATTCCTCACATTTTTCTGTTTCAAAAACATATATCAAATGCCATATTTGGTTAAGAAAATAAAAAAGATAGGACAAATTTGGATGTAAACAATATTCTGAAACTTTTATCTTATTTGGAAATGGTTCGGGGTATTTGTTACTCAGGAAAACCTACACGCAGAGAATGACAAGTGGGGCCACGAGTAACGGTTCAGTTTTTCCAAAGCGGAGGGGCTTTTCCAGAAAAGGTTATGCTGCAGGGGCCTCGGTTTGCAATTAGCTGTATAACCTCGAGGACCGTTTTGGAAAACAAACTAGATCGGGATCTGGGAGGGTTTTCTCACCGAGGGTTTCCTAGCCCGTGCGACTGGTGGGTGGGGACACGATGAGGTGGCGGCCACGTATCCGGGGACGGTCCACACGACCAGAGTTGTTTGACCACGGCCGAACGGGGGCGCTCGCCGGTCGAGGAGGACAAACGCGGCACGCAGAGAGCACCATGGAACGCGTCGTTCCTCGAGGGACAGGCTTGGGCGGCAGAGCTCACCGGGTGACCGGAGTGACGCCGACATGGGGGGTGCTGCGACGGCGGGGCACGGGTCAGAGTTGAGAGGCATTGCGGAAGAGGCGGAAGCTCGTGGGGTGGCTAGAAGGTAGGGCTAGCTCACCTGGAGACCGAGGGGGTGGACGACAAGGTTGAGGAAGACGGAGGCGGCCGAATTCGTCAGGTGGAGCTTGTCGGCCGAAGGTGAAGAAGACGACCGTAGCACCGAATTGGAGCTCCTCGGGGCGGGGTGGTGGTCCAGGAAGGTCCAGGAGATGTAGGCGCACGTGTTGGAGTCCTCCCCTGGGACGAGGTGGCCTAGCCTGGCGGCGCCATGGAGATGCTGCTACGGCGGCGATGCAAGGGGAAAAGTGGCGGCGCTGCAAGGGAAGGAGAAGAACCTAGGGTTTCTAGGCAGTCCGGGATAAGGAGGAGGCGCGCCCGCGCGCGGCTTGAGGGGCTAGCACGGCAGACGGCACGACGACGGCCACCTGCTCCTGCCGTCAGAACCGCAGAGAGAGGAAGCCGCGACGGAGAAGAAGAACAGGGGACGACGTCAAACGGTGAAGAGGTATGTGCCAGGGGGAAGAAAGAGCGGCCCAAGAGGAAGGAAGGGCGGGCCGGAACTGTGGCTGAGCGACGTCCAGGTAGGTGGGCTGCTGCTGGGCTCTCCTTGTTTATTTCTTTTTATTTAATTAACTGTTTTGATTTTTGTTTTGTTGCAGATTCAAACAAGCCCCAAAAATACCCCTTTTGGAAGCTTTTGCAAATTTGAATTAAAGATAAAAGGGATGGCTATGGAGTGAGGTGAGGGCTTGGTGGTTGAGCATAAGTTGAGGGTGAGGAAGGCACAAAAGAGAGAGAGTGGGGGGGTTTTAAAAAAAATCAAAAGAAGATCCCATAAGAACATGCATGATGGAGAAATGGTCTTGTTGGGACAAGGGAATGGTGGAGAGAGGTAGAAAAATCCCACAAAGGAAGATCCACTAAACAAAGAGAAAAACAAAGGAGCTAAAGGTGTTGATGATGGTTGCATGGCCCATGCAAAACATTAAATGCCATGTTTAAATTCTTGTGAAAACATAATAATAACATGGCATTATTCTTCTGCATTCCCAAGAAGTGGAATAAAGGACAAGCAAAAGAAATTATAGATGAATCCATCCCAACCCACATGAGCTAGAGTAAATGCCAAAATAAGGTAAAAGCCCATGGGTAATTAGGGTGGTGGAATTATAAGGTGATGACAAAGAAAGGTGGTGGAGTTGAATAAAAGATATGCCCCCAACTCAACTTGGGCATCAAGCATTTATCAAGAACCAAATACAATATATCAAGAGCCAAATACAATTAATAATGCATATGAGAGAAGAACCAAAAAGGAAAGGGTTTTATATGATGCTGAAATGCAAGGTGGCATGATGACATGAGCATGATATAATTATGATGCACAATTATATGTAGGAAGTAGCATATATATAGACTAGGCTAGTAGCATTGCAATTGTTAGACAATTGGGATGCTACATGCACCCAAAGCATTACTCTATACATGAATAGGAAATTCGTGCAACCCAACTCTCAGAGATTTAGACAAAAGATCTTGACAAGCAGAATTCATGAAGCTCCATAAGAAAAAAAAGATGTGATAGAAAACACTTCGTCGGATCCCAGTAGATAAAGATGATGATGTTGTTGTGTCGAAATTTACCAAACCACTGGAAAAGATATGAAGGAAGACCACGTAGACAACTAAAAGATTCAACAGATAGATTAAGGATGGCACCCAAAAATTTAATAGAAGAATTATGAAAGATCTAGAAATTCTTTGTCGCATCTGGCGGATTTAGGATAAACGCTAAAACAAGTGGGTTTCAAAAGGTTTATTGATGAGTGGAATACCAAAAGAACTTCTTATCCTTCTTAAGAAGATCCAAGCGAGATTTAGTAGTCTTAAGGAAAATTTTAGCAGAACGACGATGATAACTTGCCAAACAAGGAAAAACTCCAGATTTGGTTGAAGGTGGAGGATGGAATTAGCAATTTAATTGATGATTCTGAATTGTAGCAATGTCTTTATAAGAAGGACATGGCCAGAATTCACACTTTGAGAACTTTGCTCACATGCGATGTTCAAGAAGCTCGAGAGAAGGTGAAGAAGATGTTCTTCATGTTCTTCCATTGATATAGAATAAACAAGCATATCGTCACCATATACCACCAAGAAGTATCGAGATGTTCTAAGAATACCAAGTTCATGTGGCGGATAAATGAACAAATGCTCGAAACACTTTCTAAGCTCAACACTCTCTGAAAGATCATCAATAAGAGCACGGATTCGTGTTGCGGGAGATGCATTAAAAAATAGATTATCTGGCCCATCGAAAGAGAAAAGAGATACTGACTTGTTCACATAGTCGATCGGATCACCATTTGAAAGGATAAAGAGATCTTGGATAAAAAGGGATGATAACTCATACATTTAAGCAAAGTTACCGGAGATGAAACGATGAGATTTTCCTGTATCAGAGAGAACCTTTGCGGATATGAAGTTCAAACAAGATATGAAGCACGACAATCAGATAATAATCCATCATAGTGCCTTCATAAACCTTCGGATTGCCAAAGATACTTGGATATGACATGGGTATGATCGTGGTACAACTCAAATGCGCAAGTGTTAACCACAATCATCTATAGAAATTGAATTGATAGCATCAAATATTCCACTCATGATAAGTGTCATATAGCTAAACAGAGAACCAATTTTACAATCACAAGCATCAAATCGACACATGTTATGTATTTAACCGAAAAGAATTTGAATATGAAGTAAAAACTCCAGATTGAAGCGCTGGTAGCAAAAGATCGAGTTAGCATGGACATGCCAATGAAAGAAGGTGAATGATGTATCACACACGACTGAAAAAGAGTGGAAACACAAATGTATCAAAGAAGAAAAAATCCGCATTTTTCGGCATTAAAATACCAACTAGATGCAAAAAACTACTTAATAGATAGGGGTTAGCAACTCCACATTTAGTGAAAGCATTCTGAAAGGAAAAACACGCTTAAAAAGACGCGTCGATTAACAAAGAGTCAGATAGATTGTGTCGGTTTACACATAAGTCTGTCGGTATAGAATGGACCAATAGTTGATAACCAAAGGCAGATTGCAAAGCAAGGTTGGATGCAACAAATCAATAAAGGATTAACACATCCTATGATACTACAGATACCCCAAACACGTGAATCCTAGTTTGAATTTTTAGAAGAGGATAGACAAATGTTGCACTTCCTTACCTGAAAAGGGTGGGTGGGTAAGAAGAAACATGGACGTAGTACTACTCTCACGTTTAGTTTTTCCCTAATATATATAGCTACCAAAAATATTTTCTAGACTGACAACGACCATCTTAGTTGAGACCCTGAAGGGCGGAATGGCTCTGATAGAAATTGTAATACCTCAGACCATACGCTCTAAGCAACAAGCCAGGATGAACCCAAAGTGCATAAGGTGTCCTACCGCGGAGGCCCAAGGGCCACCGACGTGTAGGCCCGTCTGAGCAGAGGAGGGCACGGTACCATCCAACCACCCTATCCACTTTGCAACAACATCGTATCAAGTGCGAGGGGCATAGTCGACAGGTATACAATCAAGACATACACAAGTATGTATGTCCGCGACATACAACAATACATTAGAGATAGACCATCTAAAACAATAGAAATAGAAATATTCAACGCCATATGGCAAGATCCAAATATCCTAAATATAGATAATAGGTTAGGATACATCCTCATACATCACACATCAGAGTATCAAGTGGAAGCGGAAAACAAGATCCGAGTATGGAGAAGAAGCAAATTGGCATAAGATGCCTCTGAAATAAGCACATCCTGCCCACAGATCTCACGAATCTCCATCCCTAGAATCGTTAGAACTGACGGTCATTGCCACCATCATCAGTATCCTCGACCCATTAACCATCATGTGAGTAAACCTGTCCATATGAACAATATTTATCATGCGAGACCCTGGGGGTAATCAGCAAGTCTTAATGCATCTAAAGGGAACAACCTAGGGGGTGACACAATTGCAGCAAAATATAATATCTAAATAGTTCTATAGAGACACGCTACAACATCTTCCCAACCAGAGATGAATAGACACTCGTTAATTAGAAGCAATGATTATTTAAGTAACATAAATAAACATCGCTCGCCCTCCTTCTCACTTACCGATGAGAAGGCGGAAGAACATCCCATCTATTGGCAATTTAATTAACCATTCCATGAGTGTTACACTATTTACTAGTGATGTCAAATTAAAGGTGGTACTTTAGTTATAGTTATCTAAGATCGATAAATTGTGCTCCAAGTCGTCCATAACCGCAGACACAGCTTTCAGAAAGATTTACCCTGCAGGGATGCATAAATAGCAACACATGCACGATCAACCTTAGGAAGAACCAAATGAAATGCAATGAGGCCTCATGAAAAAGCATTCACAAGATTCATAAATGATTTCGGGGGGGCCACCCCAATAAGCTACCCGCAACAAAATTAGCCGGCTCCAGGACGGACCCAGGGTTTGCGCCAATGATAGTAAAAGACTGGGAACCCGAAAGTGTGACTGGGCTTGCCTATACCGCGTTAACACTCCGCATTCCTAAATAGTACTGGCGCTCCACGCACAATTATAAATAAAGCAGTAAAGTATGGCATAAGTACATGATAGTAATAAACCCCCAAACTAGTTTGTGGCCCCAAGAAATAAAGTGTGAATCAAGCTCAGGCTAAAGGGATTCATGGTCCCACATACGGATAGTGCGATAGTCAAGGAACAAGAATCAAGTATTCAGGGGTCCTACGGGACACAAGTGAGCATGGAAGAACCAAATAACAGTTATTTCCAATTGGTGCCTCTTTCTTTAGTTATCCATTACTACTCAGTTTAAGTTGTTTAGGTACCTCGTTATCCAAAGACTCTCACAAACCCTACACATGCAATTCTACGACTCGCATGGCTCGAACAACTCCTGTAGTATTGACTCATAGGATGGAAGTACAAGTTTTGGTGGGGTTTAAAAGTAAAGACTATGCAGTACTTGTGATTTCAATTTAATGCAATCGTGACTCAATGATGCAAGAATAAGATAGAAGTATATGTGCTATCTGTATGCAAGCATGGGTAAATGCTTGCCTGCCGGATCTACAGGTGCTATCAGTATTGCACGTGATCCGGTCAAGCATGAGCTGACCAAGCATATTGGTGTTGATGCTTTTTATACACGTGCTCAGGTGCAGGATCAGGTTGTTGCGCTCCATTATGTGCCTTCAGACTTGCAGTTGGCAGATTTCTTTACAAAGGCACAAACCCGCGCTTAGCATGATTTCTTACTCTCCAAACTCGGTGTTGTAGATCCACCATGAGTTTGAGGGGGGGGTGTTAGAGTATATTTGTATATTGTAGTTTGTCCATATGTTAGGGGGCTTCCTGTATATTTGCACCTGTACATGTACTATATATTCTGGCATTTGGGCCTCTGGTAATACAAGATCTATTACCCTAACAATGGAACCATCTCAGAGGAATCTTATCCTAAAAAAAACTCAGAGGAATCGACCGGACAATCTCTAGAAGCGGCATCCCTTCCTCGACACCGTGCGCGTATCTCGCCTCCATCCGGCGCCACGACCTCCTGCCTAGACACCGCCGGCCAAACTGGCCGCTGCACGGCAGCATGGCACCGGCTCGACCTCCCCGACAATCTTACTGCAAGGGCGTCTCCTACCCGACCTGCTCAGTCCCCGCCTCATGTTTGTCTTTTAGGCCGTCGTCGGTCGCCTCCTGGTTGACTTCCAACACGTCGCCCACATGTCAGGGCTCCACGCCTACGAGGCCCTGCCAGCCGCCTCCTGTTGGACTTGCCGGCCGTCGCCAACGCAACTCTGGCCTCCACGCCTCCCAGGCCCCCTGCACATCCACGTTCCACACAGAGCACAACACAACAGAGTAGCTAACTAGTTACTCAGTGATCAACTAACTGATCATCAATGGACGATCGACGCAGAGCAAGAGAGTGAAAAGAGAGACATGGTGAAGATTCCGAGCCCAAGGAGTCTATTCAGGAGCCGGTCCAAGAGCACGGCTGGCAGCAACATAGGCGGCAACGTGGACATCTGCGTGATGGGTATCTCTATATCCTCTTTCTCCCCCAAAATTTGTTCTAAATCCGCCTAAAAAATCACACATAATGATGAAATTTGATGCCAAAATCCACCGATCCATCCATTTTCTCAGCGTTTTTGCTTGTATCTTTGTATTACATGGAGTTTGAGATCCCGTGAGGGCTAGGAGGAAGCAACACGATGAGCTGTACTATGAAGGATCAGACAAATTTCTCTAGTCTGGACATCACCTGTTGCCGAACATCCTTAATACTACGCGCCATGCACCATGTGATCGCATGTATGCTCTATCCTGGACCTGCTGCCGCTCACCGCCCCCTGCTGCAGCTCCTCCACATGACACCGCCATGCCAGCGAACTTCAGATCTTCCTCACTCTTCAAGCCATACTTCCGCTAGCCCGCCCGAGTGCTTCAAAGCTTTCGCGCTCGCCTACAACAGTGTGGTCGTCGCAGCCGCTTCTAGATCGGGATCGAGATTCAGGTTTGAGAGAAACAAAGAGAGGAGAGAGAGTCACCGAGGATTCATCCAGCGTGACGACCTGACCTCCGGCGCGACCTCCCGCAAAGCAGCGACACCCTACGGCGCGGTGCCGCGGATCGTTGGCTGGTTCAAGTCCCGGGCGGCGGCGACCAGGTACCAGCGCGAGACCCAGCCGGAACCGTTGAGTCGGGTTGGGAGACCCAGCCGGAACCGTTGAGTCGGGTTGGGAGACGGGAAATAGCAAATTGGCAAGTTAACTTGGTGGTGGAAACTTTACGTAAATAATTAGAAAACGTGGGCTAAAGTAGTAGAGACGTATCAACCATCAACACCACAAGCCTTTTAATAGTTTAGATTATTTGTTTACGGAATTAAGTTATGAATTAATTAATGAATAGACATTTACTAGTATTTAAATAATTTCGAAATTTTTAATTGCTCAAAAATTATTTTGGATGGCATAATGGAATTTCAGGTATTTTTCTGGTAAGAAAGCATATATCATTTGTATTATTTGGAAATCTGAATTTAAAATAATATTTTAAATGCAAATTAATTCAAAAGGGATCAAAAGTCAAAGGTTTGACTAGTTTGACTTAGTTTTGGAAATATTGGAATTTGCATTTATTCACATTTAAAAACTAAACACATTTCATATTAAACATTTATTCAAATTCAAATTTATTTTAAAGTTATGAATCTATTTGTATTTAAACAAAATATAAAACTGATTTGAATTTGGGTTTAAATTTAAGCCAAGGTTTTTTTACTCAGGGATAGCTACCCACAGAGACTGATGAGGGGGCCCAGGTTACTGCAGGGCCACACACACTCTTGGCTAGTGGGCGCGTGACACGTGCGCACGCCGTGGGCGTGGTTGGAGTTTTCCCGAACACCGGGTATCTTTTCATAATAACCACGGCCGGGTCTGGGTTCTATGTATGACAAGTGGGGCTACAGGGGATCGCTGGTTTAGGTTTTGGAAAGGGGAAGAGCCTAACTGCAAACCGGCAACGACATCGGTCTGACGAAACTATTGACGCATTGCAGCGGCGCGGTGGATCTGATGACTTCTGGCAACCATGGTGACACAACGGCGGAGCGAAATGGGTGGACGCCAAAACGAAAGTTGTAGAGGGGAACTTGGGCTACAAGTCTTGTTCATAAAGTTTCGCCAGAGGTGGACCGTAACCCTCGGGAAACTTCGAGGAATAGAGTGGGAACCAGGGTTCAGAGACTACACGGCGGCGGAGCACGTCACCGACAGGAGCCAGAATTGGGCGGTGCAAGGTACGGAGCGTTTACGAGGGGGAGGGGACTGCGAGGTGGTACTCACCTTGTCTAGTTCCCAGCGTATTTGGGGAGGAGGGAGGTCGGAGATGGGGATGACGACGATGACTGCGGTGGTGGCGTGCGGCTTCGAACGAGGAAGCAACCCCGAGCGGGTTCGGCTCCTCCTGGCAGGCTGGCTCGATGCAGAGGTTCATGTCAATGCTTGTCTGTGACTCCACAGACACCGACGAGGTCGGAAGCGACGGCGTGGATCCCTACCTAGCGGCGACCATGGTGCTGTTTAGAGGAGGAGGGGCGGAAACAAAGAGGGGATGCTAGGGTTGCATGCTGGCTCGGTGTGGGAAGATATGGGCGGGGGTCATGTTCCTTGGCATGCGTGCTGACTCGGCAGATGGGACGGACAGCTACCTGCTGCGCCGTCCGCTCTACAGAGAGGAGGCAGCCGACGGAGGGGACGAAGCACAATAACGACGTGTCTAGCTACTGTGAAGGGGTACGGGCCACGAGAAGAGAAGCAATGGGCCGACCCAGGGAGAGGGGAGGAGACCTGGGTGGAATGGTGTACTTCTGGGGTGCTACGTCTGAGGCTTTCTCGATGGGCTACTGCAGCTGTGTAAGGACTCTTTACTCTTTCTATTTCTTTCTATTTTAGTTTGTTTGAATTCAATGAGTTTCTTATTTTAAAACTTTTGAACTTCACACGATTTTTTTAAACAAAACGATTTTGACAAAAGCAAGAGGGAACAAGAATCAAGTCAAACCAAGAAGAAGCAAAGATGGAAAAGAGAGGATCTATTTAGGTTTGATTTGAATTTGGCCAAACTTGTATGAATTCAAATCAAACAAGTTCTTCACAAAAACAAGATGAACTCAATAGAAGAAGGGTATGGCAATGTATCTATGGACCATGCATGGTTATCAATGCCCCATCTATAATTGTAAAAACAACTATAATTTCATATGGGCACTTATCCATGCATGCATTCAAGTTGGAATAAAGGCCATACCAAAATATGCAAGATTACTTCTCATATGGAATGGATGAAAATAAGCATAATTGAATATAAAGGGGCAAAGCTAGTATGTGGTTCCACTAGATGATTATTTAGCCTCTTATATATTCAAACATGCTCACATACCCAAATCAAACCATATAGAAGATATAAAGGTATTCTAGTCACATAACATGCAAAGGTGGGTATGAGGCTCCACATACTCAATATTGTGAAAACAACATATGACACATACGGGAGCATGTAGAATTAGAAGTGGATCCATCCCAACACATATGAGCTAGATTTAAATACCAATATAAATGCATGTGCTCATATATAATTAAGATGGTGGGAATTATGGGTGGAACCAAAGAAAAGTGGTGGAGTTTGAAAATATATGCCCCCAACTCAACTTGGGCACCAAACAATATATTAGAAACCAACTACAATATATCAAGAGGCACTACAATTAATAAGCAAATGCATTATGGAGGGAAGAACCAAATGAAAAGGGTTTTATATGATGCTCAAATGCAATGTGGCATGATGACTTGAGCATGATATAATGATGATGCAATAATGATATGTAGGAAGTAGCATTATATACAATAAACCAAGTAGCATTACAATTGTTAGACAATTGGGATGCTACAGGAAGCTTGAAATGTGCTAAGACTTGGGAATTGTAAGAAATCATGGTCCATGTTTTTTGAAAACCGGGTGGCGACACTTTATTTTTTAACAGGGGTATCTCCCGAGGGAGCGAGATGCTTCAGTTAACATGGTCAATGGATGTACATGTTACATCAAGGACCTAAAAAGAGAAAATTACATCCAAGTCCATAAATTTAGCATAAAGGACCCTAAAATTATGTAAGGAAAAGTAGTTGGGTTTAGCTCCTTCTCCACCGCAGAGCTGAGCCATGCTCTTCGTAGTAGTACCAGTAAATTGCACGTGCCTTGCATGTGATACTCACATAATAGAAGTATGCCATATCATCACTATATAAAATTATAATAGGTAAAGGTCAAAAAAATATAAATTTGAGCCACATCTATAAATTATGGTGTATATTTGGTCCTTGTACTTTATATCATGTAGAAATAAACGTTTATTAGCTACCCAATACTTGAATTTTTTTGTACCATGGTCTAGAGAAATGATGGAGAAGATTCTAGAATGATGGATAAATGTGTTTTGAGGTTTCTACATAGCGTTTATTGTGGTAAAGACTATCAACAGAATCTTGTTGATGCTAGAATGGAAAAGAAGATCCAACGGTTGAAAATGTTGGGATTTGTGAGTATTGATCCAATGGTTAATATTCAAAGTTACTCGTACACTACATATTAGTAATGGTAAGACTAGTACCTACTTAACAAAAGAAAACAACACACTGCTCACTTTTGGCAGATCTTGTTGATGAAATGCATCGAAGGCGATGGGACATATCAAATAATGTATCCATTGTACACCATTTAATAGTACTGCGAGTGGCAATCTTTTGAATAACCTTTCTTTCTAATGTTTGTGAAGGAAGTGAAAAATTCCAAAATAGAAAAGTTTGAATTCTACTAATTTTTTCCGCCATGGACAAAAGTGGTTCCTTCCTATGTACACCAGTGCAACTGATGCACACACAAGAGACACAGAGCCGTTGTACCAAGGCACACATGCGCAACGCAGCCCTAGGTGTGGACGGGGGAGAGATCAGCCGGCCGGTACGAGCGGGTTTACTGAGGAAATATGGATGGTGAGAGGCAGTGAATGAGAGAGAAAAAACTAATTTATTTTGCATGCATATAGTAGGCACTAAAATTTACTAGTACTACCGTAGTAGAGTGTGTTCATGGCAAAGGCTGTAGCACCTCATGTCAGGAACCCATCATAACTGTGCTCTGACATCACACCACCTTGAACTCGTCCTCACTATTGCCCTCTCATGATGCTTCCCTTTTATTCTCTAAGCTCATAGTCACCTCTTGCTCTTTAGTTTTCCCCCATGAGAGTACAAAATTGAAGCATATTTAAGTATATAAATTATTCATATTGTCACTCATTACATGCTACATGTAGCTACAACTATGCCTATTATGTATGATTACTAGTTCTCATTCATTTTCACATGGACTTTGCACAATTATTAGTTTAGTATGATTTAATTACCTTTTTCTTGTCTTTGACTTGTGTGTAGGTGCTATGAACAATCATGGATAAAAGGAGCCAAGAGGATTCAATATGGAGGAGTTGCAGGAACTAGACTTAGCCATTTGAGGGGAGGAAAAGTGGATTTTCCATAAACTCAAAATTAAGATCCAGGGAAATGGTGTTTTAGCCCTCGTCCATACGAATCCAATGAGCCAAAAAACACCTCAATCAAAGTCTGTATGAAGAAATAGCGACTGAAACACTTCAGAGTCCAGAGGGCTTAACGACCACGGGTATGGGCGGAGCCTGCCCGTACCGTACAGTCGTACCACCCTTCGAAGGCTTCGTTTCATCAACCGGAACAACATTTGTGAAGGCCCAATGGGCATATTCGGCCCCTAGGTCCGTCAATTTGCAAAACCGACCTCCAGATGCCTTTTTAAAGAGGGGAAAACCCTAGAAGAAGCGAGAAAGTCCATCCACGCCATAGGGGCAGAGCCCTGCCACTCCACCGCCTCCATAGCCTCCGCCAACAAGATCTAAACCACCATACCACTCAAGGGAGAGAGGACACTTGCATGTTTAAGGGCTACATATCAATCTTCATCACCATCTTCATCAACAACGTCTCCAACTTCGATCCCCTTTGTTTACTTTGTTGTTATCCAATCTCTATTGTGTATTTGCACTCGTATTCAATTGTACCTTCATATTTCGTCCATACTATTGCCATGATGTTGATCCCCTTCATGTATGAGTAGTTTCCTTGCTCTTGGGGAGAGATGGTGAATCCCTAGTATTAATATGCATAGAAATAAAGATGATCTATTACTTGTGTCCATGATCTATTGATCGATGATGTGTGTTTGATCTCTCTCTTTAGATGGTATGTGTAGTCGGCCACATATCATTTGCCTTTTGGTCTAAATAAAAGGGTGAAATCCTTTGGACGTGTTTGGAAGTATGCCCAGAGCTATTTGTGACTAGAAGCACTAGCTTATAACTTGCATGGTCAAAGGAGGAATAAAGAGAGATTCACTAAGCTAATTACGATATCCATGGGGAGATCCTTAATTGCGGTGGTCTATATGAGTGACTGCTCTCAGACATCGCGGTTGTTATTTACAGATGACCTCATTCCTTGGCTCAACAAAGTGAGTGCCTATGAGCCTTGTGGTGAGCATCTTATTATGGAGCTCTCTCCACACATGCCATGACATATGAAATAGGTTATCCTAATCATTCATAATTCTCCCATGCTAGTGGTGAATCCTACACTCCTTGAGAACCCCTTAATGATATCACCCAACACTTCATCGACACTCTCTTGTTTTGTTTACTTTTGTTATTTACTTTGTTACTTGCTACTTCAAATCTCTCTTGTTTACTACTCTTGCAACTTATAGTGTAGACTATTTCCAAACACCATTTTAGGTAAGAACGTGGCCTCACTGACAACATGGATGCGGGGTTGTGTTGATTGCCATCTGCAAAGCTTCCAAGGGACAAACTTTATAAAAAATATTTGCTGCTACAAGTACTACAATAACCCTGTTATTGATCGCAGGAAAACCGGTCATCAATTTGGCACCATTGCCGGGGAGCATATCGTTTGGTTATTACCTACCCACTCACACATAGTTTATTTCTGTTTGTTGCTATTTTACTATTTTTACTTATCTGAAAAGAACAAAAAAAATTATAAAACCAAAAACCAATAAAAATATATAAACCAAAAACTATAAAAACATTTGCTACTAATCATGTCTTTCGAGATGACTCTTTTTAACAGATGAAGCTCGCAGTAGAGGAGAAGAAAGTTAGAACTTTTAGATACTATTTTACGAGGCAAGAGACATTAAAAGAATGGGTGAATTGGTTAAAAGGCTATTCATCCACATTATGTGCCTCATACAAATTTGTTTGTGAAAATTGTGGATCCATAGATCATATTAATTATTAATTTGAGTGTAGCATTGATGCCACATTAGCATATTACAATGAAAGTAATGAAGGATTTGTTGATGTGGAGGTTTTAGGATATGTGCTTTTTACTGGTTATTGTGAGTTGCCAGCTCGCATGAGAAAGATAAGTGAAGAAGACAAAGCACTAGATAGAATATATGGAGTAGTACATGATATATACTCTTATTGCTTTGTTAACTTCAGTAGTAATGCATTACTAACCACTTCTATTGTGGAAGAGACTAACCTTTTGTAGACAGAAGAAAGAAGAAAAGGATGTACACGGTAGTGAACATGCTACTGCTGCTGGTATGGGTTTGTTTAACTTGTATGATCTATTAGATGGTTGTGCAATATCATTGTGTAACTCATATCATGAGATTTGTGATAAATGTATGGCAGTTGGCCACCTTAGTTTTCAATGTTCCATTACTCTTAAAGAATCACTAGTATCTTACACTAGAGTTGAAGTCTTAGATTATTTGGTTTATAAAGGTATCCATGATCTACCGTCAAAAGATTCAATCATGAGAAAGAGTAGTGATAGTATGCTTCAAATGAAACTTCCAACTTGTTATTACCAATGTTACAATCTTATTGCCAAGAACATCTTAGTGATAATCCACTTGTGGTAGAGAGTAAGGCACAATCTATTGTGCCTGAAGATAACCATTTGCAGGAACCACAAGATAAAGAGGAGGAACAACAGAAAGATGAGTTTGAAAAAGATTGGCACACTACAAATACTACATTTGTTTATGATGCCTCTCTCTAGCAATGATTCTTATAATGCTAAAACTGATTGTAATTTATCTGTGGAGGCCTTGTTCCTAGACACTCATGAGGAGAGCATTAGTAATGATGAACTAGATATAAAACCTTGCTATGAATCTTTCGATGCTAATATGCAAGGACATGATTTACTTCCTGTTGCAAAGGAAAAATAATATGAAGTGTTCCCCTACACTGGTAACCAAGGTAAAAGTTTAATAATTATATTTCAACCTCTAATCCTTTTGTTGCAGCTTCATAAGAATTCATGCTCACCACACTTGGTGCATCTATTCTCTCTTGGAAGCGAGAACTTATTCATCTATATGATGCCGATGCACCACAAGAGGGTACAACTCGGCCGTACTCTACTATGAGATGCTCCAACCCTTTGCTGGAGGTAAGTACTATTACACCTCGAAGGTATCCCCTGGGATCCAGGTGGATGATTTAATGGAGCATCTAAGCCTGGCTTTATGTCTTTAAAGAAAACGCTTCTCGGGAGGCAACCTGGAAGTTTTTAGGTGTCTTTCTTAATTTTGTATCTTGAGTCTAGTTGCATTCATGTTGCATTGGCACTTGTATATTTATGCATGATTTCCTATTAGAGTTGGCTTAGGACTATTTTCAACAGGTAGAATTATTTTTTGCTCTAATCATGTGTTGCTTATCTTGGTTAAATCTTCTCAACAAAAATATATGTTTGCTTTGTTTGGATGTTGGTCTAAAATTTTAGGTTTGTAATACAATTTTTAGAGAAAATAACTTGTCCCAGATCTTATAGTGAGCGTAACGAGAAGCAGTACGTTGGAACACATTCGTACCGTGCACCCGTACAGCTCATGTGACACCTTGGAAGGAACAATTTTTTTCCAGGAAAGTGACTACAAGCTTAAAGAGTATCAACACGATGGGACGCGTCTGTAGCGCCTGCCCGTACCGACCTCGCTACCAGGCAAAGAAAACATGAAGGCTTTTCCAGGGGACGTAACGACCGCCCATACATGTGTAACCTGCCTGTACCACCCGTGTCGTGGTATTGCAGACGAGTAAGCCATGGAGGGGTCCTCATAGAGCATGTTTAGAGAGGTGTAGGAGGGCGGTGAGTTGACGGGTATGAGGTAACACATCTTACCCAGGTTCAATTCCCGCGACGGTGGATGAACTCTACTCCTGCTATAAATCACTATAATGGCAATACACCGAGTTATATGAATTTGTATGCTGTTCAAGGTGTTGTGTACTGTTGTACCTTATTCCCTAAAGGCTCCGACATGTCTGGTTTATAAAGGCGCCATAACCTAGGGTTACAGGGAAAAGACCTTGCCGGACAGGTTACTAAGTCCTACACTAATACTAACTTCATGTCTTGTACTCCAAGGCTCCGCGTAGGTCCATAATTGTAACGTAGGCTTCCTTTATCCAGCATGGGCCTCCCTTCTAGATCAGTATAATTGGGACGCCCAATAGGCCATGGGCCATGCTACCAACTATGGACCATCCGGTTTAGCCGGATGTAACACCCCTAGTTTTAGTAATTGTTAATTAGGGTTTGTTTCTACATCATAAGCATTGCATGCATCCTTTTAACTGAAGAAATTTTGCATAAAAGGAAAAGAAAGTAAAAACCCTAAACCCTAGTGTTCCCCCTCTCTATTTGAAATGTATTCAAAAGTGTTTTGTATTTTAAAAACTACCAAAATCATTGGAGCCCAAATGAATTATAAGGGCCCCTGCAGTATTTTACTATGTTTACAAAAGTCCTTTTATTTTGGAAGTGCTCAAAACAGTTTTGAAATTCAAATAAAAAGGGAAAAAAGAATTTGGAAAAAGAAAAGGATCTCTCCCTCACTCTTGGGCTCTCTATGGCTGTAGCCCACCTCCTCTCACCCTGCTAACCGCCGCACTGCACACCCACTAGCAGCATGCCTGCCTTGCTTTGCCGCGGCCCAGCTTCGGCCCAAGTGCAGCCCGTCCAGGCCCACTCGCAGCTCAGCCTTGGCCTAATACCCCTTCTTCCTTTCCCGTTGTCGTCTACCTCGCTGGCCAAGCAACTCCGTGTCGCCGTGGATGCCGTCCGCCGCGCCAGGTGCGCCACGATGCCCGCCACCTCCCCGGAGAAGGAGATAACACCCGCGCTGATGCCCCTGCCATCCTCATCCACTCCCGCTCTCCCTAGCCACCTCCCTCTCTCATTCCTTTCCCTGGTCAAAACCCTAGCGCCACAGGTGCCACCAGTCGCCGCCGTCCCGTGCCTCCCCTCATCCATCCGGCAATGCCAGGAGCTCCGCCTTGTCACTCCGGCCATCTTCCCCGAAGGAATCAATCCCGCGCACCGTGAATCGAAGCCATGGTCTTCAACTTCTTCGATGATGTTCGCCGTCGTAGCCGCCTCTTCCGACTTCCTCTGGCCTCGCCAACTAGCCCTACGCCCTCGTGGTGAGCCACTCTTCCTCCTGGTGCCCTTAGTGCTCCATCTAGCTTTTTGTATCGTGCCCGCGCCGTTCACCGTCCACCGCCACCATAGTAGGTCGTCGCCGGCCTTGCTCTGGTAACCCAAAAATGGCAGCGCCGCTCCTGAACGACTCCCCGCTCTCGCCCACATCCAACGCACCCGCTCACACTGTCCCTTGAGCCCTCGTTCACCGTCCCGTTGGCCACCTAGGAGGAGCACCGCTGCGGTGACGTCACGCCAAAGTCATCCCGGCGTCACACGCGCGGGTCTAACCCAGTCAACCCCAGTCTGGGTCCCACCCTGCCCGCGTGGCAGATGAGGTTGCCCTAGGGACCCTCTGTCAGTGACTATGGGTAGATACAGCAGCGGTGCAAAAAGTTTATATCTTTGGTATAATATTTTCAGAAATTGAGTAAATATTGTAAATTCAATAACTAATTCATTTTAGATCAGAAAAATACAAATAATATATCAAAATGATCAGAAAAATGAGATCTATCTCATAGCATTAAAATCATGCATTACTAAACAACTTCAATTGCAAGTTTAATTAGAAGAACAAATGAACCCCCGTAGGTGATTTCGAGGTTCCCCCTATTCTAGGGTTTGTACCCCTCAGACCCTGTTTAAAATGACCAAGCATGCTCTAGGGTTCATTTCAATACACTTTAAATTGTCATATCATCATTCTTGGTTGAACATTGCATCGATGCCATGTGTTGATTGTTGTTTTCTTTTGTAGTGTTTCTACTTCTTATCGGTAGACCTCGGAGTTGATGTGAGCAATGAGAACAAGTTCAAGATTGAAGACCGAGATCAACACCATCGAAGGTTATCGACGAACAAGTCCATCTAATGAACCCTGAAGGTCTATACCCGAGTATCAACAGGCAAAGGCAAGCATAACCCCACACATGATAAATCATATGCTTTCAAAGTATTTCATTCTTGCCATGTGCATATGATTCTAAAGTCTTATCTGATGCATGTTTCTTTTGTAACATATACTCCCTAATCCACTGCTCCTAGCATAACTAGGGTTTGGCTTATGATCGCTAGGGCTATTAATGTCTGTTGTGCTTAGCCAAGCTTAGTTGTTACCGCTGGTCCATCCATTGATGAATCAGAGCTACGAATGAACCTAGTTGAACAGGAGAACGTGGTATGATCAGAGATGAATGCTAAACATGCTAAGGCTTGTGTGGGAGGATACGGGGGTTGTGATTTTTTAGTCCCATACTTGCCACCACTAGGACCCGAGTTCTTGCCTTTGGACCAAGACCGAGTGTGCAACTAGACGGGGGTTATGGGGACCCCCTTGACCCCAACTTGTCTAGTTTGATCCATGAGTCCGTAGTTTGAGATTTGGAGTTGGCATTTGCATGTTTGGATGGGTTGAAGATGGTGCATCCTATAGGACGTGGCCGGGTGAAGGGTGCACGGCACTGAAACTGGATCCCGGTACACAGAGTCACGGACCTCTCGGAGTATGGCCAGCTGCCGCAGCAGGGAGCTCTTCTGGGTGACTCATGGATTAGGCAAAAGCAAGGGAAAGGTTTTGGTCGACCACCCTCTGTCAACACGCCAAGGAAGTATGTCAAGTGGCATTAAGAGTCAGTCGGTGCGTGTGGGTAAAGTTGTACACCCCTGTAGGGTTAAATCTTTTCAAAAAGTCGTGTCCATGGTTATGGAGGACTTGGGAACGGACATGGGATCATAGATAAGAATCACCTAATCGTAAAAATTGGCAAGTAAGTAAACTGTGCTTAAGGATGCTTCCTCAGGGATCGAGGGGGTGATCCTAGTTGGTAGGTTCGGCTAATAAAGATCCAGTGGATATCAAAGATGATCAAAGCTAGTGATATTGCTTTCTCTTACCCCTTTTGAAATGATCTATTTAGTCAAGCTTCTACTCCTACCTCTTTTACAAAAAAAAGTTAGCTTTATGCAAAAATAACCCCACCAGCCATAAGTCTTGCGGAGTACACCCTGTACTCAGCCTTGCTTTGTTGACACTTTTGCAGCAGGTAAGTGTTACCATAAAAGACGAGTTCGTTACGGCATCGACATTGACAAGTAGCTTGGGGTTCCCGGACGGTAACCTGGAATCTATGGATTTGGGACGTCATCATTATGCTTCAGGCCTCTTAGGCCATTTGTTAAGTTTACTATACTTAATAGCATAATTTGCCTTCCGTTCTTTGATGTTTGTGGTCAGTGACCTCTGCTTGTAAAATTTTGGTTCTTTGCTTAGATATGAGCTCGATGTAATAACTTTTGTGTTGTAGGGTCACTGTAATGTTACCGATTCTCTCTCTGTATGCTTCTGAGGTTTGGTTAGGCTTATATCAGACAGAGGTCTGGGATTTTTCTAGCCTTAATCTTGGGGGTGTCACACCGAATTAGGGACATGCAATGGTGACACCCATTTAGCATAACCCCAACAGTAGCCCCCAGAGAACTTTGATATCTTGCACCGTCTTGCCTTTTAGCCTTGAATGCTCCATCTATGTGATGCCAACAATTCGTCAAGCAATATCTCGAATGTCTCCCAAAGAACCCTGCAATCTTCTCTGTCTTCATTGTGTAAGTTGGAGATTCTTCAAGTCCTTTCTTCCAGACGGATAGTTTCCGTCTTCCATGGAATCTTCAGACGTGATTCCTCCAGTGCAACGGTCAGTAGGATGACATAGGCTATAACCTACACTACCTCAAAACTCACATATAGAAGTGAATTAATTATTAGCAATTTCCGCGCGCGCAAGATCCAAAATGTTTAAGCGGCAAATTGGGGTACGTGGCGAAATTACCACGCACGTTCGCTCACATGTTGTCAACGCTGGAACCGTTAGATCTTTCATGCAAGAATCTTGACGCCCGGGTCTATAAATGTTTACTACGGCCAGAATATTTATTTTTATCCGCATTTCCCCTGCATATTCTTATTCCTCCCACCACATGACCATTCGAGCTCCTCAGCTAAAACCCTAGCCAGACTCCATCCTCGCTCTCATCCTTCATCCATCCATGCAATGGCCAGCAGCGGCCACGCTCCATCGATGGAGGCAGCTCCTGAGGCTACTATCGAGCCATCACAGGGAGTATTTTTCCTGCTAGAGGGAGTGGTCATCCCCATCTACACCGTGGTGGAATCCACCGGCGGTTACTAGAAAAGGGCATCGCCTAATGCTACGGAGGAGGACGTTGACTCCCACATGGGAGTGTGGAGGGGTTCTGACCTTTCCGCCGAGCAGCTGCAAGAACTCATCGCCGAAGGATACCTTCCGGCAACCGAGGAATTAATCTGGCGGCCAGCACCGGCAAGCGAAGTGGTCCCCTCCCCCCAAGCTAGAGAGAAGGTCTACCTCAAAGCCCAACTGGTACGTGGTGTTAGCCTCCCAGTCTCCGCCTTCTTCCTCAAAATCCTCCGGCACTTCCACGTTCTCCCCCACAATCTTTCTCCCAATAGCATCGTTGTACTTAGCAACTATGTAGCTTTGTGCAAAGGATACCTTGAAATTAAACCTATGTTAGATCTATTTATTTATTTATTTACCGTCAAGAGAGAGTCCGTAGAGTCCAAGGATGAACTGCAGAACCATTAGCTTCAAGATCCGTCCTAACCTGCGGTTCCCCGACATTGTCGGCCACGAGTCCTGCAAAAACTGGCAGCTCACTTACTTCTACGGCCTAGATATCCCTCTGGCCGGCCGAGAAGACTCGTATCCTGAATTTATCGACGGAGCTATCGCCGAAGCTACCACCTAGAGATCCCAAGGCCCCCTCCCATCCGACGACGAAGCCTCTCGCGCCATAGGAAGGATCGAGTGGCTGGTAGATGGAGGTCTAACCGGCCTAGACCTAGCGATGTGCTGGTTTACAAGGCGGATCCAACCTCTGCAGCACCATGCCAAGCTGATGCACAAGTATTCTAAGGAGAGGGAAGATCCTATGCGGATTTCCAAGGACAACTTCTCCTTGGACTCCATCAAGCTCTGGCTTAAGGACCTTGTCAAAATGAAAGACAAGAAGCATGGCTTCAAGATCACCTTCGACATGTTTGAGTGTGGAAAATTCTCGTAGGTAAGCATGTTTCCTTTGTTGCTTTTTATATATACTCTAAGGCTTCCGTCTTGAACTTATCAATCATCTAACATTCCTGCGTCTCCTCAATTGGTGACCTTGGTGGAGGAAGACATGGCCTCCCAAGTCTACGATCCAAGACTGAAGGACATGCATGTCATGTATGACGATGATGCCTCCAAGGATTATCCAACTCTGGTAGCATGAAAGCGGAAGAGCTCCACCTCTAACGCTGCTGCCGAGGGCAAGAAGAAGAAGAATATGGAGAGTGGAGTCTCCAAGAAATCCACTGCCGCCTTAGAGGTGGAGAAGAAGAAATCCTCCGGCATCCCTTTAACTAAGGCACATGCCGTGGTGTAAGTACATTCATTCTCCAGCTTTGTTTTGCACTGCACCTATTCAATTCCTGTACTTATACTTTGTACTTTTTAGGAAGAAATCTGGTGTTGGTTTGAAACGGACCTCCAAAGATGTTGGAGGCTTCAGAAATATTCGTGACATGTTCTCCAAGTCGTACCCCGCCATTGCTCCCCCAACTCCTGCCGCCAAGCCTGCCACAGGCTCTGCCAGAACTTTGTCCCCCGTCATCCCTGAGACCTCCATTGTGGAGATAGACATCAATCAAACACCAAACGTCTCGGGTCCTGTCGGTACAGAACTTGCTCCCAGCGGCCAGGCAACACAGGAGAGTACCTCCTCCAAAGTGGCTGAAGCTCCGGCTAAGGATACCACCGAGAAAGGGAAGCAGCTGGCAGAGAGGGCAGAAGCAGCAGGAACAATATCAACGGTTAAGCTGGGAGCCACTACGTCATCGACTTCTATCATTACGCATGAGAAAACTAGGGCTAGGTCCATGCCTCCGGCTTCTATAACTCCTCTGCCTCTGTCGTGGTGTCACAACAGATGCCATGTATAGGCTAAAGATGGGGCCAAAGTGTGCTAGAGGTATCCAGGGAGAGATAGTGTGGATTCCACACACTGATTGTTTGTATTCTCAAGATCTATGGTGTTTACAGATGCTCCTTGACCTGTTCATGGTGAGGAGGAAGATGAAGTTTTTCACTGCTCACCCCTATCTCTAGGGTTCTTCTCTTAGTCAAATGATCGACCCCTCCTCTAGGAGGTCCTGGCGCACCTTATAAAGGGGTGGCCATGTTACACTTAGGGCATACGTGGAGGGCATATTCTAGGAATATGCTCCTCCCAAAATGGCAAAGCGGTGCTCTTATTTTTACCTTCATAAGCCGCCTAGAGCTCATGGCGTAAGCTTCTCTAAACCCCTGGCGTAAGCCTCTGCGACGCCGTGTCAGCCGACCAGCAACGGTCAGGCGACGTCACCTTTATCGGCCCGTGTTGCTGGTCCTTCTCTCTGTCTTCTATGCTCTCTCTATAATGGAGAGAGAAAAGCGCTAACCAAGGAAAATATCTTCCTTCTCTTGTAAGCCAAGTAGTAACCTGGCTACTGCCTGATTAACTTGGCCCTGAGGGTACCTGCAAACAAGTAACATTGAGGTTGTGCCGACATATGCTTTATGTCAGCCGAGGTCTTGTTGGGTGAAGACAACCTCAGCTGAGTCAGCTATAACTTGGCTGGCCTTTAGGTAACTCGGTCAGCTCCTTCTTTGACATCGGCTAACATTGCCTTTATACCCCAGCTTGACCCTACTTGGGTTCATCCCCCAACATTAGTCCCCGAAGCTGGTGCGGTCTTAGCAACTTCAGCTGTTAAGGCCACAACAGGTTCAACCCACTTGATTCTTTGTTCTTCTTGCCGAGGTACCTTTATGTCAGCATGCTACAGATTTAACTCGGCTACTTATTTTGTGGACTTGATATTTATCCGGACCATCCTTGCCTCTTTCCGAGGTAGTCCTTGTTGACTAGGTTATACTCTTGCATCTAGGTTGTCTCACTTAGATGCTTTCATTCTCATGTACACCTCCTCGCATCCTATGTGGCAGGTAATCATTACCTTTGCCTCATTTTAAGGGCCCGTATGTCAGTTACTGTGCATGCTGTCAGGTATTACTGCATGCACATCACATCATGGGTGCCTCTTTGATAACCGCAGAGCCACGTCGCGTCGAACAATCTGCTGCATTGTGTTGCCCCTGTGTGGCTTGCTGCTGGTTGGCTCCTCCGACAAATACATGGCCACATCATGTGGCCCGCCGCATCCTGTGATCCCACTACCCCCACTAGGGGCATGGTTAAATAGGGGAGCCAGGGTCTCCCTTAGCCACTTCCCCCGCTCGCCTCTGCTTCTTCTTCTTCTTCCCGCTAGTGCCACCACCGCTACTCTATGCTTAGTGCTAGCGCCGCCACCGCCGCTCTTTCTCCCTTGCTTGCTTCACCGCAGCGGCGTTGCTCATTGCCGTTATGGGGTCTCGTCAATCTAGGCCCTTCTTGTCTGATTCAGATTACACCTCTAAGGAAGAAGATCTAGAGATGCCTCAAGACATCACCATCACTGAGGAGCACGAGGAGGGCGACGCCGCCCATGAGAGCGGTGCTTGGGCTGGCTCCTGGGTGTGCCAAGATGAACTTGACTAACTCATCCAGACCCACCGCATTCCCGCCACAATTAGCTGCCGCCTCCCCGACGACGAGCTTGTCCCTGCTCCCGAGCCCGGCGAGTTCGTGGTTTTCCTTTCCCACTTCCAGCATGGCTTCAGCCTCCCCATCTATGATTTCTTCCATGACTTCCTCACCATCTTCCTACAAATTCCACCGCATCTGTCTACTTTCGTTTCCAGCATCGAGGGGTACCTCGGCCTGTGGCCTTCGATTTAGATCTGGTTCAAGTTCTTCGGTTTTCAGGAAAACGTCATTCCGAATAAGGACCTTCGCTCAGCCGACAAATATCTGACCCAATGTGGGGCGGCCTCCATCTCACCTTGGTGCGACTTTGTGTTTCCCTAGGATAGCGGTTTGGAGTCCTGCAATGGGTAGGCTAAGACGTTCTTTTATGTAAAGAATGCTACCTCGGAGGAAAAGATTCAGCTGCTTCCTTTCTCTAGCGGCGTACCTGATAGGAATAGATGGGGCCGGATCCCCAATAGATCAAGCACCTTGGTTGATCTTGTGGAGAAGCGCATCATTGATCTGAAACTAGAGGGGATGACCAGCAAGGATCTAATGCTCACTTTCATCCGGAGCTGAATCTGCCCGCTGTAGAGACGCACCCACAAGCTTTGCCACATGAGCAGTCACCTCTACCCCCGAGTCTCATCATTTGAGCTCTCCGACTCCCAGATCTTCTGCCTAGTTATGTCTATCTTCAAGATTCCCTTGACCGATGATTGGGAGTGGGGGCTAGAGCACTTCAGCCGAGATAGGCCTGTTCCCGCGGTACATCTCTTTTGTGATCCTTTTTCCGAGTAACACTTTATGTCAGCATGTATCAGCTATTTGACTCTTTTGCCTTATTCTTTTCAGAAATTCCTTCAGCAAACAATAGACGACACCTCGACCCCGGCACTGAAGTGTGGCAAGGATCAGGATACCTCAGATTCGGAGGAGCCAAACTTTGAGGCGTTCATGCCTATTGTGGACTCTAGATCTAGCCAACCCTCTAGTAAGACTTCTGTCTTAAGGGATTGGCCGGATGACGATTAAGATGATGATGATTGTGAGGTCTTAGAGGTATTTGACCTTGTGCCTATCTCATATGCATATCCCACTGAACCCCCTCCAGCTAACCGGCTAGTCAATTGCACGAGGTGGCTCCAGTGGCAGTGGGAGATCCGGTCTCGGCTAAGAAGCGATCTGCAACCTCGACTCCTTCTTCTGAACCACCTAGGGTCGGGAAATGATACAAGAAGTCCGCCAACAAGTTCAGCACCAAACCGCCTGTCAAGAACACTGTACGGAGAGCTCCGAAGCCCAAGGATCCACCTACTGCATCCGAGTAACTTCTTCTCTCCTTTCTTGTTCTTTGAATTGCATAGCTCTTTTTATATGTATTTCTTGTTTCTCTCTTTCTGGCATAACTTGATACTGGTTTCGGTTTGACTCGGCAGGTCCCCCAGGATATCTCCCCGAGTGGTCCCAGCATAGCCTCTCCTTTCTGGGAGAATCCACCTTCTCATCACCATGACGATGCTCCTGTTCTGAGCCCAGTCTGGGAAAGCTCTGCGACAGCATCAAACGTCAGTCCACCTCGGCAGGAGGAGGGCAACATCGGCACGGAGGGAGGAGGTGCCACCGGGGACGTGGCTATGACGGATTAGCCAAGTGCCTCTTTTGCCCCACAACAACAAGATAATGATGGTGCTAGCAACATCAGTGCTGAGAAAGTTCCTACCGAAGTGCCTGTGACTCCGGCATAGACCCAAATCCAACCTCAGCCGCAACCTCGACAAGTTTCAAGTTCTTCTCCACAAGCACCTCCCTCCTCATCCGAATCTACCCAGACTCGGCGAGAAGACCAAACCCGGCCAAAGCCTCCGACCAAGTCTTCCACACCAGCTTCTTCAGCCGGAGCGTAACCTACAGCTTCGTAGTAGCAGGCTAAGCCAGTTACCAAGGCCAAGAAACCTGCCGACATGACCAAGGCAAGCCCGCTGCTGAGGCCACCAAGGCGATGCCTAAGGGATCAACCGCTAGGTCCAGAAAGCATACAATTGCTTCAATGATGCAGCAAGGCAGTGTCGCCTCTGGCCCAACTCCAGACAAGCAACTCACGATGCATTCTAGTCAGGCCGCTGCCAAGGCTGCACGCTAAGCTGCGCACGAGAAAGGGTTGGTACTGGCTCAGACTCTCAGTGGTGGGAGCCGCGGCTCACTCGCTGAGTTCGCCGATAACTAGAACAACAATGAATATGTGATCTCTGTTAACCCTGCAAAGTTTGGTCCTGTGGAGATTGGTGCACAGATGAACACTGCTAGCAAGGCCATCGCTTATGCCAGCAAAATGATGGAGGTAAATCCTTCAGGCATCTCTTTACATATGCACAAGTACTTGTAGATATATCTTCCAGTCCCCGAGCCTCCGGGGGAGTAACACATTATTCGGATGGATGCTCTTAATAAACTTGTGCAATTTTCCCTAAACTTGTTCCCAAATCTAAGGTATTTTAACTTGGTGAAATTATTGAGTAGCTTCAAATATCCAATCACCTAGAGCCGGGTTAAGTTCCACTTGACTCAGATCTGACTAACATCAAATACTCACTCACCCAGATCCAGGTTAAGTTCCACTTGGCCCAAGTCTTGAGTAACTTCAAATATTCACTCACCTAGAGTTGGGTTAAGTTCCACTTGTCTTGGGTCTTGAGTAACTTCAAATATTCACTCACCTAGAACTGGGTTAAGTTCCACTTGGCCCAGGTCTTGATTAACTTCAAATATTCACTCACCTAGAGCCGGGTTAAGTTCCACTTGGCCCAGGTTTTGATTAACTTCAAATATTCACTCACCTAGAGATGGGTTGTGTTCCACTTGGCCCGAATCTTGATTAACTTCAAATATCCACTCAGCTAGAGCCGGGTTGAGTTCCACTTGGCCCGGGTCTTGAGTAAGTTCAAATATTCCTTATTACACATGAATTAACACTTTCCTTTTCAGATCACCACCAACGATCGCACTGTCAAGTTTCAGGGGCTTCTAGACGTACACAAGGTCTTTCTTCAAAGCATAAGGCCTTGCTACCCAAGTTGAAGAAGAAAGGTAAAATTTTCTCCTTGATATTCTTAATTTTTATTCTCTTCATCTTGGCTTGCCAAATTAACTCATGACTCGGATTTTGCCGCCACTGTGGAGGCCCAGAACGAGGCGCTGAAAAAAGAGTTGGCCAAGCTGAAAGGTACTTTTCCTTCGCGTCCTACCCTTTTTCCTTTTTCATTCTAGCTCGACAGGTAATTATACCTCGGCTTTGCCGAGTCAAAAAATTATTACAGTGTCTCTTCAAGATAGCTTGCCCCTGCCTGACATGATGCTCCATTTTCTCAAACAAGCAGGACAACTTTAGGCCCAACTGAAGGAGAAGGACGATGAGATTCTCCGGCTTCATGTCGAGAATGAGAAACTGCAACAGCTCTAGAAAACTGAGCTTTAAAAATTAGATCAAGAGTTCTCCGATGCCAAGGTCCAGCTCAAAGTCTAGCTTGATAAAAACAAAGGACTTCTTCAAGAGGGCGAGGCCAAACTTGAGTCGACAAACACTGCCCTTGCAGATATTCGGAGGAAGAAGAAGACATGGCTGGCTGAACTAACTCGGATCCATGGCCTTATCGCTAGTAGGTTTCCTTGTTTCGAGTTTACTTCTTATTGCCGAGACTATTCTCTTTGCAGTTTCTGAGTTGCTTTTTGTTTGTATTTTTAGAAGATTTCCCGCAGTCCAAGGCACATGCTGACGTTACCATCCGCAAGCTCCGGGCAAAAAAAATAAAGCTGGCCCTATCTCAGAAGACATCACAATTTACGAATCCTTAGCTGGTCCTACGGCTTGCCTCTTGACCATGAAGGTCTTTGGGGTGGGTCACCTCGGCGCTGCCATCAACATTTTACATACTCTGTGGCCGGGTGAGACTGATCCCAAGGAAGTTTCCGTGCTAATCGAGAGGCTCTGGGATAGCAACACTCAACTCAGTTTGTGGGGAGAGTTCGCTGCTCATGCGTGAGCTGGTATGGCCTTATCATTTGTGCTGTCTTGGTATGAAGGCGATGACCTGAATGTACTTGGTCGTCTGTGCACCGGATTCAGGTGGTCCAATGATCCTACCAGCATCACCCAACATCAAACTCGCGCCTATGATCTTATCCAATATGCTCATTGTCAGGAATGGTGAGGGGCCGAGTTTCCTCGAGGCCATTGATGATGAGTACGTTGAAGGCAATGCGGATGATGACCAAGAAGGTTCGTATTATGCTGAGGATGCCAAGGCAAACCCATATGATGAAGCTGAAACCGAGGCTCCCAACACCGAGGACAACTTTCCTCCTGCTGCTACGGATGGTTCAGCCGTTGCGGCTCCTTAAGCAACAAAACTTTTAAAATTTGTTAAATCCCCGGTATGCCGGGTGCAGAGGTATTAAACAATGTGTTATTTTGCTACATCTTATGTTATTATGCCGGGTTAACTTGGGCGAAGTCCCCGAGTTACATTTTCCTATCCTCTCAATTCAGTGATTCGGCTCGTGTCTACCTTGATTCGGCATTTGACTTATGAGTCCAAGGTTAAAAAAATTGGTCTAACAATACTTGAAACTTTTAGGATTAGCTCAAAATAATTCAGCATAACTAAAATAAAGTAGATACAGGGGTTAGTCCAAAAACAAACATCGGCTCGATTACGTTCCTTTCCTTAGTCGTTTTTTTATGTGCCTTGCAATTCCAAGCTTGTTCTCTTGCTTGCCATGAAGCCAATTCTTGCTGGACAACAGCAAGTCGAAGAGTTAGCTTTTGGTGCCAACACATTACAAACTCGGCTCAGGTGTAAGTAATTTAAGCTAGCCGACGTATAAAATGTAAATAAAGAAAACGATAGTCATCATTAAGACAGTCCCCGAGTATCTGCTCGAGGTGCCTAGGTTTCATTGATAATCTCATTTCCGACATACATGCAGACATATGAGAGTTCAAGATACATACACTTTTAGCTAAGTGTAAAATGGATGAAGTAGTGCTACGTTCCATGGCCTCTTTGATTATTCTCCAGCCCTGTTCGCCGTGTGCTTCTCCTGTGGTTGTGCATCAACAAGGTAATATGCATAATTATGCAGTGCTTTGCTTACAATGAATGACCCTTCTTATTGGGGGGGGGGGGGGGGGCAGCTTATGCATGCCGGTAGTGCGCTGCACCAGCTGAAGTACCATATCTCCTTCCTAGAAGACTCGGGGGTTCACTTTTCGGCTATGATAGCATCGGAGATTTTGCTGATATATGGCGGACCTGGACAATGCCAATTCTCTCGCTTCTTCCAGCAGATCAACATCATTTTTCCAGGCTTCTTGCACTTCGGCTTCTGTGTATTGGGTGACCCTAGGCGAGTCATGCTCTATGTCGGCTGGTAATACAGCTTCGGCCCCATATACCAGAAAGAATGGCGTATAGCCTGTTGACCGATCCAGAGTTGTTCTTAAGATCCACAATACTGCTAGAAGTTCCTAAATCTAGCACCCCGCTGATATTTGCAGTGACTCAATGAACCGGGGTTTTATCCAAGACAGTACCCGTCTGCTGGATCTTTCCACTTGCCCATTCGATGTGGGGTGGGCCACTAATGCAATATCTAGCCGGATTTTCTTATCTCGGCAAAACTGCGAAAATGCTCCTTCGGCGAAATTTGTGCCATTATATGTTATGATGTTGTGTGGATAGATATATCTAATCTTTGAGGAATGTGACAGCAGTATCTCCATCACACTTTCTTATTGGATTTACTTCAATCCACTTTGTACACTTGTCCACCATGACTAAGATGTGGGTCATGTTTCCCTTGACCGGCTTAAAGGGTCCAACCATATCCAAGCACCATACAACAAATGACCAAGTGATAGGTATGGTTTTGAGTTTAGACATCCGCAGATGTGTCTTGCTTGCGTACCTCTGACACCTATTACATTTCCTCACAAGTTCCTTGGCCTACTGCAAGGCACTTTGCCTATAAAACCCATGCCAAAAAGCTTTTGCTACTAAGGATCTAGACAAGGCATGATGCCCACATTCCGCTGATGGATATCTCAGAGGATGTCCAACCCTTCTTCCGGATCAACACATCACTGCAAAACACTTGTGACACTTCTCTTTTATAGCTCGACATTGATTATAGTATATTCCTTTGCTCTCCTCTACACTTGCCTCGAGAGTATCTCATCACTTGGCAAAGTTCCATATTTCAAGAACTCAAATATTGGCTACGCCCATGTTGGTATAGTACGAGCTGGGAAAAGTACTTCGTCAACTTCCATTGGATCTACTAACATAACCTCTGCCGGATCGAGCTGAACAGTCCCCAGGTTTGCCAAGGCAGTCCCCGGGTTTGCCGAGGTAATCCCCGAGTTTGCCGAGGTGTTCCCCCAGTCAATGTCCATTGGAGCAGCTCCTGATCTGGGGTCTGCTAGGATATAAATTGACTCAAATTTTGGTGAAGGGGTAATAGATGGTTTTCTCAAATGCTCCAAAGCAACTCCTGGCAGAATGGCCTGCCGAGATGAGCCTAGCTTAGACAGCATGTCGGCTGCGTCATTTTCAACTCGAGGTACATGATGGAACTCACATCCCTCGAAGTACCACATATTTTTGGACGTGGAATCTATAAAGAGCCATGTTTGCATCTAAGGAATCCCAATGACTAGATACTTACTGCACCACTAGGTCCAAATCACTGAAGCATTGTATCCGACATATCCCAATCTCTTTTGCCACTTTTAGTCCATGCACGAGCGCCTCATACTCAGACACATTGTTTGCTGCTCGAAAATGGATCAGAAGAACATATCGCAACTGATCTTTCTTGGGAGAGATAAGTACTACCCTGACCCCTAGCCCGTCCTTCAATTTTGATCCATCAAAGTGCATTCTCCAGTAGTTTGAGTCCGACATGGGTGGCTCGTACTGCATTTCAGCCCAATCCATGAAAAAATCTGCTACTGCCTGAGACTTGATCGCGTCTCTTCTATCATATTGTGGAGCGTAAGGGGTAACTCAATTGCCCATTTTGCGATCCGGCCACTTGCATCTTTGTTACTCATTATCTTGGATATTGGTGCTTCACATATTACCTTAATGGGGTGTTCCTCAAAATAGTGCTTGAGCTTCTTGGCCGCCATATAGATGCCATATGCCATCTTCTGATAATGGGGATAGTTCTGCTTTGAAGTGGACAATACCTCGCTTAGGTAATATACTGGCCTTTGCACTGACTTACCTTCCTCGTCACGCTTCGCCACTACCACGGCACTTACGACTCGGTTGGTCACTTCTATATAGAGCAACATCGGCTCTTTGGATAGTGGGGAGGCTAACACTGGTGCAGAGGCTAACATCTTTTTCAGTTCATGAAATGCGCTATCTTCTTGCGGTGTCCATATTAATTTATCTAACTTTTTTATTAGATGATAGAGAGGCAAAGCCTTTTCTCTCAGCCGACATACAAACCGACTTAATGATGCAAGGCAAACAGTGAACTTCTGAGCATCATTAAGGCACTTCGGAAAACAAGGAAACTTCTGAACATCAATTCGCTCAATAGCTCGGATTTTAGTTGGGTTAGCCTCGATACCTCGGCTGGAGACAAGGAAACTAAGTAACTTTCTAGCCGGGACAACAAAGGTGCACTTTTCTGGGTTAAGCTTCATTCGGAACCTCCTTAGGTTCACAAATGTATGTTGGATATCATCTAGGAGTGTTTTACTTTCTTTTGTTTTTATCACCACATCATGGACATACACTTGGACATTTTTTGCCAATTTGATCATGTAAACATTTTTTCATGCACCTTTGATACGTTGCCCCTGCATTAGTAAGCCAAATGGTATAGTGCGATAGCAATAAGCCCCATACGGGGCAATGAAGGCAGTTTTTATTTGATTATCCGGGTTAAGTGGTATCTGGTGAAACCAGAATACACATCTACAAATGACAATAGCTCACACCTAGCAACCGAGTCAATGACCTGATCTATCCTCGTCAGTGGAAATGGATCTTTCGGACACGCCTTATTCAGGTTCGTGTAATCGATACACATACACCACACCACTTCTATGTTCAGATCATCTTTCTTCTTTTCCACTAGCACCGGATTAGATAGCTAATCCAGGTAAAGCACTTCCATGATAAACTCGGCTGCAAGGAGCCGAGCTATCTCATCACCAATGACTTTTCTCCTTTGTTTGACGAAGTGGTAGAGAGGTTGCTTCAACGGCTTTGCGTCGGGTCTGACGTGCAAAGAGTGCTCGACCAACTCTCTCGGAACACCTTGTAGATCCTGTGTGGACCAAGCAAAGATATCCCGATTCTCACGGAGAAAGCTGACGAGCTCGCTTGCCTTTGTCGGCAAGTCCCGCACCAATAGTTATGGTGCACTCTGGGAACTGATCATCAATTGGTACATTCTTGGTATCTTTTATCTACTGAAATGACACACTTCCATGCAGGTTACTCAGAGCCGACATATTCAGCTGAAAGGACTGAGCCAGTGCCGCGACCTCATGGATCCTTCTCTTTTCTTGAGCGATAACAAATGACTCGGCCAGGTTTGACCCGGCTGAGGCACACTCCATTGAGGGCCTAAAGTCCCCAAAAATGGTGATGACCTTGTTTGGCCCTGGCATCTTCAACTTTAAGTAACTGATGTGGTCACTTGACATGAACTTTGATAGAGCTGGTCTACCGAGTAACGCATGATAGGCGCTATCCAAATCCACCACCTTGAACTCCAAGTTCTCAGTTCGGCAGTTATCCCTCATGCCGAATAATACATCAACTCGGACCTTGCCTATAGGCTCACAAGATAAACCCATCACAATGCCATGAAAAGTGGTCTTCGTCGCTTGCAGCATATTCTCTGATACTCCCAATTTGTGCATGGTGTCCTTATACAATATATTAATGCTAATACCATTATCACTCAACACCTTGGAAAACTTCACGTTGATGTTTGGCCCGATGAATGTTGGGTCAAGCACTAGCACATATGATCCAGGACTCGGCATGAGCCTTGGGTGATCCTTATGCTCCATGTAATTTCCTGATCAGACCATGGCATGTACCTCGGCACAACCGGCATAACTGCATTGACTTCCATATGTTGGCGTCTCATGCTCTGCCTATCAGTTTCTTCTGTGGTAAACACACAATAAGCTTGATGATGTTCCTTGTACTCATTTCTCCCGTCATTGCCGGGGTTCCTGTGGTTCGGCTGGTTCTAGTCATTTACATGATGCACTGCATCCCTTCTCTTATGGTTCTGATACCTCGATGGGGGTGGTAGTAACATCTGTTCCTACACATTTTCCCCCGTGAGCTGCTGCTGCCGAGGTACATTGTGCCGAGGTGCCTGAGCATTCCCCGTGCTACTTTGCTCTATCTTCCTCATCCACTCACATTGCCGAGTCGTGTGATTCACCGGGTTACTCGGGTTTGGCGTGTGAAACTTGCATGATTGATCTAGCATAGCCTGATACGTGTACCTCAGCCTATATTTCCTCTCTTGCCACTGTTTATTCTGTTTACTGGTCCAAGGCTTCTTGCCATCACTTTTCGGGGTCCACTATTGGCTGCTGATCTTCTGTCGCTGGCTATTTCCAGCTCCAGGTTGATCTGGCTCCACAACCGCAACTTGTTCCGAACCATATCTGTTTCAAAATGCTACCATCCCATTTTTCAAAAATACCAGACCACCTTACATGGACGATCTACCAACCAGGAGATCTCAAACCTTTCGGTCCTTCCTGGGGTGAAAAAAACAAATGTCTGCCGAATCGGTAGGAAGTGGGTCCAGTTTGAACTACAGGTACATGATCTAATGCTCGTGATGTTTTTGAAAAAAACCATTTTTAGACTCACAATATGATGTTTCTTCAGAGATCCAAGGAAAGGTTTAACGAGGCTCATCCCCTATCTTCATGCCTGCCGTTTTGACCGTAGTTTGAAACGGGAAAATTTTGAAACGGTCATAAAAAATCAAAAATGGTTCGAACAATTTAAATCCTTCATGTGGTGTCATATTATGTGAAATTGTTGCAAGGGAAAATACCAAACTTGGTATATGAATTATGTCTCCAAAAACCTTCACAAAATGACCTATCATGTTCGAGGTTTTATGGCTTTCTGTCCAAATGACCAATGTTATGTACATAATTGCGACATAGTTTGTGATACTTTTCCCATATTGTGCATGCATGTGCATCTTGGGATGGCGAGCAATGTTGCAGGAGGAAGTTTTCCTTTTCGTTGCACGGAAAATCTATTTTCCATTTTCCGAGCGCAAAAATAGGGCGTTTTGTGAAGCAACCACCAAACTGTTGTTTCAAAATTCTACCACCCTGTAGCACCTCGGTAAAACTACTACTAGAAAATCGCGTGTTGTTTTTATTTTGTGCATCATCATGACCGCATGCTCATGTCATCATGCCACATTGCATTTTGAGCATCGGCATGTCATCCTGCATTTGTTTGCCTAAAATTATTTTCCAAAAGGCTATCTTTGTTATACATATATCCCTTGTCTTTATTTCAAATTATAAAACCGGGTCCTCTTGGATATTTTGTTTGTCTAAAAACTAATTGCAATAGGCTCCTAAATGAATAATTAAAATTTATATTATTTTTAGGAGATAGCCACGCAGGCCCAAAAGCCCAGCCGGTCACCTCCAAACCCTAATCCTACCCTTTCCAAACCATAGCCTAACACCACCCTCCACAAAGCCAGCCGCTGCCGCCAGCTCGCATAGAGCCGCACATGCGCAGCGCCAACCTTGCCTTCCACCTACACGCCCCAGCCACGCGGTTCACGCAAACTTGCGCGTGACCGAAACCGCCCACTGTCCCGCACACCATCCCCACCTACCGCTACCCCGAGCCACACAACCAGCGCGCGCAATAGCCACACAACGCGCCCGCCTGCACATTGTCGTCTAACCCGTTCCACCCCACATTGCACAGCACACAAACATGCAACACGCACACTCGCCTCGTCCTGATCCCGAGCGCGGGGCCACCCCTCCGACCGTGTTACAAGACAGACGCGCCCTCAACCTCGATCCCACCCCCACCTTCCTCTGCTCGCTCGGGCCCTCTGCCAAAGTTGACTTCGCTCGCGACTCCGCCTCACTCCCTCTCCGTTCCGCCGCTAGGGCCGCCCCTCCTCCGAGAGCCGCCTTCCTTACCCCTCCTGCCGCCGTCGTCTTCTCCGCTTCGAGTAGCGGCTACCAGCGAGACCGCCGCCCCTGCGTCTTCTCTCGCTATGGCGCCCCGCGATGGCCGACTCGCCTAAGCTCGGGCGCGATCCCCACCTCCTTGTCTCCTCCGCCCCGCCAAGCTCCTTCCAGGGCCACCTCTGCGTCAACCCGCCATTGTTCGTCGACCTCGCCTTCCCCTCTGTGGCACCGCCACCATTCACGTGAGGCCGCGCGTCCTCCTCGCCGCGGCCCCTGCTCCGCGTGACGCCGCCCTTGGCCGCATCTCCGTCGAGCGCCCTCTTCCCTGTCGCCCCGGCCGTACTAGGTCGTGAGCTCCGCCGTGCAGGCAGGCCGCATCACGTCCTCCATCACCGCCACATGACCGCCCCTTCCATGCTCGACCCCGTAGCTCCCCGCCGCCGGGCCCCGCGCGTCGTTGTCTTTGTCTACCAACCAGGCACCACTGTTGTGTCTGTCCGTCGCTGCACGCCGCGGTCCTCGGCCCGAGCTTTCCACGTCCAGGCCACTTGTTCCTGTGGGAATCATGATGTTTGAGTCGTGTCTGGCCTTTGGCTCTACACGATGTACTCTGAGGTTTGGGGATGCGAAGTGGTGATGTATGTGTTGTTGTGGTTCCGGTGTTTCGATGTGGTGATGCTGACTCGGTTGCTAGACCCTCGCAATGTACAAGATTGAGGGGCGTTCCGACAAGATCTACGCTACCATGCGGGTGACCGAGACCGATGGTTGAAGCGAAGCCGAAGAACCGTGTCGAACCCGGATATCTCGCCAAGACCATCATCGATGGCAAGACCAAACCCGGAGCCTTCCTCCTTCATGGATCCGATGGCCGAGACCCTGAAGACCGATCCTGTCGAACCCCCTTGGTAAACCCCAAGATCGCCGATACCCTAAATGTGATTCCCTATCCGAGACCCATATTTTTATAATATATAATATCTCCTTGTTGCATTAATTGTTCATGTCGCATACATATTGTGGTTTTGGGGGCATTATGCCGATTCACTTCATAATTAAATATGGAGACTATATGTGGGGTATTCTAGTCTTATATTGGTTCCATTTAAATTTGTGTAGAGAACCGATGCCATGCTTTGCCTTGTTAATACAACATTTAAATTGCAGGGTATCTAAATAACTTGAACCTTCTAATTAATTGTCGGGACCCCGGTTCCGCTTAATATTGCCTAATTGCACCGCGGCTATGCCATGTCATGCATCATATCATAAACATGCCAATTCTTCTGCCGTAGTATTAAATAGTGCATCCGGTGTTTCTTTTAGTGCTTTGCTTCTTCGTGGATTAGGCCATTGAGTGGATGCGAGTATCAACAAGTTCTTCAGATAATGTATCTTCGGCAGTGTTTCCTAGGCGAGCAATCTCCCCCTTTCTACCTATTTTGCATTTATAGTATTTACTTCCCTCCTGTTGATCTACTGCTATCCGTGTTGCGATGCTTTAGTTTCCGTACCATTTATATTCCTTGCAGCCTCTATATTGCCTTGGACACATCCTATTGCCTGTTGTTTGATAGATAGTCGGCCTTGCAAGTCGTAGTCGCTTGCTTAGGTGTGATCCCATGTCGTGAAGTACCACACAGTTGTTGGAATGTTGTCATATGCTTTACGGTGGAGAGGATCATGACTTTAAACACAACTATTAAATTGCTGGGATAACTAATGAAAGAGGCACCGGTGGGAAATATATGCTATTTGGTTTTTCATGTCCACTTGTGTCCCGTAGGCCCCGAGTACTTGATACATGTTCCTTGACTATTCGCAATATCCATATACGGGAGACTCTATGAATCCCCCTTAGCCAGAGCTTGATTCATTTCTTATTTCTTGGGGCCACAAACTAGTTTGGGGGTTTTATTACTATCTTGTACTTATGCCATGCTTTACTCCTTTATTTACGATTGTGCGTGGAGCACCTGTATTGTTTTGCAACATGGAATGTTTTCGCGGTTACGACAAGCCCAGTCACACTTTCGGGTTCCTAGTCGTTTACAGCCATTGTCACAAACCCTGGGTCCGTCTCGGAGCCGGCCAACTTTGTTGCAGGTAGCTTAGTGGGGTGCCCCTTGAAATATTTTATGAATCCTATGATTGCTTTGTCGTGAACGCCTCGCTGGGTTTTTATTTGGTTTTTCCGAGGTTGATCGTGTGTGTGTTGCTATTTGTGCACCCCTGTAGGGTAAATCTTTCTGAAAGCCGTGTCCGCGGTTACGGACGATTTGGAGCATAGTATCTCGATCATAGACAAGCATAACTAAAGTAGTGCTATAAATTTGACTTAATGTGTGACTAGTAATCAGCTTCACTACAATGGAATGGATAATAAAAGTGCCAACAACTGGTGGAACTAGGGTGTATCATGTCATGTTATACTTGCCTAGTAAGTATCGTAACTCTAATGGAATGAAATAAAAGTGCCAACAACTGTTGGGTTTGGGATGTCTCATGCTAATTGTCTCTGACTAGTAAGTATTGCAACTACAACGGAATGGTTAACTAAAACTGTCCACTACTTATGCTATCAGGATGACTCATGCTATATATATCTGACTAGTAAGTGCTTCAATTATAATGGAATGAATAAAACTGCCAACTGCGTGAGTTCCTTGGTTTGACTTCCTTGTTTGGTCTCGAGGGGGGAAAATGCCAGGATGGGTATGTTTGGTGTTACTATCAGGTTGGATCTGAATAGGTCTTTCTTATCCCTCTCTAATAGCCGACAGTTGAATCGAGTCTCTATAGATTGTTTAGTGCATGCTGCGCTGCCACTTCAGTCTACCATACCTATGTAGGCGAGAGCCGCCGAATTCTAGCCTCGCCGTGTACTGGCCTCAGTACTGACCGCTCCCTTGTTCCTTTGCCCTTTGTCGGCACCCCTTTTGTTTCAGCAGGTATGAGATCGACGTCGTTAGCAGGGTTACCCTTTCGGCTTGGCCTGGGCAGGGTTATGGACGCCATTGGTTATTCTTTAGGGCTCTTAGCCCCATTTGCATCTTGTTCCTAGTCAGACGCTCTATCGTTTTCAAGGTGAATTGGATCTTTGTATAGTATATCTATATTCTTGACTCTTGGAGTCGTTGTTATATATATATGTTCTGTGAGTTCCATCGTGGACTAATGGGTAATGGTATTACTTTGTTCTCCACTAGCACGCAAGTGCCTTGTGGGCGTCCTTGAATCGTTTCTATGCGGGTTTTGGCGGGAAGCGCTAAAATCTGCATAGGGCCGATTCAAGGGTGTTACAAAGTGGTATCAGAGCTCAGCAGCGATACCCCACTAGTCCAGCCTGTAGGATAACCTAGCTAACAGACGATGTAGAGTGTCAAAACTATTTTGCAAAATCGTTTGGATATATCTGATTAGTTCTGCTTTTACTCCTTACCCCTATGCTATTCTCCTCTTACCTCTGCGTGTTTTGAATCTGCTCTCCTATCTTTTCTTTAAGTCTAGGAATTCTCGTGGTTGGGTTTTCGCCGTATCTTTAGGGTTTCCGCCGTATCATCATGTCATCATGCATATTTTTGCCTAAAACTATTTGCGAAAAGTCTATCTTTGTTTTCTAAATATCTCTTATCTTTGTTTCAAATTAAAACCCCGGTCTTCCGGATATTTTGTTTTCTCTAAATTACAAAAGTCTATTTCAATTAAAATAAATAAACAAATAAAACAGTGTTTTAGGGGAGGCAGCCAACTAGGGCCTTTTGGGCCCAGCCAGCCACCTACCACCCTAGTGCCCTAACCAAACCATAACCAGCCCCGCTCACCACCCACCGCACCACACCCCACCGCCGCCACAACCACCTACCCACTACCCGATACAACCCTAAGCATGCAAGGCAGAGACCTAGCCCCACCCGCAGCGTAGCGACGCAACGTGCATGCAGACGCAACCGCCCCACCCGCTCCCGTGTATCGTGCGATGCCCTGCCCTGCGACGCACACACGCGTACCACACAGCTGCCCGCAAACCCCTGACCGGAAACCTCGGCCCAACACCTCGCGTACGACGCACGCCACCTCGCACTACCGACGCCATCCCGTGACCCCACCCACCTCATCATCCTCTCGATCCCAACCCCGCGTCTGCTGCTCGCTTTTCCTGCCGTGCGACGCCTGCCGTCACCAGCGAGGCGTCTCCCGCGAGCTCCCCGTGCCGCCTTCCTCGCCAACCACCGCCGCCACGACCCTGGGTCCTCGCAAGCCTCTGCCGTAGCGCCGCCTCGTCCCGCGGAACCTCGCCGCCGCCTCTGCAAGCCCCAGTGCTGCCGCCGCCTCCGCTCGCCCCAGCGGCAGTCCGGTGCTCTGCCCTAACCTCGCCGCCGCAAGGTGCGCCTGCAAGCACGGCCACCCCCTCCTTCCTGTACGGATCCTGAGCCGGCCGCTGCTCCGCTCGCAGATGTCCGCGCCCTCGTCCTCCCAGGCGCGCATCCTCGTCCTCTGCTCCGAAGACCAGCATCGACATGCTCCTCCTCGACCATGGCCGCCCCCTCTAGGTCGCGTCGCCGGGAGCTCCGCCCACCGTGAGGACCTGCAGCGCCGGCCGCCGCTCCTTCCGCCGGGCCCTCCCCAGCGACCCCGAGCCCGCCTGCCACAGCTCGCCAACGCCCCGTTCTCTCGGCCGCCTCTGCGCGCCCCGTCCCTCTCCTGTGCGCCGCCTCGGTCTCCTGTGCGTCGGCCGCCCATGTCGCGTAGGCGCCGCCACCTCCTTCCTCTAACGTCTGTCGTTGCCAGGCCACCGCGAGAGATCCCCGCGCCAGTGCCTCTTCGTGGCCCTGTGCGTTCCCTGTAGTGTCTGTTGATGTGGAGATGGTGTGGTGTGCAGGTGTTAATGTTATGCTGAGGCTCATGTTCGTGTCGTGTTGGTGCTGTGAAGACAGGAGCGAGATAAGATGGGAGTACCCTGACGCCCAAGTTCGCCACCGACAATGGTTGCTTACCAAGACGAGCTCGATGTTCGAAGGATGTACATGGTGCAACCCAAGACCTCCGTCACGGATAAGATGTCCGCAAACCCGAAGACCCCGACACGCCAAGATCTTCGTCCTTGAATGCCAAGATTGCCTTCACAGATCCGAAGGACGTTGCCTCGAAGTCCGATCCCGGAACTCAAAGACCTCCTTCACGGAATCGAGAGACCGTCTACCCCAAGACTGAACCCCTCCGAATCCAAGACCTTCGCCCCCATGTGTGACCCTTATCCTCCCCTATTTTTATAATAATATAATTGTTGCATATAAATTGTACATGTTTGCATACATATTATCATGTGGTTTGGGTTAGACGGCAATTCACCTCATAATTAAATATGGAGACCATATGCGGGCTTTTCTAGTCTTATATTGACTCCATTTAAATTTGTGTAGAAACCGATGCCATGTTTTGCCTTGTTAAGACAACATATAAATTGCGGGGTATCTAAACAACTTGAACCTTCTATTTAATTGTCGGGACCCCAGTTCCGCTTAATATTGCCTAATTGCATCACATCTTTGCCATGTCATGCACCATACCTGCATCATGCCCGATCTTCTGTCGTAGTACTAAATAGTGTATCCGGTGTTTCGTCTAGTGCTTTTCTTCTTCGCGGATTAGGCCGATGAGTTGATGCGAGTGTCGACCTGATCTTCGGATGAACCTTCGGCAATGTTTCCCAGGCGAGCATTCTCCCCCTTTCTACCTATTTTGCATTTATAGTCTTTATTTCCTCCTGTTGATCTATTGCTATCCATGCCGCGATGCTTTAGTATTCCGTACCAGATATATTCCGTGCAGCCTTTATATTGCCTTGGACACCTCCTATTACCTGTTGTTTGGTAGATAGATGGTCTTGCGAGTCGTAGTCGCTTGCTCAGGTGTGATCCCGTGTCGTGAAGTACCACACAGTTGTTGGAATGTTGTCACATGCTTTACGGTGGAGTTGATCATGACCTTAAATACAACTTGATTAAAATGCTGGGAATAGTTATAACTAATGCAGAGGCATCGGTGGGCAATAGAAAATATTTGGTTTTTAACCGCTCACTTGTGTCCCGTAGGCCCCGAGTACTTGATACCAGTTCCTTGACTATCACACTATCCGCATGTGGGACCATGAATCCCCTTAGCCAGAGCTTGATTCATTTCTTATTTCTTGGGGCCACAAAGTAGTTTGGGGCTTTATTACTATCCTGTACTTATGCCATGCTTTACTGCTTTATTTACGATTGTGCGTGAAGCACCTGTACTGTTTTGGAACGTGGAATGTTTTCGCGGTATCGACAAGCCCAGTCACACTTTCGGGTTCCCAGTCGTTTACAGCTATTGACACAAACCCTGGGTCCGTCTCGGAGCTGGCCAACTTCGTTGCGGGTAGCTTAGTGGGGTGGCCCCCTAAAATGATTTAAGAATCCAGTGATTGCTTTATCGTGAAAGCCTCGTTGGGTTTTGATTTGGTTTTTCCGAGGTTGATCATTTGTGTGTTGCTATTTGTGCACCCCTGCAGGGTAAATCTTTCTAAAAGCCGTGTCCGCGGTTATGGACGACTTGGAGCACAGTATCTCGATCATAGACAAGCATAACTAAAGTAGTGCTATAAATTTGACTTAATATGTGACTAGTAATCAACTTCACTACAATGGAATGGATAATAAAAGTGTCAACAACTGGTGGAACTGGGGTGTATCATGTCATGTTATACCTGCCTAGTAAGTATCGCAACTGCAATGGAATAAAATAAAAGTGCCAATAACTGCTGGGTTTGGGATGTCACATGCTAATTGTATCTGAGTAGTAAGAACTGCAACTATAACTGAATGGTTAACTAAAATTGCCCACTACTTATGCTATTGGGATGACTCATGCTATCTATATCTGACTAGTAAATGCTACAACTATAATGGAATGAATAAAACTGCCAACTGTGTGAGTTCCTCGGTTTGACTTCCTCGTTTGGTCTCGAGGGGGAATACCAGGATGGGTATGATTGGTGTTAGTATCAGGTTGGTCCCGAATAGGTCTTTCTTATCCCTCTCTAATATCCGACAGTGGTTTCGAGTCTCTATAGCTTGTTTAGTGCATGCTGCGCTGCCGCTTCAGTCCACCATACCTATGTAGGCGAGAGCCGCCGAATTCTAGCCTCGCCGTGTACTGGCCTCAGTACTGACGCTCCTCTTTTTCCTTTGCCCTTTGTCGTCACCCCTTTTGTTTTAGCAGGTTTGAGATCGACGTCGTTAGTAGGGTTACCCTTCCGTCTTGGCCTGGGCAGGGTTATGGACGCCATTGGTTATTCTACAGGGCTCTTAGCCCCATTTGCATCTTGTCCGTATTCGGACGTTGTATTGTTCTCAAGGTGATTTGGATCTTTGTACTATATATCTGTATTCTTGACTCGTTTAGTCGTTGTTGTATATGTATATTCTGTGGGTTCCATCGTGGACTAATGTGTAATGGTATTACTTCGTTTTCCACCCGCACGCAAGTGCCTGGTGGGCGTCCTTGAATCGTTTCTATGCGGGTTTGGCGGGAATCGCTAAAACTTGCATATGGCCGATTTGAGGGTGTTATAGGTTCATTGACCCATATTGGGTTCATGAACATAATGTCATAGCATCTTCCAAGGATACAGAGGATAAAATTGTAAAGGCGTTACGGTTTCAAGAAACCAAAAGAGAAATACTATTACCTTACAACTTTGAGTGAGTGTTATTATCTTGTACACATTCTATTTCGCTTACTCGATGTTAAATGTCTAATTGACGAGTTATGCATGCGCAACTTCCACTATATTCTGCTAATAATTCAACCCGACAAAGGAGTAGTACAAGTCATGGACTCGAAATGTAAACCCCTTGTGAAGTGAGCGAATATGCAGGAAATGCTCCGGTGGTAATTTTAATTATTATGACACTATATCGGCAACTTTCATTCATTTCTCGATATCAAGTAATTAATAACTCCTTTTATTCATTTTTTTGACGGGTAGCGCTTAGAAACGTTCACCAATAAGGCTAAGGGTGCCTGGAAAGAGGAGCTTACATTTGAACCACTACCTGTAAGTACTACTAGCTAGATCGGCGCATCTCTTTAATTCTTGTTTCGATATCATTATCATGCTTGATTATTATTTTCATTGAACTCTATTCTTGTGAAGTGCCTGAGACAGGAAGACATAAATAATTTATGTGGCTACTATATTTACGAGTTCATTTGCCAGACGACCTGTGAGACAGTCAGAAATTTAGAACAACTTTGAGTACGTAAACAATATCAAAATTTTATTTTATTACCATCAATTGTGTTTATTAATTAGTTTCATTTATATATGTTAAATCCTTCTTTAAATTAGATCGAACGGATGCGAGACGATCTTCTACCAAATGATCGCGTACGAGAAATTCAACAGGAAATTGCAGGATTCTTAGATGCAAAGGTCCTAGATACAAAAGGAGAATACTATTGGGATATGCTGATATTGGAATAGGAATATATAGTAAAAGACATTATATTGTATATATGCATGAAACTCGTGTACCGTATGTAATATGTTCGACACTTTGTTGATCTCTATATTTATCACGATGTTGTGTAATATAATGGTTCCTTCATTGCTGAGTGCAAAACACAAAATAAAATGGAAATAAATAAATGGAAAAGTGGCTAACATGAATTCTCTCCCGCGGCACAAAAAGTGCCCAAAATGCTGTCGCGGCACAAAAAGTGGCTAAATGAATTCTCTGTCGGCACAAAAAATTGTCCAAAATGCTGCCACGACAGAGAAATATTGATCCCAGTTCATAATACGAACCAGGACGAATGGTCCTCCCCTCGCGTTAGACAGCGGCCACGTGGATTACCTTTCGTCTCGGTTCATAGCGCAACTAGGACTAACGGGGAGGGGGGCTTTAGTCCTGATTGCCCCGTTCCGGTTACGCAACCAGGACTAAAGCCCCTTAAAAACTGGGACAAATGGGAAAACAAATCATACCTTTATAGAGATTAGTGGGACGTAGCTGAGCTGAGAATCAATCCTTTCTGACTAATCCTATGACGATGAACAAAGTTGTCTGTTCCATGGGACAGCCGATGCAGTGCCTCGATATCAATCTCGATTCCTCTTTCTCTTTTACGCCCCGGTGACAGCGCAGGATAGCAGCAAGCTTACACCTACTATGCAGCGAAGATATGAAGAGATTACATACAGGCTTTACTCGAGGCAGCAACAAACCTTCTACCTATAGCAAGTGGCCTATTTTTTTTGCATCGTGGCATGCACGTAATCAATATAAATAAGGATTTGTTAAAAAAAAAGTACTCTCTCCATCCAGAAATTACTGACTTGGTTTTGTCTAGATTCAAATATATCTATAAATATTTCTGTACATAGATACATTCGAATCTAGACAAGCTCAAGTCTGCTATTTCTGGACGGACGGAGTACATACACTGTGACAGTATATGTACCTAGCTACGGCACAAGTCTTCGATCCGAGCTAGCTCTAGGATGTGCAAATATTCGATCGATATGGATCTTGCCGGCTACATCTGCAGGTGGTTTGGTGCGTTGATGAACAAATAAAAATTGAAACCTAAACCACTGATGTGCACGCACTTGAATACGATGGCGACGATGACAATGGTCGCATGCGTGAGGACGTGAGGTCGTAGCTTTGCTTTTCTTTCAATTCCATAAGAGTCAGTGACCTAATTACTGGATGTACCAAATTAAAATTAAAACATAAAACCTGTGGATTAGGTCGGCCAGGCCATCCAAAGTACCGAGCGTCGATGCGGCGGCAGCCACATGTGGGAGGCCGTGGATCTGCTTTTCTTTCAATTCCATGGAAGAGTCCATGGCCTAATTAGCTAGATGTAGTTTCGAAGGAGTGCGAGAAAATAATGCAGGGCATTGGTGGTTAATTTTCTTTAACTTTCATAGGAACCATTGAGCAATCATTTGCTTATGACAAACGGTCCTTACCACGGCGGGGATAGTTTGTGTGACTTTTGATGTTTGAGTCGAAGCACCAAATCCCCCTCTTTAAACCAGCGATGCCTTATGCGGCGACTATGGTAGCTGCGTAGCTTCTGCTGGTAGATGCCAACACGTGTTCCTCTTCGAGCAGGTCCACAGATAGCCATCTGGATTCTTTGACGTCATCTTCGTCGTAGGTGGCGAATCTTGGTGCATCATGAAGGATGTCAGATGTCATGACTGCTTCTACTTCATAAACCATGAAGAAAGATGTCAACCCGGTAGATCTATTGGGCGTTGTTCGCTAACTCCACAAAACAGATGGCAACTCCTCCGCCCAGGATCCAGCTACTCTATGTAGTGGTGCCTCTAAGCGTGGCTTGATTTCTAGTAGAATTACTCCATTGGCTCGTTCAACTTGCCCATTTGACTGTGGGTGTGCCACATATGCTAGGTCAAGGCGGATACCTTTTTCTCCTCAACTTCTCCGAGAGATAAATTGCTGTCGATGTCAGTGATGATGCTACGCGGGAGACCAAATCTCACCACTAGATCCCGGACAAATTTCAGGGTTGTTGCCCCATCGATCTTTCTAATGGGTTTAGCTTCAATCCATTTAGTGAACTTACCAACTTCTACTAGCCGATGCGTAAATCCACAAGGTGATGTTTGCAAAGGCCCAACCATGTCAAGCCCCCAGAGTGCAAACGGGCAAGTAATTGGTATTGTTCGCAATTCTTTAGCTGGAACAAGCGGTTTCCGTGCGTAAAACTGACACCCAATGCAAGTCTGCACCAGCTTGTCAGCATCCGCCTTAGCGGTCAACCAGTAGAATCCTTGCCCGAAGGCTTTTGCCACCAGCGATCGGGGAGCGGCGTGATACCCGCAATCTCCGAGATATATTTCTCTAAGGATATCCATACCTTGTTGCTGGGAGACGCACCATAGAAAAACTCCGGTGGTACTGTTTTTGTATAGCTGGCCATCAATTATGATGTAGCCCTTTGATCGGCGTACTACCTGCTGGCTTTAGACTTTGTCGGTGGGCAGTGTTCCGTCTTGAAGGTAGTCCATGAACGGTTTCGTCCAAGTCGGAGAGGTCACTGTTACTTCATTAACAAAGGAATCCACTCTATCCGGGTTGTCGGGGTTCGCTCCTTTCATGGATGGGGTCCATAAATGCTCCAAGAAAACGGCTGGCGGAATTGGTCGGCGAGCCGATCTAATCTTAGACGTCATTTCTACTACCTCATTGTCCTCCCTTTTGTCATACTTGACTTCATAGCCATTGAAGGACTTGGGTATCTCGTCTACTTCGTCTCGATATGCCGCCATCATAGGGTTCCGCGTGTTCTAGGTGCCAGCCACCTGTTGGGAAACCAAGTCGAAATCTCCACAATAAACTATGCGCTTGATGCCAATATCCTTGGCCACACAAAGTCCGTGAATGAGGACCTCGTACTCCGCCATGTTGTTGGTAGCGTTGAAGTCGATCTGCAAGATGTACTGCAACTTCTCTCCTTTTGGTGATTGCAATAATACACCAGCCCCCGAGCCATTGACCAGCTTGGATCCATCAAAGTGCATGACGCAATACTCTGTCTCGAGCACAATAGTATTTTCCAGCAGTTCTATCCAATCTACGATGAAATCTGCCATTGTTGTACTTCCGAAGATTGTCAAAGGTTTCCTGCAAGTAGGCGATGAGATTGTTTGATTTCTTTGACATCACCGCAATATCGTCCACATAAGCATGTACATTGCGACCTATTTTGTCTTGTAGGAAATGCTGCATTGTCCGCTGGTAGGTGGCACCAGCGTTTTTCAACCCAATGGGCATCGTGACATAGCAATATGTGTCATAAGGTGTGATGAACGAAGTGGCCAATTGGTCTGACTTTCGCATCTTGATTTGGTGGCATCCTGAGTATACATAAAGAAAACACAGCAGATCCGAGCCAGCCGTCGAGTCAATGATTTGGTCAATGCGAGGCAAAGCAAACGGATCCTTCAGACATGCTTTGTTGAAGCCGGTGTAATCAACGCACATTCTTAATTCTTTGGTAACCTTTTTGGGGACAAGTACAGGATTGGCCACCCACTGGGTGTGAATAACTTCTCGGATAAAACTAGCCTTAAGTAACCTAGCTAGCTCTTTGCCTATAGCCCATCGTTTTTCATCACCGAAGCATTGTAGAGGTTGTTTCACCAGTTTTGCTTTAGGATTGATGTCGTCGGATGGAGGACAAGTACGCCATGAGGGGGTCCTCGAGGCATGCGGAAGAGAGGGGTGTGAGACGTACGGTGTTCTGGGACGGTGAGCACACGAGTTTACCCAGGTTCGAATCCGCCGGCTTTGGACGGATCCTACTCCTGCTAGCAATCCAGTAATACGTTAGAGCCGGAATATGGGTTACAATGGTATCACCTATGCGAGTTGAAGGTCTAAAGTATTGGCTGTGCCCTCAAGGCTCTCCCTAGGACGGCTTATATAGATATCCGGCCTAGGGTTTACAGGAGAGATCAATCCGGCTACGACTAAGAGTTGGTTACAAAGTACATCTTGAACTACAAGTAATATTATGGGCCTAAGTCGGTAAGTCTTCTGGGCCTTCCTGTAGCCGGATTGGACTCCGTCTTGTCTCTCTAACTGGGCCGCTCGTGAAGCAAAGCTCTAACCTGAAGTGGGCCACCCTGGTCAGTGAGGAATTGTGTGGATACCCAGAAAGTATATCCCCAATAGCAGCCCCCGGAGGCCTCCAAGATCCAAAATCGGATTTTATCATCGTCTAGCTTGATCTTCGGCTTGCAGAATCTTGAAGGGTTCCTGAAACTTCCCAAAAAAAAATACTATCCGGGTCTTAAAAGTAAGTCAGACCTTTCAATTGTTTACTCGGATTTTCCAGCTCGCTTTTAAACTAAGCCGGAACTTGGTCTCTAATGCCACCTGACACAAGCATGGTCAAGTCACGTCATCTGATAGACGTTCCGTCAGCACGACCATTGGTGGGTCCGCGGTTCGCGGAACCGAGGCGCTGTTTCAATGCGTGCATGGAGATCGAGGCGACGCAATCATCGCGCGGGCCCTTCCCAGTTCTTTCCACGACGCGTGGCGGTTACACTGTAGCGTTTGCACGAATCTTTGCGCAAGTAGGTGGATATAAGGGGTTTAGATTTCTTCTTCTCCTCTCCACCAGTCCTCTGCCATTCCTTCCCAATCCTCCTGCGCGCCCAGAGCCTCCTCGTCCTCCTCCCACAGAGCTCCTAGCGCCGTACTTTAAGGTCACCTTTTCCACCGGAGAAAAATGGCTGCATCTTCTTCTTCCTCTGGTTTGGCGGCGGCTGCGGCGGCGGCGGCGGAAGCAGCTGCGGAGAAGGAGAGTTTCCGGGGAATCTGGATCCCCTGCGCCCTCGACGAGGCAAGCCTCAAGAACGTGGAGAAGGAGGGGCTTCTCGCCGCCGGCGACTGGCGGACCGGCCTCAGCGAAACCGTGCCCAACCCGTGCGAGGGCGAGCGTGTCCACTTCGGCACCCATCTGGACCGAGGTTTGTCCTTTCCTCCCTCAGAGTTCTTCTCCGAGGCGATAGATCACTATGGAGTTCAACTCCACAATCTTCCTCCCAATTCTCTTCTAGAAATGAGCGCATATGCTGCGCTTTGCGAGGGCTTTCTCGGCATTAGGCCGAGTTTGCTTTTCTTCTGGTACTATTTCCATGTCCGGAGAAATTCCATCACTGCCGGTGTTCCTTATATCACCGGTACCATTAGTTTTTCTGTTAGACGAGAACGGGCCTATCCCAAAATTTCTGCTAGTGACTCGGTCAAACAATGGCCAACAACTTTCTTCTACCATAGGGATATTCCAGCTCCCGGCAAAGCTACTGCTTTGCCGGCTTTTATCGACGGAGCCGCCACAGCCCAACCTTCCTGGGACGAGGCTGCTCCGGCTCTCACCGACGGTCTGATCCTCGCTAAGAGGCGGATCGAGTATTTGATCAAGCACAAGGGTCTGAAGGGATCCGACTTAGTCCATTGCTGGGTCTCACGTCGGATCCAGCCACTTTAGTACTACGGGGATAGACTGATGCACTCCATCACGTCTTCCAAAAAATATTCCCTCCACATCAGCCCCAAAGCCTACACCGCCCAGGGTTACATAAGCCAGATCAAGTGGCTGATCAAGGAGTGGATCGAGAGGAAAATTCCGAAGGAGTGGATATGCACACGGCGGAAAACCCCGTGGTGCTGGTAAGCTTCCATCAATACACCTTTCATGTGTTTCAATCTTTAAGTTATATACTGCAACGCTGATATGCTTTCCTGTTTTCAGCTTGCTGACCTCCCCGAGTCAGAGCTTGCTCCACTCGAAGGATATCCTCCTGAGTTTTCTCAGGAGACCGAAGTAGTCCCATTGCCGGATCTTGCGCCCAAGAAGCGTAAAGCTCCCACAGTGGTAGTTGGCACAAAGGAGGTGCCAGTCGTGAAAAGGTAACCTTTTGTCACAACATTTTTGGCTTTGTACATTACTCAAGTTTCTTTCCGAGAGGTAATGTTTCTGACTTTACTACTTTCTCAGAGCAAAATCAATCATCAAGGGCAAGGGGAAAGGGATTCCTTCGAAGCCCTTGCGACAAACGAAGCTTACCATAGCTTCTCCTGCCACGGCTCCTCCGACTCCTGCCCCTCAACCTTCTACAACACCGGCAATCACTCCTTCTCCGGTTGTTGCAGAAGATCTGGCTCCTCCAACGGCGCCTGTGATCCTTGGGTCACACACTGACGTCACCGTGGGTGTGTCAGCTCAAGATAAGGGTGAACCCTCTTCGGGTAATGATCCCTCGGCTGAAGTCTTCGCCGACAACCTCCTTAGCAATCCCGGACTTGCCAAGTTTGGCTTATCCCAGAAATCTGCAGAGGAGATCCAGCGGCTGGCCAGGCAAGTCCTGGACAAAAGCCATCTATCCCCCGAGGAGGAAGCGCAAGAAGAAGAGGACGTCAAGTTCTCTGACCTTCTCGCTCAAGTCCGCCTTCGCGACGAGAGGATCAGGACTGGCAAGCTTCCTACAGCCCCAGTAATCCCTCTTACCCTCACCGAGAAGGTGGCAGCTGAAGTGAACGCGGGTTTAGACAAACTCACCCGCGAGCAATATGTAAGTCGGAATTCCAACTCTTGTTTTTACATTATGTTATATCATATCCTCTAGCCCCCAAGCATGAAGTAGGATATTGAAATCCGGGTTTATGCTTTCATTAGGATGCCAAAGAACGAACTAGTGTAGCCCCCAAGGCTCGTGATGATATTTAGCAAAAAATATTAGCCCGAGTCTTAAGTAGCTTTTTTACTTTGGGTATTCTGACTTACAGAAAGTATGTTCCTATAACCAGGAATTATTAACCAATGTCTGTGATAAGCGGAGAGAGGTCAAAGCTCTCCGGCTTAAAAATACTGAGCTCAAGGTAGCCAAGGATGAAGCCGAAGGTAAACATTCCGAGATTCAAACCTTGTCTTTTGCTTTGTCAATGTCGATTTTTTCTGAACTGTTGTTCTTTTTGACTTACAGCGTTGGTGAAACAATCCATCGCTATGATTGAAGAGGCCGAGAACCTCAAAACCCCGGTGGTGGAGAACAAGGGACTTCGCCAAGAGCTGGATAAGCTCAAGGAGGATCATGAAAGGAGCATAGCTCAAGTCCTTGAATCCTCCTCCATGGCCACTGAAGAGTGTGATCGCAAGATCGCCGCTCAAGATAAAGTTATCTCGGACCTCAAGAATGAGCTTGGCAGAGAGAAGAATCTCTCCGAAGCACTCCGTGCTGAACTCCAGAGTCTCCGGGAGGAGAAGACCAAGATTGGCGACGTCATTCTTGGTACGTCTCCCCTCTCTGACTTATCTTTTCTTCGACTTCTATCATTGTCGGTTTTTTTCCTTAACTTGTTTTGTGTATAGGTCCTCTGAACTTGACGGACTCCTCCTCGTCCGAGCCCCACTCACCGGCTTACCCAAGTCGGTGATCTTCTTCATGACTATCGCCAGTCCCTTGAGGACATTCGCGAGTCTCTCAGGATTCCGGACATGCCAAGCATGTCGGACTTCCAGGTGCGGGAGAAGGCCAAGGAGATGCCGCAGCTCGTTCGGGACTGGAACATGTCCTACGTGCGGACTGCTGCGCAGAACGCTCTCACCATGGTCATGAGCCACCATGGAAACATGGAGATATGGCAAGTGACTAGAGGGTACTTCAAGGTAGACGAAGACGGCCAGGAGCAGGACCTTCAAGCCATCATGCACTCCTGCTCCGGATATGGGTGCCACGTAGCTGACCTGACCAGCTACGAGGTACCCTTCTTCACCCGCGTGGATACCCCGCCTCCTCCTGCAGAAGAAGCCGAAGAAGTTTCCGACGATGAACGGACCACCTCGGATCCGGACATCTCGGAACGATATCAAGGCGCAGTTACCAGCGAGCTGGCAGATCCTTCATCTCCTCCTGCATCATAGACCACAAACATATGTATTATTATGTGAAAGAACATGATGCGCTTGTAAATATTAAGTACTATGACTTTTGCTAGTCCTAAGTTTTTTATCTATTCAGCACTTTTGTCTTAGATTTTTTGCGTGCCTGAAATGTTTTCATAAGCACTTGGAATTTTCCGTCTCTACTTATCGTTTATCTGGCTTTCCGCCTCGTCCCTTTCGTGAGCCGGCTAAACCTTCAGCCGGAAACTTTGCCGAGCAACGGAGGTCAATTGCTAAACCAGTTTAAACTCGGAAACAAAACCGACTTCCAGTACCAACAATTCACTAATCGGAAAATACCCACATCTAGCAATCAGACAAATAACCAAAGTAAAGACTAGAATGTTTAGAGTTATACCCGAAGGTAGCAGTTTTAGAATCGGAAATCTAAACCAGAACGAACATGAGCATAAAGTACTTTCAAGCATTCTAGGATTTTCGACTATGACATGATCATTAGGAAATAAGATGGTACAAACTTCTCAGAAAAACTTTGAGGTAACCAAAACTTTTATTTCTCACAAAACATGTACCTATTTATGATTACAAAGAAGGATAAACTAAGAATAAAAGGGACGTAGCTGAGCAATATTCCACGGTCTGTCTAACTCATCCGGATTTGTACTGCCTCCATCTCTCTTTCTCTTCTTAGTAGCAGGTCTTTCTTTGACTGGCCTCATGTCAGTTAAGTAGTATGATCCAGTGTGCAATACTCGACTAACTAAAAAGGGCCCTTCCCATGCCGGGGAAAGTTTGTGCTTTCTTTGTTGCACAAGCCGTAGAACCAAATCACCTTTATTGAAAGATCTAGTTCGGACTCTCTAGCTATGATACTTGCGTAACTTCTGCTGATAGGCTGTAGATCTCATTTCAGCAACGACGCGAACTTCTTCGACTAAGTCGATATCATTTTGGCGAGAAATCTCGGCATCCTCTTCGATATACGCGGCCACTCTAGGAGAAGTATGAATTAAATCACTAGGAAGAACTGCTTCTGCACCATAGACCAAGAAGAAAGGTGTATATCCTGTTGACCTATTCGGAGTTGTTCGTAAACTCCAAATTACAGAGGGTAGTTTCTCTGCCCAAGCCCCCGCAGCACGTCTCAGTGGTGCTTCGAGTCTTGGGTTCAAGCCTTGTAGAATTAAACCATTTGCTCTTTCGACTTGTCCATTAGCCTGTGGATGTGCGACTGAGGCAATGTCAAGACGGATACTTTGCTCGTCACAGAATTCAGCCAATTCTCCCATGGAAAAGGTGCTCCCGTTGTCCGTGATAATGCTATGCGGATAACCATACCGGATTATAACATCCTCGACAAATCTTTTGGCTGTTGCTCCATCACAACTAGTGACAGGTTTAGCCTCGATCCATTTCGTGAATTTATCCACCATCACTAAGAGGTGAGTGAATCCACTTGGAGCTCGTTTAAAAGGTCCTACCATATCAAGCCCCCAGACCGCAAAAGGCCATGTTATAGGTATTGTTCACAGCTGATCAACCAGAACATGAGCTTGCTTGGCGTACTTTTGGCAGCCTTTGCATGTCTTGACTAATCGTTCGGCATCTGCCTGAGCTGTAAGCCAGAAAAATCCATGTCGAAAAGCTTTTTCCACTAAGGATTTGGCTGTAGCGTGGTGACCACACTCTCCTTCGTGGATTTCCCTTAAGATTTCCACTCCTTCTTTCGGAGATACACGGCGCTGAAAAACCCCAGAAACACTCCGTTTATGGAGCTCACCTTTAAAAATAGTATAGGCTTTTGCTCGTCGGATAATCTGTCGGCTCAACACCTCGTCTTCGGGTAATTTGCCATCTACCAACTAATCGAGGTAGGGTTGAGTCCAGCTGGGAATTACAGCCAGAACTGCTATCAAAGGTGAGTCGGATTTGGTCGGATATTCCTCATCTACTCCCTTTATCGAGGGAACTTTGAGGTGCTCTAAAAATGCGCCATCCGGGACCTCTTTCCGCGCAGAGCCTATTCGAGATAGTGCATCTGCTTCCTCGTTTTCTGCTCGACGGATGTGTTGAACTTCAAACCCTATGAACGATTTAGATAGATCATCCACGACAACTTTATATGCTGCCATGTGCTTATTTGCATTACAAATATCCGAGACTTGTTGAGCAACAAGATCCGAATCTCCGTAACACATCAAACATCGGATGCCAATATCCTTAGCAATCCGGATTCCATGCAGCAGTGCTTCATACTCGGCAATGTTGTTTGTCGCTGTGAAGTGGATCTGCAACACGTATAAAAGTTTATCTCCTTGGGGTGATTTGAGCACCACGCCAGCCCCCGAGCCCCCTCGAGCCTTAGACCCATCGAAAAAGAGGGTCCAATATTCCGACTCAGGGAGGACCATGTTCTCCTTGGTCTCTGTCCAATCAGCGACAAAGTCGGCAAGGATCTGGGATTTGATTGCTGTACGGGGTTTGTACTCAATATCGAAAGCTGCAAGCTCTATGCCCCATTTGGCGACGCGTCCTGTGGCATCGCTATTGTTGATTATATCTCTCATGGGAGCTTTGCTCACCATGGTAATTGGATGCTCCTGAAAATAGTGTCGTAACTTACGAGATGCTAGAAAAACACCATAAGCCAACTTTTGATAGTGCAGATACCACTGTTTTGATTCTGTCAGGACCTCACTGACAAAGTATGTCGGAGGCTGCACCAGGTGCTCCTGATTTTCCTCTGGTCTCTTCACCACCATAACTATACTGACAACCTTATTTGTCGCAGCAATGTAAAGCAACATCGGTTCCTGAGGTTCTGGTGCTGCAAGGATAGGAGCAGATGAGAGTACTTTCTTCAGGTCTTGTAGTGCAGCTTCAGCTTCGTCGGTCCAGACAAAATCCTTGGTCTTCTTCAGGAGTTTGTATAATGGTGCGGCTCTTTCACCAAGCTGGCTTACAAATTGACTGACCGCAGCAATGCAACCAGTTAACCTTTGTACGTCCTTCAGGAGAGTTGGCCTGGAAATATTGAGAATAACCTTGATTTTGTCGCGGTTCACCTCTATGCCTCTTTGAGACACGATGAAACCTAACAATTTTCCGACTGGTATTCCAAAGAAACATTTCTTCGGGTTAAGCATGATGTTGTATTTTCGTAAATTGGCAAACGTCTCCTCCAAGTCGGAAATCAACGTTTCCTTCTTTTTGGACATGACCGCGATATCATCTACGTATGCATGTACATTGCGTCCGAGTTGGTCATGGAGGCAATGCTGCATCGTGCGTTGGTACGTAGCTCCTGCGTTCTTCAGCCCAAAGGGCATCGCAACAAAACAGAAGGTTCCGAAGGGGGTTATGAATGAAGTTTTGACTTTGTCAGATTCCTTCATCCGGATTTGGTGATATCCGGAATATGCGTCGAGAAAACAGAGGAGTTCCGAGCCTGCCGTAGAATCAATAACTTGATCAATTCTAGGCAGAGCGAACGGATCTTTTGGACAAGCCTTGTTCAATGCAGTATAATCAACACACATCCTTAAATCAGTGGTGTCCTTTTTAGGGACCATTACAGGGTTGGCCGACCAATCAGTATGGATGACCTCTTCTATGAATCTGGCTAACTCGAGCCGCGCTAGTTCCTTAGCTATTGCCTTACGCTTTTCATCACCAAACCTTCATAAGGACTGTTTGACGGGTTTAGCGTTCGGGTTTACATTTAGAGAGTGCTCGGCAAGTTCCCTAGGTACTCCGGTCATGTCAGATGGCTGCCATGCGAAGATATCTTGATTTGCTTGGAGGAACTTGACGAGCGCGCTTTCCTATGTGCTACTTAGGCCTACGCCTATCTGAGTTACCTTGGAGGGGTCATCATCCTTCAATGGCGTCTGCTTCGTCTCTTCTGATGCCTTGAACTCCGAATTTGGCTTTGTTACCTCCTTCTTCGTCGCGGGCATCTCGGACTGATCTATGCTCTTCTTGATCTCCTAGTACTCCTGGGCGTGTAGCACGGCTTCGGCAAATGCGGCATTTCCATCTTCGCACTCTCGTGCCTTCTTCGGGTCTCCCCTGATGGTGATCACGCCGTTGGGACCTGGAATTTTTCATCATATTGTAAATGTAACACGGACGAGCCATAAAAGCCCAGTAAGCCGGACGTCCGAATATAGCGTGGTATGCACTCTTGAACGGGACCACTTCGAAGGAAAGTGCCTCCGTCCGATAATTATTTGGTGTTCCAAAAGTAACATCCAAAGTGATCTCTCCCAGGGAATTAGCTTGCCTTCCTGGGACAACTCCGTGAAAGATCACAGAGCTATGGTTCAGCTGTGTTTCCAAGATCTTCATCCGGCGTAGCGTTTCGACGTAGAGAATATTGATGCTGCTACCACCGTCCATGAGGGTCTTGGAGAAACCATAACCGTCAATAAGTGGATTGACGATTAAGGCGTATTTTCCTCGCCTATGTAGCTTAGGCGGATGATCAGCGCGGTCAAACGTTATTGCCACTTCGGACCAGTCCAGATACCGAGGGACAGACGGAACTGTTGCGTTGAGCTCGTGGAGAACAACTTTCTTGACCTTTGCTGGTTGAGATCCGAGGAAGGTGACGTAAGTGTCCTTCTTGGTGGGAAAGGTTTTCTTCCCTTCCGATTTGGGATTTGAAGCATCGGCTTCCTCCATGTCGGAATCTTCCTTGGTCTCTTTGTCCTTTTCGGGATTTTTCTTTCCCTTCTTCCGCTTGGCTTTGTAGCCCGCGGTATCGTCTCTCTTGATGTCGTCGTTAAAACGACACTCAGCGTTGGTGTGGGACAAGCCCCCATTAGCATCCAAGTGATGCACACATGGGTTATTGGCGATGTCGGCCCAAGTGTAGGTTTTGCCTGGTTGTTGCTCTCCTCTACCTTGGACCCTTGATGTCCCACCGCCACGCCCGCGGCCTCCGCCACGTCCTCCTCATCCGCCAGACCCAGAAACAGTAGTGACTACTGCTGTCTCCGCGTTGGGTTTTTCTTCCGAGGTATTTTTGCGCTTCTGATCTTGTTGCTTTGGTTGTTTTGCCGACTGAGGCACAACCAGGACATTGAGTAATCCCTCTGCATCGTCGTCAGCATCTGCATACTTGCTCGCTGTTTCTATCATCTCTCCCAGATCAGTAACCTTGTCACACTTCAAGCGATGGCACAGTAAACCAATTGGGAGACCTGCGATGAAAGCTTCAATCACACTTTGATCATTTACTCCTTCGCAGGAGTTCTTGGTGTCAATCCATCGTCCGAGGTAATCCCGACAAGTTTCTTCGGCTTTCTGGGTGCAACGCTATAGGTCTCCAACCGTACAGGGCCTCCGATATGTTCCTTCGAAATTCCGAAAGAACGCACTTTGTAAATCATACCAGTTGTGGATGGTGTTCGCCGGAAGTTCATTGAGCCATGATCGTGCCGTCTTCCGCAACATAAGTGGGAGATATCGGGTTGCGACCAGGCTGTTTCCGCCTTTGGCGATGCAGCAAGCTTGGAAGAAAACCTGTAACTAGGTGTCTGGCCGAGCAATGCCATCGTAGGCTTGGATATGTCTTGAGATAGCGAATCCTTCTGGGAACTTTGTAGCTCTGATGCGTGGTCTGAAGCATTTTGGGCCCACGTATACGTCATCGTTCTCGTAGCGCCGAGCCTCTATATTGGAGTTGATCCTGTGCCTTGCGTCGTTCGGGGATAGGGATCGTCCCGAATGTCGGTTGTGGTTGTGGTGCCTTGGACCGTACTTCGGCTTCTGCCACCACCTCCTCCGCCATGTCGTCCTCCTTGACCTCCTTGGGGGCCGTTGTGATAACTATGATGTGGAGAGGGTGGTGCAGCTGGGTTGTTTCCGGCTGATCACCGGCCTCCGTCCGGAGCGTCATTATTCCGGTTCCAGGGAGGTTCTTGACTATGACAAGCCCCCTGCCGGCTTGTGCCAGCGTGGTCTCCGTCGTTCCTTCGTCCGTCGTACCCACCATGGTGAGGCTCAGCCGGACGGTTTTCATGTCTAGGAGGTGGCATTCTCTAACGATCGTCCTCCCGATGTTTCTCTTTTTCTTCTCCCTTTCGGGGAGGATTCCTCGGATTCAGTGCAGCGATCGCGTCTTTTTCGGCTACTAGAGCGACGTGGCTCCAGTTATGTGTAGCTCTCGGTGCTGCCCCGATGATCCGGTTCTTGAATAATTGTCTTCCCTGCGTTCGGGGTGACGATGTTGCGCCCGAACATGGTGGGATCTTACGTCAGCCCATGCCGGATCTGTGCGACATTGGTCAGAATCCGAGACCAGCTTTTGACTTCCAGACAGGGCGACCTTTTGCTGCTCCAGTCCCTTATTGAGTAGCTTGATACCTAAACGTATCTCCTCTGGCCCTGGATTAGCCGATAGAATTTCGCGAGCTGCCACGGTATTTTGCACTGGTGTTGGGTAAACCCAATCTCCATTGCTATCCTTCCGTGGCTTCCCCATCTCATCTCCAAAAAGGACGGCACGGACACGTGGGAATTGGTTGTCATCTATGTGACGCTTCTGTGTCTTCTGATGTAGACAGGACATGTACTCCTTGTTTGACATGCGCTTCTTCTCTACCTCGATGTTTTTGGCTTCATCAAGGAGTTGTTGACGACGCGCTTCTAGGGCCTGGGCCCTTTCGTCCAGCTCATCTGCAGTAAGTTCTGCAGCTGTAGGGATAGGTGTGGTTAATGCGGCATCGATGAGTTTACGCGCACCTTCAGTGATCACGTGTCTATCCACCGATGCTTCTTTTTTCGGCTCGTCTGGGATAAGTGCTCCATCCGAGTCTTCTTCGTATTCCTCGGCGATTACCTCCTCTGTGAGGGGGTCTTTTGCCGGGGTCTTGTTCTTCTTGTTCTTCTTCTTTGCCTTCTTGGCAGCGCCGGTAGCAAAGACGGCTTTGGGTCCGTTTCCCGGAGTCAAGCTCTGATCAGTACTTTCGGACATCTGGACCTCGGGATTATCTCCGACGTCCATGTCATCCTGCGCTTTGGGAGAGTGTTCCCCGGATCCTTCATCTATGGCTTCTCCTTCTTCTGCAGCTTTGGAGTTGTACTCCTCTTCGTATTTCGCGGAGAACTTTCGGAAATCTGCCGACATCATAGATTCATCCGAGGATGCAGGAACGTCAGCGTTTATTCCAATTGCCTCCAGCACCGAGTTGGTGTTTTCTCCAGCATCGGCAGAGCCGGATCTGGATCCAACATATCCGACGAAGTGCGGTGCGTACTTCCTGAGGTACCTGCGGCCTTTGCGATCAGCCATATCGAAACTTTTAATGGTTTCGAGGATTGCATCTACGCTAGCGCCTTGCAGTATCATACGTCTTAGTGTGTACCTGAGGAAAGGCCTGTCTGTCCCGGCATCGTCAGAGCCGGAATCAGTGTCATTGATATGCTCCTCCTGGATTTCGACTTCCACGGGTGGGTCAATCTGGGATCCGGCTTCTCCGGGGAGATCCACTCCAGATTCGACTTGGACCCTGAGGTCTTCTTCGGGCTCAAATTTCTCCACTATCTCCGCAACTGGTGCGGGCTGGGTGGGATTAGAGTTTCTGAGATCTGGAACTCTGCCGCCTCCGCGGACAAAGGGGACCCAGAAGATTCTTCTGCCTCTATCATCATCGCTAGGGTGGGTTGGGCAGGTTCAGCAAAACCGATGTAAACATCGATCTCGCCAAAAGACATGATAGTATAGGCAGTCATGGCCTCCCTAGCCGGAATACAAGTCTCGTCGAGAACGATGAGAGGGACGTCGCTGGCGTAGAGGATGCGACCACGGCGATGGTCTCGCCAATTCTGATTCTTGCAGATTCCGCTTGGAACACAGATCCGAAGCTCACTTGCCCCACGGTGGGCTCCAACTGTCGTCGTATTGAGGACAAGTACGCCATGAGGGGGTCCTCGAGGCACGCGGAAGAGAGGGGTGTGAGACGTACGGTGTTCCGGGACGGTGAGCACACAAGTTTACCCAGGTTCGAATCCGCCGGCTTTGGCCGGATCCTACTCCTGCTAGCAATCCAGTAATACGGCAGAGCCGGAATATGGGTTACAATGGTATCGCCTGTGCGAGTTGAAGGTCTAAAGTATTGGCTGTGCCCTAAAGGCTCTCCCTAGGACGGCTTATATAGATATCTGGCCTAGGGTTTACAGGAGAGATCAATCCGGCTACGACTAAGAGTTGGTTACAGAGTACATCTTGAACTACAAGTAACATTATGGGCCTAAGTCGGTAAGTCTTCTGGGCCTTCCCATAGCCGGATTGGACTCCGTCTTCTCTCTCTAACTAGGCCGCCCGTGAAGCAAAGATCTAACCCTAAGTGGGCCACCCTGGTCAGTGAGGAACTGTGAGGATACCCGGAAAGTATATCCCCAACAATTGATGTTTAAGCTGTGCTTGGTAAGTTCCCTAGGTACACCCTTCATGTCAGCAGGTTGCCAGGCAAAGATGTCCCTATTCTCATGGAGGAACTCGACGAGCGTGCCTTCCTATTTGGGATCCAGGTCCGTGCCAATGGAGGTGGTCTTGGATGAATCTCCTTCAACTCCACCTTCTTGGTGTTGATGGTGACCTTGAATGCGGGTTCAGAGTCAGAAATCTGCTTCTTTGAAGCCGACATCTCCGAGGCATCGACCTGGCTCTGGATCTCCTTGAACTCTTCACCATATAGGACCACTTTGGTGAAGGCAGCTTCGCTCAGCTCGCACTCCCTTGCCTTTGTGAAGCTTACGACAACAGTGATGATGCCTTTTTGTCCGGGTATCTTGAGCTTGTTGTATACAAAACATGGCCTGGCGAGGAAGGAGTGGAAGAAGTCGCGTCCGAATATGACGTGGTACACGCTCTTGAAGGGCACCCCTTCTACTCAATCTACTCTTCAACCTCATCCACTTGATGATGCTTGGGTACCTTGCAACCCATCACAAACATCCCCTCTCATGCTCTAGTCAAAAACCCTAAATCTGCCAAATTTGGCTAAGTCTGGAAAACTATTTCCAACATCACTGTTTTGGATGTCTCCCTTTCTCAACCCTTGTGAATTTTTGGTAATGCACTTGAACAATCTTGTTAAACATCCTAAGGACTACCAAGGAACACTTTTTCCCTTGGTTATATCATCCTCCAACCCACTTGTCCTTGATGGTTTTGTAGACATGAAAATAACCTTTCCTACAAATCTAGTCAACATGCCTACTTTGATAGAAGCTCACACCACCATCCAAACTTCTATGGAGCAACTCTTGGCATGGTTTTGTTCTACTCATATAGGTCTATCAACATCTACTTCACTTGAACCAAGTGGCTCTTTGTGCTTCTTAAACCCACATGGTTTATAAGGCATCATGACACACCTGGGATGGCAGCCTTATTTTCAACAAAGTTTACCATCACTTCCAGACCACCTCAAATGTAAAAAATCCAAACTCCTTCTGGCATGATCATCTATATGACTTGGTATAACTATCCATCTATCCCTTGCATCAAGGTGAGCTCTGAGCTCCAAGATCCAACAAGGTTTTGGTGGTATGAAAATAACATCACCCTAGATCCTCAACTCCTTGTTTTTCCATCTAATTCAAGTTGTAATTCCAATTCCCAAGGTTGCAAAGGATTTATACACCTTGTATAGATCATCTACCTTGATCATCAAGATTTGTAAATAATTATCCATAATTATTATGGACCAAAACTATTCAAATTCCTTTAATAGGCAAAACCTCCAAAACTTCTTCCATAAAGGAAAGTTTGGTTTTTTTTTGCCAAAACACTTCCTCAAATTTTGTCTCAGTTGAGACCCATATATCATACCCTAACTTCCAACTTCAAAAATAAATATTTTAGAAGGGTTTTATTATTTCTTTTTGCCCATTTTCTTAAATGGCTGAATTGGAATAATAACTGTTTTGAATACTTTTAAGCTACAATAAATCTTGGGAAAATTCCCCTAAGTGTGTATTCACATTTGGGACCATATCACATCAAAAACCAATCATGTCCAATGTAAAATTTTCAACTGCTCTTCTAGAAAATACTTCTGCACTTTTTGAATAAAGGATTTTAAGTGAACTAAAAATCTTCAGAAAAATCCCAAATAACTCCAGGAGGTGTATCTTGACCTCATCTACCCACCAATACCATTTCCTCATCTTGTCCAATGAAAGTTTTTAGACTTTCTTAATAGCCATCTATTTGATCAATTTTGCCAAGTTAGAAAACCCAAATCAAAAACCCACCAAACCTACACTAACTTGGTCAAACAAACGTGCACAACACACCTCTCCTCCCTCTGGTCGAAAATTACTGTAGCACACCCCCTCCCCTTGTCTTTTTCTCTTGGAAAGAGAGAAGGAGAGATATACCATATCTTGCAAAATCTACAAAGCAGTAGTAGCCACTCCCCTCTCCCTCTCTGGTTCTGCTTAGGCCCACACTGCCTCCTAGCACCACCCAGCTCGACCAACCAGTGACCAGCCCTCCCCTCCAAACCCCTCCATGGACAAGTTCCACCATGCACCACCCCCACTCGAAATAAAGGACCAGAAGCCACTACACCTCCTTACCCTGGACTCATTTCGCCTCCACACTCCCACCTACCTCTTCCCGAGCTCCAGATCCAGATCTCTGGCTCCCCATCGCCATGGAAAAGGAGGAAACCTCCTATTGGCCTTCTTCGAAGGGTTGGGCATGTCCTCGCCCAAAGCCTCTCTTTCCTCTCTCTCTCTTTGCTGATTCATGACCTACACGCCGTAACTCACGTCCCCATGCCCCTGTTTTGTCCCAGGGACGCTGGAAACACCTCCATCCGGCGCATGCCGAAACGGCGCCCTCCAGCGAGCCCGACCTCCCTGACCCTTGCATCACGGCTGGAGCCCTCCTGGTGCTCCCCAAGAACCCCGCGTCCTTCCCGCACCCTCTACGTGGACATCCATGCGACTAACAAGCTCCCCCAGTTCCCACCCGAACCCGCCTTGCGGGTGAGAATGTGCGAGCGGGACTCCATCATCATACCCTACCACGCAACCCCTCTATGCGCTCCCCTCGGTGCGCCGCATCGTTCTGCCACCTCGGATCCACCTCCCCGTGCCCCCAGGTGAGCTACCGAGCCTTTCCGCCACCGCCTAGGGTTTCCGCGTCGCCGGTGGAGTCCATCGGAGAAGACGACGGTGGACCATCCGTCTCCACTTGATTGGACGACCCCCGAGCCTCCTTACCGCTTCAGTGCTCCCCGTCCATGACAGGCGGGGCCCGCAAAGCCAGTTTGACCCACGGTCTCCCACGCTCCCAGGAAGGGCAGTTGGACCGGCCCAGTACTTGGTAGCTTCGTCTGGTCAGTCTCGGCCTGCCCGGAGATTTCTTTTATTATTTATACTGTAGATCTGTTCAAATGATGTTTAGTTTAAATCAATATGACATTGAAAATAGTAGCTTTTTCTCAGATATAAATTCCTTCATGTTCCATAGGATTTTCCTAACCATTCAGAATAAAGCACCTACTCAAATTATTTTTCATTTTTTGCTGGTATTTAAGATACCAAGAAGTCTCAAAAACACTCCCTGATTAATTCTGGGAGTTCAGTAAACTCAAATGGATTAAAAAAAGTTTACTATAGTAGGTATTTCCTATACCTATCAGGTGACCCTGACCCCATACCAAGTGGAACCTTGGAGTTGCTATAGCATAAATAACAAAAAACAGCTCCTCTCTGACTTTAGAAAATTCCCTAGGCACATCTATAGCAGCTATTAGGCTAATTCCAATTCCCAGAGAATTGGACTATCAATGCCTATCCAAAACCAGGAGATAAGGATTTATTGACCCTCTGTTGAATTTTAGTGAATTCAATACTTCTCTGGTGAATTATTTCCTAAAACTAGAGTTTTTCCCATTAGAAAATTCACTATAAATCTTTGGTAAATGATAAAATAGTGAAACCACTTTTGTTGGTTTCATTTTATAAACACCTATCTGTTGGTATCATTTTTACTCTATGGTATCCTATAGAATAGGTCCTTGAACCAAACCCCATCTCTTAGGTAGTTTCTAGACTATTAATCCTTAGGGATTTTCTTCCATGTTTCCAAGACAAGGCCAATCTTAGTAAATCCATTCTTCCTAAGACCTACTGATTTGTAAACTTGTATTGTTCATTGCTTGTTGTATGTATTGCTGCTTGTATGCCTTGTGTTGATTGTGCTCTTGCTTGTTTGCATGTGTGCTCCCTGACGACGATAGTTGCGATTATCTCGGAGATCAGAAGAAGATGTTTTTTTTGGTTATTATGGTATTCTCCGAAGAAGTCCAGGGACATTTTTGCCATATTGCTGATCTCAGGCAAGCCACCTTCTTGCTCATAAGCCTTGTCCTACTGTTTTACTTATGCATGTTTCATCTACTGTTCATTTAAAACTGCATTGTTTTATTGTATGTTGAGGTATATATGGTAGTGGTTTGGCTCCTCCGAACTATTACACTTTTGTACTATTAAGTATAATCCCCTTGGTGACACCTACTTGTCCCTAGTAGAATAGATGGTGTATTACACCATACCCTTTGGCGACCTCGATTTAGCCAAAGCAAAGCTAGAGGATGGGAAGACCCCGAAAAAGTTTTATCAAATATTTTATGTTAAAACCTTGGTGAGGTGGGACCTCCCAAGAGATGTTGAGAAAGTAAAAGGTATTGTTTTACAAAATGCTGAAGAAAAGATGGAGGAAAAAGGTTTACGAAAATGCACCCGGTTCTTTGCAGTTTTGCTAGAACAATTAACCCTGTGCAACCATATTACTCTGGAATGGGACAAGGCTGGATTTGATGGTTGTTTATTCTAGTATAAGCTACCTCCTAACTACTACAGGGGGTCGCGATCCCTGGAGGGTGGGCCTTCTCTGGACAAGCGGTCCATGTGGGACATCGACCGTGAGAAGGAACGAAGGGTTTGCGGACCTCCACTCGTTAGTATGAGCCCCTCATTGAAAGCGCACACTCGATAAGTGGAAAAAGCGCTCTGGTTGGTCCTCGGTACCCGATGTCCCGGTTTTGAGGGGAATAACACTCATAGGGTAGGCACTTATATTGGAATGGGCATCTGGAGAATCTTGATCGGTTACTCGACCCACGATCCGTGTAGATCAGGGTAGTGTACCCGGATGGTGTGGGTAAAGTGTATAACCTCTACAGGGTGTAAATCTATTCGAATAGCCGTGTCCGCGGTCATGGACGGTTAGGAAGGTTGCTGTAGAGCGGTGCTGGTTTTGTTTTCAAAAAGGATTTCTGAAAAGCAATGGCTTTGAAATGTTTTGACCATGGGATGGTCGGAAAGGATACCTGTTCTGACCATGGGAATGGTCAGAACGGAATGAAAGGAGTTTGGTCGTGGGACGACCAGAAGAAAGGAGGAACCAATGGGTGACCCAATCCTGATGTTTTCCAAAGCTTTTCAAAAAGGTTTCCAAAATGTTTACAAAGGTTTTCAACGAAGATATGTAGATGCTATATCTATAAGAGAAACTATTTGAGAAAAGAACCCCTCTTGGAGCCCGCCTACAACCACAACCATATTGCATATCCTCTTGTTATTATTATTCCCTTAAGGTGGTTTGTGAGTATATTCAAAGTACTCACTGGAATTGTCCCTTGCTATTAACTTGGCCAGATCTCAAGGAGAAGGTGGCGTGGTGACTATGCGAGCTAGGACGTTCTCCCAGTCAGTTGCCTGTAGGTTAAGGCATGGATCGGGCTCTACGCTTGATGAAGTTCCGCTGATGATTATTGATGTAGCCATAATGGCATCTATGTAAGTCTTGTAATTCGATATGCCTCAGATGTTGTAATGATACTTGTCGGTTATGTTCCACGACTCACTGATCATGGGAACGTGGTGTATGCATAACAGGGATTTCTCGGATGATTAATCCGGGGCCCTACAGTGATTCGCTTCAATGTATCATCTGTCATCTTCTTCAACATTTCAGCTACAGACCTAAGAGTAGCTACACCCTTTCTTTCTGCATGCAATACAACCTTTATATATTTATAACCTCCAGGAGTTGTTCTGGGTGGACTGTTAAGTAAGTTATTTTCTTTGGAAATGCAATGGGAGGATGAATGGGAAGAGGGATCACAACGTTTAGTCCTGCCTTCCAATGACTCTTGTTGGGTTTTAACTGTAGTCCGCTAAAATATGGTGAAAGAGGTTAAAACAAAGAACAAGGGAAACAAGTAGTATTATATAAAGTAGAGATCATTTAAAGTAAGTATGAACTTACAGTAGCACGTTCAGGCTGACAGTAGCTCCTTCTCAAGCGGGTGCGACTTCTGCTGAATCTGCCAGAAGAATCAGAGCCGAGCAGGTTGAACTCTGGTCCTTGTACTCTATTGACATTTCTCTGCATGACATTTGAAACCAAGTTAGCTGGTTTGGAATGATGAAAACTCTTGAAAAACACCAAAAACATAGCATTAAAAATTACTAGATGTATGATTCAAACTAGATAGCTGGTTTGGAAGGATGAAAGAAGGTGAAAACACCAAAATATAGCATTAAAAATGACCAGATATATGATTTAAACTAGATGACCATTTTCTAAATTAAGCATTCGCGGATAGAAACACAATAGAACATGAATGAAAATGTCATGGCAAGGTCTTAGGTAGAATGACTTATTAACTTATTAGGCACGCAGGTTATACAACTAATTAACATGACAAGAAACTTGCCTAAGTAACACAAGGAAACCTCACAATTCAGCCTTGCTGGGCGTCAGATTGTCAGTGTTGGATCCTCTATGAGCTGTTTGCATGACCTGTGCGAGTGCTCGGAAAGAATAGCATCAATGAGTTGGTGTTGGAGGATTAAACCGATAACGTGAGAATGTAAGGAAGGGAATAAAAGCGAGAAGCTAATGATGTGGATAGGACCTACCAGATGAAGGGTGCAAACGAAATGGCAATAGCATCCAGGATATTGAGCAACATCGTAGCATACAAGTACCAAAAATATAGCAAACGGGCAAGAGAACTTACCGCTACGCGATGAGGATGGGTGGGATAGGCAAGAAGGCGGTGGGGGTGGCGGCTTGGCATTTCAGGGTCAGCAACGAGTGGTTCAGTGAAGCAGCCCTGGAAGGGTAGACGAAGGCATTGGCGAAGCAGATCCGGTGCAGCAAGGGAGTCGGTGAAATAGTTCTGGTCAAGAGAGCCGGTAGTGGAGGAGCTCCGGTGTGGAAGAGAGGGCCAACGGTGAAGCAGCTAGAGGAAGGTCGATGTTGGAGGGGTGTGGGCGGGGAAGAGACGATAGGGGGATATAGGTGGGATGACACACATTTACTACCTATACCCCTCTATTATTGTAGTACTCCCACGGTCCATGTTTCTAGAGCAGGGATAGAAGAGTAATTTTGCATTTGGAAAAGCGGGGCGGGATATTTGAATAGATGCGCGGGATATTTGAATAGATGTGCGCATGATGTTTCAGCGCCTTGAGAAAATTTTGAGGTTGAAGCTTCCGACGTACGCTACTCCGAAGCAAGCTCTCTCATGTGTTGGCCCCGTCTAGACCCACACGCCAATGACGGTATGCCTACCAACATATAAATGAGTTTCCACACATTTTCCAAAACTGATAAACAATATATTTTGAAGGCTTTCATACAAGATGACCAAGGTCACGGCCATATCTCTGTTATAATTTTTGATAGCGTGTCCATATCTGGTAGATCGCTGCATCTTGGCATTTGAAAAGAAGATTCTAGATTTGATGGACAATGCGCAACTTTCATGAATTTCCAAACTTCCTAGCTAAATCTATGCAATAAAATGGCCTTTTGACAATATGAAGTAAGTATGTCTAATTTCAAACAAGATATTGTGTGATATACCATGCTCTTGACTTTTTAAAATAATTCAAAGATACCAAGTAGTCAAATATTGGAGAACCACCGAGAGTTTCACAAAATTCAGCTTTTTGATATGAATGGTAATGACACCTAATTTTAGCCATTTTTAAAAAAATACAAAGAAACAAAATATAAAACGAAATACATCCATTCTTTTCTCTATTCGAGCCTCACTATGTGCACTAGCTAGTTTCCATGGAAAAATATAATCTTCAAATTTGATAACTTTTGAGAAAAAATTGTATCACAATATATGGAGTACCACGTCAGAATATGCATTTCAAACCAGATAACCAAGGTCATGGCCATATATTTTCTATAGTTTATAATAACCTATCCATATTTTCTAGTTGATGCGTATTGGCATTTAAAATATTATTTACAAAGGAAGCTTCCGAATTCGAAGTTATTTCAATTTTCTAAGGCACAACAATGGCTTTTGTCATGAAGCAACTACAAAATATGGCTCCAAATCCCACTACCCCAGTTTTTACACAAAGTATATATAACATAGGGTTAAGTTTAGGGTTCTGGGTTTATTTTGGGTTGAGGGTTTAAGGGTTCATGGTTTATGGTTTAGGATATTAGGGTTTAGGCTTTTAGGGTTTAGGGGTTTAGGGTCCATGATTTAGGGTTTAGGGTTGTTCAGGGTTTTAAGGTTTATGATTGTTTAGGTTTTAGGCTTTAGGGAATTTTCAATATTAATTTTCAAGCTTTATATATATGGTTATATTCATGGAATAGAATGGTGTTATTGCAATTTAATAAAAGTATCTCAAATTTTGATCTATAAGTGCCTTATACCTCCTGGGTAAGGGTTTATGGTTCTAGGGTTAGGAGGTTATTTGGGTTTACGTTTAAGGGTTTTGATTTTCAATAATGTTCAAGCTTTATGCTTATATTCAAGGAATAGAATGGCGTTACCGCAATTTAATGAAAGTATCTTAAATTTTGATCTGTAAGTGCATGGTACCTGCTTGGTTTAGGGTTTATGGGTCAAGGATTTGGGGTTTTACAGTTTAGGTTTTATGGTTTGTTTACTGTTTAGGGATTAGCGATTTTTCAATAATGCTCAAAGATTTCTGCTTATATTTATGGAATAGAATGACATTACATGCTTTAATGAAAGTATCTTAAATTTTGATCTATAAGTGCATGATACCTGCTTGGTTAGGGTTTATGAGTTGTGGGTTTTGCGTTTTAGGGTTTTACAATTTAGGTTTTATGGTTGTATAGGGTTTATGGTTTAGCTAATTTTCAATAATGCTCAAGCTTTATGCTTATATTCGTCGAATAGAATGGCATTACCTAATTTGTTGAAAGTATCTCAAATTTTGATCTATAAAGTGCATGATACCTGCTTGGTTAATGTTTATAGGTTGAGGGTTTTGGGTTTTAGGGTTTAGATTTTAGGGGTTGTTTAGGTTTTAGGTAATTTTAGATAATGCTCAAGATTTATGCTTATATTCGTCGAATAAAATGGCATTACCAAATTAAACGAAAGTATATCAAATTTTGATCTGTAAGTGCATGCTACGTGCTTTGTAAGGGTTTAGGGTTTCAGGTTGTAGGGGTTTAGGGTTTTTGGTTTTAGGAATTTCGAATAATGTTCAAGCTGCTTTATGCTTATATTCGTGGAATAGAATGGGATTACATCAAGTTATTGAAACTATCTCAAATTTTGATCTATAAGTGCACGATACCTGCTGTGGTTGGGGTTTATGGGTCGAGGGTTTAGGTTTTTATGGTTTAGTTTTATGGGTTGTTTAGGGTTTAGGGTTTAGTGAATTTTCAATAATGCTCAAGATTTATGCTTATACTCATAGAATAGAATGTTGTTAGCTGATTTAACGAAAGTATCTCAAATTTTGATCAATGTGTGCATGACACCTGCTTGGTTAGGGTTTATGACTGAGGGTTTAGGGCTTTAGGGTTTAGGGTTTAGGTTTTAGGGGTTATTTAGGGTTTAGGGAATTTTTGATATTGCTCCGGATTTATGCTTATATTGGTTAAATAGAATGGCATTACCCAATTTAAAGAAATTATCTTAAATTTTGAGCTATAATTGCATGCTACGCGCTTGGTTAGGGTTTAGGGTTTAGGGTTATAGGGTTTAGGGGTTTAGGATTTTTGTTTTAGGGGTTTCGGGTTTTCATAATTTTCAATAATGTTCAAGCTTTATGCTTATATTCGTGGAATAGAATGGTGTTACCCAATTAAATGAAAGTATCTCAATTTTTGATCTATAGGTGCATGGTACCTACTTAATTAAGGATTTAGGGGTTTAGAGTTTATGGTTTAGGATTCCGTGAATTCTCAAATAATATGTTCAAACTTTATGGTTGTATATATTCGTGGAATAGAATGGTGTTACCACAATTTAATGAAAGTATCTCAAAATTTGATCTACAAGTCGATGATATCATGCTTGGTAATATTGTTTGTTAAATACAATTGAAGGTACCCAAGTACTAAAAGAAGTGAGAAACACCAAGAGTTCCGTGAGATTTAGGCGCTATTTGGTTGGGCTCTAATTCTTGCTTTTGATTTTTGGCTTATAAAGCCAGGAACGTGTTTTTGGCTTTTTTTAACTTTTACTCTGACATAGTTGAATGATGGTATAAGCCAAAAGCAAAAAACCTAAAGTGGCTTATAAAATAGGGATTTCTATTTTTGTGCCCCTGGTTCGTTAGTTGTACTCAGTTTTCACCAGCCGCTTAGTTTTTCCTCACTTCCCCTCCCACCATTCCAAAACCCTCACATGCACTTGGACAGGTGGATGTCGTCAGGTCAAAGGCTTGACTGTTACATGCTGGCAGGTGGGACGCGTTGGGTGGGTCCTCCGGTGAGCATTACATTACGTCGCCTCGACTGTTACATGCTGACAGGTGGGGCCGTGATACACGGCGGACCAGCCATCCGTCTCTCGCTGAATTATTTTCCCCGTATTTCCTGATTGTGTGGCCGGTGCAGCCAATGACAAATGGGCACGTTCTGTGGGCCCATCGAAGCCAATGAACGATGGGGCCGCTATGTGAAGCCGTTCTGTGGGGCCTTCATAGCCAATGATCGGTGGGGCCGTCATGTGGGGCTGGAGGGGGGATTTGCATATTTTCAACGTTTTACTTTGCAACTTGCATATTTGCCATTTTGTGTGTCACTGGCATGTGGTGGTTATGTGGTCAAATGTGCAAATTTCAAAGAAAAAGTTTGGCAGATATACAAAATTGGCAAATATGAAATAATTGATAGGTGGGGTCGTGTATGACACATCGGCTCTCTCTCTCATCCGCTCCCAGCCCCCAACCCCGAGCAGCTCCTATCCCACCGGCGGACAGAGCAGCCATCATCAGCGCGTCGCCGAATCTGTCCTAAGGCGGTATCAGACGGACTGTCGTGCTGCACCTCAACCACGGCTCCGGCTCCTGTCGTCGCTGGTTTCATCCGCATGCATTGTACGTTAGGGCAGTACCGACCGCAGGCAGGTCCACCGCCCATGACGACCGGGATTTGGTTCCGCCGCCATAGCTTGACAAACAGTCACAACAATTGCTAGTAGTGCTTGCTAAGACCTCCGCTCCTGCTCCACCCACCCTAATCGATTCGGTTTCCGTAATTTCCTCGATATTGTAGGTGCAAATTAGTCCTCAATGTCTGGTCATAGTGGGTACACCGGCGAGGGTGGGGAATCGATCATTTCGTGGAGACATTCTTCTTCTCATACCACGTTAGAAGTGCATGTAGCTCCTTCTCTTTGTACTACGGTTGTGCTCCACCCACCCTAATCGATTCGGTTCCCGTAATTACCTCGATATTGTAGGTGCAAATTAGTCCTCAATGTCTAGTCGTAGCGGGTACACCAACGAGGGTTGGGAATCGATCATGTCGTGGACACATTCTCCTTCTCCTACCATGTCATAAGTGCATGTAGCTAGCTCCTTCTCTTTGTACTACCATTGAATTTGAAGTCCTGACATGGTCTGTCGCACTGATTCCAATTTAGTTTGTTTGGGATTGTGACAGTGTGCTATGCAGTCCGATGATCCATGGTACATTGCATAGCAAGATAAATCGACTCAGTGGTCTATCCATAGTATGAATTTGGAGGAGATGGTTGCTAAGTTAGGTGATGAATTGGCCCGTAAAAACCTATTGATATTCAAGCTGAAGCGTACCATCGAGGAAGAATCCAGATCTTATTCGCAAAGAGAAGTTGACACCTGAGGTTGATCTTGCCGTACCTGATCAAGTCGTAGAAAATCTAAAACGTGAACTTCAAGTGAAGCGCGGGGGGGGGGGGGGGGGGGGGGGGGGGTCGTAGAGAGTGGAATTGTTATTCAATAGGTGGTTGTTAGTTCCTACTAATTTAGTCACTTTGCGGTCCCAGAGTTGTCGAGAGAATGCATTGTGGTGCCCGAGTTGCTTGCCATTAGATCTAGCGGTCCCAAAGTGGTTGAGAGAATGCATTGCGGTACCCGAGTTGCTTTCCATTGGATCTAGCGGTCCCAAAGTTTTCGAGAGAATGCATTGCGGGGCCCAAGTTGCTTGCCATTGGATCTAGCGGTCCCAAAGTTGAAGTGCCAAATGCCTAGAGGGTCAAGTTGGGGCCTATCGGTTTTGACTATTCTATCGCTGCCATCCTGGCTGCCAGGTAAAGTTGCAGCGTTGGCGGCAACATCCATTCCCCATTCCAAATTAGTGGCTGAGATTGTCAATCCAAGTTAGTTGACTCAAATTCCTCAAGATACAATCGAATCTAGTCAAATCTAAATCAACTAATTTGGGTCGGAGGGAGTACTACTTATGAATCAACTTTAGACCATATCCACCGTCCTCACTGCTCAAATACATATCAAAATTGATTCAAACCATCCATGTTTCGATCAAACTAAAATTGTTAAATAGGATACGCTACGCCCCTAAGGTAGAGCTGTGAATCCTTAGAGAGGTACATCAGGCCGTAGATACTATCTCTCGATGAGTACCCCGTGAAGTTCAGCATCAAGATAGTCTGCCTAGTCTAAGCCCTTAAGATATAGAGTCCAGAAGGAAAGAAGGTCATCCCTCGCAATCAGGACGGGACTCTGCTCAACTCTTCGTGCATCCCGGAAGACTGAAGCAACTTCATCAACAGAGTAGCCACTCTCAAAGACAGAGTCCATAAGATAGGACGGGTAAGACCCCTGGTATCGACTCGACTCAAAATCCCCTAACCCTACTCTCCTGAATCTCGGGACGAGATTCTTTTAAGGGGGAAATGTTTGTAACATCCCAATTTCAGCAACCCTAATTAGTTATCCAGAATGCCAAAAATCAGGGGGAACAAAACCTTTTTCTTGTTCATTGGTGCAGTGTTTGCTTGTTGTTTGTTTGTGCTTGTGCATGTGAGTGTATGCCATATGATACTCCTTACCTCACCATCAGATGACAAAAGCTATTTAATAAAACTATCCTAGATCATTTTAAATATTCTCAAATGCTCTGGCATTTCAAAACCTGAGCCAAGAAGCCTTTGCAAACCAACTATTTTAGTAGCTTCTATTGATCAAACTATGGAGAGCTATATAACATAATCTCCTTATGTTTCCAAGACAAACCCTTCTACTATTCTTATCTCTAGATTTAACAAAACCTTGTTATGAAGCATTTGAATTCTACCCTTGGTAGAGATACCAAGAGATCCTCATCTTATTCCAAACTAGAACCTTTTCAAAATACCCAACCTCACCTCAAGCCAAGCTTGATGGTAACCCCTAGTAGTAGGTTTGCTTAGTTTATAAGATGAGTTGCCTTGATCTGCTGTTTGACTTGATTGCTTAGGAGATAGTAGGTGCTACTCTAGGAGATCATCACTAGGATCAAGAGGTTTCCAAACCACCACACCCAAAGCAAGAATACAAAGCAGGATATAATCTCTACGTACTAATTTATCATCTAAAACCCTTAACCAGATCAGCTCTGAAGTGATCTAATTCTAGAAGCTTCCAAGTCAATCAAGACCCATATCAAGCATGGACCCCTTCTACTCAATCTACTCTTCAACCTCATCCACTTGATGATGCTTGGGTACCTTGCAACCCATCACAAACATTCCCTCTCATGCTCTAGTCAAAAACCCTAAATCTGCCAAATTTGGCCAAGTCTGGAAAACTGTTTCCAACATCACCGTTTTGGATGTCTCCCTTTCTCAACCCTTGTGCATTTTTGGTAATGACCTTGAACCATCTTGTTAAAAATCCTAAGGACTACCAAGGCCCACTTTTTCCCTTGGTTATATCATCCTCCAATCCACTTGTCCTTGATGGTTTTGCAGACAAGAAAATAACCTTTCCTACAAATCTAGAAACATGCCTACTTTGATAGAAGCTCACACCACCATCCAACCTTCTATGGACCAACTCTTGGCATGGTCGTGTTCTACTCATATAGGTCTATCAACATATACTTCACTTGAACCAAGTGGCTCTTTGTGCTTCTTAAACCCACATGGTTTATAAGGCACCATGACACACCTGGGATGGCAGCCTTATTTTCAACAACGTTTGCCATCACTTCCAGACCACCTCAAATGTAACCAATCCAAACTCCTTCTTCCATGATCGTCTATATGACTTGTTCTAACTATCAATCTATCCCTTGCGTCAAGGTGAGCTCTGAACTCCAAGATCCAACAAGGTTTTGTGGGTATGAAAATAACATCACCCTAGATCCTCAACTCCTTGTTTTCCATCTAATTCAAGTTGGAATTCCAATTCCCAAGGTTTAAAAGGATTGCTACACCTTGTCTAGATCATCTACCTTGATCATCAAGATTTATAAATAATTAACCATAATTATTATGGACCAAAACTATTCAAATTCCTTTAATAGGCAAAACCTCCAAAACTTCTTCCATAAAGGAAAGTTTGGTTTTTTTTTGCCAAAACACTTCCTTAAATTTTGGCTCAATTGAGGCCCATATATCATACCCTAACTTCCAACTTAAAAAATAAATATTTTTTAAGGGTTTAATTATTTCTTTTTGCCCATTTTCTTAAATGGCTGAATTGGAATAATAATTGTTTTGAATACTTTTAAGCCACAATAAATCTTGGGAAAATTCCCCTAGGTGTGTATTCACATTTGGAACCATCTCACATCAAAAACCAATCATGTCTAAATGTAAAATTTTCAACTTCTCATCTAGAAACTACTTCTGCACTTTTTGAATAAAGGATTTTAAGGAACTAAAAATCTTCAGAAAAATCCCAAATAATTCCCGGAGGTGTATCTTGACCTCATCTACCCACCAGTACCATTTCCCCATCTTGTCCAATGCAGGTTTTTAGACTTTATTCATAGCCATCTATTTGATCAATTTTGCCAAGTTAGCAAACCCTGAAATCAAAAACCCACCAAACCTACACTAACTTGGTCAAACAAACTTGCACAGCACACCTCTCCTCCCTCTGGTCGAAAAGTACTGTAGCACACCCCCTCCCCTTGTCTTTTGCTCTTGGAAAGAGAGAAGGAGAGATAGACCATATCTTGCAAAATCTGCAAAGCAGTAGCAGCCACTGCCCTCTCCCTCTCTGGTCATGCTCAGGCCCACACTGCCTCCCAGCACCACCTAGCTCGACCAACCAGTGACCAACCCTCCACTCCAAACCCCTCCATGGACAAGTTCCACCATGCACCACCCCCACTCAAAATAAAGGACCAGAAGCCACTACACCTCCTTCTCCTGGACTCATTTCCCCTCCACACTCCAACCTACCTCTTCCCGAGCTCCAGATCCAGATCTATGGCTCCCTATCGCCATGGAAAAGGAGGAAAGCTCCTCTCGGCCTTCTTCGAAGGGTTGAGCATGTCCTCGCCCCAAGCCTCTCTTTCCTCTCTCTCTCTCTCTCTACTGATTCATGACCTACACGCCGTAACTCACCTCCCCATGCCCCTATTTTGTCCTAGAGACGCTAGAGACACCTCCATCTGGCGCATGCCGAAACGACGCCCTCCGGCGAGCCCGACCTCCCCGAGCCCCTGCAGCACGGCTGGAGCCCTCCTGGTGCTCCCCAAGAACCCCGCATCCTTCCTGCACCCTCTAGGTCGACATGCATGCGATTAACAAGCTCCCCCAGTTCCCACCCGAACCCGCCTTGTGGGCGAGCATGCGCTTGCGGGACTCCATCGTCAAACCCCACCACGCAACCCCTCGATGTGCTCCCCTCGGTGCGTCGCGTCGTTCTGCAATCTCGGCTCCACCTCCCTGTGCCCCTAGGTGAGCTACCGAGACTTTTCACCACCGCCTAGGGTTTCCGCGCTGCCGGTGGAGTCCGCCGGAGAAGATGATGGTGAACCGTCCGTCTCCACTTGATCGGACGACCCCCGAGCCTCCTTACCGCTTCAGTGCTCCCCGTCCATGACAGGCGGGGCCCGCAAAGCCAGTTTGACATGCGGTCTCCCGCGCTCCCGGGAAGGGAAGTTGGGCCGGCCCAGTACTAGGTAGCTGGGTCTGGTCAGTTTCGGCCTGCCCGGAGATTTCGGTTATTATTTATACTACAGATCTGTTCAAATGATGTTCAGTTTAAATCAATATGAAATTGAAAAATAGTAGCTTTTTCTCAGATACAAATTCCTTCATGTTCCACATGATTTTCCTAACCATTCAGAATAAAGCACCTACTCAAATTATTTTTCATTATTTGCTGGTATTTAAGATACCAAGAAGTCTCAAAAACACTCCCTGATTAATTCTGGGACTTCAGTAAACTCAAATAGATTAAAACAAGTTTACTATAGTAGGTATTTTCTGTACCTATTAGGTGACCTTGACCCCATACCAAGTGGAACCTTGGAGTTGCTATAGCATAAATAACAAAATCAGCTCCTCTGTAACTTTAGAAAACTCCCTAGGCATATCTGCAACACCTATTAGGCTAATTCCAACTCCCAGAGAAATAGACCATCAATGCCTATCCAAAACCAGGAGATAAGAATTTATTGACCCTTTGTTGAATTTTAGTGAATTAGATACTTCTGTAAGGGGTATTATCACTAAATGAAACACTCCAGGAGTTTGACAACTCCAAAAAGAGTGAATCCAATTCCTACAGAAAGGTATTCTAAATACCTACCATGTACCCTTGGAATCAAGTCCAAAGCTCCTGTATATTTAATCTGGTGAAAAAGACAATTTGTCTACAGAACTGCCTTTGGGGGATTTCCTGAGGGCATTCTATTAATTATTTTGGAGTGATTCCAACTCTCAGTGAACAATTACATCAATACCTACCTAACCACGCAATTAAATAATTTTTGGACATACAAAACATCTCTGGTGAATTATTTCCTAAAACTAGAGTTTTTCCCATTAGAAAATTCACTATAAATATTTGGTAAATGATAAAATAGTGAAACCACTTTTGTTGGTTTCATTTTATAAACACCTATCTGTTGGTATCATTTTTACTCTATGGTATCCTACAGAATAGGTCCTTGAACCAAACCCCATCTCTTAGGTAGTTTCTAGACTATTAATCCTTAGGGATTTTCTTCCATGTTTCCAAGACAAGGCCAATCTTAGTAAATCCATTCTTCCTAAGACCTACTGATTTGTAAACTTGTATTATTCATTGCTTGCTGTATGTATTGCTACTTGTATGCCTTGTGTTGATAGTGCTCTTGCTTGTTTGCATGTGTGCTCCCTGATGACGATAGTTGCGATTATCTCGGAGATCAGAAGAAGATGGTTTTTATTGGTTATTATGGTATTCTCAGAACAAGTCTAGGGACATTTTTGCCATATTGCTGATCTCAGGCAAGCCACCTTCTTGCTCATAAGCCTTGTCCTACTGTTTTACTTATGCATGTTTCATCTACTGTTCATTTAAAACTGCATTGTTTTATTGTATGTTGAGGTATATATGGTAGTGGTTTGGCTCCTCCGAACTATTACACTTTTGTACTATTAAGTACAACCCCCTTGGTGACACCTACTTGTCCCTAGTAGAATAGATGGTGTATTACACCATACCCTTTGGAGACCCCGATTTAGCCGAAGCAAAGCTAGAGGATGGGTAGACCCCGAAAAAGTGTTATCAAATGTTTTATGTTAAAACCTTGGTGAGGTGGGACCTCGCAAGAGATGTTGAGATTGTAAAAGGTTTTGTTTTACAAAATGCTGAAGAAAAGATGGAGGAAAATTTTTTACGAAAGAGGGCTGGATTTGATGGTTGTTTATTCTGGAAGAACAATTAACCTTGTGCAACCACATTACTCTGGAATGAGAGAGGGCTGGATTTGATGGTTGTTTATTCTGGTATAAGGTGCCTCGTAACTACTACAGGGGGTTGCGATCCCTGGAGGGTGGGCCTTGTCTGGACAAACGGTCCATGTGGGACATCGACCGGGAGAAGGAACGAGGGGTTTGCGAACCTCCACGTGTTACTATGAGCCCCTCATTGAAAGCGCACACTCGATAAGTGGAAAAAGCGCTCCGGATGGGCCTCGGTAATCGATGTCCCGGTTTTGAGGGGAATAACACTCATAGGGTAGGCACTTATATTGGAATGGGCATTTGGAGAATCTTGATCGGTTACTCGACCCACGATCGGTGTAGATCAGGGTAGTGTATCCGGATGGTGTGGGTAAAGTGTACAACCTCTACAGAGTGTAAATCTATTCGAATAGCCATGTCCACGGTCATGGACGGTTGGCAAGGTTGCTGTAGAGCGGTGCTGGTTTTATTTTCAAAAATCCAATGGCTTTGAAATGTTTTGACCATGGGATGGTCGGAAAGGATACCTGTTCTGACCATAGGATGGTCAGAACAGAATGAAAGGAGTTTGGTCGTGGGACGACCGGAAGAAAGGAGGAACCAATGGGTGACCCAATCCTGATGTTTTCCAAAGCTTTTCAAAAAGGTTTCCAAAATGTTTACAAAGGTTTTCAACAAAGATATGTAGATGCTATATATAAAAGAGAAACTATTTGAGAAAAGAACCCCTCTTGGAGCGCTCCTACTACCACAACCATATTGCATATCCTCTTGTTATTATTATTCCCTTAAGGTGGTTTGCGAGTACATTCAAAGTACTCACTAGCATTGTCCCTGGCTATTAACTTGGCCAGATCTCAAGGAGAAGGTGGCGTGGCGCCTATGCGAGCTAGGACGTTCTCCCAGTCAGTTGCCTCTAGGTTAAGGCATGGATCGGGCTCTACGCTTGGTGAAGTTCCGCTGATGATTATTGATGTAGCCATAATGGCATCTGTGTAAGTCTTGTAATTCGTTATGCCTCGGATGTTGTAATGATACTTGTCGGTTATGTTCCACGGCTCACTGATAATGGGAACGTGGTGTATGCATAACAGGGATTTCTCGGATGATTAATCCGGGGGCCCTACAAACTTAGTATCAGAGCCATCCTGACTGTAGGAGAACCTTAGTTAGCATGGTGGCTAGACAGGGACCTTATTTCGAAAACCCCGGCTTTCGAAAACTAGTTTCCCAATGAGTTTCAAAAGTTTCTACTTCTTCTCTTACTCTAAGTAAATGCTTTCGAAAATGGTTTCCTCTAACTCTTCTCCAAACTTCAAATCTACGGATTTTAAATAACTAGGATCTAGAACCCGGTAAAGACAATGAGAACAAGATGAAGACAAGCAACTACCAGCAAACACAAGGAGACTACAATATCGCTCTACCAGCGGAATCCTCATAATCAGAAGTTATTGGATGTTGCACTATCAAGAAGCGTCAAAGATACGATGAAGGATTTATCAGCAAGATAGTGACTTCGACCTGAAGAAAGACGGTATCTAGGGTCAATAGTCCTAAGAATAGGATTCCCCTACATCGTGAGTAGTTAACTCCTTGGTCCCTAGAGTTGACCGTGTTTGCTTGCCTAAGTGCATCCTGTGTTGCTTGATGTGTGTTGTTTGCCGAGGACATTACGAGTCCCTCGCTCTGTTCGCCTTGTTTGTATGTTTTTGTTTGCCTCCTTAAAATTGTGACTCGAGGAGCGATAACCCACCTAGTAACTCAGCAAACCCCTGGGTTAGCTGTCAGTGATGAGACCCAAACTAACCTCGAGAATATATGAGAGGAAAAGCACCGCAAGAACCAGGAGTTCGACATCGTCAAGTCAGAATCAACTCGAAGATTTCACCTCAGCATGATGGCATACCTCATCAAACTCACCTCACAAGACTCGTCAATAGCACCACACTCCCTTGTTCCTCAGTCTACTACAGCAAGAATCCCGTTGAAGCTGGAAGCCAATCACCGAAGGATCCTCAATATCCACAAGAAACCACCTGATAAGTCAACCAAGACAAGAAGTGAAGACCTAACCACACTAACCTTTAGTGTATTAGAGCTTCTAACCGCCTCAGGAGACTAACTAATCTAGCCGACCCTACCCAATCTAACGGAATGATACTCACTAGAAGGTCAGAACCACCCCTAAAGTTAGATGATTAGGAAGCGTGAAGACAATGAGTCCACTCCCCCATCAATCAGAAGCAACGCAAGAAATGCCAGTGAAGACAGCTTACCCGACGCTGACTACTTCAACTCTGACTAGCTACTAGCAAGAGAGTCGTAAACAACTAGCTTGCCCTGAGCTAACTCCATAAGGCTTCATTAGGAAACCACCCTCGCCAAGGTGTATAGAATTGGGTGTCACTCAAAGACCTCAGCTCCAGATTCAGGTAAGATATATCCTTCCGCTAACAGCAAGTCAGCCTTCCAAGACAGGAGATCCAAAACCCTTCCCGAAGAACCTTAGTGAAGCCCTAAGTTGGAAAGATTACATCTTTCCACTCAATCTCCAGATGACCGTCGACCAGAAGATAATCTAGAAAAGATCCCCGGATCAGACCCATTCTTGCCAAATAACAACTTGCGAGTTGTTAGAGGAGAAACTAACTGAAGATTCTACGAAGTCGCTCTGCCGTTCCAGCTGAAGACCCACCGGAAGGGCCACCGGATCGCTAACCAATCGCTTAGAGGACGTGAGACTCCAATGACTCCACCAGGCTAAGTATATATAATAGTAGTATATAAGCCCCGTAGGACCTACCTTCGCGGAGGTCATCGGAAGATTCCAACTCTAGGAGAAGGAGTGACGACAGTCTTCAAAACCTCAATCTACGACTCCAAGAAGAAAGGGATGTGTTATCCTTGGGCTTCCCTAGTCTAATCCTAAGGGGAAAGACTGTGTCTTTCCCACAAAAATAGAGTAACTCTTCGTCAGAGCAAACTCAAGAGTTTCGACCCTAAAATTGTTAAATAGGATACGCTACGCCCCTAAGGTAGAGATGTGAATCCTTAGAGAGGTACATCAGGCCGTAGGTACTATCTCCCGATGAGTATCCCGTGAAGTTCAGCATCAAGATAGTCTGCCCAGTCTAAGCCCTTGCGATATAGAGTCCAGAAGGAAAGAAGGTCATCCCTCGCAATCAGGACCGGACTCTGCTCAACTCTCCGTGCATCTAGGCAGACTAAAGCAACTTCATCGACATAGTAGCCACTCTCAAAGACGGAGTCCGTAAGATAGGATGGGTAAGACCCCTGGTATCGACTCGACTCAAAATCCCCTAACCCTACTCTCCTGAATCTCGAGACGAGATTCTTTTAAGAGGGAAAGGTCTGTAACATCCCAATTTCAGCAACCCTGATTAGTTATCGAGAATGCCAAAAATCAGGGGGAACAAAAACTTTTTCTTGTTCATTGGTGCAGTGTTTGCTTGTTGTTTGCTTGTGCTTGTGCATGTGCATGTGAGTGTATGCCATATGATAGACCATATCTTGCAAAATCTGCAAAGCAGTAGCAGCCACTGCCCTCTCCCTCTCTGGTCATGCTCAGGCCCACACTGCCTCCCAGCACCACCCAGCTCGACCAACCAGTGACTAGCCCTCCCCTACAAACCCCTCCATGGACAAGTTCCACCATGCACCACCCCCACTTGAAATAAAGGACCAGAAGCCACTACACCTCCTTCCCCTGGACTCATTTCGCCTCCACACTCCCACATACCTCTTCCCGAGCTCCAGATCTAGATCTCTGGCTCCCCATCGCCATGGAAAAGGAGGAAAGCTCCTCTCAGCCTTCTTCGAAGGGTTGACCATGTCCTCGCCCCAAGCCTCTCTTTCCCCTCTCTCTCTATGCTGATTCATGCCGTAACTCACCTCCCCATGCCCCTATTTTGTCCCAGGGATGCTGGAGACACCTCCATCTGGCGCATGCCGAAACGGCGCCCTCTGGTGAGCCCGACCTCCCCGAGCCCCTACAGCATGGCTGGAGCCCTCCTGGCGGTCCCCAAGAACCCCGCGTCCTTCCTGCACCCTCTACGTCGACATGCATGCGACCAACGAGCTCCCCAGTTCCCGCCCGAACCCGCCTTGCGGGCGAGCATGCGCGAGCGGGACTCCATCTTCAAACCCCACCACACAACCCCTCGATGTGCTCCCCTTGGTGTGCCGCGTCGTTCTGCAACCTTGGCTCCACCTCCCCGTGCCCCCGGTCAGCTACCGAGCCTTTCTGCCGCTGCCTAGGGTTTCTGCACCACTGGTGGAGTCCGTCGGAGAAGATGACGGTGGACCGTACGTCTCCACTTTATCGGACGGCCCCCGAGACTCCTTACCGCTTCAGTGCTCCCCGTCCATGACAGGCGGGGCCCGCAAAGCTAGTTTGGCCAACGGTCTCCCGCACTCCCGGGAAGGGCAGTTGGGCCGGCCCAATACTTGGTAGCTGGGTCTAGTCAATTTCGGCCTGCCCAGAGATTTCTTTTATTATTTATACTACAAATCTGTCCAAATGATGTTCAGTTTAAATCAATATGAAATTGAAAAATAGTAGCTTTTTCTCAGATATAAATTCCTTCATGTTCCATAGGATTTTCCTAACCATTCAGAATAAAGCACCTACTCAAATGTTTTTTCATTATTTGCTAGTATTGAAGATACCAAGAAGTCTCAGAAACACTCCCTGATTAGTTCTGGGAGTTCAGTAAAGTCAAATAGATTAAATCAAGTTTACTATAGTAGGTATTTCCTGTACCTATCAGGTGACCCTGACCCCATACCAAGTGGAACCTTGGAGTTGCTATAGCATAAATAACAAAATCAGCTCCTCTCTGACTTTAGAAAATTCCCTAGGCATATCTACAACACCTATTAGGCTAATTCCAACTCCTAGAGAAGTGGACCATCAATGCCTATCCAAAACCAGGAGATAAGGATTTATTGACCCTTTGTTGAATTTTAGTAAATTAGATACTTCTGTAAGGGGTATTATCACTAAATGAAACACTCCAGGAGTTTGAAAACTCCAAAAAGAGTGAATCCAATTCCTACAGAAAGGTATTCTAAATACCTACCATGTACCCTTGGAATCAAGTCCAAAGCTCCTGTATATTTAATTTGGTGAAAAAGACAAGTTGTCTACAGAACTGCCTTTGGGGGATTTCCTGAGGGCATTCTATTAATTATTTTGGAGTGATTCCAACTCTCAGTGAACAATTACATCACTCCCTACCTAACCACGCAATGAAATAATTTTTGGACATCTCTGGTGAATTATTTCCTAAGACTAGAGTTTTTCCCACTAGAAAATTCACTATAAATCTTTGGTAAAAGATAAAATAGTGAAACTACTTTTGTTGGTTTCATTTTATCAACACCTATCTGTTGGTATCACTTTTAATCTATGGTATCCTACAGAATAGGTCCTTGAACCAAACCCCATCTCTTAGGTAGTTTCTAGACTATTAATCCTTAGGGATTTTCTTCCATGCTTCCAAGACAAGGCCAATCTTAGTAAATCCATTCTTCCCTAAGACGTAATGATTTGTGAACTTGTATTGTTCATTGCTTGCTGTATGTACTGCTGCTTGTATGCCTTGTGTTGATTGTGCTCTTGCTTGTTTGCATGTGTGCTCCCTGACGACGATAGTTGCGATTATCTCGGAGATCAGAAGAAGATGGTTTTTATTGGTTATTATGGTATTCTCAGAAGAAGTCCAGGGAAATTTTTGACATATTGCTGATCTCAAGCAAGCCACCTTCTTTCTCATAAGCCTTGTCCTACTGTTTTACTTATGCATGTTTTATCTACTATTCATTTAAAACTGCATTGTTTTATTGTATGTTGAGGTATATATGGTAGTGGTTTGGCTCCTCCGAACTATTACACTTTTGTACTGTTAAGTACAACCCCCTTGGTGACACCTACTTGTCCCTAGTAGAATAGATGGTGTATTACACCATACCCTTTGGAGACCCCGATTTACCCGAAACAAAGGTAGAGGATGGGACCCCCGAAAAAGTTTTATCAAATGTTTTATGTTAAAACCTTGGTGAGGTGGGACCTCCCTAGAGGTGTTGAGAAAGTAAAAGGTTTTGTTTTACAAAATGCTAAAGAAAAGATGGAGGAAAAAGGTTTACGAAAATGCACCCGGTTCTTTGCAGTTTTGCTAGAACAATTTACCTTATGCATCCACATTCCTCTGGAATGAGACAGGGCTAGATTTGATGGTTGTTTATTCTGGTATAAGCTGCCTCGTAACTACTACAGGGGGTCGCGATCCCTGGGCGGTGGGCCTTCTCTGGACAAATGGTCCATGTGGGACATCGACCGGGAGAAGGAACGAAGGGTTTGCGGACCTCCACGCGTTACTATGAGCCCCTCATTGAAAGAGCACACTCGATAAGTGGTAAAAGTGCTCCGGTTGGTCCTCGGTACCCGACGTCCCGGTTTTGAGGGGAATAATACTCATAGGGTAGGCACTTATATTGGAATGGGCATCCAGAGAACCTTGATCGGTTACTCGACCCACGATCGGTGTAGATCAGGGTAGTGTACCCGGATAGTGTGGGTAAAGTGTACAATCTCTGGAGAGTGTAAATCTATTTGAATAGCCGTGTCCACGATCATGGGCGCTTGGGAAGGTTGCTGTAGAGCGGTGCTAGTTTTGTTTTCAAAAAGGATTTCTGAAAAGCAATGGCTTTGAAATGTTTTGACCATGGGATGGTCGGAAAGGATACCTATTCTGACCATGGGATGGTCAGAACGGAATGAAAGGAGTTTGGTCGTGGGACGACCAGAAGAAAGGAGGAACCAATGGGTGACCCAATCCTGATGTTTTCCAAAGCTTTTCAAAAAGGTTTCCAAAATGTTTACAAAGGTTTTCAACGAAGATATGTAGATGCTATATCTATAAGAGAAACTATTTGAGAAAAGAACCCCTCTTGGAGCCCGCCTACAACCACAACCATATTGCATATCCTCTTGTTATTATTATTCCCTTAAGGTGGTTTGTGAGTATATTCAAAGTACTCACTGGAATTGTCCCTTGCTATTAACTTGGCCAGATCTCAAGGAGAAGGTGGCGTGGTGACTATGCGAGCTAGGACGTTCTCCCAGTCAGTTGCCTGTAGGTTAAGGCATGGATCGGGCTCTACGCTTGATGAAGTTCCGCTGATGATTATTGATGTAGCCATAATGGCATCTATGTAAGTCTTGTAATTCGATATGCCTCAGATGTTGTAATGATACTTGTCGGTTATGTTCCACGACTCACTGATCATGGGAACGTGGTGTATGCATAACAGGGATTTCTCGGATGATTAATCCGGGGCCCTACAGTGATTCGCTTCAATGTATCATCTGTCATCTTCTTCAACATTTCAGCTACAGACCTAAGAGTAGCTACACCCTTTCTTTCTGCATGCAATACAACCTTTATATATTTATAACCTCCAGGAGTTGTTCTGGGTGGACTGTTAAGTAAGTTATTTTCTTTGGAAATGCAATGGGAGGATGAATGGGAAGAGGGATCACAACGTTTAGTCCTGCCTTCCAATGACTCTTGTTGGGTTTTAACTGTAGTCCGCTAAAATATGGTGAAAGAGGTTAAAACAAAGAACAAGGGAAACAAGTAGTATTATATAAAGTAGAGATCATTTAAAGTAAGTATGAACTTACAGTAGCACGTTCAGGCTGACAGTAGCTCCTTCTCAAGCGGGTGCGACTTCTGCTGAATCTGCCAGAAGAATCAGAGCCGAGCAGGTTGAACTCTGGTCCTTGTACTCTATTGACATTTCTCTGCATGACATTTGAAACCAAGTTAGCTGGTTTGGAATGATGAAAACTCTTGAAAAACACCAAAAACATAGCATTAAAAATTACTAGATGTATGATTCAAACTAGATAGCTGGTTTGGAAGGATGAAAGAAGGTGAAAACACCAAAATATAGCATTAAAAATGACCAGATATATGATTTAAACTAGATGACCATTTTCTAAATTAAGCATTCGCGGATAGAAACACAATAGAACATGAATGAAAATGTCATGGCAAGGTCTTAGGTAGAATGACTTATTAACTTATTAGGCATGCAGGTTATACAACTAATTAACATGACAAGAAACTTGCCTAAGTAACACAAGGAAACCTCACAATTCAGCCTTGCTGGGCGTCAGATTGTCAGTGTTGGATCCTCTATGAGCTGTTTGCATGACCTGTGCGAGTGCTCGGAAAGAATAGCATCAATGAGTTGGTGTTGGAGGATTAAACCGATAACGTGAGAATGTAAGGAAGGGAATAAAAGCGAGAAGCTAATGATGTGGATAGGACCTACCAGATGAAGGGTGCAAACGAAATGGCAATAGCATCCAGGATATTGAGAAACATCGTAGCATACGAGTACCAAAAATATAGCAAACGGGCAAGAGAAATTACCGCTACGCGATGAGGATGGGTGGGATAGGCAAGAAGGCGGTGGGGGTGGCGGCTTGGCATTTCAGGGTCAGCAACGAGTGGTTCAGTGAAGCAGCCCTGGAAGGGTAGACGAAGGCGTTGGCGAAGCAGATCCGGTGCAGCAAGGGAGTCGGTGAAATAGTTCTGGTCAAGAGAGCCGGTAGTGGAGGAGCTCCGGTGTGGAAGAGAGGGCCAGCGGTGAAGCAGCTAGAGGAAGGTCGATGTTGGAGGGGTGTGGGCGGGGCAGAGACGATAGGGGGATATAGGTGGGATGACACACATTTACTACCTATACCCCTCTATTATTGTAGTACTCCCACGGTCCATGTTTCTAGAGCAGGGATAGAAGAGTAATTTTGCATTTGGAAAAGCGGGGCGGGATATTTGAATAGATGCGCGGGATATTTGAATAGATGTGCGCATGATGTTTCAGCGCCTTGAGAAAATTTTGAGGTTGAAGCTTCCGACGTACGCTACTCCGAAGCAAGCTCTCTCATGTGTTGGCCCCGTCTAGACCCACACGCCAATGACGGTATGCCTACCAACATATAAATGAGTTTCCACACATTTTCCAAAACTGATAAACAATATATTTTGAAGGCTTTCATACAAGATGACCAAGGTCACGGCCATATCTCTGTTATAGTTTTTGATAGCGTGTCCATATCTGGTAGATCGCTGCATCTTGGCATTTGAAAAGAAGATTCTAGATTTGATGGACAATGCGCAACTTTCATGAATTTCCAAACTTCCTAGCTAAATCTATGCAATAAAATGGCCTTTTGACAATATGAAGTAAGTATGTCTAATTTCAAACAAGATATTGTGTGATATACCATGCTCTTGACTTTTTAAAATAATTCAAAGATACCAAGTAGTCAAATATTGGAGAACCACCGAGAGTTTCACAAAATTCAGCTTTTTGATATGAATGGTAATGACACCTAATTTTAGCCATTTTTAAAAAAATACAAAGAAACAAAATATAAAACGAAATACATCCATTCTTTTCTCTATTCGAGCCTCACTATGTGCACTAGCTAGTTTCCATGGAAAAATATAATCTTAAAATTTGATAACTTTTGAGAAAAAATTGTATCACAATATATGGAGTACCATGTCAGAATATGCATTTCAAACCAGATAACCAAGGTCATGGCCATATATTTTCTATAGTTTATAATAACCTATCCATATTTTCTAGTTGGTGCGTATTGGCATTTAAAATATTATTTACAAAGGAAGCTTCCGAATTCGAAGTTATTTCAATTTTCTAAGGCACAACAATGGCTTTTGTCATGAAGCAACTACAAAATATGGCTCCAAATCCCACTACCCCAGTTTTTACACAAAGTATATATAACATAGGGTTAAGTTTAGGGTTCTGGGTTTATTTTGGGTTGAGGGTTTAAGGGTTCATGGTTTATGGTTTAGGATATTAGGGTTTAGGCTTTTAGGGTTTAGGGGTTTAGGGTCCATGATTTAGGGTTTAGGGTTGTTCAGGGTTTTAAGGTTTATGATTGTTTAGGTTTTAGGCTTTAGGGAATTTTCAATATTAATTTTCAAGCTTTATATATATGGTTATATTCATGGAATAGAATGGTGTTATTGCAATTTAATAAAAGTATCTCAAATTTTGATCTATAAGTGCCTTATACCTCCTGGGTAAGGGTTTATGGTTCTAGGGTTAGGAGGTTGGGGTTCTAGGGTTAGGAGGTTATTTGGGTTTACGTTTAAGGGTTTTTGATTTTCAATAATGTTCAAGCTTTATGCTTATATTCAAGGAATAGAATGGCGTTACCGCAATTTAATGAAAGTTTCTTAAATTTTGATCTGTAAGTGCATGGTACCTGCTTGGTTTAGGGTTTATGGGTCAAGGATTTGGAGTTTTACAGTTTAGGTTTTATGGTTTGTTTACTGTTTAGGGATTAGCGATTTTTCAATAATGCTCAAAGATTTCTGCTTATATTTATGGAATAGAATGACATTACCTGCTTTAATGAAAGTATCTTAAATTTTGATCTATAAGTGCATGATACCTGCTTGGTTAGGGTTTATGAGTCGTGGGTTTTGCGTTTTAGGGTTTTACAATTTAGGTTTTATGGTTGTATAGGGTTTATGGTTTAGCTAATTTTCAATAATGCTCAAGATTTATGCTTATATTCGTCGAATAGAATGGCATTACCTAATTTGTTGAAAGTATCTCAAATTTTGATCTATAAAGTGCATGATACCTGCTTGGTTAATGTTTATAGGTTGAGGGTTTTGGGTTTTAGGGTTTAGGTTTTAGGGGTTGTTTAGGTTTTAGGTAATTTTAGATAATGCTCAAGATTTATGCTTATATTCGTCGAATAAAATGGCATTACCAAATTAAACGAAAGTATATCAAATTTTGATCTGTAAGTGCATGCTACGTGCTTTGTAAGGGTTTAGGGTTTCAGGTTGTAGGGGTTTAGGGTTTTTGGTTTTAGGAATTTCGAATAATGTTCAAGCTGCTTTATGCTTATATTCGTGGAATAGAATGGGATTACATCAAGTTATTGAAACTATCTCAAATTTTGATCTATAAGTGCACGATACCTGCTGTGGTTGGGGTTTATGGGTCGAGGGTTTAGGTTTTTATGGTTTAGTTTTATGGGTTGTTTAGGGTTTAGGGTTTAGTGAATTTTCAATAATGCTCAAGATTTATGCTTATACTCATAGAATAGAATGTTGTTAGCTGATTTAACGAAAGTATCTCAAATTTTGATCAATGTGTGCATGACACCTGCTTGGTTAGGGTTTATGACTGAGGGTTTAGGGCTTTAGGGTTTAGGGTTTAGGTTTTAGGGGTTATTTAGGGTTTAGGGAATTTTTGATATTGCTCCGGATTTATGCTTATATTGGTTAAATAGAATGGCATTACCCAATTTAAAGAAATTATCTTAAATTTTGAGCTATAATTGCATGCTACGCGCTTGGTTAGGGTTTAGGGTTTAGGGTTATAGGGTTTAGGGGTTTAGGATTTTTGTTTTAGGGGTTTCGGGTTTTCATAATTTTCAATAATGTTCAAGTTTTATGCTTATATTCGTGGAATAGAATGGTGTTACCCAATTAAATGAAAGTATCTCAATTTTTGATCTATAGGTGCATGGTACCTACTTAATTAAGGATTTAGGGGTTTAGAGTTTATGGTTTAGGATTCCGTGAATTCTCAAATAATATGTTCAAACTTTATGGTTATATATATTCGTGGAATAGAATGGTGTTACCACAATTTAATGAAAGTATCTCAAAATTTGATCTACAAGTCGATGATATCATGCTTGGTAATATTGTTTGTTAAATACAATTGAAGGTACCCAAGTACTAAAAGAAGTGAGAAACACCAAGAGTTCCGTGAGATTTAGGCGCTATTTGGTTGGGCTCTAATTCTTGCTTTTGATTTTTGGCTTATAAAGCCAGGAACGTGTTTTTGGCTTTTTTTAACTTTTACTCTGACATAGTTGAATGATGGTATAAGCCAAAAGCAAAAAACCTAAAGTGGCTTATAAAATAGGGATTTCTATTTTTGTGCCCCTGGTTCGTTAGTTGTACTCAGTTTTCACCAGCCGCTTAGTTTTTCCTCACTTCCCCTCCCACCATTCCAAAACCCTCACATGCACTTGGACAGGTGGATGTCGTCAGGTCAAAGGCTTGACTGTTACATGCTGGCAGGTGGGACGCGTTGGGTGGGTCCTCCGGTGAGCATTACATTACGTCGCCTCGACTGTTACATGCTGACAGGTGGGGCCGTGATACACGGCGGACCAGCCATCCGTCTCTCGCTGAATTATTTTCCCCGTATTTCCTGATTGTGTGGCCGGTGCAGCCAATGACAAATGGGCACGTTCTGTGGGCCCATCGAAGCCAATGAACGATGGGGCCGCTATGTGAAGCCGTTCTGTGGGGCCTTCATAGCCAATGATCTGTGGGGCCATCATGTGGGGCTGGAGGGGGGATTTGCATATTTTCAACGTTTTACTTTGCAACTTGCATATTTGCCATTTTGTGTGTCACTGGCATGTGGTGGTTATGTGGTCAAATGTGCAAATTTCAAAGAAAAAGTTTGGCAGATATACAAAATTGGCAAATATGAAATAATTGATAGGTGGGGTCGTGTATGACACATCGGCTCTCTCTCTCATCCTCTCCCAGCCCCCAACCCCGAGCAGCTCCTATCCCACCGGCGGACAGAGCAGCCATCATCAGCGCGTCGCCGAATCTGTCCTAAGGCGGTATCAGACGGACTGTCGTGCTGCACCTCAACCACGGCTCCGGCTCCTGTCGTCGCTGGTTTCATCCGCATGCATTGTACGTTAGGGCAGTACCGACCGCAGGCAGGTCCACCGCCCATGACGACCGGGATTTGGTTCCGCCGCCATAGCTTGACAAACAGTCACAACAATTGCTAGTAGTGCTTGCTAAGACCTCCGCTCCTGCTCCACCCACCCTAATCGATTCGGTTTCTGTAATTTCCTCGATATTGTAGGTGCAAATTAGTCCTCAATGTCTGGTCATAGTGGGTACACCGGCGAGGGTGGGGAATCGATCATTTCGTGGAGACATTCTTCTTCTCATACCACGTCAGAAGTGCATGTAGCTCCTTCTCTTTGTACTACCGTTGTGCTCCACCCACCCTAATCGATTCGGTTCCCGTAATTACCTCGATATTGTAGGTGCAAATTAGTCCTCAATGTCTAGTCGTAGCGGGTACACCAACGAGGGTTGGGAATCGATCATGTCATGGACACATTCTCCTTCTCCTACCACGTCATAAGTGCATGTAGCTAGCTCCTTCTCTTTGTACTACCATTGAATTTGAAGTCCTGACATGGTCTGTCGCACTGATTCCAATTTAGTTTGTTTTGGGATTGTGACAGTGTGCTATGCAGTCCGATGATCCATGGTACATTGCATAGCAAGATAAATCGACTCAGTGGTCTATCCATAGTATGAATTTGGAGGAGATGGTTGCTAAGTTAGGTGATGAATTGGCCCGTAAAAACCTATTGATATTCAAGCTGAAGCGTACCATCGAGGAAGAATCCAGATCTTATTCGCAAAGAGAAGTTGACACCTGAGGTTGATCTTGCCGTACCTGATCAAGTCGTAGAAAATCTAAAACGTGAACTTCAAGTGAAGCGCGGGGGGGGGGGGGGGGGGGGGGGGGACGTAGAGAGTGGAATTGTTATTCAATAGGTGGTTGTTAGTTCCTACTAATTTAGTCACTTTGCGGTCCCAGAGTTGTCGAGAGAATGCATTGTGGTGCCCGAGTTTCTTGCCATTAGATCTAGCGGTCCCAAAGTGGTTGAGAGAATGCATTGCGGTACCCGAGTTGCTTTCCATTGGATCTAGCGGTCCCAAAGTTTTCGAGAGAATGCATTGCGGGGCCCAAGTTGCTTGCCATTGGATCTAGCGGTCCCAAAGTTGAAGTGCCAAATGCCTAGAGGGTCAAGTTGGGGCCTATCGGTTTTGACTATTCTATCGCTGCCATCCTGGCTGCCAGGTAAAGTTGCAGCGTTGGCGGCAACATCCATTCCCCATTCCAAATTAGTGGCTGAGATTGTCAATCCAAGTTAGTTGACTCAAATTCCTCAAGATACAATCGAATCTAGTCAAATCTAAATCAACTAATTTGGGTCGGAGGGAGTACTACTTATGAATCAACTTTAGACCATATCCACCGTCCTCACTGCTCAAATACATATCAAAATTGATTCAAACCATCCATGTTTCGATGAAACTTATACAAGCCCACCGGAGATTGTCAAAGCAAGTACTACTACTTATGAATCAGCTTTCAAGCATATCCACCGGTCTCACGGCTCAAATGCATGTCAAATTTATTCAAATGATACATATATTTTAAGTCACGGAATTTTGGTTCAAATTGGGCTTAAATTTGTCCCAATTTTAAGTGGACGGTGAGCTAGCCTCCCTCCCCACCGTATGTGTACTCCAAGAAGTACGAGAAAAGTGCTCCCATCCGACCTCCATTGTCGAATGCACCTCGATGTGCCCGCCGCGGCCACGGCCTGCCTCCCACAGCTTCGGTTCACGAGGGCTTGATCTGTGCCGTCGCAGTGATGTTGCAATGATGGCTTCAATTCTCTTCGCATTGATGAGCACTGTCGGCACCATAGCCGTAGATGTTGCGGATGATGGCTTCAATCATCGTCACATCGATGACCACTATCGGCACCATAGCCGTAGATGTGAACAGACAATGACTTCCATTGGTGTCTTTCATCGATGGCCACTGTTGGCACAACCACCATCGCATTGATGTTGCGGATGATGGCTTCCATCGGTGTCTTTGAGATGGTTAGATCCTCACCGCCGCACGCCAATCTAGCAGTCGCGCTTAGATCTGTGCCACCGCAAGCCGTTCCGACCTCCACGCGTAGGTCCGCACCGCTGTACGTCGATAGGACGGGAGGAAGATGCGGCTCGTATACGTGCGACAGGGAAAGGGAGGTAGAGACCTCCAGCCCGTCGGATCATGATGTATCCAATGGTGGTTGTCCAAGATCCGTGTGACATACATCTCGACCAATCAGAGCGCAGCCAAACAGAGTGCTACTTGATGCGGCTGGTATAAGTGCGACAGGGAAATGGAGGGAGAGACATCCAGCATGTCGAGCTCTCCTCACCATACAAGGTTAGGTGTGCCCATTGGGAGAGCGAGACCTCCAGCCCATCGGATCATGATGTATCCAACGGTGGCTCGCCAAGATCCGTGTGACATACATCTCGACCAATCAGAGCGCTAGCCAAACTAAGACATGAGAGAGGGGAAAAGTGAGGAAAACTTTAGCAGGAGGGGAAAACTGAGGAAAACATTAGCCGGAGGGTAAAACTGAGTAGAGATAAGGAAACAAGGGCGCTCAAATGGCTAAGGGAAATTCTAGATTTTGGCATAACAAATGGAAAATGTGTTATCTGAACAAAATAATCCATCTTGGCCGACATTATATTGTTTGCAACTCAAAGATACATAAGTGTGCCAAATTTTGCCTCATTTAGACAAAGTATGTTTTGTGATGGGTTATCTTGGAGGTTAACTGAATAGAAACCCATGCATCTTCATAGCTAGTAGCTCATTCCAAGAAGTGGTTTAGGGGATAAGTCCATTTTCTCTTTATTTCCTTCTCCTTTATTATTCATGCTAGGTTGTAGGTAAGATAACAAGACTCCATGCAAAGGTTGCACAATGTTTTGACTTCTTTTTTGAATTAAAATAACCCTAAAACCATTTATTTGAATTTAATCAGTTAGAAAAAAATTGGCTAATTACAAGTAAATCCAAAATTTCCAATTTCATATGTTAAATCAATCCAGGATACACAAGTGTGCCAAATTTTGGATCAATTGCTCAACGTTTGCTATGGTTTAAGCCATGAACTAGCTAAACCCCATGTGTTGACCACATGTCAAGGGCAAAACTGAGCAGTGCTAAGCAACTAGGGGCATGACAATAGAAACTTGCAATAACACATACATTATGGGGTTATCCAACATACAAACTTGGAAGTGTCACAAACATTGACATTAGTTCAAATTCAATACAAACATTGACAGTAGTTCAATTTCATCATACAAATTCAAATTAATAATTCAAATTCATTTTTTTCTTACTCCTAGTGTTTTTTGCTAGAATATTCTCGGAGTTCAACACCTTGCTCCAGGTGATCCTAGATGGAATATTCTCAGAGTCCACCATCAACTTCTTCCATTTGTTCTTTTTCTCTGCATCAAATGAATCAAGTGCTTCAGTCTGTCGTACAATTGGTTCAACCACGTTTCGATTCATTGGTTCATATGGTTCAAAAAGCATTGGCATCATTTCTTCAATATCCTCTTGTGTAATTCCTTTACTTTTGAACTCTGCTTCTAATGAATAAATTGCTTCAATCTCCCATGAATTTGGTGCAATCTCCCCTTCATTTGGTTCAATCTCCTCTCGATCCATTGGTTCAATTGCCCCTGCATCTGGTTCAATCTCCCCTGTATTTGGTTCAATCATCCCTGCATCTGGTTAAATATCCTCTCGATGCGTTGGTTCAATCTGCAATGTATCTGTTGCTTCATTCTCTTCTCGTTCAGATACTTCATTCTCATCTGCATTTGCTGCTCCCGCCTGATCATCCATTCCATAAGCTGGGTCCACTGCAATTTTACAAAGCCTAGCAATGTGCCCTAGGATCCCACAATGTTTGCACTTACATCGTTGAGGTGCTGCACCACCCTCTGCACTAGCTTTCATCCTATTCTTCCTTGGCCTACGTGCTAGTCTAGTAAAAACTGGAGGGTACATCTTGAAGCCTAGATTCACTTCCATCCATTGGTCTTTTCCCAACAAGGCTAGAACATTCTGAGCATATGCTGCCCTAAATTTGGCAACAGAGAAATACTCCGACATGTACTAATCAACTTCACCCTCTTCACCTCCTAGCACACCCATGAAAACAATGCATGTATGCAGGATTTCCCACAGGGCTTCCATTGCCTGCAATGGCATGTCCTATCAACCAAACTCACTGGATACCTCCATTGCCTATCTTTACTGTTAGTGTACATTACTTCCGCCTCCATTCCTTTTCTAATGGATTTCATCTTCAATTGTGTTTCCCTGGCATGCAATGCCTTAATCAAAGATGGGAGGATGAAATGGCCAGCATATACTTTTGATGCAATTCTTTGACGCAAATCGATCTTTATCATGATCATCTGCCTAATCTTATCAAATATTTGCCACAACATAAGCCCTTTCAATGACTTGACCTTTGCATTGAAACTCTCTACAAGGTTACTTGTCACATAGTCTACCTTGCAAATTTCATTGAATTGGTTTCTTGACCACACCATTCCAAGATGTGCATCCAAGTACTCCTTCACCGTAGGTTTTTGTTTATACAACACCTCCAAATGATACAGATTCTTCCTCAAACTGCATGTGTATGAAGCTGGCCATAGGTTGCCAGTATAAACTTTACCCTTGAATTTCTTTGTAAAATTCTGCACTAAGTGTTGCATACATTCCCTATGCTCCACTACGGGGAATACTGTTTCTACAACTTTCTCCAAACATTTGCAAGCATCCGTGTGGATAGTAAGTCCTGGTGGATGACCTACAAGGTCACGCAAATTCTCCAGAAACCAAGTCCAACTTTCCTCTGACTCAATCTCCAAAACTCCAAAAGCAACAGTGAACATCCAATTGTGGCCATCAACTGTAGTAGCAGCTACTAGTTGTCCTATAAATCTTCCATGAAGAGCTGTTGCATCCATAGACAAATAAGGCCTACAACCATCCAGAAACCCTTGCCAGGAAGCTTTGAAACAAACAAAAGCCCTTCTAAAGCACTCCTTCTCCATTTTCTTCCCTCTTATTTTGTACTGAACTGTATGCATGTCTATCTGTACAACACTACCTGGACTAGCCATCTCGACTTCAGCTTTGAAGCTGTAAAGCAACTGACAACTTTCATTCCATGGACCATTGATCCTATCAAGAGCCATTTCATTTGCATAGAACATCATCGTGTAAGGTACTGTAATATTAAACCTTTCAGAAATTTTTTTATGAGCGCTATTGCACCAAGTGATGGGTTCGCTCTCATCCAATCCATGATTGCATCTACCAACCGCCTAGTCTTTTCTAGTTTCATTTTGTCCTTTGGTTTTCCCCCTTGAGGTGGACAAGAATGTTCGAACTGGTTACCTTTTATCTGAAACATAATGAAAATGTCAGGTACAGTTAACAAATTCTACACAATGATGTAAAATACACAACTGGTTGTAATACCTGAACCAAACTGCTCCTGAGCATAGTGGATGCATGCATCCTCCACCTACACCTCTTGTATGGGAACTTTACTGTGAACCTTGCTATCTCACTCTTAATAACACCATAATCATTATTGGTGCAGATGCAATATGTAGTAAGGGCATTACGACAGTCCCGCATCGTTTCAAATATGATGCCTTCTAAAATCTTAGGATCGTTCCTGTCCCACGCAATTACTGGCAAGTCCTCACCATCGTACTCAGCTAAAATGAGACTGTCATTGCTCTCCTTGTTCTCTTTGTCATCAGTGTCATAAAATCTGGCGCCGTGGGCCAAAATTCCTCCATGTATTGATCCTCTAGTGCCTGTTTATTGAATCTATCTACCAATTCAGGAAACATCAACTCATCCTCATAATCTAGTGGAGGCGCTCCCTCGGCAAGCTCTGCTTCGTCCTCCACATTGGCCGCAAGTGTGATTTGGCTTACACTCGCAGTGCCAACATATGGTACTGCTGTGGACCTACAAGGAGCACAGGGGCGCACACTATTAGCAGAGACATTAGAGACACATGATGTTCCACCACCTAATGATGCCTGACCACTAGATGATGCTTTAACCCTCTTTTCCGTGTGTTCAACTTTAGGTTGCACATGAAGATGAATTCGACCAAAACGTTCGGCAGCATTCAAAGAGAAAAGCATTACCAGATCAGCTTCCGTAGTTAGTGGGAGCAATCTTTGCTCACTAATGTTGAAATATTGCAAATCAACTGAATCGCCATTGCTCCAGGGGAATTTAGAATATATTTTATCTTTCAAATCTCTGAGAGTTATGGAGGTTGCAACCACCGTTGGGAAGTAAAATCTAGAGAGATACCGTTCACAACCACGAATTACGCTAGTTTCCAGTTTAACCGCCAGCCGAAATGCCAGCGCTGGATCAATCCTATTAAAAAAGCAAGGCAGTTAGCTGAGCACCGGCGATTCGCACCCAATTACTTCCTATAATCAATACACAAAAGGAAACAATACTTACCCATATGGAATCCATGTGTTAGATCCCTCTGATTCCACCCAATCTGCTTTGCTCTCGACGGGGAGGACCGGTACACCCGCCGTTGTCGCATATTGTTCCATGAAAGGGGTAGATGTAGCGGGAGAGGAAGTGGAGCCGGAGTGGTCTCGGGGGATAGGGGCTGGGGCGGCTCAGGGGCCGAGGACGACATAAGGTAGGAGGGGCTCTCAGGTAGGAGGGCACGGCGGCGGGGGAGCGGAGCGGAGGGGCGATGTGGGAGCTGTTCTAGGCTCGGAACGAGAATGACCGGTCTGACGTGTCTCCATGCGGCCCCACCCTTCACCACGTATGCAATACCCATCCCAACGCGGGCCCACCCTTCACCACGTATGCAGGACCCATCCCAACGTGGCCCCACCTGTCAGCATGTAACGGTTGAGGCGACGTAATGTAACGCTCAACGCAGGACCCGCCCAACATGGTCCCACCTGTCAGCATGTAATGATCAAGCCTTTGATCTGACGACATCCACCCGTCCGAGCGCATGTGAGGGTTTCAGAATGGTGGGAGGGGAAAAGTGAGGAAAAACTAAGCGGCTGGGGGAAAACTGAGTACAACTAACGAACCAGGGGCATGAAAATAGAAATCCCTATAAAATAAAGCTAAAAGCGGCAAATAAGCTTAACCAAACAACCCCTCAACTTCTTGATATGAATGTTAATAATGCAGCCTAATTTTATACTTTTTGAAAGAAAATCCAACTAAAAAATATATAAATTGAAGCAATGTCTTTCTTTCGCAGAGTATTGTGTTATGTGCACTGCCTAGTTTCCATGAAAAGTATGCTAAAATTTGACAACTTTAGAAGAAACCCGTTTCACAATATGGCGTACCATGTATGAACATTCATGGCTTTCAAATGAGATGACCAAGGTCATGGCAATATGTTTGCCATAGTTTATGATAACATGTCCATGTTTGGTAGATCGGTGCATAACTGCATATTGGCATTTTAGACAATGATTACAAAAAGGGTGCATCCAAATCGAAGTTATTTTAAATTGTCCAAGTGACAACAATGGCTTCCGTTGTGAAGCAACTACAAAGATTATATGTGGTTCAAAATCTCAACGCACCAATTTTCACACAAAGTATAATTTTTTTGACGGATAAGGCCCAAGTTTCATGAATTTTCAAGCTTCCGAGCCAGGTTGGATGATTTTAACGATTTTATCTCGGTTTAGAGAAAAATGTTTGAATTTTGAACAACAAGCGATGAGAATCTCTACTTCCCATAATTCTGGTTCATTGACATGTGGGTCACTTGCATAGCGGGTCCAAAAAGTTAGTGTAGGTCAGAGTGGGCGGGCAGTTAAATATTGAAGAAGGGCTGGGAAATGTCGATGGGGTGATGCACCCGAGAGAACGCAAACTTACCACCTATATCCCTCTATTATTGCAGTGCTCCCTCGGATTCTTGTTTGCGGAGCAGGGATAGAAGAGGAATTTTGCATTCTAGGTAGAGGTGAAGCATGTTTGAATGGATGCACGGGATATTTTAATGGATGAATGCGATGTTTGGGCACCATACAAAACTTTTGAGGTCGAAGCTTCTAGCATACGCTACTCCGGCATGGGGCCTCTCAGATGCGCTGTTACCGTCTAGACCCACACGCCAACGAGAGTTGCTTCCTAGCATTTAAACGAGTTTCTAGGCATTTACTGAAATTTTCGAACAATTTAAGGCTTTCAAGAAGATGACCATCGTCCAAAAAAAGGTGACCAAGGTCATGGAAATAGTTTATGATGACGTGTCCATATTTGGTAGATTGGTGCATCTTTGCAAATCAGCCAATATGTATGGTTCCAAATTTGAAGTTTGTTTTCAAATTTCCAAGTAACAACAATGTGTTTTGTTGTGAAGAAACCACAAAGATGATGCCTCAAAATGCCACCGCCCCCTTTTTCCACACAATGTATAACGCCATTTCAAGCTTCTAGGCTAAATTTGTGCAATAAATAATTTTTTGGGAACGATGTTTGAATGGATGGGCTGGCTATTTGAATGGGTGGGTGGGATATTTTGGCTCTCTGCCGAAATTTTGAAGTTGAAGCTTCTAAGGTACGCTACTCCCACTTGGGATGCTATCCCCATTAGATAGACCCACAAGCCTGTATGCTTTCCAGCATTTAATGAGTTTATAGACATCTGCCGAAATTAATGAACATTAATTCAATGCTTTCGAACAAGATGACCAAGGTCATAGCCATAGTTTTTGTACATTTTTCATGTTTTGTACTACTCCATACATTGAAGCATCTTCGCCAACCAAGCTTACAAATGTGTCCATATTTGGTAGATCGGTGCATCTTGGCATTTTAAGCAATTGTTTACAAAGGAGATTCCAGATTTGATGGATAAGGCCCTACTTTCATGAGTTTCCAAGCGTCCTCACTAAAGATGTGCAATAAAATGACTTTTTGACAATTTAAAGTAAGTATGTCTAATTACGAACTACAAATTGTGTGATATAGCTTGCTCTTGACTTTTTAAAAATAGTTTAAAGGTACTGAATTAATCAAATATTGGAGAACCACCGAGAGTTTTGCAAGATTTCAATTTTTTGATATGAATGGTAATGAAACCAAATTTGGGCCATTTAAAAAAAATAAAGAAACAAAATATAAAATGAAATACAACCATTCATTTCTCCATTGGTGTCTCACTATGTGCATTAGCTAATTTCCATGAAAAACATATAAAATTTGATAACCCTTGAAAAACTCGTTTCACAATATGGCGTACCATGTTTGAACATTCATGGCTTTCAAAAACTAGATGACCAATGTCAAGGCCATATGTGTTACCATACTTTATGGTAATGTAACCATGTTTGGTAGATTGGTGCATATTGGCATTTCAACATTGTTTACAAAAAGAGCTTCCATATTTGAAGTTATTTTAAAAGCCCCAATCAATAAAAATGGATTAAAAACCAGATGTGTGGCGTACCATGTATGAATATGCATTGCTTTAAAACCAGATGAACAAGGTCATGGCCATATCTTTGCTATAGTTTATAACAATATGTTTATATTTGGTAGATTGGTCCGTATTATTGGCATTTAAAATATTATTTACAAAGGAAGCTTCTGAATTTGAAGTTATTTTCAATTTTTCAAGCGATGAAAGTGGATTTTTTCGTGAAGAAACTACAAAAAATATGGCTCAAAATCCCACTACCCTAGTTTCCACACAAGATATATATGGCTTGGGGTTTAGGGTTCGTGTTTTTTGGGTTGAGGGTTTAGGGGTTTAGGGTTTCTGGGTTATAATTTAGGATTTTAGGGTTTAGGAGTTTAAGGTTGGTATTTAGGGTTTAGTGTTTTCTAGGTTTTAGGGTTTATGAATTTTCAATAATAATGTACAAGCTTTATATATATGCTTATATATATTCGTGGAATAGACTGGTGTTATCGCAATTTAATGAAAGTATCTCGGATTTTGATCTATAAGTGCATGATACCTACTTGGTAAGGGGTTGATGGGATGATGGTTTAGGGTTTATGGTTTTTTGGGTTTATGTGTTTAGGGTTCAGGTTTTTTGGGAATATTCAATAATGTTCAAGCTGCTTTATATATGCTTATATTGGTGGAATTGAATGGCATTAGCACAATTTTAGGAAAGTATATATGAAATTTTGATCTATAACTCCATGATACCTCATTTGCTAGGGTCGTTTAGGCAGGGTTGAGGGTTTATGGTTTTAGGGTTTAGGGCATTTTCAATAATGTTCAAACTTTATGGTTATATTTGTGGAATAGAATGGAGTTACCGCAATTTAATGAAAGAATCTCAGATTTTGATCTATAACTCCATGATACCTGCTTGGTTAGGGTTTATGGGTTTAGGGTTTAGGATTTTAGGGTTTTATGGTTTAGGTTTTATGGATTGAATAGGGTTTAGTGAATTTTCAATAATGCTCAAGCTTTATGCTTATATTCGTCGAATAGAATGGTGTTACCTAATTCAATGAAAGTATCTCAAATTTTGATCTATAAGTGCATGATACATGCTTGGTTAGGGTTTATGGGTTGAGGGTTTGTGGTTTTAGGTTTAGGTTTTAGGGGTTGTTTAGGGTTCAGGAATTTTCGATAATGGTCGAGATTTATGCTTATATAGAATGGCATTTCCAGTTTAATGAAAGTATATCAAATTTTGATCTATAAGTGCATGCTACGTGTTTGGTAAGGGTTTTGGTTTTAGTGTTTAGGTTTTAGGGTTTCGGGAATTTTAAATAATGTTCAAGCTTTATTTGTATATTCATTGAATATAATGGCGTTACCGCAATTTAATGAAAGTATCTCAAATTTTGATATATAAGTGCATGGTATCTACTTGGTTAGGGTTTATGGGACGATGGTTTAGGGTTTTACGGTTTAGTTTTATGGGTTGTTTCTGGTTTAGGGTTTTGCGAATTTTTTGTAATGCTCAGGATTTATGCTTATATTTGTCTAATAGAATGGCGTTACCTGATTTAATAAAAGTATCTCAAACTTTGATCTATGAGTGCATGACACCTGCTTGGTTAGGGTTTTTGGGCTGAGGGTTTTAGGGTTTAGGGTTTAGGGAATTTTGAATAATTCTCAGAAACTATCTCAAATTTTGATCTATAAGTGCATGCTACGTGCTTGGTCAGGTTTTGGGGTATATGGGTTTAGGGTTTGGGTTTAAGAGGTTTAGCTAGGGATCGGGGTTCCGGAAATTTTCAATAATGTTCAAGATTTATGCTTATATTGGTGGAATAGAATGGTGTTACCGAATTTAACAAAAGTATCTCAATTTTTGATCTATAAGTGCACGATACCTGCTTGGTCAGGGTTTATGAAGGGAATATTCCCTAAGAGGCAATAATAAATTAGTTATTATATGTATTCCAAGTTTATGATATATGTTAATTTTACAAGCTATAATTGTATTAATATGGAAACCTTAATACATATGTTTTTAATAAACAAATAGAAAGTTCCTAGTTATGCCTCTATAAACTAGCTCGTTGATTAACAAGATGATCAAGGTTTCCTAATCATGGACATTGGATGTTGTTAATAACGAGGTCACAACATTGGTGAATGATGTGATGAACATTCATCCAAAGTATATCATTATGATCAAAGTCATTATGTTTATATTGCTATAGCATCATACGAAGTAATCTTTAGCCTTAGACCATGAGACCATGTTAATTGCTAACACCGGACGAATACTTTGATAACATCAAATGTCACACCGTAACACGGTGACTATAAATATGGGTTTGGGTATTCAAAAGGTGTTATGTTGAGGCTCATGGATCAAGAGTGGAATTTGGCAATCCCGATGATGGATATATATACTCTAGGCCCTCTCGGTGATATCACATTAAGATAGCTTGCAAGCAAGTGATGTGATCACTAGGATGTTATATCATGAGAACAAGAAAAGAGTGCATGTTGGTAACAAGATCAAACTAAGTATTGAGATACTGATGATCGAATCTTGGACATGTAATATATCACAAGACGAAGGGATTTAGTTACTATCGTTAAACGTTCTCTCGATCACACAAGTCATCATTGAATGTGTGGGTGTCAGTATGGATCTCCAGGTCCTGCTTCTGATTATTGATCTGAGAGGGTCTCAATCATGTCTGCACTATTCGCGAACCATAGGGTGACACACTTAAGGGTTGACAAACACCATTTGGAGCAAATATGTTCTAGACGAAAGAATTGCAAAGCGCTAGAATTATTTGAATAGACACCAAAATTGTTTAGGTGAAATTGCTGAAATTGGTTCTGCATGTGATATTGAAATGTTGTAGGGGTTTATGTGAATTTTTGTTAATTAAAGTAATTAACAAAATTCTGAATAAAATTAATAAAAGAGTTTTATTAAATGAGAGAGCATTAAATTTGGAGAAATTCAATGCATTTAAAGTGGAGACTTTAATAGAGCATGTGACAAATGCGCTACCGGATCAAGCTCAATCCGGACAAATGCGCCTTCGGCGTACCATCTGGGCAACTGCTCAGGTATCTCATCTTCGCGAGAGGGATTGAGGCTAACCCGAAGAAAATAAAGGCCATACTGGCCATGGAGAAGCCGAAGAACGTAAAAGGCGTGCAGCAGCTCGCTGGGCAAATCGTGGCGCTCAGTCGATTCGTTAGTCGCATGGGAAAAAAGGCACTGCCTTTCTACCAGCTTCTCCGTAAAACTGACAAGTTCGAGTGGACAGACGAAGCACAAGAAGCATTCGAATACCTCAAGCATCTACTATCCACTTCGCCAGTATTAGTGACGCCTTGCAAAAAGGAGCCACTGTTGCTATATATCTCAGCCACCAACCAGGTGGTAAGCACTGTGCTCGTGGTGGAACAAGCCAAAGAAAATAAAGTCCACGGGGTACAGCGCCCAGTCTACTACCTCAGCGAGGTGCTCATGCCAACAAAGCAGCGGTACCCGCACTACCAGAAGCTGGCGTATAGCGTCTTCATGACAGCTAGGCAACTGTGCCACTACTTCCAGGAGCACCCAATCGTGGTGGTGAACAACGCCCCGCTCGATAATCCCGATGCCACTAGACGAGTCACGCTCTGGGGAATCGAACTATCTCCACGAGACATCACATATGAGAAGCGCGACGTGATAAAATCGCAAGTTCTCCCAGACTTCCTCGTGCACTGGATGGAGAACTAGCTCCCCGACAAGCCAGACATGTCCTACCTATGGACAATGCACTTCGACGGATCCAAGCGAAAGGAAGGAGATGGCGCAGGTGTCATACTGACATCACCCGAAGGTGACAAGATGAGATACGTTCTGCGAATGCAGTTCACTGCCTCCAACAACAAGGCTGAGTACGAAGCCTTGATCCATGGGATGCGGATGGCGAAAGCCTGTGCCACCAAGAAACTCGTCATCTATGGCGACTCCAAACTTGTGGTCAAATAATGAATGAGTGTGATGCTCTGAGCAACAACATGATCGCCTACCATGACCTCTATGACACACTCGAAGGAGACTTTGACAGCTGCGAGCTGCGGCACGTTGGTCGCGAAAGCAATGAGGAGGTAGACATACTCTCCAACATCAGCTCCACCTGTGCTCCAATGCCACCTGGAGTTTTTCTAGAACGCATATGTGAATGCTCCATCAAACCCAAGACTTCAGAGAAGAAGACAAGCACGCCAACAGACTCGGGGCTACGCCACCCAACGAGCCAATGGCACTCAATGACATGGAGCCAGACACAAGACTCGAAGGTCCCATGGAGGTCATGATGATCGAGCCATCCTGGACGCAACCATATGTCACATACTTGCTCAGCAAAACGTTGCCAGATGACCCGACTAATGCGCGTCATATAGCATGACGATCCAAGGCATTCTCCCTCATCAATGGCCAACTATACAAGCGCAACATCATAGGAGTTCTTCAGCGGTGCGTCTCCAACGGGGACAGAAGAGCCATCCTCCTCGACATACACGAAGGCACTTGCGGGCACCACGCCAGTAGTCGCACCCTCGTCCACAAAGCTTTGCGAGCTGGATTCTACTGGCCAACGGCCATCCGTGATGCAAAGGACATTGTCCAGCGCTGGAATGCTTGTCAGCGATTCGCGGACAAACTGCACGCACCTGGCGCAGAGCTCAGACCAAGCTTCCAAGGTCCTCGCAAGGAGGATACGTCTACCTCCTAGTCACGGTCGACAAATTCACCAAGTGGATCGAGGCCATGCCGGTGAAGAATCAATCAGGAGCCAACACCGTCAAGTTCTTCGAGTCCATCGTCTTCCGCTTCGGGGTGCCACGTAGAATCATCACGGACAATGGGACGAACTTCACCTCCAAGGAGTTCCAGGAATTTTGCGAGAACCTGGGAATAAACATTAGCTACGCCTCGGTGGCCCACCCTCAGACCAACGGTCAAGTCGAAAGGCCAACAACCTTGTCTATAGCGGAATCAAAAAAAGGCTCCTCCGGCCACTTGAACAAGCTGTTGAGTGCTGGCTAGACGAGCTACAATCAGTACTTTGGAGCCCGCGCACAACTCCAAACAGCGCCATAGGCTACACTCCGTTCTTCATGGTGCACGGTGCTGAAGCGGTAGTACCCGCAGAAGTGCGTTACAAACCCCCATGGATGGTGGCTTACAGCGAGAAAGAATCAACTCTCGCTCTCGAAGACTCCGTCGACCTCCTCGATGAGGCATGCCAGATCACAGCGGAGAGATCTATGATCTACCAGTAGAGCCTCCGCAACTACCACAGCAGAAGGCTACACCCCAGATCCTTCGTCGAAGGAGACCTGGTTCTGTGACTGAAGCAGCAAGGGCACCTCAAGTTTGAGTCCCCTTGGGAAGGACCTTATGTTATTACTGAAGTAATCCCAGGTGGCGCCTATCGCCTTCAAGATTTCAGGAGCGGAGTCGCATACTCCAACCCCTGGAACGTCACACAACTGTGCTATTTCTACCCTTAGATGTTTTTACTTTAGAAATAAGGCTATTCAGCTAGGCTACTTAGCCACACATTGTACCTCATGATATTCTACGAATAAATAAAGCTAAGTGCCCCAAACCTTGTGTTTTCTGCTTTCCTTGCAATTATTTTACTCGGGGGTTGTGCCACTCGTTACATCTTGTTCCACGAACAACACAGTATCCTAAGTAGCGGACACACTACCAATAATATCCTTGACAGCACCAACCCAGCTACAACGCACCTAATAGGTTGGCAAGGTGCTGAGATGAATACACGTCAGGCTAACGAAAAGGATTTGTATCTTACAATACACTCGAAAATATACAAGCTAGCAAGCCCTTTACACATTAATGGGTATCAGACACACCCGACACAATCATATGAACTTTACAATACTTATACATCTATGTGCAGAATACAAATTACACAACTGCCGCAAAAGGAGAACATTTGTTTTCGTTTCGAAGAAGTCGATAATATCCTCCACTGGCCGGCCAACCGCCTGATAGTGCGGCACCATATTTGGCGGCGGTGGTCCAGTAGCAATAGACGCGACGCCCACATTTGGCCGATGCAGTCGAACCAACGACAGCGCAGCCTTGGCACCTGCGACTAACTGTTGGCACACGCTCTAGCGGGCCGTGCTGATATCCTAGACCTTCGCCAGAAGAGCCAACAGGCTTCAGGGCACAGCGTCCAGTGTAAATATCATCTGATAAATATACTTCAGCCACAACTAGGCCTTCTTCAAACACTGAAGCACCCGCGACGCATGATCCCGCAACGTCACCACTGCGACTACATGATCGTGGTTCACATAGAAGTACCCACTAGCCTGCAGCTGCTCCTGGGTTAAGTCATTCATCTGAATGGCAACTCGTTCCTTTTCATCCTGCAGATCACGAGCGCTAACAACTACAAAAATCAAAGACCAAAGTATAAGACAAGGCATCATCGTGAATGACTAAAGAAAGGATAAGAAGATAGAGAGCTAACATTTAAATTGCTCATTCAACTGCGCAACTTCATCCAGGAGATACTTTTCATGAGCAGTGGCCTTCTTAGATTTCGACTTCCACACATCCGCGTTACCGCGGATAATGGGCAATTCAGCTCCAACTACTTTATACGATCACGTAGTCGTGAGAGCAGCGACAGTTCCTCCACCTTTGAACGTGGTTGCACTGTGGTTTCATCGGTGGGAGGAGAGTCACGAGGATCACTCGAAGGACCACTCGAAGGACCCTATTACAACCAAGCAAGACGCAAATGAGATCAATCATACATTGATAAAAAGGGCGGAGTGCATTCAAATTCGGTAAAAGTATCAAGAGGGTCACCTCCACAAAACATGGATCTACAAAAGGAAGCTAAATTATTACAAATGGCAGCTAAGGAACAATCTGCTTCCTTCGACTCCGAGGGCTTCCTCGAATCTGTGGCAGTCTCTGATGCCACAGACTTTCTGGTGATAGCCCCAGACGCTGTAGCCTTTGCCGCTTTCACTCGCCGCAGCTCCTCAGAATATTTGGCGACTGTATTAATGAGACGAGGCCCATATTTACTACATCTAGTGGCAAAAAGCTGGAAGACTACCTGCTGACCATCTGCGTCGACAGGCATCGCCTCAGAGATCGCGCCCGGGTTCAACTCTGCACCATGTGCTTGCACCATCGCTAGTGCCATGGTGGCATCGACAGACCGCTGTGCATTCTTGAAGTCCATTGGGATGCCTTCTCCGAAGGACTCCACCAAGCCATTAAGGTTGTCGATTAAGCTGGCCTTGGGGATCATGTCCTCTCGGAGGCGGCTCAGCACACCATTGGACTTCCCAAGCGTATCTCGAAGGGAGACACTACGGTCCTCAACTGCGGCCACGGCGCCAGCCAAGGCATCTGTGCGGCCAAGGCCTGGGCGTCGAAGCTTACGCCGGTGGCATCTGAAGAACACAAAGTATCATCATAGTGACATGAAAACAAAAGCAGGGAAAAATGCAAGTGAAGCAGCATAATACCTGAGAGTGCTTTTGCAATCGAGAAAAGCTGTTCTATGAACAACTTCTCCCTCTCAGCAGTAGAAGCACGCGGGTCTTCCTCGCGCTTTTGTCACTCCTCCAGAGCCACGACTGCCTCATCGCGCTTCTTCTCCGTTGAGGCAAGTCCCTTCTCGAGGGAAGTAACCCGACGGAGAAGATCATTATGCTCACCTACAAAGGGCAGAGCATGACAACACCTTAGTTTACAAATCTCTACACAAGTAGAGCGAAGAGACAAGTTTAGCACAAACCTTCAACTCCGTGATGGTGGTTTTCCAGCATGGCATGATGTCAACCCAAGGCAAGGATCTACTCTGCAAGGTGAGTGGAATCCTTCATGATAGGCTACACCAAAAGAAACGATTCTTCAGCGTTGACAAAAGGCACAAACTCAAAATTCGACTACTAGTGGCAAAAGACACTTACATGCTCCTCTAGGGACTCCGAAGGTTCCTGTCGAGTGGGCGTCCGTGCAACCATCTGATGCCCCCCATCATGGGGGGAACATGAAGAGTTGGCGCCGGAGTGGGCCGCCACCGGAGGAGAAGGAGACCGTATGGCCACTTCCTTGTTCTTGGAGTCTGCGACTCCAGATTCTTTAAAAAATTGGCAGTCATGAGAAGACGACGACGTTGTTTGATTGCAAATATGAAGCACCACTTCAGAAGAAAGAACTTCAAGGAAAACAAGAGGAACTAGAAATATCATAAAACTTACCCGTCAAATTTGTCAAGGTCGAAGGAATCATCTGACGACTCCATCGGCAACCTCAGCTTATTCCATACAGGAGGATCCATTGGGTGTACATGCATGGCAGGGATCGGCTCCTCTGCAGCAGCAGCAGGACCCTCCGTCGTTGTCGGCGTGGAGGCATCTGAATCCTTGCTGCAGGTGCGTTTGCGAGTCCCGTGGTCACTGGACTCGGGGGATTCCTCCTCTTCCTCCACGAGGACGGTGGAGCCCGACTCGTCTTGTTCATCCACCTCGCGAGGAATAATTCCTTCAGGCCAAGGAGGCAAGTTGGTGTCTACGGCCCAGTCCTAACAAACAGGAAAAGCATCAGTATACAAAAGCACCTACAAGCAATCGAAAATACAAGAAACTTCAAAGAGAAAATTCACCTCGGGCGGAGGATGGTTGGCGCAGAATGGAGGTACGACAGAGTCACCCGGGAGATCCTCCTTGGTGGCGTACTTGGTCACTAGCCGCAACCTCCTGTCCACTTCACCCGAAGAAATGCCCTTCATAGAAATGCGAGTGACATCGCACGTACCAATCCAGTAGTACATCGGGTGTGCCCTGGCTTGTAGAGGCTGTACGTGACGACACAACCATGTGCGAATGAGTTTAGCGCCACCTTCGTCCTTTCCTATGCGGTGTTCGAGGTCGCAGACACACTGATACAGCCTCTTTGTCTCCTCGACTTTGCCGGGAATCACGACGTTCTTCCAGGATCGCCTCCTCTTGCAGACTGCCACCGGATCAAAGGGCGCAAGTCCGTAGTGCTCTCCATCGACCTTCTGGTCACGAATGTAGAACCACTTATCCCTCCACCCTTGGACGGATGCGGTGAGTTTGATATCGAAATAAGTGACATTGGAATCGACGCAGATCCCGCAGCCTCCTATGTCGTAGACTACTGAACCCGACCCCGACTGATGCTTGAGCTTAAAGAGTTTTTTAAAGAGGCCGAAGTGTGGCTCGATTCCGAGCCAGCACTCACAAAGAGTGATGAAGTAGGCGATGTGGAGAACAGAGTTTGGGGACAGCTAGTGCAGCTGGAGCCCGTAGAAGCAAAGAAGACCCCTAACAAACGGATGCAGGGGAGAGAGAGACTATGAATGACGAATGCAAGGAACATCACTCAGAAACCCACAGGAGGACTAGGGATTACCTCATCGCTGGGGACGCGAGAGTCATCCTCCACGGGAGGAAGCTCTCCATCTTGGTGCTGGGTGAACAACTCTGATGGCTTGATGACAGATGGGCGCCATGACCAATTGGTGAGGCGAGTGCTCGCATCCTTCTTCTTCCCAGCACCGGTGGCACTGGTGCCCGTGGCGGTGGCGCCCTTCTTCTTGGCTGCGACGGCAACAGTCGTAGATCTAGCGGCGAAACCTTCCTTCTTCGTGCCCATCTTGCGCTAGCGATGTGAGCGCAGGAAGTAGCTGGGGAAGACGCAGAGCTGTTCCAGTGCCACGGAGGGGATGTGTGCAAAGGATAAGCAAGAACAACAATGGCGGAGGAGCACAAGCAAGAAGAGAGATGTGGGGAAATTACCGCACGACGTGCCCCTACTTAACCTCCTAGCAGATGCTATCCAACGGCTAGAAGAAAATCTACCAGACGCGTGGCATACATCCACATTGATGCGTGGCAAGGGTAAACCACGAACCATCCCCAACTATTCCCATTACGCGCAGAAATCGAGGAGACGCAGTTAAAACAGAACATTACGCACACCCGGTCAAGTCCAAGTCAGAAAGTGGGACCCACTACTCGTCACGTCCTGACAAAACCGCTCACATGGGCAACTGAGGTCATCACATCGTCAACACTGACGCCATCAACTCCAGCAGGAGAACACTTTGACTACTTTAGTCCTTTACTTGAGTCTCGACTCAACCAAGCACTCGGGGGCTACTCCTAACAGGAGCGCTGGCCACGCACCCAAAGAACATATTGAAGATATCCAAGCATCATGAAAACCCTTCACTCGAATGTACGATTCGATTGTGGAGTTCGGGATACTCCCATAGGGAGTGCTGAAAGCACATTCGACTAAAACAAGCAAAAAAGATGACAACAGTCGCAAAACACTTATAGTCCCCACTCGAGTCTACGACTCGAATAGGCACTCGGGGGCTACTCCCATAGGGAGCCCTAGCCGTGCACCCTATGATTATTTTTCTTATAAGTTACACCGTGTGTTGATAACATTCACGCTCGAATGTTCTGGCGACTCCGCCTCTTATTTTCCCTGCAAAGAGACTGCGTCTCCTAGGTCACCCGACTCATCTCCGCGATAACAAAAAATCGGATACCATGCTTACAGCGTGAAGATAAGACCTGAATAAGGCCTGGCAACGCATCTGCTACACTCTACCAGAAAATATCCGTGCCCACGGGTACGATGAAATAGGCCTTGACGGACGCGTCGAGTGCTCACACTTATATACTGGGATTTGACTCCTGTAAGACCTCCGCGGCCTGAGTCGAATTACACCACCACTTCTCCGAATTCGAGTTCAGGGACTCGAATTTGACTAGATTGCGTTGTTTTGCCCTAAGGCAGTTAACTAATCCCGATGCATCGGATGAGTCAGACATGTATATCAACAATCTCTATGACATCAATCAAAGCACTCGAAACATGCTCAGATGTGCACTCGAAAGACTTCATAAAGTCTCCACTCAGATCTACGATTCCACTGGACACTCGGGGGCTACTAACGTGGGCATACCCTACAGGTACTTGAGTTTAGCATATACAGTCCATGTATGGCAGAAGCCCATAGCATTACCAGGGCCCAATACAAGATTCAGGTAACTCACGGAGACTCTGATTGCTTGCAGCACAAGACAAAGCTTAAGATAGAAAGTTTAAAAGGACAAACCCTAACTTGTAACCGACTCGACCTGCTACCTGAGACCTAGCCTATCTATATAAAGGCTAGGAGGGGGTGGTGAGGAGGACAATCACAACCCTAGTTTCCACAACCATCGCCGTATTGCATCTGCGCACCCCCTGTAACTTTCGACTCCCTCGATAATTCCAAGAGCAGACAAGCAGGAGTAGGGACCTCTATGAGGCCTGAACCTAGGTAAATCTTGTGTCCTTGTGTGCTTGTTTGCTAGACGATTGATGCCTCTAGCGCTTCCTTCTTGTCCAAAACCCAAGTCCATAACAATGGGCATTGATGAGTTAATCCCTCGTCAGGTAGTAACTTAATTCGCTTGTATACTCTCTTCTCTGTCTAGGAGTTACTATTGTATAAGAAACTATTTTCCTTGTACACAACTCATATGTGGAGCTATGACTAGTACGCACTAGCTACCGCACCAGCCCTAGCACAGGCATCGACACAAGCTCCTTTATCACCCCGGGCAGTACCTTGTCAGACCATATCCTACACATGTGTCATCACAAGGTCACACTGGATTATGTTTGTGAGTATATGGTAGCAGATAAACTACTCTGAATGTCTTCTCAATTTTCACATGATTCAATGCATTGCTCTTAGTATTATGCGTCTATCTCTTTCTTTGACTCGGAAATTGCCTAAGAGTGCCACAAATCAACTCCAGGCCAGATGAATGGGCACAATAGTCTTCACGATGCAGAGCGAAGGAGTACAAATCAAGGGACACTACGCCATTAACTTGACTAATGGGCGCTTGGCAGCTACTTCTAGGTGGATCAAGTTCCGGAAAGCAGCCAAACTACTATTGGAAGAATGGTCATGGTCGATTTATCTAGCTGTCCTGAATGTCGTATGTTGTTCATGAACTTCCTAGTTGTCTAGCTCTTTGGCCGCATTCTATTGTAATTAATTATGTGGTTGTCTTATCTCCACTAATCATATATGGGAGGTAAAACTGTGATAACCTTTTTCTAGATTGGAGCTATGACTAGTACATACTGGTATGGTATATTTGTATCTATATGATGGTTCCCTATATGACCAAATATTATGACAATGATTATGTTCCAGTGATAGAGTGTGTTTGGAGAAAAAGGCAAACTGATCACGTGGCATGATTTTTAGAGATGAAACAAGAACTGTCTCTCTCTGTACTGCTATTGAATTTCAGTGCCTGTACTGCTGAATCAGTCACTTTGAAATGCTTCTGAATTGGTTAAGTGCTGCTGAATATGAGCTCCGAATCTGTCGATTTTTAATGTCTTATTATTCTGTACTCCATAATATTTCAAATGATATTGAATTTGTCAAAAGTTCTGTCGTTGCTGCTGGCTGCTTGCTCTAGAGCTTTTTCCTTTGTGTCATCAGCACCGTTGGATGCGCTTTGGACAGAGATGAGAGGGTAAAGATATACAACGTGATTTCACCAAGTGAAGTCATTGGATACTAGCCCTGTTTTGGCGCATGTGGTGTGTTCATTAGATACTTTTAGATGAATATTTGTCAAAGGAATTATCGCTTTTCTTCCTCCCTCGATGAGGTCTGTGTTTGAAATCTGGTGAGTCACATCCCAGTGAAATTTGAGGTAGGAGCCCATTGACCATAGCCTAAAAAAATTCTAATTTGGCCTTTTTGGCATTGCCCGTGACCTCTAAAAAAACTCTGTTTCTATTATGTGGCTTTTTATAAATCGAGGTTCCAATAGCACTGCCCTTTTATTTTAAGAGATATAACATGGCCACACAAAATATTTTTTACAAGACTAATACATGTTTAATGATTCAATTTCTATAAATATCTTTGGTGTAGTGGCAAAACACTCAGTTTACGTCTATTTGATTTGATTTGAAGGTCTTTGTTTTGAATCCCCTATGTGTACATATTTATATATATATTACTTGGGTTTACTTTTTTTGAGAAAGGGTTTACATTTTAATATCGCATGACGGAGAGGCTGACATCACGGACCCACCAGCCTACAGCATCCTTCGAGTTTAGTGGTCGGGTTTGAAAAAAAAGTTAAATACTTCTACATAGAGGCTAGCATCTAGGACCCACCCGCCATAACATACAACTGCATATGGGACCCACAAGCCAGAACATACCAGAGAGGCTGACATGGGGGCCTCAGCAGCAAGACCATACACAGCAGCCGTATCGAGCAACGTTGCCAAGGTCAAAATAGCGGACGCGGCTGAAAAAAAGTTCATCATATGCAATTTTCATTTATAGAGAGACTGACATGTGGGACCCAGTAGTGCAGCCTTATACATGTGCTGCCTCGAGCAATGTTGCCAAGTTTGAAACAGGGAGGCGCGAGCGAGAAAAAAGTCCAGCATGCACATGTTTCTTCTAATGAGAGGCTCACATAGGGGAACCAGTAGCCTGGAAAAACGGCTGATGTGTCGAGCAATGCTATCAAGTTCGAAACACGGAGCCGCGACCGAGAGAAAAAAATTCTATCATATACATATTTCTTCTAATGAGTGGATGACATGTGGGGCCCTGCAGCATGATTAAACGGTAGATGCATCGAGCAAAGCTATCAATTTCGGAACACGGAGGCACGACCAAGGAAAAAATTATATCATACACACGTTTCTTCTAATGAGAGGATGACATGTGGGGTCATAAGTTTGATTAAACGATAGATGCATCGAGCAGCACTATCAAGTTCGGAACAAGGTAGCACGAGCGACGAAAAAAATTCCATCATACACACAATTCTTATAATGTGAGGCTGACATGGAGGACCCAACAACGTGACTAAACGGTAGATAGATCGAGCAACGTTATCGACTTGAAATCAGGGAGGTAATAGCCAAGAGAAAAAATTTCATCATACACACATTTCTTCTAATGAGAGGATGACATGTGGGTCCAAGCAGCCTGATTAAACGGTAGATGCATCGAGTAACGCTATCAACTTCGTAAAAGGGTAGCGCGAGCAAAGGAAAAAAATCCATCATACACACGATTCTTGTAATGAGAGGCTGACATGTGGGACCTAGCAGCCTGACTAAATGGAAGACGCATCGAGCAACATTATTGAGTTCAAATCAGAGAGGTGTGACCGAAAAGTATGGTCCGCTAGAAACACTGATGTCTGGGACCCACACGCCTCAAAAGACTTCGGCGAGTCAACTTCGTGCGAGGGAAAGAAAATCTTGCTTCTGCCACGTGCTGGCCAAGCTTCTTGCATGTTTTTAGCGGTTCCGTCATAGTGGAGGGCGGCAAAACCGGGAAAAAAAGTTTTCCATCAGCCACGGTCGAGCCGAGAAATTTGTCGCGAAAGACGTGCCTTCTACGACGATCGTCGAGCCAAGTAGTTACGGAAGGAAACTTTTCTTGTAGTGATTGTACTTCATTTTCTTTTACCTCACTTTGAAACTCCCTAGCATATAATTCTCTATAGTGTTTCATGCTTCTTTTATTTTTCTTCTCGCGGTTGGGTGAACAAACTCCGTTTGTACACCGAACCGTTTGCCTTTACTTCGTTTGTTATTTTTGCAGGGACTTGAACCTTGTGTGATGACGTGCATGGTTTGTGCCAACTGTGCAAATACTTGCATGAGCCACTTGGTTGTTTCAACTCAACGCTTCAACAAGGAAGTATTCATTGAACAAATGGTCCATGTCCATCAAAAGTGAGGTTATTCGTACATCAATGGTAAAGTGTGCCACCCTTGCTTTGTTCAAGCTTGGGAAGGTAACCAATTCTCACACTCTCTATTGATAACTGTATTTTCTCTTTTCTTATGGTAATCTATTCAAGTTTGGTTCTTGCAAAAGTTCTATCTTCGGGAAGTTACTTCTGTATGTGTAGAATCTTGCGCAATGTTCTTGTTCGATGAAACTTTATGTGCAATCATGTATCCTACTATTTTTGAATGCTTCCTTAGGTTAGTTGTGTTTCATGTTTATATAATGGATGCACTTGCTTTTGTTAGGATTCATAAGGTTTGAGTTAGAGCTTTGATTCACTAGGTTAAAATCTTTATCCAGCTTGAGAAGAACTTTGTGATCCTCTAGAATAGATTGCCATGATTTCTACACTTACAATTAATAAAAGTATATTGATGAAGCCTCTAAATAATTTATCGAGTAATGTTTAATTATTTTAAGAGTCGAGCCTTATAGATACTCAACCCCATAGATTTATTGATAGAGACTTGATGGCACTCTTGAAAGGAGTTTTTTGATAGAAATGAAGTCTAGTGGTATTTGCAATTCATGCCAAAGCTAACCTTGTGGATCAAACTATGATATTGTTTAAAAAGTTCTATCTTTTGATGCACACCTTTGGATGCCCACAACTCCTCTGGCCTACAAACGATCAATGGTACACCCATTACAAGGATTCTGGTCTATTGCAACAACAAGATTCATGGCAATAATTGCGAAATTGTGGAAATATGTACCTATTCCCATGAACTAACTTTCATTGCCAAGTGTTGCGACAAGATGCATGGTAATAGGTTATTGCCTCGAAAACCAAACCATGTCAAGAAAAAAAGCTATTGCAACAACCATGTAACAAGTTGCCACATTTTTTCCCACGGCAACATGCGGCCATCAAAACGGTGGTGATTGGTTGTTTGTGGAAATAGTCATTTGTGGCGATAGCCTATTCCAATAGCACTTATTTTGTGGCGCTTGCCCTTCCATGGTAGTAGCCAATTTTTACAATAGACCCGAACCCTATAGCAACAACTCTTGTTTTCGTGGGTACACCTCTTTCGCCACAAACCCTTTGTTTGTTGCATTAATTTATGGCAACAATTCTCCAACCATGGTAACTAAAAATTGCATGCCAGTGATGGGCTCGAAAGACCCATCAGTGACAGGCAAGTCTCCAGTCACTAGTTAGATGTCACTGATAACAAGTTACTAGGGACATTCGTTTATCCGTTCCTGTCACTACTATGTTTTTAGGATTCTGAAAAATACAATTACAAATTTATACATACAGTCAGATACCATTACAATCCATAACTCATACATAACTTCATATAGTTCAAAAAATCCATCTACAATTTCATAAAGGCCATCTAAGAGAGTCTAGTCACCTATTTGGTTCGATCCCACAACATGCAAGCACAATGAAACATAAACTCAAATGGGTCTAAGTACAACCTGTCAAGTGTACAAAGTCAGGGTAAAAATGCATATCATTAACATATTTAGTACCTCCATCAGGAAAATCTTCCTTCTTCCCTTCTCTTGCAATGTTTAGTTCATTTTGATCTAGATTTCCTTCTTATGATATCATCACCACCGACAGGTTCCTCGATCTACAATTTTCCAAGAACGATTTAACGATTTGCAACATCAAAGAACCTGACTTAATCACATCGAACTAGTGAATCTAGAACAGTAATTCTACAAACCCTAAACACCGTTAAAGAGGGAAATTATAAATAGAACCATTTGATGTATCATGATTTAATCATTTACTAGGTGGAAGTCATTTACTAGCAAATTATCAAAATACTTTCAACAAATTAATAATATGTGCACCAATGAAAATATAGAGAATTCACTTTTGTTTATGGCCTAAAACAGTAACTTGAACTTGGTAGTTGGTACAAGTGGGTAGCCCCTACATGATTATGTATATCTAGCACGAAGAATTTCTACAGAGATCATATGGTGGAAATAATATGGTGGAAACAAGCAACTAAGCAAGGTAAAGCACTTTGGAATTCAAGCATACAAGTTTCATTCTCTATAAATTCTTCATAATTGTTGACCAAAAGAGACACTGCCATGAACTGAAGTATTGTAGTTACATCATCGGAATCAGAAAGTATGTACCAATGATCCTTCATGAACCAGGTCTACACAAGTATCATTATAACTGAATTGTCGAATTTTTTTGCCAGAAAATGTAAGGAAGGTAAGAGAAAGAACTGCAAATTAGATGTTACCATTAATGACAAACATTGTTGGCTTGCTGTCCGTAGAAAACTATGCTCTGCTCCCTGTTTTCGTGACAATACATACACTTTTGCAAACTAAGCTTTCAATATTTGATGCCTATGTGTTATGTACTTGTTCACTTGCCAGAACAACCAATCGGCATGTGGATGCTAATACACAGTTCAAAGAAAACAGAATGTTCTTGTGTGAAATACAGCAGAATCAAGAATATCAATTTGCAAATACAATACATGTATAATCTTGCATAATGCACACCTGACTGTTAAGAAACCTCGCCAAAGTTTGACATCGAAGAATATGAATGTTTCTCTTGGTTGTTTTATAGAAGTTTAGTAACAACATTCACCATGATGATGGAAAATACGCCTTGTAGCATGACATACACACACGAATCTGGAAAAAAACTCAGCCACAAAATTTCATTTCCACCAAATATAAATAGGATATGAACTTATATTTTTGGGATTTCTATTTTCGTGCCCTCTGTTTGTTAGTTGTACTCAGTTTTCCCCCAGCCACTTAGTTTTTCCTCACCTTTCCCCTCCCTCTATTCTGAAACCCTCACAGGCGCCTGTACGGGGGGATGCCGTTAGGTCAAAGGCTTGACCGTTACATGCTGACCGGTGGGACCGCGTTGGGGCGGGTCGTGCGTTGAGCGTTACGTTACGTCGCCTCGACCATTACATAATGACGGGTGGGGCCAGGATAGACGACGGACCAACCATCCATCTCATGCTGACTTGTGGGCCCCATATTTCTTGATTTTGTGGCCAGTGGAGCCAATGACAAATGGGGCCGTTCTGTGTGGTCGTGGAAGCCAATAAACAATGGGGCCGCTATGTGGGGCTGTTATGTGGGGCCGTCATAGCCAATGACCGGTGGGGCCATTTGTAACACCCAAGCATTAGAGTTTAAAAATAAGCTGAACACAGGTGTGTGCATTGTATTCATGCATAGAAAATCCGGATAATTTTCGCGCTTTTAAATAAAACTTATCAAAGTGATTGAAGCTTCTCTTAACTTGGTGGAACTTAAGTAGATCATCAAGTTGACTGCGATAAGTTTCAATATGACCTTTGCTAAAACCTTATCTTTGGGTAATATAATTTGGTCTACGGGTTGATCAAATGTAATAAAACTAAGTCAAAATACACTACTTAATAAGGAGTACTTGATCTTCTAGAGATCATTATATGGTATTCTATATCACAACTCAAGAATGAATCCTTAATATTCTAAATATGATATCACGGTATTACCTATAAAAAACCCTGAATACCAAGTTAAGTATGTAAATTAAGTAAAGAAAACTTTATAACTAAGTCTTGATACACTTGATTGCCATAGTGATACCTACCATGGGTATCATGGTAGTTCATAAATATCAATTCTTATCACAAAGGAAATATAATGGAAGATAAGACAAGACCATGCATCTCATACCCTTAGTGTCATGTTAATAGTTGATAATCATATTTAACCAAGTCCTAGTGTCAATGGATCATCACTATTGAGTGATCAATTCTTGACCTAGCACTTGTTAACCTTTAGCCTTGACCTATTATAGTAACCTTCCAAACGTCTGAAGTAATTTAATATGAAGGAGGAACTAGATATGGTTGAGTGTACCATCATCAATGGAATGTGATCCTTAGTGGAGATCAAACCATTGGATGTTGGATGAGTTAACTTACTTAGGAGTCAACTAGAAGTAGTATTTAAACCGAAGAAGTAACTAGTGATCATGGAGCTATAAGGAAGCTATTAGTATTAGAGTATCCAATGATTATCTTGTTAAGTCAAGAAGGCATAAACTTAGAGTAAGCTTTCTGAACAAGATAAATCCAATAGAAAGACTAGTACAAGTTTAATACTTAGTGGATAATAGATCTTGATCAGACAATTAGAAGCATAAGCTTAGTTTGATCAAATGATGGCGATCATTATTCTCAAGTAACTTGGGAAAAGATGATTATGTGTTGAAGAATAGTTGTGAGTATACCAAATTAGGTACAACCCTAGTAAGCTGAATCATCTAGCTTGAACATGAGAAGTCAAGCTAGAGTATGATGAAGTATATAACATGAATATATTGAGTAGTTGAAGGCATAGTAGTTTAACCAAGCTAGTACAAGCACAAACTTGTATTGTGGAGAGTAGTACCATACCTATTCTACAATATTGATGTCCTTTGTTATTTATAGTGAGGATTCTAATCTTGTAATCATTGGAAGAAGTTGCAAGATGAAGTTAAGGAAGTTAATAGGTGGAGTTAGCAGTAGCTACATTGATAGGTATATCCATGGTAGTTATTTAAGAGGAGTAATATATTAGGAGTAGGAATGGAGTATTATTGAAGTGATATAACCATGTCATCATGTGATGATGGTTATGGTGGAGTCAGATGATTGTCTTATTCAGGAAGATGTGATCTTTGTGAATAAGATAAGAGAGATATATATAGAGTATATTTAGGAAAGGAATTCCTTTTCTGAAGATAAGCCCAATGAGGTATTAAGGTAAGGATTCTTTAGAAGCATTAACCAAGAGCATATCAATATAGGACTAGAATCATGTCTACCTCTTTGTTTAACATCCTAGAATAAAGAGGGTAGTAAACCAATTCCTATTTTGAGTCAACCAATGGATAGTATCTCTTAGTCAAATGAAATGCCTAAGATATAAGTAGAATATCAGATGAGTGTTTATGTATGAAAACCTTGTCTGCTCTATTACCAAAAAACCATATACCTATATTTGAATAAACCTTGGCATTTCTCTACCAATGATTGTTATTGATTCATGATGACTTAATCAAGATTGTTCTATGTTAATTCTGAACACTACAAATCAAGTAGAATTGGATTTGGTGAAATCACCCAATAGGTAGAACCATGGAATTCAAATCACTATATTATAAACCCAGGATTTAAACCAATATCTAATATGGCGATTAAAAGAGGTTAAATATACATATATTCCATGACTATCACTCACCGTCATAAATCATTTGCCTCTTGAACCACTACTAACACATTATTTTGGTGGTAACAAAATTCATTTCTATAAGATTTTCTTATAGGAAAAAAACCTTAAAAACCTAAATTATATTTACCTTTTTTTAAAAAAGAACCTTGCATATGATAACATATTTTGTATACACCACAAGAAATGTAAATAAATTCGTTATAATTAACCTTTATCATCATATCCATGTCTTATAAAATTTTTGGATATTTAAATCCTTATGGAAACTCATATTTGAATTGGTTTTGTAAAAAAATACAAATCTTAAATCAAAATAGAAAATAGAAAAAGAAAACAGAAAGAAAAAAAGACCTGGCCAAGCCAGCAGACTAGCTTGGGTCGCAGCCCATCTGCTAAGTGTCGCACGCGAGCAGCAGCAGCAATTCTTCGTACGCTTTGCCACAGCCTAGTAAAAGCCCATCTCGCCTCTCACTCTCTGACTGACCGGTGCGACCGAAGAAGGAGCGCGGGTTGAGCCAGAGTTTTGGTTAGGGGGTTTCTTGCAAAATGACTATCGTCGTCACCGATACGCACACAGGCTGCTCGCTTGCCGGATCTCCGCCATCTGCCGCCACGCCGTGACGTAGGCCTCATCTAGATTCGTGCCACCGACACCTGGAGGGGATAAGAAGGCCACCGCGATGCCATGTCCATCCTCATCCTCAATTCCACTCTCTCTTACTCATCCTGTGAGGACTCCCGAAAACCTACCTCGCTGGAGCCGCTCGTGGCCGTCGATTTCGGCTGTCCCTAGACCATCTGAGACCACTCTGTTGTTCCCCATGTTCTTCTTGGTCGAATGCCCCTGCTAGATCAAGTCGAAGAGGTCCCTGATGCCCGGATTGGTACCTCCGTCTTTGATGCCAGCCGCCGTCGATTCCACTGATTCCGGCCGCGCCTGCTCTCACCGTCACCACCACGACAACCGGAGTGAGTCACTAGTCCTTAGGGACATCTCCACCATCTTCTTCTTCCTCCCTATTGGTCTCGCCACCAGCACCCGACACCGCCGCAGCCCGTCATCATTGGCCATCTTCCGGTGACCAAAAAACGAGCATACCTAGTACCATTAGATTCGCCTCGTTCTCCTTATTCAAACCACACTAGCCAAGCCTGCCAAAACCCTCTAAATTCTCCCCGCCGTTCGTCGTCTGACCGTCTCTGGCGAAGTGACGTCACCACGACGTCAGCTCCGCGTCACCACTCTGTCACGTCGTTAGTTTGACTGGTCCTTGCCCATGTGGAAAGTGACGTAGATCCGGGCATGTTTGTCATTGAACCTAGGTAGGATAGGATTAGTAACAAAAGTCGTTTGACTGTTCTTTGCCTCAGTGGCATATTATGTAGTCCTGACCCCACTGGTCAGTGACCGTGGCTTAATTAGATCTGGGCGTCAAAAATATTCCTTCGTCTAAAATTCAATAAGAAGTGAATAAGAAATATAAATTTTTAATATAAATATATTTTAGGAATTTAAGAAAAGGATTAAATCTTCAAAATTGCATATCTTTTGTTTAATAATTCAGAAAAATGTATACAATATATCAAAATGCGTATAAAAATAAAATCTATAATTTAACTTTATTATCAAATATTATGGTGTTAACTATTTAAATAATTATTATTTAATATAGATTTTATAAGTAATAATCCTTTGAAAATTCATATTTTAATATTGGTAAATGAGAAAAATATAAAAATAATATACCAAAATTCTTATAAAAACAAAATCACCATTTACAAACTTGTTTAAATTAGTTTTGTATCATAACTTATATTTACTATTTAATAAATATTTATTAAGTGATAAAACTTATAAAAATCATATCTTATTATTTAAAAGTCCCAAAAATATCTATAATATACCAAAATGATCACAAAAATATAATCTACACCTTAAAAATATCATATTTCATAATTGAAGTGAAATAAAGAATAAAGGTCTAACAAATCTTAGTTAAACTCTTTTCTTTTATTTTAAATTCATTAAAAATATATAAATCTATACTATTGCTTTCAGCATTATTTGTTTAAAGTCTAAAAGTGTAAAAAACATAAATTGATGTTTAACTCAAGTTAACATAGGTTTAAGTATTTTTTAAAAGTATTAAAAGTGATCCTTGCATATTTTTCTAATGCCCTAATTGATTAATAAACTTGCTTAAGCAATCTTTTAGATATCATGATCCATTTGAGTGCTTTAGTATTGCATGCTACCTATCGTATTTACATATCGTCTCACACACTCACAAGCCTTAATAAGAAGCACAATTGTGAAACATGTATAAAAGTCCAACCCATTCTAAAGATATCACCACAAGCTTGCAAACCCTAGATTAGATACGATTGTTCCGGGGATTCGCGTTCATCAAACCGCATTACATTACTTATGCATAATTGCATTTTGCGTCTTTAAACATTAGTCCTTACCGGACCAATGATGCTATTTACAGAATTTGGATCTTCTAGTATCTCGAAGACCGTTAGTGCATAATCTTGCAATCACAAAAGGCAAGTCCACAACTTGCTCATGTCCTTTGATTATTTTATATGCCTGTAACTCAACTGTGTCATCACCTGCATTTCAAAAAGGTCAAAAAACACTATTTTCATAATAATATGATTATGGATTATTTACCAAATGGTAATAATCTATTGATATAGTTCTAGTGGTAAAGGAACATAATATCTAGGATTTAACAACCAATGTCTCTTGTGATTCTAGCGCCGTATATTACATGTCAACCATAAGACTTGGAATGGGACGGGAAAGTCAGTTGAATCTTCCCCCTTTCGCATGGACGGATGACATTATCGTGAGGCTGTTGATTTCTCGTGGAGTTCCAAAGAATCCAGCACATGGGTGGGACCCCTTAGTTCCCGCGAGCTAGGTGTCTAGATTATCTGTGCTTCTCTGACTAGGTCTGAGTTCACCATAGCTGATGGTGACCGCCAGACAGAGCTGTGTACGGAGTCTCCGAGAGTCTACCCAAAGAGTAACCGTGGTAGTTGTTTTGGGGGATCGTGTCTCATGCGGGGCCGTGGAGAGGGTAGTACTAGCTTGGATCTTAGACTGGGCCCCATACCAAGAAAGTGTGGACAAGCTCGCAGCTTGGTTGTGCAACAAGGCTAACGTCTCTTATGGGAAAAGTGACGCACCACTACAAAGTGTAAGAATTGTGACATGTTACTCCCTGTTCCAGGAAGGAGCTACGAACACGGCAGGAAGGGAACTCCATGAAGTTCTGGTCAACCTGTGAAGGCTGTCGGACATAGTTTTCAGAATAAAAGCAACCTTTGAAGAAATGTTTACACAAACCTGCATTTCCTACGACCTATGGTATAAGGCTGTAGAGATAGTGCATCATACACTCCTTTTTAGTGAACTTGCTGAGTACACGCATACTCAACCGTACCTTCTTAACCCTTGCTAGGTTCTAAGCCATTGAAGACGACGTCAACATCAAATACTGCTCAAGAAACCATCATCGACAACTCAAGTTCTTCAATAAAGTCAATGAAGTCAACATATACATCAGCTGAAGTGAAGATAAAGTGTCGGTTTAGATAGTAGTAGACTCTCTAGCCATAAAACCTATTTTTGTAGAGCATTGCAATAGCATCAATGGCAAGCCAAATAGTTTATATACTGGTCGTAGTTACTAGATATTTCTGAGTTATTATTTCTAGTTCTTCTTTGTAAGAAGTTTCTTTCTCTCTCTTTAACCTAGAGTGTTCTCTGGATCTTTTGTAAAGAGTCGAGTTGTAATCTATAGTCATGTCTTGGACATGCTGTGTTTCTATTGTACCACTCTGAGGGATGTAATACTAGTGAACGGTGTTTCATTGGTGTTATGTCACTGAGTATAGTGTACTACATCATGAAGTGGTATGCTGGGTCACCGCAGCTGGTATCATAGCATATGCTTTGACCTTAGGACGAAAACCTTTTTAGGAAGATATGTAGGTTGGATAGTGACTATAGGATCCATCGTATCTAACCAAGACTTGTGATGAGTATCCACTTGAGGATAACCTTGTCACACTTAAGATGGATGTTCTTATCATCTTTCTTAAGGATTAGTTATAGGTATTCTCTAAAGAAATGTCATTTTAGTGTAGCTCTAAATAGGTATAACACCACTAAGATATCTTAAGTAAGTTAAAATATCAAAGAAGATTACGATCAAGATTCGGATATCATGTGGAGTAGTATTAGGATGAAGTCTATATTTAGAACCCTGCGAAGTAGTAGAATATTATCACTCGTTAATACCACTATACCATACAGGGTAGACCATCAGAGTATCTATAGATACAGTTAGAAGTAAATCATGTGGCATTCGCTTGAGAATTCCATGTGATGGAGTAGAATTTTGTTAAGAATCATTAATAGTAAGCTAATAAGAAGAGTCGTCATGGTGAGATTAGCTCTTTAATCATGATGACTAGGTAAATCTTAACAAGTTCATGGTGAAATTAGCTCTGAGACCATGATAATTCTGTAATTAGGACAAGTACTTAGTAAATAATCTTGTAGAAATAGTAAGTAAAGAACAGTGTAGGTCTATGATAGAAGTCATAGATATTATAATATGGCAATAATTGTTGGAGTAAGGTAGTAACTAAAAGTTTTCTTAGTAGTTTTCAGAGATCATGTGAGGATAGTTTACGATAGAATGGAAATTTGGTAGTCTTTAGTAGTCCCGAAAGAAAGGTAAGTGGTTATTCAAAACCAAAGTGAGACCACTTTGCAAAAGATTATCCAGTTGCAACTGAGAAAATTGGGTAAGTACTGAGATAAAGAGTAGATTAACCCCTAAGTGCTAAGTATCACGAGGTAATCCTATACTAGGAGGTGTCATATACTACACAACTAAGCCTGAATTCTAGAGGTATTATACGCAATTACTATATTCCAGGCTTAGAATGATGTGTGTTATATGTACCACATTTGGATTTCTGGTTTTCTTTGGATCTTCTTGATTGACTAGGTCTATGCATGAAGAGGAACTTTATGGGCATATGCATGCTGTTTCAAGGAGTTCTTACTTGATGTACAGGTCTAGTGGGGAAAATGGGTTCGCGTGAGGGAGAGGCGAATTATCACTTCGATGAAGGGAAGGTGAAGGCTCATGAGATGATGCTGACACGACAAAAGGAGGTTAGAGATCCAATTCCAAAGGAAGTCGAAATTCCAATGCCTCATTTAATTCCCAACGAAGGAGTTCTTCAGTTTATGAAGGGTTTGGAAGATGGGAGAAATGCTGAAATAGAGAGGCAGGATCAATTCTATCAGGAGACTTTAAATAAAATGCAAGAGAAGCAACCTGAGGAATTATATCCAAGGGTTAAACAAGTGAAGTTCTTACAAACCAAGCCTTGGAGTTTTTCCATGGCAGTAGAACCTTTGGAGGCGGAAAATTGGTTAATGGATACATCTCGGAAGCTTAATAGTGTGGGATGTAGGGATGAAGAAAAGGTGCAATATGCAACTTATCTATTGATCGGAACTGCAGCCATGTATTGGGAGAAGTCAAGGTTAACAACATTGGAAGAAGGTGTTAGTACCTGGGCTGAGTTCAAAAAGAAGTATCATGAAGAATTTGTTCATCAAAACAATGGGAAAAGGAAGGAGGATGAAACTTTAGAAATGAAAAATCTTCCAGTTCTGAAACATGTACGGGAGTTTAATCGTTTATCCAAGTACATTAGAGCAGAAGTAAACATGGAGGAGAAACCCTAAAATATTATGTTACCAATGTGGAGAACCCGGACACATGATGATGAACTACCTAAACCGACCGTTAACTCGTGGGTTGTCAATAGGAGGAATAGAACCAATAATGGAGCTACAATCTAGTCCAAACATTCATCCTACTCCAATGAAAAGAAATGCAAGAGCATTTCTAGGAAAGTGTAACAAGTGTGGAATTATTGGACACAAGAAATCATGTTGTCCAGAACATGGGGAGAAATATGGAACATCCTTAGGAGGAAACTTGTGGCACCCCGCTAATATCACTACTAGAAAATCGTTGTGTTTTTGTGCATTGCATCATCATGACCGCATGCTCATGTCATCATGCCACCTTGAATTTGAGCATCATCATCATCATGCATGGTTTTGTCTAAAACTATTTTGAAAAGCCTGGTTTTGTTTTCTAAACGCCCCGTCTTTATTTCAAATTAAAACCCCGGTCTCTTCCGAATATTTTGTTTTTTCTAAAAACTGTTTGGAAAAGGTTTTATAAAATAAAAATAAAACAAATATTTTTGTGGGGAAGGCAGTCAGCCGCTAGGCCCAAGGCCCAGTAGCCAGCTACCTACCACCCCACCAGAAAAACCCTAACCACCTACCCCACACCTCCCCATCTCCCAACCCAGCCACACACCCACCCGCGATGCAGCAGCTGTAGCGTACAACCACCGCAGTGCCCTCACCGACATGCCCAGCAGGCAGCAACGCACGCAGACGCACGGTACACGCTACACGCTCGCTCACCAGCCAGGTGCATCTTGACCCAACCCGTGATCCCCTTGCGCGTCTCTTCCCCAGGAATCTCCATAGGCAGTCCTACCTCTCGCGTCACCCCTGGCCCACCACTCCCGTGACCCGTTCCTCGTTGGCTCGTCCTCACCAACCATTCACACCTCTGCGTTGCCATCCCCTCCTCTGCTCTCAATCCCCAACCCCAAAAGCCAATCCGGCCACCGCCGCGAGACCTTGCGCAGCCTCCGAGGCGACGCCCGGCCGCTGCCACGGCCTAGCTTGCTCCTCTGGCCCCGAGCACCGCCGGCAGCGTCTCCTCCGGCGTCCTCAATCCCCACGACCGGCCGTCATCTTCGCCGCCACCGCCTCGCTCCGCAGCAGCACCCTGCTGCCCAGCTTCGCTCTGCCGTCGCCGACTTCCCTCATGACGCCGCCTCCTATCCCTGTTCACTCGAGCACGACCACCGCCGCCGCCGCGGTCGACCTCGCCTTGCCTCTCTCTGCGACTCCCACGCGTGGCCGCCCCCCAGCTCGTCCTCCTGCCGCCTTCTCCCTCGCCTCCGGCAGGCGCGACCCCGCCGACCTCTCCCCTCCCTGGCTCCCCCTGGCACCGCCAGCAGCTCGCCTCCGGCATCTGCTCGAGTCCCACCGAGGCATGCCCAGCCCTACAGTGGTGTGTCGTCATGCTCTTGCTCCTTCCCAGGTGCTCACGATTCTCAGCAACCCGGCCTGATGACACGTCCCTGTTAACGGCTGCTGCTGTTTTCTCTATCGGTGTTGATGTGAAGTGAATTGTTGTACTTTTGTGCCTATGAACCCTAGGTTACTGCATAGATGACATGATGCTCACCGAAGATCACCAACGCCTACTCCAAGATCGCCTACACAGATCTGCCTAACCACCATCAAGGTCTCCATGGAAACCGAAGACCCCGTCCCTGGAGATCGACCCTGAAAGGCATCTTCTTCCCTCCCGGATCCGAAGATTCGATGTACCCGAAGATCACCGATGCAGAACCTCAAGTTCTCCTTCCCGGACATGGAGACCGTTCTCGAAAACCGCCTACACGGAACGGCGAGCTCTTCCTCCTAGAACCCGAAGACGCCAAGACCCGTTCCTGTATCCGAAGCCCGATCCCGGGGATCCGAAGACCGATCCCCCGGACGCCAAGGTCGCCGACAAAGAACACCAAGTCCTTCTTCCCGGAACGCTAAGCTCTCCTTCCGTTGTCCGAGAACGATCCTGTTTCTCGACACCCATCAAACCCTGGACCCTGAGACCCAGACCCGAAGCCTCGGAAACCAAGATCTTCCGAACCTACATGTGTGCCCCTAAGCCCCTATTTTTATAATATGACATTATCATTTGTCGCATATTAAATTGTTCATGCATGCATACCTGTCTGTGGGTTGGGGAAATTATGCAGATTCACCTCATAATTAAATATGGAGCTTATATGCAGGATACTTTTGTCTTATTCCGGACTCCATTTAAATTTGTGTAGAGAATCGATGCCATGCTTTGCCGTGTTAATACAACATTTAAATTGTGGGGTTTATAAACAACTTAAACCTAATGATTAATTTTCGGGACCCCGGTTCCGCTTAATATTGCCTAATTGCACCGCATTTGTGCTATGCCATGCATCATATCATAAGCATGCCGGATCTTCTGCCGTAGTATTAAATGTTGCATCCGGTGTTTCTCCTAGTGTTTTCTTCTTCGCGGATTAGGCCGATGAGTTGATGCGAGTATCGACAAGTTCTCCAGATATGAACCTTTGGCAGTGTTTCCCAGGCGAGCAATCTCCCTCTTTCTACCTATTTTGCATTTATAGTATTTATTTCCTCCTGTTGATCTATTGCTATCTGTGTCGTGATGCTTTAGTGTTCCGTACTAGGTATATTCCGTGCAGCCTTTATATTGCCTTGGACACATCCTATTGCATGTTGTTTGATAGATAATCGGCCTTGCGAGTCGTAGTTTCTTGCTCAGGTGCTGCTTCGCGTTGTTTTCGCTCCACCGTTGTTGGAAGGTTGGCACATGTTTAATGGTGGAGATGATCATGACTTTAAATACAACTCGATTAAAATGCTGGGAATAGTTATAACTAATGCAGAGGCATCGGTGGGCAATAGATGTTATTTGGTTCTTCCACGCTCACTTGTGTCCCGTAGGACCCCGAATACTTGATACATGTTCCTTGACTATCGCACTATCCACATCCGGGAGAGTCTATGAATCCCCCTTAGCCAGAGTTTGATTCGTTTCTTATTTCTTGGGGCCACAAACTAGTTTGCGGCTTTATTACTCTCCTGTACTTATGCCATGCTTTACCGCTTTGTTTACGATTGTGCGTGGAGCACATGTACTGTTTAGGGATTGCAGCATGATTTCGCGGTATCGACAAGCCCAGTTACACTTTCGGGTTCCTAGTCGTTTACAGCCGTTCTCGCAAACCCTGGGTCCGTCTCGGAGCAGGCCAACTTCGTTGCGGGTAGCTTATTGGGGTGGCCCCCTGAAATGATTTATGAATCCTGTGATTGCTTTGTCGTGAAAGCCTCGTTGGATTTTGATTTGGTTTTTCCGAGGTCGATTGTGTGTGTGTTGCTATTTGTGCACCCCTGCAGGGTAAATATTTCTGAAAGCCGTGTCCGCGGTTATGGACGACTTGGAGCATAGTATCTCGATCATAGACAAGCATAACTAAAGTAGTGCTATAAATTGACTTAATATGTGACTAGTAATCAGCTTCACTATAACGGAATGGATATTCAAAATGCCAAGAACTGGTGGATCTGGGTTGTATCGTGTCCTGCTATACCTGCCTAGTCAGTATTGCAACTCCATTGGAATGTGATAAAAGTGCCAACAACTGCTAGGTTTTGGGATTCCTCAGGACAATTATATCTGACTAGTAAATGTTCCAACCACAACGGAATCTTAACTAAAACTGCCAACTACTTATGTTATTAGGATGACTTATGCTATATATCTGACTAATAAATGTTGCAACTATAATGGAATCAGTAAAACTGCCAACTATGTGAGTTCCTTGGTCCGACTTCCTCGTTTGGTCTCGAGGGGGAAATACCAGGATGGGTATGATTGGTGGTAGTATCAGGTTGGATTCGAATAGGTCTTTCTTACCCCTCTCTAATAGTCGCCAGTTTTACTAAGTCTCTATAGGTTGTTTAGTGCTGTTGCGCTACCGCTTCAGTCCACCATACCTATGTAGGCGAGAGCCGCTGAATTCTATCCTCGCCGTGTACTGGCCTCAGTACTGACGCTCCTCTTTTTCCTTTGCTCTTTGTCGGCACCCCTTTTGTTTTAGCAGGTTTGAGATCGACGTCGTTAGCAGGGTTACCCTTCCGGCTTGGCCTGGGCAGGGTTATGGACGCCATTGGTTATTCTTCAGGGCTCTTAGCCCCATTTACATCTTGTCCGTAGTCGGACGCTCTATCGTTTTCAAGGTGATTTGGATCTTTGTATTATATATATGTATTCCTGACTCATGGAGTCGTTGTTGTATATATATGTTCTGTGGGTTCCATCGTGGACTAATGTGTAATGGTATTACTTTGTTTTCCACCCGCACGAAAGTGCCTGGTGGGCCCCCAAAATGTGTCCACAACCAATTCCAAATAGGACTGGAAGGTCATAAACCCAAAGAGATATAGAAAAATGAACTATATGGTAAGTTAGAAACAATAGGATATTGTTGGGATGAAGAGGACTCATGGAAAAAGAGATGGATAAGGGATACCCCAATTATCCCCAATTATGATCACAATGGAGTTAAGAAATGTTGTGATCAATACAAGTCCACTCCTCATTCTGAAACACAAGGGAGTACGAACTTCGGGGACGAAGTTTATTTTAAGGGGGAGAGTCTGTAACACCCCAGCATTATAGATTAGAAATAAGCTGAACAAATGTGTGTGCATTGCATTCATGCATAGAAAATCCGGATAATTTTTGCGCTTTTAAATAAAACTTGTCAAAGTGATTGAAGTTTCTCTTAACTTGGTGGAACTGAAGTAGATCATCAAGTTGACTGCGATAAGTTTCAAAATGACCTTTGCTAAAATATTATCTTTGGGTAATATAATTTGGTCTACGGGTAGATCAAATGTAATAAAACTAAGTCAAAATACACTACTTAATAAGGAGTACTTGATATTCTACATATCATTATATGGTATTCTATATCACAACTCAAGGATGAATCCTTAATCTTCTAAAGATGATATCAAGGTATTACCTATAACAAACCCTGAATACCAAGTTAAGGATGTAACTTAAGTAAAGAAAACTTTATAACTAAGTCTTGATACACTTGATTGCCATAGTGATACCTACCATGGGTATCATGGTAGTTCATAAATATCAATTCTTATCACAAAGGAAGTATAATGGAAGATAAGCCAATATCATGCATCTCATACCCTTAGTGTCATGTTAATAGTTGATAATAATATTTAACCAAGTCCTAGTGTCAATGGATCATCACTATTAAGTGATCAATTCTTGACCTAGCACTTGTTAACCTTTAGCCTTGACCTATTATAGTAACCTTCCAAAGGTCTGAAGTAATTTAATATGAAAGAGGAACTAGATATGGTTGAGTGTACCATCATCAATGGAATGTGATACTTAGTGGAGATCAAACCATTGGAAGTTGGAGGAGTTAACTCACTTAGGAGTCAACTAGAAGCAGTATTTAAACCGAAGAAGTAACTAGTGATCATGGACCTATAAGGAAGCTATTAGTATTAGAGTATCCAATGATGATCTTGTTAAGTCAAGAACGCATAAACTTAGAGTAAGCTTTCTGAACAAGATAAATCCTAGAGAAAGATTAGTACAAGTTTACTACTTAGTGGATAATAGATCTTGATCAGACAATTAGAAGCATAAGCTTAGTTTGATCAAATGATGGTGATCATTATTCTCAAGTCACTTGGGAATAGATGATTAGGTGTTGAAGAAGACTTGTGAGTATACCAAATTAGGTACATCCCTAGTAAGTTGAATCATCTATCTTCAACATGAGAAGTCAAGCTAGAGTATGATGAAGTATGATGAAGTATATAACATAGAAGTTGCAAGATGAAGTTAAGGAAGTTAATAGGTGGAGTTAGCAGTAGCTACATTGATAGGTATATCCATGGTAGTTATTTAAGAGGAGTTATATATTAGGAGTAGGAATGGAGTATTATTGAAGTGATATGACCATGTCATCATGTGATGATGGTTATGGTGGAGTCAGATGATTGTCTTATTCAGGAAGATGTGATCTTTGTGAATAAGATAAGAGAGATATATAGAGTATATTTAGGAAAGGAATTCATTATCTCAAGATAAGCCTAATGAGGTATTAAGGTAAGGATTCTTTAGAAGCCATAGGACTAGAATCATGTCTACCTCTTTGTTTAACATCCTAGAATAAAGAGTGTAGTAAACCAATTCCTATTTTGAGTCAACCAATGGATACTATCTCTTAGTCAAATGAAATGCCTAAGAGATAAGTAGAATATCAGATGAGTGTTTATGTATGAAAACCTTGTCTGCTCTGTTACCAAAAAAACCATATACCTATATTTGAATAAACCTTGGCATTTCTCTGCCAATGATTGTTATTGATTCATGATGACTTAATCAAGATTGTTCTATGTTAATTCTAAACACTACAAATTAAGTAGAATTGGATTTGGTGAAATCACCCAATAGGTAGAACCATGGAATTCAAATCACCATATTATAAACCCAGGATTTAAACCAATATCTAACATGGCGATTAAAAGAGGTTAAATATACATATATTCCATGACTATCACTCACCATCATAAATCATTAGCCTCTTGAACAACTACTAACATATTATTTTGGTGGTAACATAAGTCATTTCTATAAGATTTTCTTATAGGAAATAAACCTTAAAATCCTAAATTATATTTACCTTTAAAAAAAGAACCTTGCATATAATAACATAGTTTGTATACACCCCACGAAATGTAAATAAATTGGTTATAATTAACCTTTATCATCATATCCATGTCTTATAAAAATTCTGGATATTTAAATCCTTATGGAAACTCTTTGTTGAATTGGTTTTGTAAAAAAATACAAATCTGAAATCAAAATAGAAAATAGAAAAAGAAAACAGATATAAAAAAAAAGACCTGGCCGAGCCAGCAGACTAGCTTGGGCCGCAGCCCATTTGCTAAGTGTCGCGCGTGAGCTGCAGCAGTACCACGGCTTTGCCATGGCCCAGTACCAGCCCATCTAGCCTCTCAGTCTCTGACTGATCGGTGGGACCGAAGAAGGAACGTGGGTTGAGCCAGAGTTTTGGTCAGGGGTTTCTTGCAAAATGACCATCGTCGTCACCGATACGCACATAGGTTGCTCACTGGCCGGAGCTCCGCCATCCGCCGCGCCGTGACGTAGGCCTCGTCTAGATTCGTGCCACCGAAGCACGGAGGGGATAAGAAGGCCACCGTGATGCCTTTTCCATCCTCATCCTCAATTCCACTCTCTCTTCCTCATCCTGTGAGAACTCCCGAAAACCTACCTCACCGGAGCTGCTCGTGGCCGTCCATTTCGGCTGTCCCTGGACCATCTGAGACCACTCTATTGTTCCCCATGTTATTATTGGTCGAATGCCCCTACTAGATCAAGTCGAAGAGGTCTTCGACGCCGACTGCCGTTGATTCCACTGATTCTGGCAGCGCTTGCCCTCACCGTCACCACCACGACAACCGGGTGAGGCACTGGTCCTTAGGGACATCTCCACCGTCTTCTTCTTCCCCTCTGTTGGTCTCGCTACTAGCACCCGACACTGCCGCCGCAGCCCGTCGTCGTTGGCCATCTTCCGGTGACCAAAAACGAGTGTAGCTAGTACCATTAGATTTGCCTCGTTCTCCTTGTTCGAACCACACCAGCCAAGCCTGCCAAAACCCACTAAATTATCGCCGTTGTTCGCCGTCTAACCGTGTCCGGCGAAGTGATGTCACCACTCTGGCACGTCGTTAGTTTGACTAGTCCTTGCCCATGTGGCAAGTGACGTGCCTCTGGGCCCGTTTGTCATTTAACCTAGGTAGGATAGGATTAGTAACAAAAGTCGTTTGACTGTTCTTTGCCTGGTGGCATCTGATGTGGTCCTGACCCCACTGGTCAATGACCGTTGCTTAATTAGATCTAGGTGTAAAAAGTATTACTTCGTCTAAAATTCAATAAGAAGTGAATAAGAAATATAAAATTTAATAAATAGATTTTAGGAATTTAAGAAAAGGATTAAATCTTAGAAATTGAATATCTTTTATTTTATAATTCAGAAAAATGTATATAATATATCAAAATGCTTAGAAAAATAAAATCTATAATTTAACTTTATTATCAAATATTATGGTGTTAACTATTTAAATAATTATTATTTAATAAAGATTTTATAAGTAATAATACTTTGAAAATTCATATTTTAATATTGGTAAATGAGAAAAATATAAATAATATACCAAAATTCTTATAAAAACAAAATCTACATTTAAAAACTTGTTTGAATTATTTTTGTATCACTTAACTAATATTTACTATTTAATAAATATTTATTAAGGGATAAAACTTATAAAAATCATATCTTATTATTTAAAAGTCCCAAAAATACCTATAATATACCAAAATGATCACAAAAATATAATCTACACCTTAAAAATATCAGTTTTCATAATTGAAGTGAAATAAAAGATAAAGGTCTAACAGATCTTAGTTAAACTCTTTTATTTTATTTTAAATTTATTAAAAATATATAAATCTTTACTATTGCTTTTAGCATTATTTGTTTAAAGTCTAAAAGTGTAACAACAACATCAATTGATGTTTAAATGATTTTAACATAGGTTTAACTATTTTTAAAAAGTATTAAAAGTGATCCTTGCATGTTTTTCTAAAGCCCTAATCGATTAATAAACTTGCTTAAGCAATCTTTTAGATATCATGATCCATTTGAGTGCTTTACTATTGCATGCTACCTATCGTATTTACATATCGTCTCACACACTCACAAGCCTTAATAAGAAACACAAATGTGAAACATGTATAAAAGTGCAACCCATTCTTAAGATATCACCACAAGCTTGCGAACCCTAGATTAGATACGATTGTTCCGGGGACCCGTGTTCATGAAGCCGCATTACATTACTTATGCATAATTGCATTTTGCGTCTTTAAACACTAGTCCTTACCGGACCAATGATGCTATTTACAGAATTTGGATCTTCTAGTATCTCGAAGACTGTGAGTGCATAATCTTGCAATCACAAAAGGCAAGTTCACAACTTGCTCATGTCCTTTGATTATTTTCTATGCTTGTAACACAACTGTGTCATCACCTGCATTTCAAAAAGGTCAGAAAACACTATTTTCATAATAATATGATTATGGATTTTTTACCATATGGTAATAATATACTGATACAGTTCCAGTGGTAAAGGAACATAATATCTAGGATTTAACAACCAATGTCGCTAGTGATTCTAGCGCCATATATTACGCGTCAACCATAAGACTTGGAAATGGATAGGAAAGTCAGTTGTATCGTCTCCCATTTGCATGGACGGATGACCTTATCATGAGGTTGTTGATTTCTCGAGGAGTTCCAGAGAATCCAGCACATGGCTGGGACCCCTTAGTTCCCCGCGAGCTAGATGTCTAGATTAACTGTTCATATCTGACTGGGTCTAAGTTCACCATAGCTGATGGTGACCGCCAGACAGAGTTGCGTACGGAGTCTCCGAGAGGCTACGCAAAGAGTAACGGTGGTAGTTACTTCGGGGGATCGTGTCTCATGCGGGGTCGCGGAGAGGGCAGTACTGGCTTGGATCTTAGACTGGGACCCATACCAAGGAAGTGTGGACAAGCTCGCGGCTTGGTTGTGCAACAAGGCTAAGGTCTCTTATGGGAAAAGTGACGCACCTCTACAGAGTGTAAGAATTGTGACATGTTACTCCCTCTTCCGGGAAGGAGCTACGAACGCAGCAGGAAAGGAACTCCATGAAGTTCTGGTCAACCTATGAAGGCTGTCGGATATAGTTTTCAAAATAAAAGCAACCTTTAAAGAAATGTTTACAAAAACCTACATTGCCTACGACCTGTGGTCTATGGCTGTAGAGATAGTGCATCATACACTCCTTTTTAGTGAACTTGTTGAGTACGCTCGTACTCAACTGTACCTTCTTAACCCTTGCTAGGTCCTAAGCCATTGAAAACGATGTCAACATCAAAGACTGCTCAAGAAACCAGCATCATAAACTCAAGTTCTTCAATAAAGTTAATGAAGTCAACATATACATCAGCTGAAGTGAAGATAAAGTGTCAGTTTGGATAGGAGTAGATTCTCTAGCCATAAAACATATTTTTGTAGAGCATTGCAATAGCAGCAATGGCAAGCTAAATAGTTTATATACTAGTCATAGTTACTAGATATTTCTGAGTTATTATTTCTAGTTCTTCTTTGTAAGAAGTTTCTTTCTCTCTCTTTAACCTAGAGTGTTCTCTGGATCTTTTGTAAAGAGTCGAGTTGTAATCTATAGTCATGTCTTGGACCTGTTGTGTTTCTGTTGTACCACTCTGAGGGATGTAATACTAGTGAACGGTGGTTCATTGGTGTTATGTCAACGACTATAGTGTACTACATCATGAAGTGGTATGCTAGGTCACCGCACCATTATGTGGGGCTAGAGGGAGAATTTGCATATTTGCCACTTTGTGTGTCACTAGCATGTGGTGGTCATGTAGCAAATATGCAAATTTCAAAGAAAAAGTTTGGCAGATATGCAAAATTGGAAAATATGCAAAAATTGACAGGTGGGGTCATGTATGACACGTTGACTCTCTCTCTCTCTATCTCTCTCTCTCTCTCTCGCTCCCAGCCCCCAGCCCTGAGCAGCTCATGTACCACCGGCGGGTAGAGCATCCATTGTCGGCGCGTCGCTGGATCCGTCCTATAGTGGTATGGGACAGACTGCCACGCTACACCACAACCATGGCTCCAGCACCAGTTTCATTCGCATGCATTGTACGTTGAGGCATTACCGACCGCAGGCAGGTCCGCCACCCACGATGACCGGGATTTGGTTCCGCTGCCATAGCTCGACGACCATTCACATAAATTGCTAGTAGTGCTTGGTAAGACCTTCGCTCCTGCTCCGCCCACCCTAATCGATTCGGTTCCCGTAATTTCCATGATATTGGAGGTGCAAATTAGTCCTCAATGTCTTGTCGTAGCAGCTACACCGGCAAGGGTGGGTCATCAATCATGTCATGGCCACATTCTCCTTCTCCTACCACATCAGAAATGCATGTAGCTCCTTCTCTTTGTACTACCGTTGAATTTGAAGTGCTACCATGGCCTATGAGACTTATTTTTTGTTTTGGGATTGTTACAGTGTGCTATGCAGGCCCATGATCCATGGTACATTGCATACCAAGATGAATCAACCAAGTGATCTAGCAAGAGGATGGATTTGGAGGAGATGGTTGCCAAGTTAGGTGATGAATTGGACCAAAAAACCTATTGATATTCGAGTTAAAGCGTACTGTCGAGGAAGAATTCAAATCTTATTCACAAAGAGAAGTTGACACTTGAGGCTGATCTTGCCGTATCTGATCAAGTAGTAGAAAATCTAAAACATGAACTTCAAGTGAAGGGGGAGAAGAGTAGATTCATGTGGGCAGTTTTAGTAGTTGTCATCTGCATCCTAGTAGTTATAGTATGCAGTTGTCGTGAAGGGTGGAACATGTAAGGATTAGTTGAATAGATAGCTAATTTAGAGAGTAGAATTGTTATTCCATGGATGGTTGTGAGTTCCTGCTAATTTAGTCACTCTGCGGTCCCAAAGATTTCGAGAGAATGTATTGCGGGGTCTTAGTGCTTTCCATTGGATCTAGTGGTCCCAAAGTGGCCGAGAGAATGCATTGTGGGGCCCGAGTTGCTTGCCATTGGCTCTGCGGTCCCAAAGTTGTCGATATAATGCATTGCGGGGCCCGAGTTGCTTGCCATTGGATCTAGTTGCCCATAGTTGCGTGCCAAATGCCTAGAGGGTCATGTTGGGGCCCTATCAGTTCTGACCGTTCTGTCGCTGCCATAGTGCCATCGTGGCTGGCATGTAGACTTGCAGCGTTGGCGGCAGCATCCATTCCCTGTTCCAAGTTAGTTGAATCAAATTCGCCAAGATACATATGAATCCAATACTAATTCATGTCTAGATACAATCGAATCTAGACAAATCTAAATCAACTAATTTGGGTCGGAGGGAGTACTACTTATGAATCAGCTTTAGAGCATATCCACCGTCCTCACAGCTCAAATACATATCAATTTGGATTCAAATCATGCATATTTCGATCAAATTTAAGCCCACCGGAGATTGTGAAAGCAAGTAATACTACTTATGTATCATCTTTAGAGCATATCAAACGGTCTCACGGCTCAAATACATATCAAATTTATTCAAATTTAAGTTAGTTGACTGGAATTTGTCCGAATTTTAAGTGGACGGTGAGCTAGCCGCCCTCCCTGTCATATGTGTACTCCAAGAAGTACGAGAAAAGTGATCCCATCCGGCCACGAGGTACATCAGGCCTTGACCGTCTAAGTGCACCTCCACGTGCCAGCCGCGGCCTCCTAGAGCTTCGGCTCACGAGGGCTTGAGTTGTGCTGTCGCAGTGATGTTACGGATGATGGCTTCAATCATCTTCGCATTGATGGCCACTGTCGGCACCACTGCCGTTGCACTAATGTTGAGGATGATGGCTTCCATCGGTGTCATACATCAGCAAAGGATCTGAGGATGTGAACAAAAGTGAGATAGACAGAGACAGAAATTTCAGACGGTTAGATCCTCACTGCCGCACGTTGTTCCAGACCCGCGCCGCCGCAAGCCGTTCCGACCCCCACGCGTAGGTCCGTGCTGCTGGACGCCATTCCGAACGCCATGCTTAGGTCCGCACCGTCGTCTGCCGTTCAGACCGCCACGCTTAGATATGCGCCGCCGCACGGGATTCAGACCACAACACTTAGATCTGTGCCACCGCATGCCATTCGGACTGCCGCGATGACGTACGTTGATAGGAGGGGAGGAAGATGCGGTTGGTATATGTGCGACAAGGAAAGGGAGGGAGAGACCTCTAGCCCGTCGGGCTCTCCTCTCCGTAGCTCAATGGAAAAGGGACACCTCCAGCCCATCGGATCATGATGTATCCAACGGTGGTTGGCCAAGATCCGTGTGACATACATCTAGACCAATCAGAGCATAGCCAAACTGAGCGCTAGTTATTTTTTGAGAGTAACTAAGTGCTAGTTGATGTGGCTAGTATGCGTACAATAGGGAAAGGGAGGGAGAGACATCCAGCCTGTCGGGGTCTCCTCACCGTTCAAGGTTAGGTGCGCCCATCGAGAGAGAGACCTCCAACCCGTCGGATATGACATAAATCTCGAGCAATCAGAGCACAACCATACTAAGACATGAGAGAGGGGAAAAATTAGGAAAACTTTAGCGGGAGTGGAAAAGTGAGGAAAACTTAGCGAGAGGGGAAAACTGAGGAAAACTTTAGCGGGAGGGGAAAACTGAGTAGAGCTAAGGAAAACAAGGTCACTCAGATAAAAAATGACTAAGGGAATTTCAAGCATTTGGCATAAAAAATGGAAAATGTGTTATTTGAATAAAATAATCATCTTGGCCAACATTATATTGTTTGCAACTCAAAGATACACAAGTGTTCCAAATTTGGCCTCATTTAGACAAAGTATATTTTGGGATGGATTAGAGGTTGATTCAGTAGAAAGCCGTGCATCTTCATAGCTAGTAGCTCATTTCAAGAAGGGTTTAAGAAGTGGTTTAGGGGGTAAGTCCATTTTCTCTTTATTTCCTTTTCCTTTATTATTCATGCTAGGTTGTAGGTAACATAACAAGACTCCATGGGAAGGTTGGACTATGTTTTGACTTTATTTTGAATTAAACTAACCCTAAAACCATTTTTTGAATTTAATCACTTAGAAAAAGAAAAATCTGGCCGATTACAGGTAAATCCAAATTTTCCAATTTCATATGGTAAATCAATCCAAGTTACACAAGTGTGCCAAATTTTGGATCAATTGGTCAACGTTTTCTATGGTTTAAACCATGAACTAGCTAAACCCCATGTGTTGACCACATGTCGAGGGAAAAACTGAGTAGTGCTAAGCAACCAGGTGGAAGACCATAGAAACTTGCAATAACACATACATTATGGGATTATCGAACATACAAACTTCGGGTGCCATACTAGTTCGAATTCAATACAAACATTGACAGTAGTTCAAATTCATCATATAAATTCAAATTAATAATTCAAATTCATTTTTTTCTCGCTCCTAGTGTTTTTCGCTAGGTTCACCACCTTGCTCCAGGTGATCCTAGCTGGAATATTCGCGGATTCCACCATCAGCTTCTTCCGTTTGTTCTTTTTCTCTGCATCCAATGAATCAAGTGCTTCAGTCTGTCGTACAATTGGTTCAATCACGTTTTGATCTATTAGTTCATACGGTTCAAAATGCATTGGCATCATTGAAGGGGATCCATAGCAGAAAACAAAAAATTTCCTACGTTGGAACCCTAGAAACCGCCTAGGATCTATCTATATAGTAATGCGGTAATGGCCATATGCATAGAGAATACATACCCTTGTAGACTGTACGCGGTTAACGTTCCGCGGTGAACGTGGTTGAAGTAGTCGTACTCGTAGCCGACCTCAAGGTCGTGAAGCTCCTCGCAGGTCATCCCCTCCTCCTTCTTCATCTTCATCGTGCATCAGCTCCGGCTCACGATATTTAAGGGCCCCAGCTTCATACAAATCCGGTGCATGATGAGACCTCAGGCTCCCCGACCCCGCCGGGAGTGCAGAAGTTGATATTCTGCTAGGAATCCCAGCAGCGCAACGGCGTACTACAGGTGTGCCTCGATCGCATAGCCCAGACATGGGGTCATGGTCACAAGGACTAGAGAGAGGGAAGGAGGAAGTCAGCCAAATGACTTCTACAAATTGTGTTTTAATTCCTACCCATGGGCACCCCTTTATATAGGCGGAGGGAGTGTGCCCTTCCCATTAGGTTAGCCATGTAGGACTAAAAGCTAAAGGAAAAATGCCAGGATTTTCGTCCCAGCCGAATGGGCTGAATTCAGCCCAAAGAGAAAAGGGCAATAGCAGCAGCCAGCGCCCTGCCTCCCGCGCATGCGGCCGCGAGGTGGCTGACGCCTGAGTGGGCCTGCCTCGCGCGACGGCCTGCGAACGGAAGCAGAGGGGCGAGCCTGGGTGGGCCGGCACAGCCCGCGCGGCCCAGCACGCTCAGCGCCCCGCGCGGCAGCTGGGGGCTGGCGCTCGGGTGGGCTGGCGCCCGGGTGGGCTGGCTCGCGCGACGGCGGCCCAGCTTGGTGCGACCCGGCGCATGGCGCACCCTAGTTTCATGCCGCCCTGTGCGGTGGCGGTTATCCGCCGCCCACGGGGCTGGCTATTTTTTCTTTTTCCATTTCTTTTTTTGCAGTTATATTTCTAGGCCTTTTCCCTCCGGGATTTGGTCTAATATAAAAGTTGCCTTTATAAATATTATTTAGAATATATTAATTCATAATTAACATATAATAAATATATATTTAAATTCCCATTTATCCGAAAACACTTTTCCGGTATTTTCCTTTCTTCTTTCGCCGAACAACTTCGGATCTCCCCGCGAAGAATTCTGGCTTTCTCTCTTTCTCTACTGTGATTCCGTCTTACGAATGATTTCTCTCATCGTACCCTTCAGTGTATCCTCTCATGGCTCGGGAATGCTCTAGACATGATCTGTATCAATGATCAATAGAGGGACCAGGGATATCCATGTGACCCCTATGCATTCCTGATGACATTGTCGTTTGACCCGCTAAATGTAGCATCCTTGTCCTTTTGTTTCTCGATACAACTTGTCCGAGATCCGATCATTGGTATCCCATACCTTGTTCAATCTCGTTCACAACAAGTTATGTTTTCTTGATATCGTGATATTACATCATCGTGACCTAGTCACATGTTGCAACATTTATGGATGTAATCTCACCAAGCCTGCCATATGTATCTTTACCCATCATGTGGGTGAACAAATCCCGGTCTTGCAGTTACATGTCATCTACTGTTCCTTCGGAATACCCAACGTACACCTTTATAACCCTTGTATTACCAAGTGGCGCTTGATGTAGTCTAAGCAACCTCGGGAAACAATGAGTAATATGGGCTCACAGTCTAAGGAAAAGGAGTCTAGGTATAGTCGTTGCAACAATGAACTATATGAGTTGATCGTGTTGCAATCATTCGAGGAACATCCAATCACATCATTCTCCAATGATATGATCCCGTTGTCAGTCGGCATAAATGCCCATGATCTTGAAACCCAGATCATCTTCATGACCAACGAACTAGTATGAATAGAGGCTACTAGGGACTTTGTTGTTTCATACCACACCTGTACCAATGTTTCTACTTGGCACTGTTATAGAACAATATGAAACTATTATAAACTAATTGAGATATGACAATAAAAACCTATTTATTATTTGCCTCTAGGGCATATCTCCTTCAGTCTCCCACTTGCACTAGAGTATAAATAATCCAGCTCGCATTTTACTCATATAAACCATATACCATATGCGTTTATAGATCATGCATTCTTATGGGAAACGTCATGTCCTTGTCCTGTTTTACCAGATCATTATGTCTTTTGCAAATTGTTAATGTCTTCCTAATTTTGACATTCACACCATTATCTTATATTGGGTCAAAGCATTTGTTTGGCGACAAAGTGAGACTTTGTTTATAGTGTTTATGATGACGGTCATTTTCACCGTTGTCATCTAGACTTCGAAACACACTTTGCTATATTTTGTGTATAGTATATAGTCATGGCAGCAGAACGAGGCCGGATTCCAGGAGCTTACAGTGACTTTAGATCAACCTCGAGGGCTTTCTCATGGGCACTAGGCCCTAGGACACATCATTCTATGTTAAAAGCGAACTAGCCCCGCCATAACATTATACATCACATTAATGGAGCCTTTATACTTCTATATCTATGTAGATCCTAGTGCATGAAATGCAATTATGCCTCTTACATTGCTTCTTGCCATTTATGTACAAACTTAATTCTGGTTCAGTGATAAACCCTTGAATCACTTAAAGACATGTTCTTATAGTTAAGACTTTTTCCTACCAACCAGAACCTCGGGTCACTTTACGTCGAGTATACAACATGGTTGTATGGAAGAACCTATGACTGAGGCATCGGAGATGCAACACATCTCTTTCTTTCAACCATAGTTGCAGTACTAACTCAATGCTTCATATAGTAAGAACTTCTTTCTTACCTTGTTCCATTCCGAGCTTCTTCAGAATCTTGTCTTAGGACATTCTGAACATCTTTCAGAATTAAGTCCAGGAAGCATTCGACATTCAGTGTTTATTAAACTCATCAATCTACCTCGATAGATCTCTTTGTTTAATAACTTCAACTTCATCCTTATTTATCTAACTTAAATGTTATTAACAATAATCACATCATTCATATATGTCGGCCACATATCCTAGAATGATGTCACGCTCCCACTCAAATCTAGGTCCTCTTGATAATCTTGGACATTCCAAAATTCCTTGATCACCATCAAATCAAGAATTTCACTAACGAGATTTCAATGACCATTCATTTCTCGTCCTTAGGTCCATCACGCTTCTTTGTAATTCGTAGGTATGTCTTGTTCAAAACATGACAAGTGAATCAATAATATAATTCCACAAATTTGTATAATATATAGTTGAATCCTACTTTATTTTGTAAAAGTATTCGCTGAAACTTTATGATCATTATCATTGGCTTCTCCTCTATTTTCTGAGTTTGGTATTACGAAACAAATTCCACTACGCCACTCAACAATCTAGAGGTAAGGTCAAATACCTTGTTTTGATCTTTTACTATCTTCCACCAGCATCTTCGTCAAGACACATCAACTTAGGACAACAGTAGGTTTTCCCCTTGTGGATGATGCATTCATAGCTTCCTAACAATGCTTTACAAAAACTTGTTTATTCGCCATGATTTCGACTTATCGAAATCTCCAGAAACTCGAACTTGCTATAACATTTATGGTGTTGTTTCCACAAATCTTTAGATGTTCCTTTGTATTTCAAATGAGTGTTCGCTTATTTTGATCTCTAACTCTAAATGACAACTATAACCCCGATAAGAGATAATATTATACCATATGTATCTTAATATATAATGATTATGATGTTTAGAAATTTCAACATAGTTTGAATTCATCCAATTATGATAATTTGTGAAACATCTTTCACAAGTCTCTTTTATGCTAAACTTAACTTGAATACTTTAGTCTTGTCGATCAAATCGAATAGACTTGTTAATTCAGTTAATTCAATATCCCATTTAGTGATGAACTCATTTGAACAATTCAAATCATTTCAAACTTCATGTTTCATTAAGTAAATACACTTATTCACTTAAATCCACAATCAACAAATGATTTCCACTACTTGTTGAAAATACGATACATCCTATGTATAAGATTCAACATTTCTTCGCATATCACCGTTTTACCAGAATGCAGAGTTTTAGTCATTCTACCCAAGAGGCATAGTTTTTCAAAGTCTCTAGATTAAGCATCTAGGACCCCGATCTTCATTAAGAACATGCAATAACCAAAATGACTTAAACTTTAGTGTCATTTCATTATTAAACTTTGGATATCTTTTAGCATTCTAATCCTTTATAATTGTTTAAACTATTATCATTAACATAGTGATGGAAATAACTTATTTATAATCGTAATGTGACCATAATGGTATTGTTCATAAGAATAGTAAAAACTGGCTTGTAAATTGTTCATATGAATAATCGTCTCACCAAAAGCAAGACACATAAACAAGGATTAAAAATTATATTCAAGTCCACTAATCAAAATGACAAACTTTGAGGAAAGAGGTGATGTCGGCCATCAACTATTTTGCTTGCCGTCATGAAGTCACACTGCCTCAAAACTAGCAATTCTCAAGCAGATCCTCCTGTTTTCACAAAATGGGACAAGTATCAAATACTTTGCAAACTGCAACGAGTTTTGCAAGAACTACATTTATAATTTGTATATCTTTCATATACTTTTTCATCCATGACCTCCATTTGCAATCAAGCCCTTTGAAGAGTTCTCAACTCTAATGCAAGATTGCTAAGTGTTTTTCCAAACATTCCGGAGTCATCGAATTATCTCCTAATGGTTATTGTATCAAGAATAGAAGATCACCTTTTACGAGGATATCCCTCAGGCGTGGGTATTAATCTATGAAGTTGGACCCTTTTGCTAAGTTTCATAGTAAGCAATATATTCCCATGGTCACAAAGGACCTAAATGGGATAGGTGAAGATCTACTAAGATATTTGCAAATAGACATCTAGACTAAGTTTATAATAAGAGATGAATTAATAATTGGTCTCCACTAAAATTGTCATCCCCTGGACGATTTTAGTGATCGCATGATCCCTATCCTCTACACCTCCCCGATTGTCATGGCCATCAGTGCATTATCAAAGGTAGACATTCAACAATGCCAATCACATCATCCATGTGACTCATGCTCGATCTTTCAATCTCTTGTGTTCCGAAGCCATGTCTGCACATGCTAGGCTCGCCAAATCTAACTTGTGTGTATTCGTTGTGCAACATGGCTTACACCCACTGTATGCGAACGTAGATATGTCTGACCCCTACTCACCGCAGGGCACCTCATACCAAAGAATTTTCTTGGTGGTGCATACACAAGGGGAACACCGAACAATGGAATTAAATAGGGATTATCTTATTTTCTACCGTTGAGTATCTAAATACTAGCACACGATAAGATGTAAAAACTGGTATCAACATCATATGTATAATGTGATATGATATGGTCCTTCTTGCGCCTTGATCTCCATCGAGCGCTCCGGCATGATCTCCATCTTGCCCTTGGTTTGACGCCAAGTCCACGACGCCTCCACCAGGTCGTTCATCGGAACGATGACTATTACTATACTACTTAGTAACAGAAAAGTAAACTACTTTACCTTCATAACGACCATTGCCATATCATAATCACATGCCCCCTGCAAAATAAAATTAGATGCCTCTACTTTATCTATTGCAAGTTTTACGTGGTTGTTAGGGCTTTCGCAATACAACCGTTTCTAAACTACGAACTTTCCAACCACAACATGGATCCAACAGTTGTCTCTATTACACCCCTTTCGGGGCCCTCCGTTGTAAATGCTATATCAACTATTGAATGAGAGACAGACACCTGCTAGCCACTTATACGGTACAAGCCATATGTTGAGCGTGGAACGAGTCTCGCGTACAAATACGCGTAAGGTCAGTCCGAGCCACTTCATCAAACAATCCCGCGATATAAACAAGTACACGTTAGAGGGTAACAACTAAGGGATCGATGCCCGCATAATACTTGTGCGTACTGGCCGTATAGCACTCCTATGCATAGATTGGCCCTGATAACACTAAAGGTGATCCGCAGCAGAAAACAAAAAAATTCCTACGTTGGAACCCTAAAAACCGCCTAGGATCTATCTATGTAGTAATGCGGTAACGACCATATGCGTGGAGAATACATACCCTTGTAGACTGTATGCGGTTAATGTTCCGCGGGGAACATGGTCGAAGTAGTCGTACTTGTAGCCGACCTCAAGGTCGCGAAGCTCCTCGCATGTCACCCCTTGCTTCTTCTTCATCTTCATCGTGCAGCAGCTCCGACTCACGACATTTAAGCGCCCCAAGTGTTGCGCCTCGTGTCTTCGTACACATCCCGTGCACGATGAGACCTCCAGCTCCCCGATCCACCGGGAGTGCGGAAGTTGATATCCGGCTAGGAATCCCTGTAGCGCAACGGCGTACTGCATGTGTGCCTCGATCGCACAGCCCAGACTTGGGGCAATGGTCACAAGGACTAGAGAGATATGGAAGGAGGAAGTCAACCAAAGGACTTCTCCAAATTGTGTTTTTAACCCCACCCATGGACACCCCTTTATATAGGCGGAGGGGGTGTGCCCTACCCATTAGGTTAGCCATGCGGGACGAAAATCTAAAGGAAAAATGCCAGGATTTTCCTCCCAGTCGAATGGGCTGAATTCGGCCCAAAGAGAAAGGGGCAACAGCAGCAGCCAGCGCCTTGTCTACCGCGCGTGCGGTGGTGATGTGGATGACGCTCGGGTGGGCCTTCCTGGCGTGGCGACCCGCGAACGAAAGCAGAGGGCGAGCCCGGGTGGGCCGGCACTGCCCCCGTGGCCTAGCACGCTCAGCGCCCCGCACAACAGCTAGCGGCTGGCGTCCCGGGTGGGCCGGCTCGCGCGACGGCAGCTTAGCTTGGTGCGACCCGGCGCCTGGCGCAGCCCAGCTGCATGCCGCCCTATGCGGTGGCGGTTATCTGCCGCCCACGGGGCTGGCTATTTTTTCTTTTTCCATTTCTTTTCTGCAGTTTTATTTCTAGGCATTTTCCCTCCGGGATTTGGCCTAATATAAAAGTTGCCTTTATAAATATTTTTTAGAATATATTAATTCATAATTAACATATAATAAATATATATTTAAATTCCCATTTATCCACAAACACTTTTCCGGTCTTTTCCTTTATTCTTTCTCCGAACAACTTCGAATCTCTCCGCGGAACAATTCCGGCTTTCTCTCTTTCTCTACTGTGATTCTGTCTTACGAATGATCGCTCTCATCGTACCCTTAAGTGTATCCTCTCACGGCTCGGGAATGCTCTAGACATGATATGTATCAATGATCAACAGAGGGACTAGGGATATCCATGTGACCCCTATGCATTCCTGATGACAATGTCATTTGAACCGCTAAATGTAGCATCCTTGTCCTTTTGTTTCTCAATACAACTTGTCCGAGATCAGATCATTGGTATCGCATACCCTGTTCAATATCGTTCACAACAAGTTATGTTTTCTTGTTACCGTGATATTACATCCCCGTGACCTAGTCACATGTTGCAACATTTATGGATGTAATCTCACCAAGCCAGCCGTATGTATCTTTACCCGTCATGTGGGTGAACAAATCTCGGTCTTGCAGTCACATGTCATCTAATGTTCCTTCGGAATACCCAACGTACACCCTTATAACCACTGTATTACCAAGTGGCGGTTGATGCAGTCTAAGCAGCCTCGGGAAATAGTGAGTAATATGAGCTCACGGTCTAAGGAAAAGGAGTCTAGGTATAGCTGTTGCAATAATGAACTATATGACTTGATCGTGTTGCAATCCTTCAAGGAATGTCCAATCACATCATTCTCCAATGATATGATCCCGTTGTCAGTCGGCATAAATGCCCATGATCTTGAAACCTAGATCATCTTCATGACCAACGAACTAGTATGAATAGAGGCTACTAGGGACTTTGTTGTTTCATACCACACCTGTACCAATGTTTCTACTTGGCACAGTTATAGCACAATATGAAACTATTATAAACTAATTGAGATATGACAATAAAAACCAATTTATTATTTGCCTCTAGGGCATATCTCCTTCAATCATTTCTTCAATATCCTCTTATGTAATTCTTTTACTTTTGAACTCTGCTTCCAATGAATAAATTTCTTTATTCTCCTCTCGATCCATTGCTTCAATCTCCCCTACATTTGGTTCAATCTCATCTGCATTTGGTTCAATCTCCTCTCGATCCATTGGTTCAATCTACCCTGCATTTGGTTCAATATCCTCTAGATCCATTGGTTCAATCTCCCAGCATTTGGTTCAATCTCATCTGCATTTGGTTCAATCTCGTCTCGATCTGTTGGTTCAATCTGTAATGTATCCATTTCTTCATTCTCCTCTTGTTCAAATACTTCATTCTCATCTGCATTTGCTGCTCCTGCCTGATCATCCATTCCATAAGCTAGGTCCACTGCATTTTTACAAAGCCTAGCAATGTGCCCTACAATCTCACAACATTTGCACTTACATCATCGAGGTGGTGCACCACCCTCTACACTAGCTATCATCCTATTCTTCCTTGGCCTACTTGCTGGTATAGTAAAAACTGGAGGGTATAGCTTGAAGCCCGGATCCACTTCCATCTATTGGTCTTTTACCAAAAAGGCTGGAACATTGTGAGCATATGCTGCCCTAAATTTGGCAACGGAGAAATACTACGACACGTATTGATCAACTTCACCCTCTTCACCTCCTAGAACACCCTTGAAAACAATGCATGTATGCAGGGTTTCTCACAGAGCTTCCATTGCCTGCAATGGCATGTCCTATCAACCAAACTCATTGGTACCTCCATTGCCTATCTTTACTTTCAGTGTACATTACCTCAGCCTCCATTCCTCTTCTAATGCATTTCATATTCAATTGTTTTGCCCTATCATGCAAAGTCTTAATCAAACATGGTAGGATGACATGGCCAATATATACTATTGATGCAATTCTTTGACGCAAATCGATCTTTATCATGATCACCTGCCTAATCTTATCAAATATTTGCCACAACATAAGCCCTTTCAATGACTTGACCTTTGCATTGAAACTCTCTGCAAGGTTACTTGTTACATAGTCTACCTTGCAAATTTCATTGAATCGGCTTCTTGACCAAACCATTCCATGATGTGCATCCAAATACTCCTTCACCGCAGGTTTTTGTTTATACAACACTTCCAAATGATACAGATGCTTCCTCAAACTGCATGTGTATGAAGCTGGCCATATGTTGTCAGTATAAACTTTACCTTTGAATTTCTTTGTAAAATTCTGCACTAAGTGTCGCATACATTCCCTATGCTCCACTCCTAGGAATACTACTTCTACAAATTTCTCCAAACCTTTGCAAGCGTCTATGTGGATAGTAAGTCCTGGTGGATGGCCTATAAGGTCATGCAAATTCTCCAGAAACCAAGTCCAACTTTCCTCTGACTCAATCTCCAAAACTCCAAAAGCAATAGGGAACATCCAATTGCGGCCATCAACTATAGTAGCAGCTACTAGCTATCCTTTAAATCTGTCATGAAGAGTTGTTGCATCCATGGCCAAATAAGGCCTGCAACCAACTAGAAACCCTTGCCAACAAGCTTTGAAACAAACAAAGTCCCTTCTAAAGCACTCCTTCTCCTTTGTCTTTCCTCTTATTTTGTACTGAACTTTATGCTTGTCTATCTATAGAACACTACTTGGACTAGCCATCTCCACTTTAGCTTTGAAGCCGTAAAGCAACTGAAAACTTTCATTCCATGGACCATTGATCCTATCAAGAGCAATTTCCTTTGCATAGAACATCCTCATGTAAGGTACTGTAACATTAAACTTTTCAGAAACTTCTTTTATGAGCGTTATTACACCAAGTGATGGGTTCGCTCTCATCCAATCCATGATTACATCTGCCAACCACCTAGTCTTTGCTAGTTTTGTTTTGTCCTTTGGCTGTCTCCCTTGAGGTGGACAAGAATGTTCGAACCTGTTACTTTTTATCTGAAACATAATGAAAATGTTAGGTACAGTTAACAAACTCTACACAATGATATAAAATACACAACTGGTTGTAATACCTGAAGCAAACTTCTCGTGAGCATAGTGGATGCATGCATCCTCCACGTACACCTCTTGTATGGGCTTCATTGTGAACCTTGCTGGCTCACTCTTAATAACATCATAATCATTATTGGGCTGGATGCAATATGTAGTAAGGGCATTACAATAGTCCCGCATCATTTCAAATACGATGCCTTCTGAAATATTAGGATCGTTCCTGTCCCACTCAATTACTGGCAAGTCCTCACCATCGTACTCGGCTAAAACAAGACTGTCATTGTTCTCCTCGTTCTCTTCATCATTAGTGTCATCAAATCTTGCACCGTGGGCCGTTTCCTCCGTGTATTGATCCTCTAGTGCCTACTTACTGAATCTATCTACCAATTTAGGAAACATTAACTCATCCTCATCATCTAATGGAGGCGTTCCCTCGTTAGGCTCTACTTCGTCCTCCACATCAGCCGCATGAGCGATTCGGCTTACACTCGCAGTGCGAACTGATGGTACGGTTGTGGACCTACAAGGAGCACGGGGGCGCACACTATTAGCAAAGACACATGATGCCCGACCACCAGATGATGCCTGACCACCAGATGATGCTTTAAGCCTCTTTCATGTATGTTCAACTTTAGGTTGCACATGGAGACGAATTCGACCAAAACGTTCGGCAGCATTCAAAGAGAAAAGCATTACCAGATCAGCTTTGCTAGTTAGTGGGAGCAATCTTTGCTCGCTAATGTTGAAATATTGCAAATCAACTGAATCGCCATTGCTCCAGGGGAATTTAGAATAGACTTTATCTTTCAAATCTCTGAAAGTTATGGAGGTTGCAATCACCGCTGGGAAGTAAAATCCAGAGAGATACTGTTCACAACCACGAAGTACTCTAGTATCCAGTCTAACCGCCAGCCGAAATGCCAGCGCTGGATCAATCCTATTCGAAAAGCAAGGCAGTTAGCTGAGCACCAGCGATTCCCGCTCAATTGTTTCCTATAATCAATCCACAAAGGGAAACAATGCTTACCCACATGGAATCCATGTGTTAGATCGCTCCAATTCCACCCAATCTTCTCTATGCTCGACGGGGAGGACCGGTACACCAGCCGGCATTGCATACTGTTCCGTGAAATGGGTAGATCTAGTGGGGGAGGGAGCGGAGCCAGAGGTGGAGTGGGCTCCGCGGCTAGGGGGAGGGGGCGTCTCGACGGCCGAGGATGACATAAGATAGGAGGGCACGACGACGGGGGAGCGGTGTGGGAGCTGTTCCAGGCTTGGGGAAGCGAATGCTTTTGGTGAGCGAGAATGGCCGGTCCGACATGTCTCCATGCGGCCCTACCCTTCACCACATATGCAAGAACCGTTCCAACACTGCCCCACCCTTCACCTAGTGTGCAAGACATGTCCCAATACGGCCCCACTTGTCAGCATGTAACGGTCGAGGCGATGTAATGTAACGCGCAATGCACGACCTGCCCCAACACGGTCCCACCGGTCAGCATGTAACGGTCAAGACTTTGACCTGACGGCATCCCTCGTCCGAGCGCATGTGAGGGTTTTAGAATAGAGGGAGGGGAAAAGTGAGGAAAAACTAAGTGGCTGGGGAAAACTGAGTACAACTAACAAATCAGGGGAACGAAAATAGAAATCCCAATATTTTTCTAAAGAACACGGTAGTCTGTACAATCAAAATAATCAGAACATGTTTTACTCTGATGCAACTTCTAGAGTTAACAGCAAAAACTATTTTAGCTTATAGAGACAACCTGTATTAATTTTTACTTGCAACCAAAAGCTCGTGCGCATCATCAAGTCCAAGTGTTGTGTTCAAATTCTTGCTTGGCGGTGCCTCTATTAGTGATGATACAAAATTTAAACGAGGTAAGTCTGACGTAAACTTGTTTACTTCCGCAGTCACAAGATTTCTTACTCAAGTCATGTTTTGAAAGAGCTAAAATTTCTAACTAGAAGGCTTAAAACTTGCTACAATTTAGCATGGATACCCGCAAACTGTTGTCTATATAGATCAATCTTGGAGGACAATATTACAGTAGCGCCATGATGCCATTGTTAATCTGAAGATATTATTACTGCCTACAAGCAAGAAAGGTAAAGATGAAAATGCAGGTAAAAATTTCATTACGGTAAAGGGCAATAAACAACTTCATATTTACTTATAAATGGTCATGTCAGGTAGAATGTTCTCGAACTCAATGATCAAGAATAAAAAAACTAAATGTGTTTCAATTTGCTCGAGTAATTTATCAAATATACTCCTTACATCGGCAACATTTCCAAACATTACAGATAGAATCATAAAAACGGACATACATGCATATCTCTCTGCTTAAACATAATTACCTCGCAATACAAATCATATCTTCCACCAATTGCATTTTCTACCTCCTACATAAGTGGAATGAGCCGATCGATGCACCTAGTATTCATGTACACAAGTCATTTTTTGGCACAAAATCAGCAACTCAACTTACCTACAAGCCTTTGAGCAAAATAGTTTGATACATAGTCCGACAGGAATAAATATGAAGGACGGTATGCAGGAGAGAAGGAGATCTTTGTTTTTACCCTGATGTGCTCCTTGGAGAGTTCCTATACCTGATAGTACTGCATGCGAGGCGCCATTTTCTCCCCTTGTCTCTCCATCGCTGGGCCGAGTCTCCCGGCTTGAAACCATCGCTGCCTTGGACGTCTTGGTGAGGCGGCAGATCTGTGAAAGGGACTGATGTTAGATCTGCAAGAGGACACAGAATGGAGGAGGGAGGGGTGCGGGATGGAGCAGTCCTCGCTGTTGCTTCCTTTCGGTGGTGACGATGCTCGGAGGAGACGCGGGGATGTAACGCTCTGCTATTGAATTGGGAGTTTTCGTGGTGAATGGCGTGGGTAAATCGAGATACAGGCCAGGATCTGAGATCCTCGGTCGAGCAAGAGCGGAAGAACGAGACACTACAGCTAGATAAGCTGATTCTAATTGTCTTCTTCTTACTTCTCTCTCATGGCATAGCCGGTTTATATCAAGTATGAATTACAATGTGTAATAATATGGCTTGTAACTACTTGTTACAGTGGTGGCGTAAGTATGACTGGTAGGTTCTGTAGGCGTCGTTGATCTCCTCCTTCTTCCTGGACTATTGGACAACTGACAATTGTATTGTTGGCTATTGACAATGCCGCTGTGTTGAGACTGTCCTTGTCCTCGAGGCTGAAAAGATGGAAACTATGTCGCAATAAAACTGAGATCTTCTAGAGTCTTTAGGGCCCAGGATTTCCCAATGTATGTGAAGTTTCTTGACCGGTATCTTCTTCCTTTGAATGGTTCGTTCATCCAGAACCGCAAATGGTTCAGTCTTGATCTTCCCATCTTCTATTACCAGAGGAACATGATGTAAAGGGATAGCATTCTGACCCACATGCTTCTTGAGTTGACTGATATGAAATACAGGGTGGATGTTTTTTGAATCAGGTAGGTGAAGCTTGTATGCTACTTACCCGACATGCTCCAGGACCTTGAAAGGTCCATAGTACTTTGAGCGTAGTTTGAGTGAGCCTCTTAGTCCAAAATCATTCTGACGATATGGTTGTATGCGAAGATAGACCATGTCATTCACCTGGTACTGTCAATCCGTGCGTTTCTGATCTGCATATACTTTCATGCGATTCTGGGCTGCGAAAAGGTTGGTTTTGATCTGTGCCAACATGTTCTCGCGCTCTGCAAGAGACTCCTTGGCCACTGGGCAGGTTTCAGCAGTGTTATCGAACTCATCAATCATAGGTGGTGTGTAATGGTACAAGGCCTCGAAAGGTGTTATCTTAAGAGCAGAGTGGTAGGATGTATTGTACCACCATTCCACTATAGCCAGCCACTTGGACCATTGTTTAGGTTCCTTGAACACCATGTTGTGCAAATATTCTTCTAGACACTGATTAACCCTTTCAGTCTGCCCATATGTTTGAGGGGTTGTGCTGAATTTGAGTGTCACTTTCAGAGCTTTGAAAATTTGCTGATATAACTGGCCGGTGAAAATTCTGTCACAGTCAAACACTATCTTTTTTGGAGTTCCATGAAGTTTAATGATGTTATCCATTATCAGTGTGACAATTTGCTCCACAGAGTATGGATGTGAGATAGCAATGAAGTGGGCATATTTAGTTAGTATATCCATCACTTCCGCCATTGGATTTGGGTAATGTTTCAATGAAATCAAGGCTGATGCAAGACCATGGTATGCTAGGTATGAGTAAGGGTTGCAGGAGACCAAAAGGACAAATGTGTTCCACTTTCACTAACTGGCACACCGGTCATTTTTCAACAAACTTAGCAACCATGGATTTGAGATGTGTCCAGCAAAAGATCATCTTAATTCTCTGATATGTGGCCTTGGCTCTTGAGTGACATCCTATTGCCGACTGATGAAAATTCTCAAGAAGAGCTAGTCTCATATTTGTGGCAGTACCACCACAAATATTTTGGCCCCATGTTTGATGATACCATCCTTCATGGAGTATTGTGGTGGATCTAATACATCCTTGGCTATCTTGTTCAACAGTTTGCCACTACTGGGTCTTGCACATAGCTGAGTTTTATGTCCTCCATCCACTCAATAACATCCATAGTTCGAGCATGACATTTGGCATGTCTTCTAGACAGTGCATCAGCTACAATGTTCTCCTTGCCCTTCTTATACTCAATTGTGTAGTCAAACTCCAAGAGTTTCAGAAGTAAATTATGTTGTTTTCCTTCAGTCAGCTTTTGAGTTGTCATGAATCTCATGCTTTGCTGGTCTGTCTTGATAATAAGAGGGTTGCCCGATAAGTAATACCTCCATTTCTTGAGGGCTTCCAAAATAGCCAGAGCTTCTTTCTCATAAACTGACTAGGCACTAGCCTTGGGATCCAATGATTTACTAAGATAAGCAATGGGTCTACCAGCCTGCATGAGCACAAATCCTATACCAGAGCCACAAGCATCACCTTCCAAGATAAATGGTTTAGTGAAATCTAGTAGAGCTAAAACATGATAGGTGGTCAGTATTTCTTTGAGTTTGTTGAAGACAACAATGTGTTCTGGAGTCGAGTGGAAGTAATTTTTCTTGAGGAGATCATGGAATGGTCTATAGATTTGTCCATACCCTTTAACAAATCTCATGTAGTACCCAGTAATGCCTAGAAAACCCCTTAGTTTGGACATAGTCTGAGGAAGTGGCTAGTTTGTAATGGCAGCAATGTTTTGTGGCTTGGTTGCCACCACTGTCCCAGAAATGACATGTCCCAAATATTCAACCTGAGGAGTTGCAAATGAGCATTTGGATAATTTGACAAAGAGGGAATGTTCCCACAATATATGCAATGCTATTCTGAGGTGTTCCTGATGCTCAGCCTTTGTTTTGCTATACACCGATATGTCATCAAAGAACACTAAGATGAACTTCCTGAGGTGGTGTTTGAATATTGTGTTCATTAAGTTTTGAAATGTGGCTGGGCATTGGTAAGACCAAATGGAATTACTATGTATTAATAGTGACCCATATGTGTTTTGAAGGCTGTCTTGGGAATGTCAGCAACATTCATTCTGATCTGGTGATAACCAGACCTGATGTCAAGTTTGCTGAAGATTGTTGCTCCATGAAGCTCATCTAGAAGATGTTCAATTACAGGCATAGGAAATTTGTTTTTGATGGTGATATAATTCAAGATCCTGTAGTCTACACATAACCTCCAACTCCCATCTCTTTTCCTAACCATGACATCAGGGGATGAGTAAGGACTTAGGTTGGCCCTTATATCAGCATTCTTGAGCATTTTAAGGATGATATCTTCCATTGCCTGCTTCTACATATGGGGCACCCTATATGGTCTCAAATTTGGTGGTTCATCCACTTCCACCAATGGTATAGAGTGGTTACAGCCTCTTTTGTGTGGCAAACTGGTCAGTTCCTCTAATACAGTCTGATATTGTTTCAACAATTTTTCAATTTCATGAGGGATTGGATGATCAAGTGTGTTCCCCTCTTCTTCCAAGCTATGTATTTGAATGATATATCCCAGGACAGACTGGGTGAGTGATTTCCTCATTTCTTGTGGTTCCAACACACATTTACTTGGTGGTGTAGTATGGTCAGTCAATTGAATCAGCTTGCCTTTGTGATAGATTGTCAGCAACCTATGTGGAAGATCCAATGTAACCGATTCGAATGTGTACATCCAAACAATTCCCAGTATGACATCATATGTTTGTAAAGGAAGGACATGGAACTACAAACTGGAGCGATGCCAAATTTTAGAGCGCGCGTAGCCGAAAAGTTTACCACGTGAAAGCCTTTTTATGCGGGACATGGAGAGGCTGGGCGCTGGCGGCTAGGGTAAGAGCATCACTAGCAGAGCCTGTATAAAGCCAAATCGAAAATAGAGGATTCGGTTCATGAAATGCTGATTGTTCAGTTCAAAATCGCATTGCAAAGAATAGAAACTGCAAAGAGGAACTGTAAAATTGAAAAATTAAATTGGCGCGAAATCGAGTTCATCATCCATGCAAGTTTAGTGCGATACATCATGAAATTCTTCATACACACATAATTATAGAAAAAACTAAAAATACTCATTGCACCACCCGCTCAGACCCTAGCTACTGACCAAAATTTATGCTCACCGGAGCCTTCTACGGGGAGCTAGGCGGTGGGGAACGTCGCTGGAGACGACTACTGTGACGGCGGAGAGGGAGGCGCTAGGGACTTGGCCATGGCCGCCTGGAAGATGAGCTTGTCGAGCTGCGCATCAAGGCGGTGTGGTGGCTCCTTTTCCTCATCTCTTCCATTGTCCCGTCGAGCTCGAAACTGGGGACAAAGTCGCACTAGACCACCGGAGGCGAAGACGGAGGTGGGAAGCTCCTCGTTGTAGCGGCTGTCTGAGGATCAGTCCACCAGCACCGGAGGCGAAGACGGCGTACGAGCATGGCCGCGGGCACCGGAGGCAGAGGTCCCCGCCTCTGAATAGTGGTGGCCGCCGGTAAGGACATGCAGTTCCCACAGGCACGCGCACCGCTTGCGGGCTCCGACGGGCAGCGAGATGGTGAGGTGTCACTCCTTCCTTGCTGAAGGGCTCATTGCCACGGCCACCACCACGGCCACGCATCGAGGCAGATGACCCACCACAGCCACACCCTTGCCGGGCTCCAAGCAGTACTAGTCGCATTCAAGATACCGCGACACGAATCTGCTAGAATTGGCGGCTGGAGAGGTGGTCCGAGGCAGGGATCTACGATAGAGAGGGAGAGGTGCGGCGGTGGAGGAGTGTGGGCTGGGAAGAAGAAATCCCGAGACTCTTGGAGGACTAGAAAACATGAGAAGATCGAGAGAGGCAGAAAGAAAAAACATGTGTATAGGTACGAGGAGTTAATCCATCGATAGTAGTAGAATGCAGCGACTGCCTGGTTGGCCTTATGGTCTCGATTTCATGGGCTAAGTTTGTAACTATTTTTACATTCTCGGGTGACTGGGCCAAAACCCACGATGGCCTCCACGACGCTCTGCCCGTGGAGGTGGCCCACGTGAAGGCCTGTCGTTGACTGCATGGAATATCGTTGTAATTTCTTGTTCTATATTACAATAGTAACGGATTATTGTAATATCCTCTACATATTACCACTGATACACAACTTGTTGTAGTAAACAATAGTTATTGTAACATGGTGAAATTGAGGCAAAAAATATTAACTATTACGACAGATATGTATTTTGTTGCAATATTTATATAATTTTTTGCCGCAAATTTGTACCTATCGCACCGTGATAGTGTTGTCGCAATAACTTTCTAAATAGTACCACAAATAACAATCTTGTCGAAAGACCTAGTTTCTATTGCAACAAAAAACAAACTCGCGCAACAGAATTCTCTTGTCACAATATCGGAACCATATTGCAACGACCATGTGGGTTGTCATAATACAAAGCCTCTATTACTACAAAAAGAGTATTTATCGGGACAAAACTCATTTGTGGCAATATGTACATCCTATTACCACAACTAGGGCACTTGTGGAAATATTGTGTTTTATTGCGACAAAATGTTGTTGTAGTGACCCCTGATTTCGGCTATGATTTGACGACATGGGTGGCACTTGTCACCATAATAGGAAAAAGTATTGGTACTCTCGAAGGTTTTGTAAAACATTGTTTAAAAGAATCACTCAATGATACTTGTTGAGAATTATCCTTGAAAAAAATGAAGATCCACATAACAAGTCATTGGCATGGTCCCATTACTATTTTATGAATTTTCTTTAAATACAATGAATGGAACAATAGTGTTTGATAGTCTTTATCTTTTGATATGGGTGTTCTAATGAGACACTCTAATGCTAAGCTTCTTATAACATGATCTCTCACTCTTAATTTATAAAGCCCCTACGTTACAAAAGTGAGGAGATATAAAACGTAAAAGGCGTACTAGGAGGATCACAAGTTTCCTTTCAAAGCTAGATTCACTTTTGACATGGATCACTGAAGTTTTAATTGATGTTTTATGGATTGACATAACTGAGCTTGTGTTTCCTTGTATGAATATGTTTTTTCTTACTTTGAGATTACATGCAAAATAAGGATACAAGGCATCGATCTTCTACATCTGATATTGTACTTTTGTTTCAATTTTTGGCTCATTTAAGGTGTCAACTCGTGCCTCATGAACATGATGACCTTGTCCATAAGCCACCATCTTGCTGGAAGATGAGAAAAAGTCTAGCTTGGGGAAGTTATGAGTCTAAAATTGAAGCATATCTAAGTATATAAATTATTCATATTGTCACGCATTACATGCTACATCTAGCTACAATTATGGCTATTATGTATAATTACTAGTTCTCATTCATTTTCACATGGACTTTGCACAACTAGTAGTTTAGTAGGATTTTATTACCTTTTCCTTGTCTTTGACTTGTGTGTCGGTGCTATTAACAATCATGGATAAAAGGAGCCAAGAGGATTCAATATGGAGGGGTTGCAAGGACCAGACTTATCCATTTGAGGGGAGGAAAAAGTGGATTTTTTAAATCAACTAGAAATGAATATCGAAGGACATGGTGTTGTAGACCTCGTCCATACAAATCGAACGAGCCAAAGAACACCTCAATCGGAGTCCATAAGAAGAAATAGCGACCAAAAAACTTCAGAGTCCAGAGGGCGTAACAACCACTGGTATGGGCGGAGCCTGCCCATACCATACGGTCGTACCACCCTCTGAAGGCTTTGTTTTTTTAACCGGAACAACATTTTTGAAGGCCCAATGGGCATATTCGACCCCTAGCTCCGTCAGTTCGTGAAACCAACCTCCATATGCCTATTTAAAGCGGGGAAACCCTAGAAGAAAGGGGAGAGTTGAGCCACGCCATAGGGGCGGAGCCCTGCCACTCCACCGCCTCCATAGCCACCGCCCACAAGATCTACACCACCATACCACTCAAGGGAGAGAGGAAACTTGCATCTTGAAGGGTCGCGCATCGATCTTCAGCACTGTCTTCATCAACAACGTCTCCAACTTCGATCCCCTTTGTTTACTTTGTTGTCATCCAATTTCTATTGTGGATTTGCACTTGTATTCAATTGTACCTTCATATTTCATCCATACTATTGCCATGATGTTGATCCCCTTCATGTATGAGTAGTTTCCTTGTTCTTGGAGAGAAATGGTGAAACCCTAGTATTATTATGCATTGAAATAAAATGATCTATTACTTGTGTCTAGGATCTATTGATCGATGATGTGTGTTTGGTCTCTCCCTTGAGATGGTATGTGTAGTTAGCCACATATCATTTTCCTTCAGGTCTAAAGAAAAGGGTGAAATCCTTTGGACGTGTTTGGAAATATGCCCAGAGCTATTTGTGACTAGAAGCACTGGCTTATAACCTTCACGGTCAAAGGATGAATAAAGAGAGATTCACTAAGATAATTACGATATCCATGGGGAGACCCTTAATTACGGTGGTCTGTATGGGTGACTTCTCTTAGACATCGCAGTGGTTATTTAGAGATGACCTCATTCTTGGGCTCAACAAAGTGGCTGCCTACGAGTAGGGATGAAAGTGGAGCGGAAAGTTTCCGACTTTTCTGCGGAAAAACGGTAATGGAATGAATATATGGAAATGGAAACAGAATTTTGCAAAACAGAAACAGGAACGGAACTTTTTTGATGGAAATGTAAACAAAAACTGAAAAGTGTTTTCCAGCGAAACAGACACGGAAATGGAATTTATTTTTTCGTCTAATACAGAATTTCTGTTTTAGGGTTGATGTGCATGACCAAATCCAACTGACACAAAACATTACCTTGCAAGCCAAACTTGCAAAGCTTCTCATCCCAAAACTGGAGACTATGTAATCCCTTGATGCATTCGAGGAGGCTTCCACGAAATGATCATTCCCTTATTCCCTTGTAAACCTAGCACTATGTTATATATAACCAGGGAACAACTTTGTTGGTTTTCTAGAATACTTGAGATTTGTTGCATGATTCCAGTGTTCTCTTTGTTCCGGGTAAAATCTACACCGTTCCTTGTCTGCACCGTATTCGGTCTATATCTGCTTCCGACAATATCTGCATCTGTTTTTTCTGAGGTTTCTGTATTCGTTTCCTCTTCTGCCAAAAAATATGAAAACAAATGTGGCACCACTCAGCTTTGTTTGTTTTTGCTCCATTTTCATCCCTACCTACGAGCCTTGCGGTGAACATCTTATTACGGAGCACTCTCCACACATGTCACGACATAAGAAATAGGTTATCCTAATCATTCATAATTATGCAATGCTAGTGGTGAATCCTACACTCCTTGAGAACCCCTTAATCATATCACACAACACTTCATAACACTCTTGTTTTAGTTTACTTTTGTTATTTACTCTGTTACTTGCTACTTCAAATCTCTCTTGTTTACTAGAATTGCAACTTTTAGCGTAGACTATTTCCAAACAACGTTTTTGGTGCAAACGCGGCCTCACTGACAACGTGGCTGAGGGGTTGGGTTGATTGCCATCTACAAAGCTTCCAAGGGACGAACTTTATAAATAATATTTCCTGCTACAAGTACTACAATAACCCTGTTATTGATCGCAGGAAAACCAGACACACCCCTCTATTTCGATCCATATTCTTCATTGTAGTAGTACTATACTTTTTTACATAAGAAACATTCATGTCACTTGGAAAATTGAGATTGTCTCTTTATCTAATACTTGCTGGAAACTCCCCTTGGCAACAATGTTTACCATGCCAAGATGCACCAATCTACCTAATATGGGAAAATTATCATACACTGTGACGTGGATATGGCCATGACCTTGGTTCTTCGTCTTGAAACTTGACCATACATGGTAGTCCAATTCTGTGAAGCGGGTTTTTCTCAAAAGTTTTCAAAAGTCATGTTTATCATTTTCCATGGCAGGTGGTACACATCAAAAGACTCTATTCGTAAGTCATTTTTTTATTTTTTTTATTTTGTTCTATTGTTTTCATTACAGGGTCAACTTCATCGACACACAAATTATGAGTAAGAAGTTGAATCTTTCAAAACTCTTGGTCATTCTCGTATATTGGCTACCTGGTGGTGGGTACCTTGAAAGGCCTTTTGTAAAATTGCAAGATCAATGTACCACTTACTTATAGTTCAAATTAACTTGACCTACATAAAATCATTTAAGCTAGAAAGATTGAAAACTCTTAAAATATGGGAATGGTAAGTAAAACATGCATGATCCACTATGTCAGAAAACATGGGCTTTGTGGCATTCAAAGTCATTTTATTCATACTTTCTTTACGGAAAAACATCACCATTATATCGTCACTATGAAAATAGAAAACATTTTTCCTACTTGTAGGAAACTCCCACGGGTAAGTTATTTTACTATGCAACTAGGCACCCATCTACCATGTTAATGTGGGAACTTTGTCATAAACTATGATGTTGATATAGCCACGACCTTGGTCGTTTGGGTGGAAACCCAAGAGTGTTCATACATGGTGCAACAATGTTGTGAAGCTGTTTTTTTTTTGAAAAGTTTTCCAAATCCCATGGTTATCGTGTTCATGTAAGGTAGTAGACGTGACATGATAGGATGTCATTTGTAAATCTATTTTCTGATTTCTCTTTATTTGATTTGTGATTATTTTCATAGCAGATTCAAAATTGTCGAGATGCAAATTCTTATGAAGAAGTTCAACCTGTCAAAACTCCCGGTGGTTTCTGATATATTGACTACCTGATGGTGCCTCCAAAAGATTTTTGTAGAACTTCATTAAAAATAAGTATACAATTAGCTTACTTATAGTTAAATTAATTTGACCTAGATAATTTAAATAAATCGACATAAGTCATTCAAGTGGGCAGAGTTTGTTGGGAAGGTTGAAAACTCATAAAACTTGGGAATCTTAAGTTAAGCATGGTCCTCTGGGTCTTTAATCTGGGCTTGTGGCATTCAGAGCCATATTCTTTGGGCTTTCTTCATAGAAAAGAACATACTTGTCATCACTTGGAAATTTGAAAACTATTTTCCTGATAGTTGGAAACTCACAGTGGCGACACTGTTTACTACAAGAAAGATGCACCCATCAACCAGATGTGGGAACTATATCATAAACTATGATGTCGATATGGTCATGACCTTGGCCATTCGGTTTAAAACACAAGAATGTTCATAAACTGTAGACCAATATTGTGAAACAGCCAAAGTAGTTTTTTCTATTCAAAAACTGTCAACACACATGTTTCTCAATTTTCAAGGCAAGGAATGCACATAAGAGGATGCCATAGGAAAGTATTTTATTTTTTCTTTGTTTTCTTTGATTATTTTCAAAATGGGATCGAATTCTTTGGCATGCAAATTCTTAGCACGAAGTTAGTTGCATTTTTCAAAACTCTCGGTGGTGCTTGATATATTAAGATCATGGGTACCTTCAGACGACATTTGAAAAGTTCAAGAGGAATATATCGCGCTTACGTTTAGTTCAAATTTGACCTAATTTCTTTAAATCAACATAAACTCATTTAAGTGGGTGCAATTAGCTAGGGAAGCTTGAAATGTGCTAAAACTTGGGAATTATAAGAAAACATGGTCCACTTTTTTGGAAAACCAGGTGGTGGCACTCTATTTTTTTGACTAGGGTATGTCCCGAGGGAGCGAGATGCTTCAATTAACACGGTCAGTGGATGTACATGTTACATCAAGGACCTCAAAAACAAGAAAATGACATCCAAGTGCATACATTTAGCACAAAGGACCCTGAAATCAAGCAAGAAAAAATAGCCTGGTCCGGATCCTTCTCCACCATAGAGTTGAGCCATGCTCTTCGTAGTAGTAATAGTAAGTTGCATGTGCCTTGCATGTGTGACTCAAATAATGGAAGTATGCCATATCATCACTATATAAAAGTAGACTTTTCTCTGCCCCCCCCCCCACGGGGTGCGGCTAGCAAACATAATGCTTTATGTTGTGATCGTGCTACATCTATGTGCAACAGAAAATATTTGTTCTGAACGCTAAGTGTTATCCCATTTCGGGGAACAACGTCACGTTCTTACGGTGTGGGCTTCACCGCGTCTTAAAACCGAGCTTGCAACACTAAATCCTATGGGAGTATTCTGAAGCACATAGTCTATGATTGCTCCAAATGTAAACATGGTGTAAGTAAAACGTTAGAAAAGTAAGCGATGTTGGCAAAGTTTGAGTCTATGATTGCCGCGTGGGTAAAATATCATTTGGCAAACTTTGAGTCTATGATCGCCACATGGGTAAAACATCATTCGGTAGCCCATGCCAAAGCAGGTAGGTGAAACATCATATATAGAAGACGAAAAATATTTGGACATACGACGGTTAAGCATATTTTGTATATAAACACCAATGATGCACACGTACATAGTTCTTTTATGGAAACTCTTACCGACATATCACAAAGACATATCACAATCGGAGGCTCTACGCTAGCTATTCTGAATTCTACTATAATAACAATGTTTCACGTTTGTTTGACACGTCAACCCGTAATCATAGTACAATACATGCATACGTATTTGGGCGCATGATAGATACTACAAGAAGTCTCATGCTTGTATAATGGAACAGATCGTCGACGGGCTTGATGTCGTGAAAATCAGACGTCTTGAACTTGTCGTTACTCTAGGCAGTCTTCTGTCTCGTCTAGAAGAATAGACGCACAAATAGTCGCATGCTTATACAACAAACGATAGAATAATGAAAGTCAAGAATCGTAAAAGATGTATGCTCTTAAATCATCATAGATTTTTTACATTGCAAAGCATAATAAAATCTTACACATGCGAACTGAAAGATACATTGATAGAAAGTAAATATAACAAAATCCGCTTATTTATTTCAAAATCTCATACACCCAAGGTTACAAAGACTAGTAGACTAAAAATTAACATTGACTTAACTCCATCTGGCACTCTAATGGCTAGACTCTAGACTACTCCATAGAAGCGGCTTCCGTGCTATAGAAAATTTTGTGGTTGCCACCACCCCCGCTTCCTTCCACTTTCAATACACAAATACAGATGGTGTGATCGGTCATACACACGCTCTACTTGCTTTTGTCTTCGGTGTTTTGGTAAGAATACGAAGCCGCTCTAGCAGGCGTTCGTGCGCGAGAAGCAGCGTGGCGACCTCTTCATGCTCGAGTTGGCACGTTCTTTGTTTGAGATGGATAAGTTCCACATGTCCGAGAACTGAAAAATGTAAACATGTAGATGACGTAGTCGAAATAAGGGGAGGATGAGGATACCATGTACAAGGGATAAACTGGGAAGAAGGAAGAGGGATATTAGTTAGAAGCTTGCCAGCTCTAAGTAGGAGAGCGGAATGTAGGTAGAGGCGCAAAGGGAAGACGGGATGGAGCATACCACAGGGAGAGAGCAAACCTCGTGAAGGAACAAAGGGATACCTTCCAAGAGAGGTCAATCACATCCACGCTCGGAGGGTGCAGCCTTAGGAGCGATCGTCGCAAATGGCAGTGAACACTCTTTCTTTGTTTCATAGCAACAATTGAATGACGCTGTCTCATTTTTCGGGAAGAACACATGCGTCGGCTCCTCATCGGTAGGAATGAATGCATTGTTATTCGCGAAGAACACATGCGTTGTATAACACCCCTAGTTTTATTATCCTCTAATTAGGATTTGTTTATGCATTCATAAGCATCATCTATTTTGCTAAGATAAAATGCAAACAAGAAGGAATGCAAAAACCCTAAACCCTAGTTTCTCTCTTCCTCTTTAAAAACCTCTCAAATGGTTTTGATATTTAGAAAATTAAAAAATGTGGAGCCCAAATTGTATAGAAGGGCCCTGCTGTATTTCAAACTATTTGAACCTCTAGTATGTTTTTGAAATAATGCAAACAGACTTGGAACTGAAATACAAAAGATAAAAGAATAAATTAGAAAAATAAAAGGTTTTATAGAGAGAAATATGCTTCCTAGCTAATTTGGGCCGCAGTCCATCTCCATCTTCCCCCTATCTGTAGCATAGCGCTGCAGCAGCCCTTCCTCTGTCTTCCCTTGCCGCAACCCATTTGCAGCCCATCCCGATCCAATAGCCATCCCACCTAAGCCCGATAGCCCTTCGGCCCTTACGTCTTTGTCCCTAACAAGAATCTCCTGCATGCCTGTGCCCGGTTCGTCGACTACCACTTCGCAGATGCTGCCCCCGGACCCAACAACCAGCCGAGGAGCTTCCCAGCCTTGCACGCCTCTTCTAGTCGCCCTCGTCTTGTTCCTCTCTCTCCCAGGCTCTCCCCTCTCTATGCCGCGTAAGGCCAAACCCTAGCCCTCTTAGACTTCGTTGACCGCCGCCGTTCTAGGATGCCCATGACTTGAAGAGCATGCTATCGACACCATCTGGTCGTCCCTGTTCACCTCACAGAAGTAATTGGCCCCGCTCGGTCGCAATTGAGCGCATTAACCCCATTGTCCCGAGCTCCAACTGCTGCCATAGCCATCGTTTCAGACCTCCCTCTAATTCACCGGTCCCATGTTCATGCTCAGGGTGAGCTTCTAGTCCTCGTGGACCACTCTTCCATCTCCCACCTCCTCTCGTTCGCCGTTGCACCGTGCACTGCTGCTCACCTCCATGGAAACTCCTCGTCGGCGCTGCTTCGGCAAACAAAACCGAGCTGCGCCACCACCATTCACCTCCCCATTGTCCCCTCGTTCCAACGGTCCCCTTCCCACAGTCCCGCGCACGCCCAATTGGCTCATTCATGCTCCACACAGGAGCTCGCCAATGTTGAGGCAGTAATTCCCCTTTTGTTTTATTAAATTTTTTTCTGTAATTGTTTTCTGGAAATCAAATATCCATGTGGGACCGACCTATCAGCATTTTAATAATTTCCTATATCATTTTCTAAAATCAATAAAAATATATCATTTGGGACCAGATGGAAAATAATTTGAATATTCTATAATCATTTTAAAATGGTTTAAAATGGATTTAAATTGGGAAAAATTCATAACTAGTTCTTTTTTATTTAGAAAAATAAGAATAATATATCAAAATTTTCAGAAAAATGAGATCTATCTCTTAGCATCAAAATCATGCATTGTTCAAAAACTACAATGAAAAGTTTAATAGGAGAACAAAATGAACCCCGTAGGTGATTTTGAGGTTTCCCTGTTTTAGGGTTTCCACCCCTTGGACTCCGTTTAAACTGTCAAGCATGTACTACTAAACTTGTGATATCATCATTCTTGCTTGAGCATTGCATTGATGCCATGTATTCATTGTTTCCCTTTCTTTTTCGGTGTTTTCATTCTTCCTAGTAGAATTTGAGATCGAGTCTGAGATCGAAGTCAGAGATCAACACCATCGAAGATCAAAGATAAATACTTGAACAACTTTAATCAATTCAAGTAGAAGGCTACCAAAGATCTACTTATTGGTTATGAATAGGTAAAGGCAAGCATGGCCCCACCATTATGCAATCCTATGATTTCAAAATCATTTCAATTCTTGCCATGATGCATACAATTCTACTATGGTATTTTATCGATAGATAGAGTATCCTATCTATTACATTAATCCCTTTGAGCTTATATTACCTGATCCACTGCTCCTAGTATAACTACGTGTTGCTTTTATGCACTTCTAGAGCTTATATCTGTGTCATGCTTAGCCATGCTTAGCTATTTGTGTTAGTTCATCCTAATCATGTATCCAATGCAAATGAATCTTGTATGACAAGAGATCGAGATATACTGATGAGGTGAGATAAGTGGTAAATGTTAAGCATGGTAAGGCTTGTAAGGGAGGCCACAGTGGGATGTGGTTTTTGTAGTCCCATGCTCGCCATCCTTAGGACCCGGGAGTTCTTGCCCTCAGAACCAAGATGAGCATATAGCCACACAGGGCCTAGAAAACCCCACGAGTAACTAACTTTACTAGTAGATTGCATGAGTCACATAGTTCGGGCGTTCCATTCGACATATGTATTTTTGGTTGTTCTCGAAGGAGGTGAAGGAGGTGCATCATGACAGCTAGGGAAGCATGGACCGGGTTTCTTGGGGTCGACGGAACCCCTGGTGAACTAACCTCACCTCACATCTCTATGGACCAGCTTTGTGATTTGACACATTTTGCGGAACCTTAGTTAGGACATGACTCATGGTCTCGGCAAAAGCAAGGTAAATGTCGTGCCAACCACCCTCTACCAGCCTTCCAAGGAAGAGGTTTTAATCTTAAGTGGCATTAAGAGTCGGTAGGTATGTGTGGGTAAAGTTGTACACCCTTGCAGGGTTTTAATCTTTTCTAAAAGCCATGTCCAAGGTTAATGACGACTTGGGAATGAAAGTGAGATCATAGAGAACATTAACCTAATTGTAAAACTTGGCAACTAAGGTTTGTTAAGGATCCTTCCTCTAGGTACGAGGGGGTGATCCTAGTGGAGAGGTTCTAAGGATGACTTGGTGGATATCACAAGATGAGGATCAATTCGGTTGGAGATGTCGCTCTCTTATCCCCTTTCAGATTTCGGTATAGGGGGTACCGTGTCCTCTCAAAGTTGCTGCACCCGCATTGCATTCTCTTTGGAGGTCTCGAGACGGGCATACCCTCTTGAGGCTATGGGAAGCCTCGGCATGGGCGTAAGTATCGGAGCCAGCGCCTAGCAAGGAGGTGACCTCTTGGCGAGGAACCTCTAAGGACACAAAACTAACTCTACCATGGCGGCAAGACAACAATTTAATGGGTAGTTCCACTATGCCCTGCACTCCTAGGAAAAGTAAGATGCTAGTTGGCTGCTTCGGTTATAAAGCCAGGTAGACGGCATTGGATCCCCGTAGAGCCCAGCCTTACCACTTTTATGTAAGGAGGAAGGATATGACGCAACGTCGTAGGAGGGGTGTCATCTTTGACTGAAGCGGTGGTCGGAGAATGCTGCTGGATCTAGACCTAGTCCATACAGGGTTAGGATGTGCACCGGTGTTTCCTTAGGTGGGAATGTGGTGACCCTTCCCGCCCAAATTTTGGGGGTAGAGGCCTAGTGCCATTATAAAAGGAAGGGCACCCCAACATTCATAGGAGATGGGAAAACCCTAAGTTACACCCTCCATTGTACCCTCGCGGAGTATCAGAGGCAATACAACCAAAGCAGGTGTAGGGATCTTACCTCCTCAAGAGGGTCCGGAACCTAGGTAAAAACCCTGTGTCTACTCTCTGTCATGTGCGAGCTCCGCCGTAGTTCTCGGCTCCGAGGAATCCCAATGCGTGTTCAGCCCCCACTCGAACCTAGGGCTTGTTGGAACCCTAGTTCCTTCGGGGGACACAAACTCCAATAGTTGGCGCACCAGGTAGGGGGCTGAGGCACGCTTATAGGAACTTCATCAATCACAAAGCTAAGACATTGCACGTCGACGTCTAAGTCAGGCCCGCCCATCAGAAAGAAGCAAGGAGCAGAGCTATAGCCACATCATGTTCCCGGACTCGACATCGACCGAAGGCACGGAGGGCTCCCCTGCCTGCTCTTTCAAAGGGTCTACACCACAAGAGCACATCGGGGCGTAATCACGCACCGTTATTCACACGCGGGCATGAAATCACGCTCACTCCTAGTGTGATGGGGCTCATGGTGAAAGAGCTTCTCTGCTACTCACCCATGGAAGCTGCACGAGAGGAGTGGCGCGCGCGCCTCACGACACTCATGGATGTCACATGGGATGACTCGTACCCGCCCCCCGGAAACTCATGAAGGGGAGTTGGCTCATGGTGCACCCCCACCGCCACCTCTCCACGACTGGGCTAAGGACCCCCGGAGCAGGCGTCCCCCTCAGGAGGCGCAGTCGGTGATAGTCGCTAGCAACCTATAGGCAGCACACTCAGCAGAAGATGCTCGTGTCACACTCGCATGATGTCGTGGTCATGAAGCAGACATCGCTCGAGACGTCGCAGCTACAGGGCGGCCAAACCGTGCAGCCCTCGCAGGCAAAATTGAGACTCGCAGCAGCACCTATCCCGCTTTCGCCGAGCACCTCTGCCGCATGGTGTGGCCTACCAAGTTCAAGCCCAAGATACCCGTACGCTACAACAGGGAGTCCAACACCACAGAGTTCTTACAACACTATGCCACTAGCATCAACGTCGCGGTGGGGGGGGGGGCGACGACCGCGTCATGGCGAACTGGTTCCCTATGGGGCTCAAGGCTGTGGCACACACCTGGCTACTAAACCTACCCGAGGGATCCATCGACTCATGGCCCGAGCTTTGCGGCATCTTCATCACCAAATTTGAAAGAGTGGATGGGTTACCTCTCGCAAATGATGACCTCTAGCAATTACGCCAGGGGTCTGGAGGGACCCTCTACAAGTACTTATACCATTTTGGCCAATGTCGCGTGAAGATCCCCTGAATCTCTGACACCGAGGTCATACCCTCTTTCGCCAAAGGCGTCGTTGAAACCAGAGTGATCGAAAAAATTAGTCATCATGGTGAGAATCTATCCATGGTGGCAGAGCCCTACGCAATGGCTAACCATTGCGCAAAGGTAGAAGCTGGGCGTCAGTTTGCCCATGGCAGGAACGGCCCGACGATAGGCAAGCGGAGGTGCCCTCAAGAGGAAGGGACGGGTAGCCGAGCTAAACCATGTCCATTATGCGTTTTCCACCAGAAGCAGGGTCGCGACACCAACCAATGCTTCAAACTCAAAGTGGCCTGCAAGGAATACGCCAGCAAGCGATGGTACATGCATGACTGTGGGCATGGTGACATGCGAGACCATCGTATCGGGCCATAGCACACGACTATCAAGGGCCCCGACCGCTCAGACATCGGTTTCGGATAGCAGCAACGCAGGTCGGACAGACAACCCCTAACCCTTTTTCAAAGGTGATGCTTGATATCCCTCCTCCCCTTCCGCAGACAGACCTTCCAAATCCTCGTGCATGGTCACAATGGCGTTGTATCGAACATTATAAAACCTTCAATAAGCTTTTATCTCAAGCACCATCAGAAGTTTGCATGATTTTCAAAAAACCACCTCTTTTCCCACCCACATGCTCATCATGTCCTTGTGTATCTGTTACGCGTGGGGGGCTACGAGCAGTGTCTATCACTGGTCCACCCCTATCAACACCAGAGCCTAAAGTGTGAAGCTCTCAATTCATGGACTAGAAACGGAGATAAGTCACCTCACCCGCGATTACTGATGCTTGAAAATCCTCGTATAAAACATATTGGAACTAGCGAGCACGTGATGTGTAAACTCCTCAAGAGCATTCGTGGCTAAGTAGGTGTGCTTGAACATGTGATACCAAAGCAATCTCCCCGAGAAACTAGCTATATATGCACGGTCCCTACGGTTCCTCCTCGAGGGACTTATGGGGCTCGTGAGGGGACTCCCCTCTAGCGTCCCAATTCATGTAATACCTACGGTCTCCTCCTTGAGGGGCCTATAGGAAATACATTTACCTTAAGGTTTTCTCCACGAGGGACTCACGGGGCGGCTCTCAAAGGTCACCACACCCCCGAAGAGTCTTATACATGTTGCACCTACGACTGTCTCCTCGAGAGGCTAACATGATGAGTACGGATCCTACGGTCCCCTCCACGAGAGGACCTATAGGGAGGACCATGTAAGGCCTATGGTCATCTCCTCAAGAGGCTCATAGGGAAGGCACAAGTCCCATGCTTCTCCTCCACGAGGGAAGTACGAGACGGCCCATGAGAGAGCTCACCTCCTCAAGCGGCCATGTACATGTTGTAACTATGGTCATCTCCCCGAGCGGCCAATAGTGAAGAACAAGCTCATAAACAATACAAGCAAGAAGTCCACAACACACTTCACTAGATACAGCTGCAGCAGTCTTGCCAAAACCCGACAATAGCATACATGGACCAAAAGGTCTCCTCCGACAAAGCCAAGTGGAGCATACCACACATGAACACCCAAAAAGTGGCCTTCACCGAAAGTGGTAGACACTTGAAGCGGTCGAAACCCCCTCAAGACTGGGAAACCCAAGCACTAGCCTCACTAGATTTCTCGTCATCCTGCTCGTTGCCTGACAGGTTGCTCTCAGGTACGTCATCTCTATCCTTGCTTCCCTGATTGTCCATAGCATCAACATCGATGTCGGGGCTCTGGCTAGACTCACCCTCCTCTCCAAGCATACGTTTGGATGAAGGCATCCACGCCCTATCCCATAATTTGTTGAAACTGGCGGACCTCCTCTGGGGGAGTCGCCTTGGAGTGCCTCACCCTCCATAGGAGTTTGCTCCAGGGAAAGTCAGTGTAGATCTGGTAAAGGTTGGAGAAGAGCTTGGTCACGGCAAGATGGAGAAGCTTGGGGCACTCTCTCTCATGGAAGCCCTAATAGAGCGCTGCTTTCCTCTCCAGTTCGGTGGTAATCCAGGTGAAAAGTTTCATATAGGCACCGCTCTCATAGGCATCCGCAATAGCTCCGGTATAGAAGTTGGTCACCACAAAGTCACACGGGGTGGCGCCGGCGTGCATAACAAGTGCCCGGTACATCTTGCATCGCGCCCTCTCGAGAACTCGGCGCCCCACCTCCTCCTCATCACGGAAGGCCTTGCACTTCTTCATTTGCTCGAGATAGACAAGGGCATGAGCCAGTAGCTCTTTCGTCTGCCTCTCTGCCGCCGCCATCTCTAACTTCTTCGCCTAGAAACGTCGCTCCTGGGTTTTAACCTTCTTCACAGACCCCTCTTGGAGGGCGTTAGCCTTATTCACATACTCTTTTCGGAGGGCCTTACGACCAAAGGAAAGAGCCTTGGTGTTATCCACCTACATCTGCTTTGGTGGCTGGTGAGCTTTTCGTTGCAGTGGCGGATCCAGTCCTTGGTCTTGGCACTTATGCTCTCGAGGTCACTCTCATGCTCATCGAGCTTCCCACGAGCAACCTCCAGGCGACTATCCTCTTCACGGAGCCGAACGACCTCCTCACGCCGTGGCACATCCAGCTCCCTCTACTAGACCTTCGGCGATCTTCCTCGGTCTCCTTCTCCAAGAAAGGAATCGCATGCTCACAGATCGAGAACTCTTGGGTCTAGCGGATGAGATCTTCAGGGGAGAGGTCACTCTCCTCAATGGTCAGAATCAGCCCCAGGCTGGGACCAGGGTATGCGTTGCCTCACGCTTGGCCCCGTCAAGGATCTCCGTGTCATGTGAGCTCCTTGCCTCGCAACGCTGCTCCATAGCTCGGCTGCTGCATCAAGATTATACTTCCCCTCGTGGAGGCGGCGCCAAACCCCACCAGCTGATGCTCCTCTCCGGCCACCTCCGTGAGGAATTGGTCAAGACCAACATGCATGGCCTCCACAACATCATGAAGTCGGCCTATCCTCCCAGGCAGGTCGAGACCAAGCTGCACCGCAGTAGGCATGCTTGGTCCCGCAATCGTAGGGCCTCAGGGGCTGATCATGTCTACGCCCTCGTTAGCTTTGGGTTCCAAAGATGGAGTTATCCGCTGAGATCCCATAGGATCCTCCTGCAGATAAGCATCCTCCCTACTTGCGCCTTCCGCGACAATTGGCGGGTCATCCCGGCAAGGCCTTGCACCCCTGCCCTCCTCCTCAGCCGGTACTGGTGGAGCCAAAGGTCTGGTTAAACCCGGAGAGCAAGTCTGGTCCCCCACCAGTGGCTTAAGCATCGCCTCGTTCTCCAAACCGACCATGTTGTTCCTTGTCAGGGCCGCGCCTGAACCTTCGGCCTGAGGGTTGCTGCCACTCGCGATCCTTGGTCAGAGATATGCTCTACGGGTCGAATCGAGCTCCATAGCCGTTTTACGAGATGAAGAAGCCCTCATGCCCCTTCTCCTCTTCCCAGATCTGAGATACGACAGAGAAGGGAATGAGAACTAAAGACAGTAGGAAAGGAAGTAGCTCTGGAGAAGAACCCTTACCATCCACTCATGAAGCCAACACAAGACCAACTTCCCATCTTCAGGCCAGCAGGGAGGAAAGTGCCATCGTCATCTTGTACGGGCCCTCTCCCTGCAAAGAGGTCCCTGGTAGGTGTGTCATTGATCCTGGATTCAGGATGGAGCAGGCTGCTCTCGCTGTCACAAGCGTCGTGAGGCTCAACGCTCGCAGAGTATCCAGCACCCTCTTTAGAGGAAGACATGCTACGAACCATCCTCCCCCGATCAATAGGCTGGGGACCTCAGCACCTCCACCGTACAACACACTCTCGTCATCCAGCTCTCCAACATAGCTCGAAACCAGCATAGGGTCGTGAAGATTCTCCCGTGCCTCTTGACTTGGAGGGCACTCACCCCCACTGATCAAAGTAGGGGAGCCCCGAGCACGTAGCACCGTGTAACAACCCAAAATTAGAGCTTAGAAATAAGCTGAACACAGGTGTGTGCATTGCATTCATGCATAGAAAATCCGGATAATTTTCGCGCTTTTAAATAAAACTTGTCAAAGTGATTGAAGCTTCTCTTAACTTGGTGGAACTGAAGTAGATCATCAACTTGACTGCGATAAGTTTCAATATGACCTTTGCTAAAACCTTGTCTTTGGGGAATATAATTTGGTCTATGGGTAGATCAAATGTAATAAAACTAAGTCAAAATACAATACTTGGAGTACGTGATCTTCTAGAGATCATTATATGGTATTCTATATCACAACTCAAGGATGAATCCTTAATCTTCTAAAGATGATATCAAGGTATTACCTATAACAAACCTTGAATACCAAGTTAAGTATGTATCTTAAGTAAAGAAAACTTTATAACTAAGTCTTGATCCACCTGATTGCCGTAGTGATAACTACCATGGGTATCATGGTAGTTCATAAATATCAATTCTTATCACAAAGGAAGTATAATGGAAGATAAGCCAAGAACATGCATCTCATACCCTTAGTGTCATGTTAATAGTTGATAATCATATTTAACCAAGTCCTAGTGTCAATGGATCATCACTATTGAGTGATCAATTCTTGACCTAGCACTTATTAACCTTTAGCCTTGACCTATTATAGTAACCTTCCAAAGGTCTGAAGTAATTTAATATGAAGGAGGAACTCGATATGGTTGAGTGTACAATCATCAATGGAATATGATCCTTAGTGGAGATCAAACCATTGGATGTTGGAGGAGTTAATTCACTTAGGAGTCAACTAGAAGAAGTATTTAAACCCAAGAAGTAACTAGTGATCATGGAGCTATAAGGAAGCTATTAGTATTAGAGTATCCAATGATGATCTTGTTAAGTCAAGAAGGCATAAACTTAGAGTAAGTTTTCTGAACAAGATAAATCCTATAGAAAGACTAGTACAAGTTTACTACTTAGTGGATAATAGATCTTGATCAGACAATTAGAATCATAAGCTTAGTTTGATCAAATGATGGTGATCATTATTCTCAAGTCACTTGGGAATAGATGATTAGGTGTTGAAGAAGAATTGTGAGTATACCAAATTAGGTACAACCCTAGTAAGCTGAATCATCTAGCTTGAACATGAGAAGTCAAGCTAGAGTATGATGAAGTATATAACATGAATATACTAAGTAGTTGAAGGCATGGTAGTTTAACCAAGAAAGTACAAGCACAAACTTGTATTGTGGAGACTAGTACCATACCTATTCTACAAGATTGATATCCTTTGTTATTGACAGTTAGGATTGTAATCTTGTAAGCCTTGGAAGAAGTTGCAAGATGAAGTTAAGGAAGTTAATAGGTGGAGTTAGCAGTAGCTACATTGATAGGTATATCCATGGTAGTTATTTAAGAGGAGTTATATATTAGGAGTAGGAAAGGAGTATTATTGAAGTGATATGACCATTTCATCATGTGATGATGGTTATGGTGGAGTCAGATGATTGTCTTATTTAGGAAGATGTGATCTTTGTGAATAAGATAACAGAGATATATAGAGTATATTTAGAAAAGGAAATCCTTATCTCAAGATATGCCTAATGAGGTATTAAGGTAAGGATTCTTTAGAAGCCTTAACCAAGAGCATATCAACATAAGACTAGAATCATGTCTACCTCTTTGTTTAACATCCTAGAATAAAGAGGGTAGTAAACCAATTCCTATTGTGAGTCAGCCAATGCATAGTATCTCTTAGTCAAATGAAATGCCTAAGAGATAACTAGAATATCAGATGAGTGTTTATGTATGAAAACCTTGTCTGCTCTATTACCAAAAAAACCATATACCTATATTTGAATAAACCTTGGAATTTCTCTACCAATGATTGTTATTGATTCACGATGACTTAATCAAGATTGTTCTATGTTAATTCTAAACACTACAGATCAAGTAGAATTGGATTTGGTGAAATCACCCAATAGGTAGAACCATGGAATTCAAATCACCATATTATAAACCCAGGATTTAAACCAATATCTAATATGGCGATTAAAAGAGGTTAAATATACATATATTCCATGACTATCACTCACCATCATAAATCATTAGCCTCTTGAACCACTACTAACACATTATTTTGGTGGTAACATAAGTCATTTCTATAAGATTTTCTTATAGGAATTAAACCTTAAAATCCTAACTTATATTTACCTTTTAAAAAAAAGAACCTTGCATATAATAACATATTTTGTATAAACCACAAGAAATGTAAAGAAATTGGTTATAATTAACCTTTATCATCATATCCATGTCTTACAAAAATTCTAGATATTTAAATCCTTATGGAAACCCATATTTGAATTGGTTTTGTAAAAAAAATACAAATCTGAAATCAAAACAGAAAATAGAAAAGAAAACAAAAAGAAAAAAAGACCTGGCCGAGCCAGTAGACTAGCTTGGGCCGCAGCCGATCTGCTAAGTGTCGCGCGCGAGAAGCAGCAGCAATTCTTCGCATGCTTTGCCACGGCCCAGTACCACCCCATCTAGCCTCTCACTCTCTGACTGACCGGTGGGACCGAAGAAGGACCGCGGGTTGAGCCAGAGTTTTGGTCATGGGGTTTCTTGCAAAATGACCATCGTCGTCACTGATACGCACAGATGATGCTCGCTGGCCGGAGCTCCGCTGTCCGCTGCCACGCCATGACATAGGCCTCGTCTAGATTCGTGCCATCGACGCCTGGAGGGGATAAGAAGGCCACCGCGATGCCCTGTCCATCCTCATCCTCAATTCCACTCTCTCTTCTTCATCCTGTGAGAACTCCCGAAAACCTACCTCGCCGGAGCCGCTCGTGGCCGTCGATTTCGGCTGTCCCTGGACCATCTGAAACAAACTCTGTTGTTCCCCATGTTCTTCTTGGTCGAATGCCCCTACTAGATCAAGTCGAAGAGGTCCCTGATACCCGGATTGGTACCTCCGAATCCGATGCCGACCGCCGGCGATTGCACTAATTCCGGCTGCGCATGCCCTCACCGTCACCACCACGACAACCGGGGTGAGTCACTGGTCCTTAGGGACATCTACACCATCTTCTTCTTCCTCTCTGTTGGTCTCACCGGCAGCACCCGACACCGCCGCCGCAGCCCGTCGTCGTTGGCCATCTTCCGATGACCAAAAACGAGCATAGCTAGTACCATTAGATTTGCCTCATTCTCCCTGTTTGAACCACACCAGCCAAGCCTGCACAAACCCTCTAAATTCTCGCCGCCGTTCGCCGTCTAAACGTCTCCGACGAAGTGACGTCACCGCGATGTTAGCTCTGTGTCACCACTCTGTCACGTCGTTAGTTTGACTAGTCCTTGCCCATGTGGAAAGTGACGTAGATCTGGGCATGTTTGTCATTGAACCTAGGTAGGATAGGATAAGTAACAAAAGTCGTTTGACTATTCTTTGCCACAGTGGCATCTGATGTAGTCCTGACCCCACTAGTTAGTGACCGTGGCTTAATTAGATCTGGGTGTAAAAAGTATTCCTTCGTCTAAAATTCAATAAGAAGTGAATAAGAAATATAAATTTTAATATAAATAGATTTTAGGAATTTAAGAAAAGGATTAAATATTAGAAATTGCATATCTTTTGTTTTATAATCCAGAAAAATGTATATAATATATCAAAATGCTTAGAAAATAAAATCTATAATTTAAATTTATTATAAAATATTATGGTGTTAACTATTTAAATAATAATTATTTAATAAAGATTTTATAAGTAATAATCCTTTGAAAATTCATATTTTAATATTGGTCAATGAGAAAAATATAAATAATATACCAAAATTCTTATAAAAACAAAATCTACATTTACAAACTTGTTTAGATTATCTTTGTATCACTTAACTAATATTTACTATTTAATAATTATTTATTAAGTGATAAAACTTATGAAAATCACATATTATTATGTAAAAGTCCCAAATATACCTATAATATACCAAAATGATCACAAAAATATAATCTACACCTTAAAAATATTATATTTCATAATTGAAGTGAAATAAAAGATAAAGGTCTAACAAATCTTAGTTAAACTCTTTTCTTTTATTTTAAATTCATTAAAAATATATAAATCTTTACTATTGCTTTTAGCATTATTTTTTTAGAGTCTAAAAGTGTAACAACAACATCAATTGATGTTTAAATGAAGTTAACAAAGGTTTAACTATTTTTAAAAAGTATTAAAAGTGATCCTTGCATATTTTTCTAAAGACCTAATTGATTAATAAACTTGCTTAAGCAATCTTTTAAATATCATGATCCATTTGAGTGCTTTAGTATTGCATGCTACCTATCGTATTTACATATCGTCTCACACACTCACAATCCTTAATAAGAAGCACAAATGTGAAACATGTATAAAAGTGCAACCCATTCTAAAGATATCACCACAAGCTTGTAAACCCTAGATTAGATACGATTGTTCCGGGGATTCGCGTTCATCAAACCGCATTACATTACTTATGCATAATTGCATTTTGCGTCTTTAAACATTAGTCCTTACCGGACCAATGATGCTATTTATAGAATTTGGATCTTCTAGTATCTCGAAGACCGTGAGTGCATAATCTTGCAATCACAAAAGGCAAGTTCACAACTTGCTCATGTCCGTTGATTATTTTCTATGCTTGTAACTCAACTGTGTCATCACCTGCATTTCAAAAAGGTCAGAAAACACTATTTTCATAATAACATGATTATGGATTATTTACCAGATGGTAATAATCTATTGATACAGTTCCAGTGGTAAAGGAACATAATATCTAGGATTTAACAACCAATATCGCTAGTGATTCTAGCGCTGTATATTACGGGTCAACCATAAGACTTGGAATGGGATGGGAAAGTCAAATGTATCTTCTCCCTTTCGCATGGACGGATGACCTTATCATGAGGCTGTTGATTTCTTGTGGAGTTCTAGAGAATCCAGCACATGGGTGGGACCCCTTAGTTCCCCGCGAGCTAGGTGTCTAGATTATATGTGCATCTCTAACTGGGTCTGAGTTCACCTTAGCTGATGGTGACCGCCAGACAGAGCTGCATACGGAGTCTCTAAGAGGCTACCCAAAGAGTAACCGTGGTAGTTGTTTCACGGGATCATGTCTCATGCGGGGTCGCGGAGAGGGCAGTACTGGCTTGGATCTTAGACTGGGCCCCATACAGATGAAGTGTGGACAAGCTCGCGCTTGGTTGTGCAACAAGGCTAAGGTCTCTTACGGGAAAAGTGACGCACCTCTACAGAGTGTAAGAATTGTGATATGTTACTCCATGTTCCGGGAAGGAGCTACGAACGTGGCAGGAAAGGAACTCCATGAAGTTCTGGTCAACCTGTGAAGGCTGTCGAACATAGTTTTCAGAATAAAAGCAACATTTGAAGAAATGTTTACAAAAACCTGCATTGCCTATGACCTATGGTCTATGGATGTAGAGATAGTGCATCATACACTCCTTTTTAGTGAACTTGCTGAGTATGCTCGTACTCAACCATACCTTCTTAACCCTTGCTAGGTTCTAAGCCATTGAAGACGACATCAACATCAAATACTGCTCTAGAAACCATCATCGACAACTCAAGTTCTTCAATAAAGTCAATGAAGTCAACATATACATCAGCTGAAGTGAAGATAAAATGTCGGTTTAGATAGGAGTAGATTCTCTAGCCATAAAACCTATTTCTGTAGAGCATTGCAATAGCAGCAATGGCAAGCCAATTAGTTTATATACTAGTCATAGTTACTAGATATTTCTGAGTTATTATTTCTGGTTCTTCTTTGTAAGAAGTTTCTTTCTCTCTCTTTAATCTAGAGTGTTCTCTAGATCTTTTGTAAAGAGTCGAGTTGTAATCTATAGTCATGTCTTGGACCTGTTGTGTTTCTGTTGTACCACTCTGAGGGATGTAATACTAGTGAACGGTGTTTCATTGGTGTTATGTCAATGACTATAGTGTACTACATCATGCAGTGGTATGCTGGGTCACCGCAGCTGGTATTCGAGTATATGCTTTGACCTTAGGATTAAAACCTTTTTAGGAAGATCTGTAGGTTGGATAGTGACTATAGGATCCATCTTATCTAACTAAGACTTGTGATGAGTATCCACTTGAGGATAACCTTGTCACACTTAAGTTGGATGTTCTTATCATCTTTGTTAAGGATTAGTTATAGGTATTCTCTAGAGAAATGTCATTTTAGTGTAGCTCTAAATAGGTATAACACCACTAAGATGTCTTAAGTAAGTTAAAATATCAAAGAAGATTACGATCAAGATTTGGATATCATGTGGAGTAGTATTAGTGATGAAGTTTATATTTAGAACCCTGTGAAGTAGTAGAATCTTATCACTAGTTGATACCAATATACCATACATGGTAGACCATCAGAGTATGTATAGATTTTGTTAAGAATCATTAATAGTAAGGTAAGAAGAACAGTCGTCATGGTGAGATTAGCTCTTTAATCATGATGACTAGGTAAATCTTAACAATTTCATGGTGAAATTAGCTCTGAGACCATGATAAGTCTGTAATTAGGACAAGTACTTAGGAAATAATCTTGTAGTAACGGTAAGTAAAGAATAGTGTAGGTCTATGATAGAACTCATAGATATTATAATATGGCAATAATTGTTGGAGTAAGGTAATAACTACAAGTTTTGTTAGTAGTTTTCATAGATCATGTGAGGATAGTTTACGATAGAATGGAAATTTGGTAGTCTTTAGTAGTCCAGAAAGAAAGGTAAGTGGTTATTCAAAACCAAAGTGAGACCACTTTGCTCAAGAATATCCAGTTGCAACTAAGCAAATTGGGTAAGTAATGAGACAAAGAGTAGATTAACCCCTAAGTGCTAACTATCACGAGGTAAACCTATACTAGGAGGTGTCATATACTACACAGCTAAGCCTGAGTTCTAGAGGTATTATACTCACTTACTATATTCCAGGCTTTGAATGATGTGTGTTATATGTACCATATTTAGATTTCTGGTTTTTCTTTGGATCTTCTTGATTGACTAGGTCTATGCATGAAGAGGAACTTTATGGGCATATGCATGTTGTTTCATGGAGTTTTTACTTGATGTACAGGTCTAGTGGGGAAAATGGGTTCGCGTGAGGGAGAGGCGAATTATCACTCCGATGAAGGGAAGGTGAAGGCTCATGAGATGATGCTGACACAACAAAAGGAGGTTAGAGATCGAATTCCAAAGGAAGTAGAAATTCAAATGCCGCATTTAATTCCACACGAAGGAGTTCTTCAGTTTGTGAAGGGTTTGGAAGATGGGAGAAATGCTGAAATAGAGAGGCAGGATCAATTATATTAGGAGACTTTAAATAAAATGCAAGAGAAGCAACCTGAGGAATTATATCCAAGGGTTAAACTAGTGAAGTTCTTACAAACCAAGCCTTGGAGTTTTTCCATGGTAGAAGAACCTTTGGAGGCGGAAAATTGGTTAATGGATACATCTCAGAAGCTTAAAAGTGTGGGATGTAGGGATGAAGAAAAGATGCGATATGCATCTTATCTATTGATCGGAACTGCAGCCACGTATTGGGAGAAGTCAAGGTTCACAACATTGGTAGAAGGTGTTAGTACCTGGGCTGAGTTCAAAAAGAAGTTTCGTGAAGAATTTGTTCATCGGAACAATGGGAAAAGGAAGGAGGATGAAACTTTAGAAATGAAGAATCTTCCAGTTCTGAAAAATGTACGGGAGTTTAATCATTTATACAAGTACATTAGAGCGGAAGTAAACATGGAGGAGAAACGACAAAGGAAGTTCATGAAGATACTACAAGCAGTTATGAGGATGCAGCTTAGGATTGTGAGTACAAAGGAGTTTCAGGAATTATTGGATAGTGCACATATATCAGAAGGTGATGAGATTATTGTACCTGAAGGAAAGAGGAAGAAATTTCAAAAATAAACCACAACATATTCGGATCCACCCATGATGTACAACACAAAGAAGAGATGTCACAACTGTGGAATCAGAGGCCACATTATTACGGAGTGCCCAAACCCTACAATATTATGTTACCAATGTGGAGAACCCGGACACATGATGATGAACTACCTAAACCGACCGTTAACTCGTGGGTTGTCAATAGGAGGAATAGAACCAATAATGGAGCTACAATCTAGTCCAAACACTCATCCTACTCCAATGAAAAGAAATGCAAGAGCATTTCTAGGAAAGTGTAACAAGTGTGGAATTATTGGACATAAGAAATCATGTTGTCCAGAACATGGGGAGAAATATGGAACATCCGTACGAGGAAACTTAACATCCCCTGGATCATCTTCAAAGGTGGGTGTTATTGAAGAAGGTACATCTTCAAGAAAACAGAAGTTTGAGACCTTGACTCAAGTCAATCGTAATGAAGCAAGTGGTAAGTCAATACATTATTAGTTGTATAAGATGCTTCGTACATGCATTTAAGGAATCAGGGAATTGGTATAAGGGAGTGATGAGTTCCGATGATCAAGTTGAAGACTTGCACGAAGAAGGAAGCCGAATATAAGTAGTATTAACACTATTTTGAAGCATGGATCAATCCCAACTCACTATGAGCTGGCAATAAAAAGGAATAGTAGTGTTGAAAAAAGGTGTGGAGCAACATAAAGGAATGAACCTTAGTTCACTCAAAATATGTGATGTTGCTAAGAAGCTAATGAAGTAGTTGTACCTATTTCTTGTAAGTATCATGAATAAGTGCAAAGAAGAAGTCTTGGAATCAAGGTGGTATTCAAGCTCTGACAACTCGGAGAGAATGCCGATAGTAAGTCAAAAACCTATAGGGTAATACATACACTTAGGAGGATCGCAGTTAGTATCCGTAGCTGGTATACTAGCGGTGTAGTGAAGTAGGTCATCTTTGTGTAATTTAAAGAGTATAAAACTTGGCCTAAGTTAAGTTAGACCTAAGGAAGTATGAAATTCAAGATCGTCTTTTGAGATGCTTCGTGAGATTGGGCTTACCAACGCGAAAATGTCCAAAAGGGTAGAAGTAAGACAAATAGTGTCGAAAGATTCATTTCAGAGATCCACAACTGTGTGGGTGTACCGAAAAGTCTTTCGCGAAGCCTTATAGAGATAAAGTATAAGCCAGACGGAGACCAATATCCTAACTATTGAGTTAATGGGTACTCTACATTAGTTTAGAGACCATTAGGAAACCCTAAGGGGGAGAGTGAATAATAAACACTGAAGTTTTGTTATCTAACTTTCTGACTAAGACTTATTCTCATAAGGTTATAAGAATCCACCATTATAATGTATTTCCGAGAGTATGTTTGAATGAAAGATCGAAGGAGATATAATAAATTAAACCTAGTGTACTAGTTCTAAAAGAAACAGCTGGTAAGTTGTCTCTAAGAAGAAGGAGAGCCTACTAAAATAGTCTAGGGTAGAGTAGTAGGAAAATCATATTGGAAGGGACAAAATGTGTCCACAACCAAATCTAAATAGGACTGGAAGGGCATAAACCCAAAGAGATGTAGAAAAATGAACTATATGGTAAGTTAGAAACAATAGGATATTGTCGGGATGAAGAGGACTCAAGGAAAAAGATCTGCATAAGGGATACCCCAATTATCCCCAATTATGATCACAACGGAGTTAAGAAATGATGTGATCAATACAAGTCCACTCCTCATTCCGAAATGCAAGAGAGTACAAACTTTGGGGACAAAGTTTATTTTAAGGGGGAGAGTCTGTAACACCCTAGCATTAGAGCTTAGAAATCAGCTGAACACAGGTGTGTGCATTGCATTCATGCATAGAAAATCCGGATAATTTTTTTTTAAATAAAACTTGTCAAAGTGATTGAAGCTTCTCTTAACTTGGTGGAACTGAAGTAGATCATCAAGTTGACTGCGATAAGTTTCAATATGACCTTTGCTAAAACCTTATCTTTGGGTAATATAATTTGGTCTACGGTTAGATCAAATGTAATAAAACTAAGTCAAAATACACTACTTAATAAGGACTACTTGATCTTCTAGAGATCATTATATGGTATTCTATATCACAACTCAAGGATGAATCCTTAATATTCTAAATATGATATCAAGGTATTACCTATAACAAACCATGAATACTAAGTTAAGTATGTAACTTATGTAAAGAAAAAATTATAACTAAGTCTTGATACACTTGATTGCCATAGTGATACCTACCATGGGTATCATGGTTGTTCATAAATATCAATTCTTATCACAAAGGAAGTATAATGGAAGATAATCCAAGGCCATGCATCTCATACCCTTAGTGTCATGTTAATAGTTGATAATCATATTTAACCAAGTCCTAGTGTCAATGGATCATCACTATTGAGTGATCAATTCTTGACCTAGCACTTGTTAACCTTTAGCCTTGACCTATTATAGTAACCTTCCAAAGGTCTAAAGTAATTTAATATGAAGGAGGAACTATATATGGTTGAGTGTAACATCATCAATGGAATGTGATCCTTAGTGGAGATTAAACCATTGGATGTTGGAGGAGTTAACTCACTTAGGAGTCAACTAGAAGCAGTATTTAAACCGAAGAAGTAACTAGTGATTATGGAGCTATAAGGAAGCTATTAGTATTAGAGTATCCAATGATCATCTTGTTAAGTCAAGAAGGCATAAACTTAGAGTAAGCTTTCTAAACAAGATAAATCCTATAGAAAGACTAGTACAAGTTTACTACTTAGTGGATAATAGATCTTGATCATACAATTAGAAGCATAAGCTTACTTTGATCAAATGATGGTGATCATTATTCTCCAGTCACTTGGGAATAGATGATTAGGTGTTGAAGAAGAGTTGTGAGTATACCAAATTAGGTACACCCCTAGTAAGCTGAATCATCTAGCTTGAACATGAGAAGTCAAGCTAGAGTATGATGAAGTATATAACATGAATATATTGAGTAGTTGAAGGCATAGTAATTTAACCAAGCTAGTACAAGCACAAACTTTTATTGTGGAGAGTAGTAGAATACCTATTCTACAAGATTGATATCCTTTGTTATTTATTGTGAGGGTTGTAATCTTGTAAGCCTTGGACGAAGTAGTGTCAACACCTGGATTTTTAATCCCAGATGCCTGTTATGCCATACGTCGCAATCCCAGGATTACCATTTTTGCGAGACATAACAGATTGGATATCACAGTACATCATCCATTACAAACCATAATAAGGTCTTACACGAATAAAGGATCTTAGGATCCAGTCTTAATACAACAAGCAGCGGAATAAATAATAAGCATAGTGGTGGGGTCCATCTTCAGGGTCACAGGCAATGCTGACAATGGAAGATAGTCCTAGTTATCATAGCCGTCCTGCTGTCCTTCATCTTGGTAGTCTCCTTCATAGTCTGGCCATAGTAATAGCCAGGGGAAAAAGCCATGAGTACTCTTTAAGTACTCGCAAACTATCACTAACAAGTAAGGTAGTTCTAGTGGGAAATGCTAACTCTAGCTTTATTTGTAAAGTTAAGTTTGAAACCTAAGCTGAGTTCAGAAACAAAGAAAGATAAAATAAAGTTTGAAATCACCTAAGTGGGAACTTAATTGTCATAGTCACAACTCTGTAGTGGTCAAGTCAAGATTCATCATTCATTTCATAAGTTATTTTGAAAACATCTGACAACAGAATAGTATGGCCACTCCAACTGTCTATAACCATGGACACGGCTATTCGAATAGTTTGACACTCTATAGAGGTGGTACACTTTCACCACAAGATTTGATACATCTGTCAGGGATAACCCTGAATCATCATACTTAGTATGCAGATAATCAAACATAACCTTTCCTTTACACACCCTAGTATAAGCACCTCTCCTATGAGCATGGCCTCCCAACCATGACCATCTGTTATCTTGGGCACTGCATAGGTGGACAACATTGAGAGGTAGCCTCAGCTCAAACCTCTCCCGCGAGGGAACTAATACTAATGCATATAAACTTCCGGCTAAGCCTTACCCAATTCAGGTATTGTGGTTGTACGGTAAAATTAGAATGGTATCGCATCCGAACCCAACCATCAGTTTTGCAAAAGGGCTAAGGCTCATGCCTCAACATTTTCATCATCATAAACCATTTGTGTTTCTCAACACCTATCAAAACATATCAATAGAATGACTCATCATTCCAAGCTTTTCAGAATTGATTTTCACCTAGTATTCCCATCTAAAGTGACTCAAGTTCTAGTTTAGCTCTAAACTACTAAGTTTATTAGTTTTCACTAATATGGGATTCTAAGATCAATCTCATGCCATAAAATGACATCTAAGTTTATCTAGATAGGTCAAGTTTTATACATTTTATGCTACCTTCAAACAAGTAAAGGATTTTGGTAAAGTAAAGAAAGTAAAGCTTGTAAATAACATTTGGAGTAGGTATAAGTCCAAGGGTATAACCAAAGCATGCCCAATGCATTTACTTAGGTTATCTAGTTTGCAAGGTCTAGCTTGCATTGTTAATGATGGCTTGCCTTGGTTGGTGCAGTGGTTGAAGTTTTCTTCCTCGTCCTCTTGGTAAAACTCCTCCTCCTCGAAAGCTTGGTCGGTACTATCTTCTATAAATACATACGGGATACAGAATCACCAAATAATACTTAACTAGTCCACTTAGCACACTAAGGCACACATTTGATGATCTATTATCATCACATGCATCACAAGGTTTAATTAACTAGCTTTAATCTTTTTATTTGAGAAAAGTAATTTCTACTCATTGAAATTAACTAAGATTTAATATTCTCCAATTAAAATATGGGATCATGTGGACACATGTCATCACCACATATTCTAACATATGGGAATGTTATTTAAAGGTTGGATCACATTGTAATAAGTTTACGTTTAATATTTAATGATTTAAAGTGACTAGAAATACCTATATAGCATTATTTTGGTACTAGTCCAAAGTCACTGCATGCAAACCTTAATATTATTACATATTCAGATAGTTATGGTTAAATGTGATTTTTGAGAATTGGAATCAAGTTAAAAGCTTGATTTTAGAAAAATGTTTCAATGTGCAAATGCTCCTGTCTTGTTATTTTTACTAGGAGAGATATCTAACTCTAAATGATTTAAATCCAACGGGCTTGGATAGGATTTTCAGTAGGTTTCCAACAAAATTGGAATTTCTCCATTTGGATTTGTAAAACTCTTTGAATAGATTTTTGAACTAAGGGACAAAAATGATTTTCAGTATAAATAGTAAAACCTAATTTGAATTAAACGGGTCAGCGCGGGAAACTAAATGGGCCGGCCCAGTAATGCTCAGTGGCGCAGAGGGCGGCTGACAGGCTGGTCCCGCATGTCAGCGGCAAATAAAACCCGAAGCGGTACGGGACGATTTGGGCCACACGATTAGAACACAGATCGACGGTTCACGGTCGTCGTCGACGACGGACTGGTCGCCGGCGAGACCGAAGCCTAAACAGCCGGTGGGGGTCTACTAGGGACGTACCAGGGCTCCAGCTAGTGCTGCGAGGCGGGCGATCGAACTGGATGGCGACGGCGAGCTCAGGCGAAGTCGCGGCAGGGGCTGAGGTGGACGAAATCGACGGGGACTTCTCCTCTTCAGCGGCTACCTCCGGTGGAATTCCGGCGAACGGCGACTCGAGCGGCTCTGGCAAGAGAGGGGAAATGGTCAGTGGAGAGAGGGGAGTGGAATGGTGTGAAGAAATGGTGTGGGGGAAGCCTCCTTATATAGGCTCGACGAGGGGACCGACGGGTGTGGGTGGAGCTCGTCGGCGACAGCGAAATAGGGGGCTACCGGCGTGGGCGAGGTAGGCGGACGGTGGGCGGTCTGCTAGCAGTCAGCTACGGTGCAATGGCGCGGCTAGGGGCGGTGGCATGTGGTCAGGGGCTTCATGCGCTCTAGGAGACAGAGGAGGTGCTCGACGGTGATCATGGCGACTGTGGGTCATGCGGCGGTGCACGGCCGTGTCTGGCGGGTTGCTGGGTTCAAGGCGGAGCTGCGTGCGCGATTTGGTGTCGGGGCTTGGTCTGTGGCGTGCTGGCGGCGATCGCGCTTTGGCGTGCGCTGCGCACGGCGCAGAGAGAAAGGGAGGCGATGTCGTGGGGTGCTCAAGTGGCTGGGGTTGATCGAGGGGTGGACCGTGGGCGGCGGTGAGGTCAGGCCTCACTCCTAGGAGCGGCGGAGAAGGGCTGCTGGTCGCTTGTGGCTGGTGCACGCTTGGCCGGCGATCATGGCGTCGGGGCGGCATGGCACTGGCGCCAGGGGCTAGAGATAGGGTTGGTTTTGGTCTGGTTGGACCTAGGGGAGACTAGGGTGATCAATGCACACCAAATGGCTCGATAAGATTAGCTCCAAAACAGTAATAGTTAGGGCATAATGATCAAATGGCCGCAAGAAACTTTTGTTTGAATTCTAAGTTGATTTTTGGTGGAGTGATGTATCTTATGCTTAAGGATCTAGGTTTGATTGGGATTTTAAAATGGAGTTCATTTGAGTGGTTTTTGAAATAGTGTGATCTTGATACATACACTAGATTCAATTTTCAAATGTCATTTAAAATTAGAGTTTGAATGATTTTAGAAGATCACAAAGTGGGCCTTGGCACAACACTACTTGTACTAGCAAGGGGTGCAAATAACCACAATTGTCTCTGTTGGCATTTGAGTCCTAGGAACACCCAAAGTGTCCTAGTTAGTTAAAATGGCACAAATGACCATTTTCTTATTTTATTCTTTTTGATTTCTCTTTCTTTGGGATTTGTCTGGGAATGATCTAGATGATTTTTAATTCACCTTAGAATCATTTTACAACCAATGGATCACTCAAACATGGCAATTCAAATCAACTCCTAATTTAAATGCACACACATATGAATGCTTAATTATTTTAAATGGAAAAGTTTTTGTTAAACCTAAATTGGGTAGATTTGATCTTGATTAACTTTGGATTAAGTTTTGGGATGCTACAAGTTGCAAGATGAAGTTAAGGAAGTTAATAGGTGGAGTTAGCAGTAGCTACATTGATAGGTATATCCATGGTAGTTATTTAAGAGGAGTTATATATTAGGAGTAGGAATGGAGTATTATTGAAGTGATATGACCATGTCATCATGTGATGATGGTTATGGTGGAGTCAAATGATTGTCTTATTCAGGAAGATGTGATCTTTGTGAATAAGATAAGAGAGATATATAGAGTATATTTAGGAAAGGAAATCCTTATCTCAAGATAAGCCTAATGAGGTATTAAGGTAAGGATTCTTTAGAAGCCTTAACCAAGAGCATATCAACATAGGACTAGAATCATGTATACCTCTTTGTTTAACATCCTAGAATAAAGAGGGTAGTAAACCAATTCCTATTTTGAGTCAGCCAATGGATAGTATCTCTTAGTCAAATCAAATGCCTAAGAGATTAGTAGAATATCAGATGAGTGTTTATATATGAAAACCTTGTCTGCTCTATTACCAAAAAACCATATACCTATATTTGAATAAACCTTGGCATTTCTCTGCCAATGATTGTTATTGATTCATGATGACTTAATCAAGATTGTTCTATGTTAATTCTAAACACTACAAATCAAGTAGAATTGGATTTGGTGAAATCACCCAATAGGTAGAACCATGGAATTCAAATCACCATATTATAAACCCAAGATTTAAACTAATATCTAATATGGCGATTAAAAGAGGTTGAATATACATATGTTGCATGACTATCACTCACCATCATAAATCATTAGCCTCTTGAACCACTACTAACACATTATTTTGGTGGTAACATAAGTCATTTCTATAAAATATTCTTATAGGAAATAAACCTTAAAATCCTAAATGATATTTACCTTTTTAAAAAAAGAACCTTGCATATAATAACATAGTTGTATACCCACAAGAAATGTAAAGAAATTGGTTATAATTAACTTTTATCATTATATCCATGTCTTATAAATTTTTTGGATATTTAAATCCTTATGAAAACTCATATTTGAATTGGTTTTGTAAAAAAATACAAATCCGAAATCAAAACAGAAAATAGAAAAAGAAAACAGAAAGAAAAAAAGACCTGGCCGAGCCAGCAGACTAGCTTGGGTCATAGCCCATCTGCTAAGTGTCGCGCGCGACCAGCAACAGCAATTCTTCGCACGCTTTGCCACGGCCCAGTACCATCCCATCTAGCCTCTCACTCTCTCACTGACCAGTGGGACCGAAGAAGGACCACAGGTTGAGCCAGAGTTTTGGTCAAGGGGTTTCTTGCAAAATGACCATCGCCATCACTCATACGCACACAGGTTGCTCACTGGTTAGAGCTCCGCTGTCCGCCGCCGCGCCATGACGTAGGCCTCATATAGATTTGTGCCACCGATGCCTGGAGGGGATAAGAAGGCCACCGCGATGCCCTGTCCATCCTCATCCTCAATACCAATCTCTCTTCCCCATCGTATGAGAACTCCCGAAAACCTACCTCGCTAGAGCCGCTCGTAGCCGTCGATTCCGGCTATCCCTGGACCATCTGAGACCACTCTGTTGTTCCCCATGTTCTTCTTGGTCGAATGCCCCTGCTAGATCAAGTCGAAGAGGTCCCTGATGCCCGGGTTGGTACCTCCATCTCTGGCGCTGGCTATCGTTGATTACACTGATTCTCGTCGCGCCTGCCCTCATCGTCACCACCACGATAATCGGGGTGAGTCACTGGTCCTTAGGGACATCTCCACCATCTTCTTCTTCCTCTCTATTGGTCTCGCCACCAGCACCCGACACTGCCGCCGCAACCCATCGTCGTTGGCGATCTTCCGGTGACCAAAAACGAGCATAGCTAGTACCATTAGATTTGCCTTGTTCTCCTTATTTGAACCACACCAGCCAAGCCTGCCAAAACCCTCTAAATTCTCGCCGCCGTTCGCCGTCTGACCGTCTCCGGCGAAGTGACGTCACTGCGACGTCAGCTTCGCGTCACCACTCTGTCACGTTGTTAGTTTGACTGGTCCTTGCGCATGTAGCAAGTGACGTGGCTCCGGGCCTGTTTGTCATTGAACCTGGGTAGGATAGGATTAGTAACAAAATTCGTTTGACTATTCTTTGCCTCGGTGGCATCTGATGTGGTCCTGACCCCACTGGTCAGTGACCGTGGCTTAATTAGATCTGGGTGTAAAAAGTATTCCTTCATCTAAAATTCAATAAGAAGTGAATAAGAAATATAAATTTTAATATAAATCGATTTTAGGAATTTAAGAAAAGGATTAAATCATAGAAATTGCATATCTTTTGTTTTATAATTCAGAAAAATGTATATAATATATCAAAATGCTTAGAATAATAAAATCTATAATTTAAATTTATTATCAAATATTATGGTGTTAACTATTCAAAATAATTATTATTTAATAAAGATTTTATAAGTAATAATCCTTTGAAAATTCATATTTTAATATTGGTAAATGTGAAAAATATAAATAATATACCAAAATTCTTATAAAAACAAAATCTACATTTACAAACTTTTTTAAATTATTTTGTATCACTTAACTAATATATTACTATCTAATAAATATTTATTTATTGATAAAACTTATAAAAATCATATATTATTATTTAAAAGTCCCAAAAATACCTATAATATACCAAAATGATCACAAAAATATAATCTACACCTTAAAAATATCATATTTCATAATTGAACTGAAATAAAAGATAAAGGTCTAACAAATCTTTGTTAAACTCTTTTCTTTTATTTTAAATTCATTAAAAATATATAAATCTTTACTATTGCTTTGAGCATTATTTGTTTAAAGTCTAAAAGTGTAACAACAACATCAATTGATGTTTAAATGAAGTTAAAATAGGTTTAACTATTTTTAAAAACTATGAAAACTGATCCTTGCATATATTTCTAAAGCCCTAATTTATTAATAAACTTGCTTAAGCAATCTTTTAGATATCATGATCCATTTGAGTGCTTTAGTATTGCATGCTACCTATCGTATTTACATATCGTCTCACACAATCACAAGCCTTAATAAGAAGCACAAATGTGAAACATGAATAAAAGTGCAACCCATTGTAAAGATATCACCACAAGCTTGCAAACCCTAGATTAGATACGATTGTTCAGGGGTTTCGTGTTCATCAAACCGCATTACATTACTTATGCATAATTGCATTTGGCGTCTTTAAACATTAGTCCTTACCGGACCAATGATGCTATTTACAGAATTTGGATCTTCTAGTATCTCGAAGACCGTGAGTGCATAATCTTGCAATCACAAAAGGCAAGTTCACAACTTGCTCATGTCCTTTGATTAATTTCTATGCTTGTAACTCAAATGTGTCATCACCTGCATTTCAAAAAGGTTAGAAAACACTATTTTCACAATAATATGATTATGGATTATTTACCAGATGGTAATAATCTATTGATACAGTTCTAGTGGTAAAGGAACATAATATCTAAGATTTAACAACCAATGTTGCCAGTGATTCTAGCGCCGTATATTACGCGTCAACCATAAGACTTGGAATGGGACGGGAAAGTCAGCTGTATCTTCTCCCTTTCGCATGGACGGATGACCTTATCGTGAGGCTATTGATTTCTCGTGGAGTTCTAGAGAATCTAGCATATGGGTGGGACCCCTTAGTTCCCCGCGAGTTAGGTGTCTAGATTATCTGTTCATATCTGACTGGGTCTAAGTTCACCATAGCTAATGGTGACCGCCAGACAGAGCTGCGTATGGAGTCTCCGAGAGGCTACCCAAAGAGTAACCGCGGTAGTTGTTTCGGGGGATCGTGTCTCATGCGGGGTCGCAGAGAGGGCAGTACTGGCTTGGATCTTAGACTGGGCCCCATACCAAGGAAGTGTGGATAAGCGCGCGGCTTGCTTGTGCAACAAGGCTAAGGTCTCTTATGGGAAAAGTGACGCACCTCTGTAGAGTGTAAGAATTGTGACATGTTACTCCCTATTCCGGGAAGGAGCTACCAACGCGGTAGGAAAGGAACTCCATGAAGTTTTGGTCAACCTGTGAAGTCTGTTGGAAATAGTTTTCAAAATAAAAGCAACCTTTGAAGAAATGTTTATAAAAACCTGCATTGCCTACGACCTATGGTCTATGTCTATAGAGATAGTGCATCATACACTCCTTTGTAGTGAACTTGCTGAGTACGCTCATACTCAACCATACCTTATTAACCTTTTCTAGGTTCTAAGCCATTGAAGATGACGTCAACATCAAAGAATGCTCAAGAAACCATCATCAACAACTCAAGTTCTTCAATAAAGTCAATGAAGTCAACATATACATCAGCTGAAGTGAAGATAAAGTGTCGTTTTAGATAAGAGTAGATTCTCTAGCCAGAAAACCTATTTCTATAGAGCATTGCAATAGCAGCAATGGCAAGCCAAATAGTTTATATACTAGTCCTAGTTAGTAGATATTTCTAAGTTATTATTTTTGGTTCTTCTTTGTAAGAAGTTTCTTTCTTTCTCTCTCTTTAACCTAGAGTGTTCTCTGGATCTTTTGTAAAGTGTCGAGTTGTAATCTATAGTCATGTCTTGGATCTGCTGTGTTTCTGTTGTACCACTCTGAGGGATGTAATACTAGTGAACGGTGTTTCATTGGTGTTATGTCAATGACTATAGTGTACTACATCATGCAGTGGTATGCTGGGTCACCGCACATCGACATCTCCAATTAGGTATAACGGAAGGGCTTCCCAAGGGATATCAGTCGCCGCACTCTCCCTAGGGAGCAATTGCACAAGGACAGGAACAGTTTTGTCAGGGAGAGGTCCGCCAAACATCTTGATTCTGTCCCTGCCATCGGACATGGCCTAAATGCCCTTGTTGTGCACATGAAAAGGGGCGATTTGCTGTTAGAGGAACTCCTGGACCACCATTTCACCGGTCAGACCATGGTCCCGCAGAGCCACCATGCGCCTCTCGAGGGGACCCGGGTTCATACATGCAGCGACCTCCCGATCCCATCAGGGGTTTTCCACTACTAGCCCAGAAGGGATGCGGAATTGCGGAAGCACTATAAGGGCGTCCATGTAAACCCAGTCCTGGTAGAAATCGGTCATTTTCCCTCGAATGGATATGGGAAGGAAGCCCTCACCATCACCGGTGGAGAACCTGACATAACCGAGGCGCTCCCTCGACACGAGAACATGGATGCCATAGAAGTGTCGGAACAATGTCATGAAGGGCATCGCTCCCACGAAGGCTTCGCACCAGAAGGCGAAAGCAGCTAGCAGGGTCACGCTCCACGGATGGAGATGGAGCAGATGTAGTAGTGCTCCAGGATGGCGAGGAGAAAGGAGGAAAACGGCGGCACTAAGCCAGTGGTGATGGAATGCGTGAAGACAGGGTATGCGGTGGCTAGATACCCACCTTCGCCCGATGCGCCCTACCCCACCCGAGTGGCTCCCCACTCGTTCACGAACGAAGCCACCATCCACCTGACCTTCTCCAGGCCCTCCTCGTTGATGATCTTTAGTATCGGCAGCGTGGAGTAGCATGACAGCGGAGGACCTACCACGGCTGGGGCATCACATATTCTCTTAGGCGCCAGTGCAACGCTCCAGGGAAGCAAAGGTGCACCGGCAGAAGAGAGCTAGAAGGGAGCGGTGGAGGAAGGAGAGTGAAGTGAATAGTCTCGATGTAGTCTTAGATTTTTATGGAAGGAGCGGGCCTCAAGGCTAAACAATGGAAGAGAAGGTTCCTGCATCCGGCAGACATCTTCCCTTTCCAACCACACGTGGAGGGCACAAATGGACTCTCCTACCTATCCTGTGCTGACACGATCTAGCGCGGGACTAGCGCCAGTTGGCCCCTTGACTTTCTAGCCACCGCCGGCGGACGCGTGCAAGCCAAGCTCCCCGAGGCTACTATCAGACCCTCGGTATAGGGGGTATTGTGTCCTGTAAAAGTTGTTGGGTCTGCATCGCATTATCTTTGGAGGTCTCGAGAGGGGCACACCCCTCATGAGGCTGTGGGAAGCCTCAGCATGGGCGTAAGTATTAGAGCCAGTGCGTGGGAAGGAGGTGACCTCTTGGCAAGGACCCGTTATGGACAAAAAAGTAACTCTACCACGATGGCAAGACGACAATTTAACGGGAAATTCCACTGTGTCCTGCCCTCCTCGGAAAAGTAAGATGCTACTTGTCCGCTTCGTTGTTAAAGCTAGGATGATGGCATCATAGCCCCACATAGCCCAACCTTACCACTTTGATGCAAGAAGGATGGAGATGACGCAACACTGCAGGAGGAGTATCATCTTTGAGTGAAGCGTTGGTCAGAGCATGCTGCTGGATCTAGACCTAGTCCATATGGGGTTAGGATGTGAAGTGGTGTTTCCTTAGGCGGGAATGTGGTGACCCTTCCCACCCAAATTTTGGGGGAAGAGGCCCAACGCCATTATAAAAGGAGGGGCGCCCCAACCTTTAGAGGAGATGGGAACACTAAGTTACACCCTCCATTGTACCCTCGCGGAGTATCGCAGGTGTTGGAGACTTGCGTCCCACAAAGGAGCAAGGGGTCTTGTAGCATCCTAATTGTCTAACAATTGTAATTCTACTTGCCTAGTCTTTATACTGCTACTTTGTACATGTCATTAACTGCATCATCATTATGTCATGCTCATGTCACCATTCCACCTTGCATTTGAGCATCATATAAAAACCCTCTTAATTGGTTCTTATCCCAAATGCATTATTTTGTATTACTTGTATTTGCTTCTTGATGATTGTAGTTAGCTCTTGATATATTGTTTCATGCCCAAGTTGAGTTGGGGCATATCTTTTCTTGACTCCACCACCTTTCTTGACACCACCATCCACACCATATATGAGCACTTGCATTTCTTTTGGTATTTACATCTAGCTCATATGTGTTGGGATTGATCCACTTCTATATCTACATGCTTCCATATGTGGTCGCATATCGTCTTCACAATATTTGATATGGAAGCTGACGTGGCCAAATTTGCATGCTATGTAGTAGTAGAGAGCATTCTAGCGCATGCCATGTTTTGATTCAAATTATAGGGATACTTGACTTAATAAGGTTGCATTTATTCATAGTGGAACATACACACTATATATACATGGCCTACTTAATTCAAATATGCCCACCAACCAAATTAAATCATGGGAGGGCTTAGATGGTTTTCAAGCTTGGCATAATTCAAATGCTAGGGATCACCATTACATCATACATGCATGGCACATGAATTCATGCCACCACATTCTCCTTGTTATTTCTATTGAATCCTTGTTGTTTCTTTTAAACAGTTTTGAATGGTATGAATTCAGACAAATATGAACAAATAAAAAGAAAGAAAACTAGCTATCTACAGATACACACACCACCCTCACCAGCTAGTCTAAACCTACCCGTGTCCATACATGTGCTCATTTGTATGTGTACATGTGCTCCCACCACCACCCCTTCCTTTATTGGCAATCAAACAAGACCAATAATCCTCCCCGATGCCCTCTCCCTGGTCCCCTTCCTTTTCCTCTTTGAGCAAGATAGAGAGAGATAAGACCAACTCCGTCCCAACCCGAAGCCTCTCTAGCAACCCCATGTGCCCTGTCCTTGCCCCTCCTTCTTATCTTCCCCTCCTCCAAGTACCCTCCAGATCGAGATATGCAACCAGCCTTCCTCCCTCTTCTTCTTCTCAAGAAAGACATGGTCATCTCCATGCCAACCTAAGCCCTAGCTCGGCCTCCTCTGTACGCTGCCGATCCACCGCCTACCAAGCCATCTAGCCACGTTCAGGGGCTCTCCCTGGACTTGTGTGAGCAATACTACCCAGGAGGCCCAAGCCCAACCGGTAGAAGTTGCTACTCGGCCCAGGCGCACTCACCAACTACCTGCCCGGTTGGCTGGTATTGAATGGCAGATGTAAACACTCTGTAATAGTTACTATAAAGAGGGAGAATATATAGAGGGAGAGATAGGGAAGGAACGAACGGCTTGGCCAGTGGCCAGAATATACTCGGGCACTCGTGGAGTTAGACGAGTGATCCCTCTGCTGTAATCGAGATCCAGGAACAAATTCAACAATATATAGATAGAGAGATTGAGTGCTGACAATCTGGTATCAGAGCCAAAAATTTCCCTCCCACCTTCCACCTCAGATCTGGAGCTGCCTAAACATTCCCACCACACCCGTTTCGTCATCCGGCGGCGAGCGGAGATCATGGAGAGCATGATGCCAGAGGTGATGGTGATGTATGAGACGTTGAAGGCGGCGACGACCGATGAATTCAAGAAGCGCTTCTCCTAATACCATCGCACGGCAACAGCCGCGTTCAAGCTCCTCGTCAACGATGCCGTCAGCAAAATCGACGAGACCAACGAGCGCATCGACGCTGTCCGCATCGACCTCCGATCTGATATTGGTGAGCTCCGTCAGGCTATTGGACGCGTCACCAACTCTGACCCCGACAAGTCTATCTCGGGAGGGCTGGCAGCGAGCGATCGGTCGCTGGGCGGTGATGGGTTCGGCCCCAATGGGCGCCGCACTGATTCATCACACCGGGGGCAGGGACAACTCTATGTCCCTCCTCCGGTCAAAGGTGCGTGAGACTCCCAAAACTCCTATAAAATTCCTACTCCATAATCTGCACTTGTGTCTCGTGGAATTGGTTCTGATGTATCCTCCACTTTTCCCCGGGATTTGCTGAGATTTGATGGTTCAAATCCTCGTCTCTGGCAAACTCGTTGCGAGGACTCGTTCCAGATTTGGGGAACTGCTTCTACTTATTGGCTTTCTCTAGCAACTGCTGAGTTTGAAGGTCCAGCTGCTCGGTGGTTAGAATCGGTGCAGAGTCGCTATCCTCACATATCATGGCATGATTTTTGCTCTCTGCTTCTGGCACGTTTTGGGTGTAACCAGCACCAGGCGTTGCTCCGTGCCCTTTTCCGCATTGCTCAGACTAGCACCATTGTAGACTATGTTGAGCGATTCTCTGAGCTTATTGACCAGTTGTCAGCTTATGAATCTGCTCCGGATCCATTGCATTATGTCACGCGGTTTTTGGATGGCCTGCGTCCATCAGTTCGATTGTCTGTGGCTATACAACAACCTCATGATCTTGATACTGCTTATGAGCTGGCTCTCCTTCATGAAGAACTTGGGGATGGCAGTAACCATTGTAACCGTAATTGGGTTCCTATTCTGCCACATCAACAGCGGCAACATGCTCAAGCTTTACCATTGCCTCTTCCACCTCCTCGGCCACATGCTCCTCATCTGCAGGATGATGCTAAGGTGGGTGAGCCATGGAAACCTGTGGAAGATAGGGACAAATGGTCTGCTCTTCGTGCTTACAGAAGATCAAGGGGTTTCTGTTTCACTTGTGGCGAGAAGTGGACTAGAGAGCACCAGTGTCGCCAATCTATCCAACTTCATGTGGTTCAGGAAATGATTGATTTTATGTTAGCTACTCCTGATGATTCTGTTTCAGAAACTGTTGAAGCACCAACTCCTTTTATGGCTCTCTCTGCTACTGCCGTTGGTTCTGCTCCTGCTGTTCAAACTATGAAATTACCAGTCACTCTTCAAGGGCGTCAGTGCATGTTCCTGGTGGATTCCGGAAGCTCTAACTCCTTCCTCAATGCAGATCTTGCTGCACTACTACCCGGGGTTACTGTTTTGCCTGTCCCTGCAAAAGTTCAGGTTGCAAATGGGGCTATTCTTGAATGCACGCACCATATTCCTGTTTGCACTTGGTTCTCTGATGGTTATGAGTTTTCCTATCAACTCAAGCTTTTACCACTTGGTAGCTATGATGGTATTCTGGGTATTGATTGGTTGATGTCCCACAACCCAATGCAGATTCACTGGCGACAGAAATGGATGCAATTCCATTACAAGGGCACCACAATCACTCTCCATGGAGAAACTTGCGATCGTTTTGCTTATACCTGCATTGAGTTGTCTCTTGTCACAGAGTCTGCGCCTGAGCCTTCTAAGGTCTCTAAAATCCCTGAAATCCAATAGCTGTTGCCGTCCTTTGCGTCGGTTTTTGACACTCCAGTTGGTCTGCCTCCTCGACGGCATTATGATCATGTTATTCCCCTGGTCCCTGGTGCTCACCCTATCTCCATTAGGCCTTACCGTCTGGCGCTAGAACTTAAATCTGAAGTTGAAAAACAAATATCTGAAATGTTGGCCTCAGGTATAATTCAACGCAGTAACAGTGCTTTTTCCTCACCTATCATCGTTGTCAAGAAAGGGGAATCATACTAGAGGCTTATCGTCGACTACCGGCAACTTACTGCACTCACTATTAAGGGTAAATATCCTCTTCCGGTGATTGATGAACTCCTCGACGAACTCACTGGTGCTAGCTGGTTCTCTAAACTCGACTTGCGAGCTGGTTTTCACCAAATTCGCCTAGCTCCTGGTGAGGAATTCAAGACAGCTTTCCAGACGCACCAAGGTCACTACGAATTCAATGTAATGGCCTTTGGATTAACTGGCGCTCCTGCTACGTTCCAGAGTGCGATGAACGCCACTCTTGCTCCGGTGCTACGGAAATTTGCCCTTGTCTTCTTTGACGATATACTCGTCTACAAGAAGAGTCTTGCGGATCATGTTGATCACCTCCGCCAAGTTCTTGCCATTCTGAAGGACAACCATTGGCAGGTCAAGCGATCCAAGTGTGAGTTTGCCCACCGGGAAATTGCCTATCTCGGTCACGTGATTAGCGACAGCGGCGTGGCTACTGACCCAAGTAAGATTGCAACTATCCGTGATTGGACCACGCCTATATCAGCTAAGGAGGTGCGCAGTTTCCTTGGTCTTGCTGGTTATTACCACAAGTTCATTCGCCATTACGGGATTATCAGCAAACCGCTCACCAATTTGCTTCGGAAGGGTATCAATTTCGTTTGGATCCCTGACCATGATGTGGCCTTCCAGACTCTGAAACAAGCGTTGATTTCTGCACCAGTTCTTGCCTTGCCAGATTTCTCTCAGGGTTCGTTTTGGAGAGGGATGCTTCTGATGGCGGTATTGGAGCTATACTGATGCAGAATGATCAACCCCTTGCATTCGTCAGTCGTGCTTTGGGTCCAAAGAATCAAGGGCTCTCTGCGTATGAAAAAGAGTACATCGGTATTCTTCTTGCAATTGATCAATGGAGGTCATACTTGCAACTTGGAGAATTCGTCATTCACACGAATCAGAAAAGCTTGGTACATCTGTCAGAGCAACATCTTCATACTCCGTGGTAGCAGAAAGCTTTGACTCGTCTCATGGGCTTGCATTATCAAATTGTGTACAAAAAAGGAGTGGATAATCGAGCTGCTAATGCTCTCTCGCGCCGCCCTCGCGCCAATCAGCAAGTTCTTGTGATTTAGGCGCAGCCCCTCTGGTTGCAGCAAGTTAGTGCCAGCTACTCTGGTGGTGAATTCACTCAGAAAATCATTCAGTGTTTGGTCCTCGATTCCTCTGCTTATCCTCAGTTCCAGTTCAAGAATGGCATTCTCAGGAAACAGGGGCGAATCTGGGTTGGTGCTGACCCTGCGTTGCAAGCCAAAATTGTTCATTCTCTACATGACAGTGCTCTAGGTGGCCATTCTGGGTTCCCCGTTACTCACCGTCGGATTGCTCAGATTTTTGCTTGGCAAGGTATGAAGCTCTTTGTCAAAAATTGGGTGCAGTCCTGCTCTATTTGCCAACGTGCGAAGCCAGAACATGTCCACTATCCTGGATTACTCAAACCACTCCCTACTCCTGACGGTGTCTAGGAGATTGTCTCCATGGATTTTATCGAGGGTCTTCCTAATTCTGGTGGCTTCAATTGCATCCTCGTGGTAATTGACAGTCTGTCCAAATTTGGCCATTTTATTCCCCTTCGCCATCCGTTTACTGCTACTACTGTTGCGGAAGCATTCATGGGCACTGTTTTCCGCCTCCACGGTATGCCACTGTCTATTATCTCAGATAGAGACCGGATTTTCACTAGCAAATTTTGGACTGAGCTATTCAGATTATCGGACACCCAGCTGCATATGAGTACCTCTTACCACCCCCAGACTGACGGGCAAACGGAGCGGGTCAATCAGTCAGTTGAGTGTTTCTTGCGCTGTTTTTCCCATGCCCATCCTTCTTGTTGGGCTAAGTGGTTACATTTGTGTGAGTTTTGGTATAACACTAATTGGCATTCCTCCTTAGGCAAGATGCCATTCAAAGTGGTCTATGGTCGAGAGCCCCGTCAGTTTGGTATTGCTCCTGTCGATGCCATTGCTTCTTCTGATTTGGACCAATGACTCTCTAACCGAGCTGTCATTCAAGCTTTAGTTCAACAGCACTTGGTTCGTGCCAAACAACGGATGAAGCAGCAAGCCGATAAAAACAGGACAGAGCGCTCTTTTGCTGTTGGTGATCGTGTTTATCTGAAGATCCAGCCGTATATTCAGTCGTCCTTAGCCTCTCGCACAAATCAGAAGTTGTCCTTCCGTTACTATGGTCCTTTTGACGTACTCGAGAAAGTTGGCTCCTTGGCTTACCGGTTGAATTTGCCGAAGTCCAACAAAATTCATCCTGTTGTGCATGTGTCCCAGCTCAAGCTGACTCTTGGTCCTAATCAACAGTTAACTCCTGATTTGCCTCGCCCCAATGCTTCCTTTCAGGTTCCGGTAGCGGTCCTGCAGCAGCGTGTCGCGCAGCGCGGGTCTTCTTCAATCATTCAAGTCCTGGTGCAGTGGAGTGGCTTGGCTGAAACATTGGCCACTTGGGAGGATTATGACGCCATCCGCCAGCAGTTCCCGCGTTCTCCGGCTTGGGGGCAACCCGCTTCTCAACAAGGGGGGATTGTGAGCAATACTACCCAGGAGGCCCAAGCCCAACCGGTAGAAGTTGCTACTCGGCCCAGGCGCACTCACCAACTACCGGCCCGGTTGGCTGGTACTGAATGGCAGATGTAAACACTCTGTAATAGTTACTATAAAGAGGGGAATAGATAGAGGGAGAGATAGGGAAGGAACGAACGGCTTGGCCAGTGGCCAGAATATACTCGGGCACTCGTGGAGTTAGACGAGTGATCCCTCTGCTGTAATCGAGATCCAGGAACACATTCAAAAATTTATAGATAGAGAGATTGAGTGCTGACAACTTGCTGAACCTATGATGAAGCTTGGAGGCTGAGGAGAAGCAGCAGAAGCTTCTGGACATCGCTATCCTTGCCGTGCAGCGCAGCATCACCAGGAACCTCATCGGCTACGTCAACACGCCACCGACCCCACGTCCTCATGGCAACGTTGTTTGCAAGGGTCTCGGTGAGCTGCTCGTTCTTCATGTGCCCTCCTCCTGATTTTTTTTGGTTTCCTCCCATGGCCATGAACACAATAGATCAACTCCTATCCGTTGCTGTCTTGTGCCGCTCGCCGTCAACGTGGTCAACGCCAAGCGCAACCACCATGTCAGCAAGGTCCGCCTCGACGTATCTGACCTCCAGCACCAGCCCACGGTCCTTTCCACCACCGGCGCTGCCTTCCCGTTGCACGCTGTGCCGCACGCCACCGTCGACACGCGCGCGCACACCTGCTGTTGCTGCATGATCTGTTTCGCTCGTCCTAGTCCACAACTCCGACCACTTCTGGCGGAACCAAGAACACCAACCTGTAGACCTATCTTCCCTCTTTCTAAAGAACCAAACCATGCCCTATACGGATTCCTACAGCAGTAGGAATCATCCAGCAAAGTCAGAAGAAAATCATCAGTAATCTGCAATTGTCTGTCCGTCAGTCTACGATCAGTTCCTGTACCTCTGTTCCCGGCTTTCTCACAGCCTGTATAGTTCATGTACAACGAATATTTTCAGCTTCTAGTAAACTAGGTACATCTCTCTATCCGTAAAAACAAACACAGCTCAAAACGGTGTCCTGAATCAATTGCAATCGTCAACGGGATATTGCTCGTTTTCATCTGTTTTCAGTCCGCGTAATAGCCGATGTTTTCCTCTGTTCTTCGTAGTGCCACATGCTGCACCGCCCAGATCCGTCGCATATAATCACTTGGAATTGTTGTCGGTTGTTTCCTATTTCCAACGCACTAGGTTTCGCTCAAATCCATGTCCTGAGCTGCTCTCTTTCATCCTCCAAAGTTTGGCCCGAAACACTGCTTTTACTGGCGGAGAAAATTCAGTTAACAGTTCTCCCGATCGTCAATTTCCGAAACAGGATTTGAGTTAAAAAAACTACGAGCGCCTATTGGTCACCAACGATCTATAATCTCAGTGGCTAGTGCCTTGACCCTTTCACCGTGAAATCCCTAGGTCGAATCTTGTGTGTTGGCAATCAACCTTTTTGCCATTTTATCCCCAGCTGACCTAGATCCATGACAAAAGACAAACAGATCTTAAATTTCGAATTCAAACCCACTTTTAATAGTCAAACATAATGAAAACTTTGACCAGAGATTTAAACAAGTTCTGCAACTAATTTGGAAAAACTCAAAATATCAAAGTTGATTGTTTTTTAATTCTCTACATGAATTTGTCCTCTGTTTATTTTTTTCAAATATGGAAATAAGAAATGTTATGTGAATATTCATAAATGCTTTAATAAATGTTAAATAATACCTTTTCTTCACTTTATTCAAATATTGCAAATGATATATGTTTTCTAATCAGAAAAATTTCAGGAATATGAATATGTTATTTAAAATAAATTTTGGGCATTTTAAAATTTTCGAATTATCACTGCCATTAATATGCCTTATTTTGTTTAAACCATAACTTTAATTCCGCAACTCCGAATTGGACAAATGATATGTCTAAAATGATCAGCGCGACGAGTCTTTTCTAAATATGCATTCCATGATATGAATTGAAGCATGCATAGTATAAATATTAAGAATGTAGCAATGTGTATGGGAGCAAAACATGACTAAATACTTAATAAAATGCTTTATTCTTATACCCCACAGCTCACCCATGTCATGCTATGTTATACCATGTAATAGTGCATCATTCCATCATGGAATATCTTATATTTCTTGTTGCATATGATTTATATGATTGCGCAATGTATTTATTTTGGCCCCGTGTGTGTTTGGTTTTTATCCAGATAGACGCTGAGCAAGAAGAATATCAGGAGCCTCATGAGTATTGCCCATATCCTTCCTAATCTGCAACTAAACTGCCAGGCAAGCAATTCCCCATGCTTGCATACATATAGCACCTATGCTTCTATCTTATTCTTGCATCATGGAGTCATGATTGTATTAAATTGAAGCCCAAGTACTACATAGCCTTTACTTATAAACCCCACCGAATCTTGTATCCTCAATCCTATGAGCCATTACTACATGATTTGTTTGAGCCATGCAAGTCATAGAATTGCATGTGTAGGGTTTGTGCGAGTTTATTGTGGATAATGAAGTACATAAACAACTTAAACCGTGTAGTAATGGGATAACTAAAGAAAGAGGCATCGGTGGACAATAGCTGTTATTTGATTCTTCCACGCTCACTTGTGTCACATAGGACCCCGAGTACTTGATTCATCTTCCTGGACTATTCGCACTATCCATATACAGGAGACTCTATGGATCCCCCTTTGCCCAACCTTGATTCACACTTTATTTCCCGGGGCCACAAACTAGTTTGGGGTGTTATTACTATCCTGTACTTATGCCATGCTTTACTGTTTTATTTACGATTGCGCGTGGAGTGCCTATAATGTTTAGGACTTGTGACACGTTTCCACGGTATCGACAAGCTCAGTCACACTTTTGAGTTCCTAGTCGTTTATAGTCGTTGACACAAACCTTGGGTCTGTCTCGGAGCCGGCCAACTTTGTTGCGGGTAGCTTTGTGGGGTGCCCCCCCTGAAATAATTTATGAATCTTGTGAATGCATTGTTGTGAGGTCTCGTAGCTTTTTATTTGGTTCTTCCCGAGGTTGATCGTGTGTGTGTTGCTATTTATGCACCTCTGCCGGGTAAATCTTTCTGAAAGTCGTGTCCTTGGTTATGGACGACTTGGAACACAATCTCGATCATAGACAAGCATAATTAAGTACCGCCTTTAATTTAACTAAGACATGACTAGTAAATAGTGCAACACTCATGGAATGATTAATAAAATTGCCAACTGATGGGATGTTCTTCTGCCTTCTCATCGGTAAGCGAGAAGGAGGGCGAACGATATTTATTTATGTTGCTTAGATAACTGTTGTTACTAATTAACAAGCGTCCGTCCATCTATGGTTGGGCAGATGTGTAACGTGTCTCTATAGAACTGTTTAGTTACTATCATTCGCTGCAATTGCGTCACCCTAGGTTGTTCCCTTTAGATACATTAAGACTTGCTGACTAGCCCTAGGGTCTCACATGATAAATATTTTGTTCAGATGGACAAGTATACTCTCAGGAAGGTTACTAGGTCGAAGATACTGATGATGGTGGCAATGACTCTCAGGTCTAGAGACTCGGGGATGGAGATCCATGAGATATTTGGGCGGGATGTGCTTATTTTCAGGGCATCCTATGCCAATTTGCTTCTTGTCCGTATTCGGATCTTTTTTTCCGCTTCCGCTTGATACTCCGATGCGTGATGTATGAGGATGTATCCTAAACTATTATATCTATCTAGGATATTTGGATCTTGTCATATGGCATTGAATATTTCTGTCTCTGTTGTTTTTAGATGGTGTGGCTCTAATGTCTATTGTATGTCGCTGACATACATACTCATTTCTGTATGATTTTGATCACTTTACCTGTCGACTACGCCGCTCGCTCTTGTCCCGATGTTCTTGAAAGTGGGTAGGATGGTTGGCCGGTATCGTGATCTGCTTCACGAGGTGGGCCTATTGTGTGTGGCTGCGCAGCCCCATGGTAGTACGTCCTATCTAATTTTGGGTTCATCTAGGCTTGGGCATAGAGCGTAGGGCCCAAGGTATTACAGGTCCGATGAGTCCTGAGTTCGAGAGGGGGATAAACACACTTTCCAGGTTAGCCGGTGATGAAGTAGGCAACACATCTCGCACATGACAGAGAAAGAGACATGTTTTTCTACCTAAGTTCGGGACCCTCGTGACGACGTAAATTTCTTACTCTTGCTTTGTTGTATTGATCGCTCTGCTTTGCGAGGGTACAGTGGTAGACAAATTCCTAGGGTATGAGATCTCTGGGATTGACCCTTCCTAAGGTAGGGGTTGCCCTCCTTTTATAGGGGCGTTGTACCTCTTCCCCCAATCTTTGGGCAGGAAGGGTCTCCAGATTTCCGCCCAAGGATGCCAGGTCTATGAGACTGCTTTGTGTAGACTTGGTCCAGGGCTATGGGCTTCCCTCTATTCCTTTGTAAAGCTGAGGCTCCTAGCATTGTCCATCGCCACGCGATGCCTTCCTTTCCTCCCTTGCACCAAAGTGGCAAGGGATAGCCCTGTTGGTGCTGAGGTCATCCGTGGTGCTTTTACACCAGAGGGGCCAGACTGGTTCCTCTTTACCGAGACGGTCCGTGTTGCCCTAGCTCCGCCTGCCAGGTTTTGTCCTCTTCCTTCCTTTTGCTGTAAGATTACAAGCACGCTCTGAAGCATCTAAGGCCTGGTGAGGACCCGGGCAGGCTAGAATCCCCCCTTGTGAGGCAGTCGCCATGAGGGGGACTCACGTGAGGCTGTTTAGGGGCTGGTCTCCTAGGGTTCCCCTCATGTGGCTGCCCCGCGGGATACCTCAACTTCTAGAGGGCACCGTGGCTCGGGCGGTGGGCCTGGTAGCCGTAGGATCATCGTACCGCTAGTACCAAGATTCTGACAGTATCCCATGGGAGCTTGTGACGCATGTGTCCCTTCGTAGACACGAAGTTGGAAGGGCCCAACTGGATGGTGGGTCCCACAGCTGCCTTGGTCAACATGGAACTGCCACTACATGCATTGTGACTGTTAATGCGAAGCAGTGGAGTTCCTCTAGCCGTGGGATGCAGCTAGGTCTGTCCTGCCTCGGAAACAGCTCCCCATGATTTGATGACTTGTGGGGCAGTTGATGTCGCGTGCTCGAGGCGTCGAGTTGTTCCTGTGCTATTAAATGAGGGAGCGGAGGAGGTGCATTTTCTTTGACGCCACCTCCTTGTCTCCTTTCCCTCTTCTTCCTATGTTTTCTGAAGCTAAGACCCCAACCTTATCCATGTAGCCCGAGCGAATCTCCGCCGTATAGAAGGGCATGGTGGTGAGGCCGGAGGTGGACGCAGCTCCACCGACAAAACATGGGGACGAGTAACTATGCGGGAGCAGTCGCGAGAGGTGCGAAGGTCACGGCGCCGGCCAGGTCGGGGCCTCCTCTTCTAGTGTGGCGGACGTCGCTGAAGGTAAGGGGACGGTGACACGAGGCTGTGGATGCCCTTGTGGAAGCGGCCGGGAGCATCACGGGGGCCGCGGTGGCGGTCTGGAGCTGGTGTGGCTGCTCACACCGCCTCCCCTAGTCGTCATCAAGATCGATGATGATCCCAAGTCACAGCGGGTCATAGACTTCACCCTCATCCTTTGGGATGCGGACTGGTTCATCCGAGCGAAACTCCCTTCGTGCTTTGCCCTTGGAATCGTGGGTGACATCTTTGCCATCGTGCTGCTAAAGCACTCTAGTGGCAGCGATCGGTGGGAGGTGAACGTCTAGGCCCCGATGCCGGGCAATATGCACCTCACTGAAGGCTGCGAGCGCTTCATCCGCCATCATAGCATTGTGTAGGGCTCCGTGCTACAGTTCCACTACACCGGTGTTGGGGATTCTCCGTGACAGTGTTCGACCCCCAAATGTGTCGCGTCACCTACCCGCGCCTCCTCAAGAGGATATGAGGGGGACCCCGTGCCGTGGTCGAATACTCATAGCCAGCAGGACCCCGCTACTCTTGTTGATGTAGTTATGCAACATCTTCTCTTAGTATTTTTCCTTCTAAGAACGACTGTAATGAACTCCTCCTAGTTGATCCTCCTTGCTATCAGCCTTTTTGCATGTGCATTCTACCGGGGTATGTCTCGTGGGGGCAGCCCCTAGTCTTGGCAGCCTCATATACTAGTTAGGAGAGAGCCAGGGAGTGTCGGTGCATCTGAAATAAGACGATAGGTGCGTGGGATCCCGTCTTGCCATGCCGGAAGTAGTACTAGAAAAGGCACCCCTGCTGAGAAAAGGGAGCCATCCTGGGAGAATCCTGGTCAGGGCCCAATTCCCAACGGGTCGTGAAAAGGGCTCCCAAGGGATGCCCTCCTTTGTTCCCCTGGCTTGTGCGCACGCTTGTCCACTTTCGCGAGGGAGAGTTTAGAGCTTCTAGCGGTCGGATAGATCTGTCCTTGCCAGGATTCTTGCGCTTAGGTCACCTCCCGAGGGTGAATCCTTAGGGTGAATCTCAGGGGCACCCTCATGAGCCATCCACGCATCTCCAGAGGCCTTGCTTTTAGGAGAACACATGCCGTGGTAGGCTCTTGAGCTAGATACCTTCGAAATGGAGGTTTCCTATTGGTGGACCGGCTCTGCAGGTCACTCAGGAAGAGGATCGTGAAGCTGTGCTCACCTAACTGAGCCCCTTGAGGGATGCTGTAGTGTTGGCTGCTGGAGGAGAGTACCCTCACAAGCTGCCCCGTAGGCCTCTCGAGAGAGAGACATTGGGCAAATGCTTATCCTATTGGGCCCTTGAGAAGGGACCGTAGGTCTAGCATGAAAGGCTGGCCGCTGGAGGGGGATACCCTCACGAGCCGCCCCATAGTCCTCTCTCTCAAGAGAGAGAGAGATAGAGAGAGAAAGAGCTGTAGAAGCAAATTCTTATCCTATTGGATCCTTGAAGAGGGACCATAGGTCTAGCATGAAAGGATGGCCGCTGGAGGGGGATACCCTCATGAGCCGCCCCGGTCGCCTCTCGTGGAGATGGTTGCGGGGCTTATGCTTATCCTATTGGGTCATTGAAAAGGGACCGTAGGTCTAGCATGAAAGTATGGCCGCTGGAGGGGATACCCTCACGAGCCGCCCCGGTCGCCTCTCATTGAGAAGGTCGTGGGGATTGTACTTGTCTCGTAGGCTCCTCAAGAGGCATCCTGTAGGCTCTTGTGCGTTCAGTTTAGTCCGGTGAGACCCTCAAGGAGGTAGCCGTGGGACCAGTACTTTCCCTGCATAGTTCCTCGGAGACGTAATCGTAGGTTCTGTACGCTCGGTTTGGTCCCGTGAGCCCCTCATAGAGGTAGCCGTGGGACTAGTACTTTCCCTATATAGTCCCTCGGAGAGGTAACCGTAGGTTCCGTATGCTCAGCTCTGCCCTATAAGCCTCTCGAGGAGAGTGCCGTAGGGATAATGCTTACCTTGTTGGGCCCTCCAGGAGGAGACCGTAGGTATAGCATGGACAAAAGGTGTGCATCCCTTAGTTTCTGTATATATGTTGCACAAGGTTCTCAAGCACCAAGAACCGTGGGTGAGGCGACTTATCACAGGGGCTAGTCCACAAGTTCAGAGCTCGACGCTTTAGGCCTTGGTGTTGGCACCAAGAACCGTGCGTGAGGTGACTTAACGTGGGTGCTAGTATGCAAGTTCAGAGCTCGACACTTTAGCCCTTGGATTTGATGGAGAGTGACCCGGCAATGAGCACCGTGCCTAGCCCCCGCTCGCATGACATATGCAAGAGAACCTTTGTAAAGAACGTGCAAAAATGTTTTCCCAATGAAAGCAAGGGCAAAAGAAAGGTTGGCATGATGCGGAAGATCCAAAAACAACCAGGGATGTCCAAGATTATTACAATGCCACCATGATCTACACGGGGTCTTACAATAGATAAGGATGAAAATGATGGGAGTTAGAAGTCACCTTCAAAAAGGGGCAGGGTTGCCTGCTGCATGGCTTGATGAGGCCTGCCCATATCCTGGGTGTCTGAAGCATCCCCCGGCACATGCCTCTTGGGCATTATCGGGGAGGCAGTTGATGTTGCCCACACACTGGGTGCTCTCTAGGGGAAGTCGAGAACCTCTAGCCCCCAGCACCCTTACGAGTCGCCGTCGTGCTGGCGAGGGTTGACAGAAACGACGCCAACCTCCCTCCTTGATCGCGGGCACTGGTGAAGGACTAAGCCTTATCGAGCGGGTACAAGGCAACGACCACCCTTTTTGCCAGGGCACTCTCCTGGGCCAGCATATGTTTCTTCATTATGGTGCCCCCTATGTAGTCAAGGGCATCTACGTCTTCTGGGTATGCAGTGGTTGTAGTCTTGTAGGTGTGCTCGAGGGAGCGCAGAGCTTCTTTCTCATTGCAACAGATCGTGATGACCTCGCCGCTGCATCCTAACATCTTGACCATATTGTAGGCGTGATGGATGACCACCATGAACTTGGATAGCGCGGGTACCCCAGGATGATGTTGCAGGGATGGCTGATGTGTGCTACGTCGAAGTCGATGAGCTCGCTGTGTTGATTGTTGCGGGATCCAAACGTGAGCCGCACATGCCTGATGGTATGGTGGTCCCATTGGTCATGCCGGTCAAGGGTATGGTCGACATCAGCAGGTTGTAGGGCACCTGCAGCTTGGTGAAGGTCTCGATAGAGATGATATTCAGGCCAGCGCCATCAGCGGTGAGCGTCTTGGCGACAACAATGTTGTTGATGGTGGGAGTGCAGATCATGGGGAGGGTTCCCATGGCCCTGGTGGAAGTAGGGTGGTCATTTGCGTCGAAGGTGATGGCGCACTGGGACCACTTGAGCTTTGGGGATGGAGTTCTAGGCTGAGCTATTGCGACCTTGCGTGAGCTTTTTGAAGTGCCTGTTGGAGGCTAGAGCCTAGGAGCCGCCAATGATGCAAGAGATGACCCCGGTGGACTCTTGATATCCCTTGGTGCTCTCGTTGGCCTGGATCTTTAGGATAGTGTAGGGTGATGCTGCTGCATGGCGTTGGCCTGCTGAGCCGGCTTAGGCGGGTTGTTACCCCCGTAGTTGTTGTTCCAACACCTGCCCCCCGGTGGCCACCCTGGCCATCATTCCTGTTGTCGCCTTACCTCCCCTTCTGTTGACTGCTGTGCTGGTTACATAGACTCATTACCTTGTAGGAGTCATCCATGCGATGTCTGTGCTTATTGTGGAAGATGTAGTATGGACGATCCCCGCGGTCTCCGTCCCCGTTGCCCTCGCGAGGGCTGTTGCACTCGGGCTCCACGGCGAGGATGGTGGCGGGCTTCCGCTTGATATCCTTGCTCTTGCTCTTGGAGGAGCTAGAGGACATGGGCGTGGTTTCTTCATTAGCAAGGCCGAACATGCAACTAGCCTTGGCCTTGGTGCACTTCTCTTCCATGACAAAGAGTTATGTCGTTGTGGTGTGACTTTCCCCCCAGATGCCGATCTTCTCCCTCATTTGGACATCCCTAACGCTCTCTTAGAAAGCGGTGATGACGTTGGAGTCCGAGATCTTGGGGATCTTGTTTCAGATCTGGCCGAAACGCTGCAAGAACTTGAAGAGGGTTTTACCATGTTGCTGGCGTACCCGACAGAGGTTGTAGTAGGTGAGGGGCGCTCGTAGGTTTCCTTGAAGTTGGTGATGAAGAGCACGCAGAGGGCAGGCCATGAACCAATGGACTCCTCGACGAGGTTCATCAGCCAGGTGCATGCTGCGTCCTTCAGGGCCATAGGGAACCAATTCTCCATGACATGCTCGTTGATGTCTACAAGTGCACAGATCGATTGTAGCTAGTTTCGAAGAATAGATATCGATCCCACGGGGAGCCCAAAGGTAAGTGTTTATGGGTGAAGTCTCTATCACACTCAAAGTTGTCACAGGTCTTCGAGTGAATTGACTGCAAGTGAGGAAATAAGAATGAAATTTGGATTTAACTGGATGTATTTAATTAAAACTAAAATGTAAACTTCAGGAATAAAAATCATAAAAGTAAAGAACGATTCGGTTGTTTGTTGTTTTCTGTAGATGACGAAAAAGGCGCGGGGAGATATAGTTCATGGTGATAGTGACTGTGACAGGTGGACGAGTGATAAGTGTAACAATTGTAATATTATAAGTATATGTGTAGGCAAGAAACCCATAATTAGCCGAAACTCCTCTTGGTAGATTTCATCCCAACTTCAATAATCCTACTAGCCTATTACCAAAACCATGGTCAGACACTAGTAGATTAAGATCCTTCAGGTTGCTTAGCAATTAAGCTCCTTGGATTGGACTAATGCAATAAGCAAAGTGGTTCCTCGTTATCCTCGAGTCAACTAGTTTTCCATTTATATCCCCGTGTCACTCAGGGGTCGCCAGTCTGCTAGCGAACAAGATCCTATCTATGTAGAACAAAGCATCATGTTGTCTGGGCCCTTAATTGGACAACAAGCATTAGGCATCCCACAGATAGTCAAGCACACATAATATAGTAATTAAAATCAATCACAAACTAATGGAAAATATAAGGAGGCACATCACATCTCACCAATCTCTTACATCTCCCACGCCCAAGGAACTTACTCACACATGAGAGAAGAAAGCATCATCGATATAAAATAAAGGGAGTTCTTCTTGATATTACCGTGGAGATCCACAATAAGAATAGAAAAGTAATCCAATACAATTCAAGATAGGAAGAAACAATCTCAAATCCTAATTTTGCAAGTGAAGATCTCACTCTCTCTCAAGTACAAGTAATGGCTATGAGGGTGTGATGGGTAGGAGGTCGAAGATCGTGGAGCGAGAGGAAGAACGTCTCCCCCTTCTTCTCCGAATCTCTTCTTTGTCCTTTCTGGATGGGATGGTGGCTGTTGTGTTATGATTTCGCATCTGGCCTCTTCACGGAAGTTGTCCCTTTTGACAAGACGGAGGCGGCGGCAGCTATACAGTGGGGCCAGAAAAATATTCCCGCCATATAGTTGCTCGTTAAAGCCTCTATATGCCTCCCTCGATTGCTTCCAAAGAGAGACTTGCTTGTTTTTGGCTGAATATTGTGTTTCTCTTCTTGAAACCTTATGTTGACGTTCATAACCTGAAACACACATTAAATAAAGTATTCTTTGCTACCAACAAATTAGCGTTAGGTAAAGCTAGAAAACGATCAAATCCAGGAGAAAACCATCAATAAAAACCATCAAAAATGCGTCAAATCTCACAGCTATCAACTCCCCCAAGCTTAGATGTTGCTCGCCCTCTAGTGACAAGGAAATAAGGAATAATAGTAGAGATTAGAGACTGAAATAAAAGAACTTACAACTTGCATTGCTGTCAAATTCGTTTCTTCACAATTCCTGCAATCTCAAACATGATCATACAAGTATTGACAAGCTTACACTGAGTCCACTTCCTAACCATGTATATCTTGCTAGCAAATAAATCATATGCCTGAGAAAGTGTCAAAAGTTTAGCTAGGTAAGTGAGACAAATTCTTTTGGTGTCTCTTTGTTGAGAGATGAAAACTTTTTGCTCTTGTTTCTTTAATCAATTAAGAGTACTCAAGTTGGCACCAAAAACATTCTATTTAAGAACAACTCATCTATTCCCATGTCAAAATTTCAAGACTCTCAAAGCACCTTTTTCCTTTTCTTGCCTTTCAAAAACATCAGCTTTTTCATAGAGAAATCTTGCCACTGTTTTTAACATGTTAATTGGGACTATGTTGTGCACTCATGACCATGCCAATAAATAATTGTTGAGCAATATTGGGTCAGAGGAGTACTACAACTTCACTTGGAACATGAAACCATGAGGAGACTAAAATTTTACCCATCATAGCATTGCTGCTACAGACGTTTACATAACTCAATAGCCGAAATCAAGTGGTTTCCCACATTTAGATCGTTCGTTGGCCAGCGGAGTTAATAGTTCCCCATGGAGCACGATAGTGTGTTAATGACACGCGTAAAGCAATATCTTATGGTAATTATTAGAAAATGAAGTGTCATAATCTCTACTACTTCAAAGCATCCATTTTATCAGACAATTTCATTCAAGGGTGTTATTGAGTCTATTTATATCAAGCTCAAATAGGATGGAGTAGTTCTAAAATCAAATCCTTTGGGCAAAACATGGACTCAAGTCATCTTTTGCATGCTTTTTCTTATTGTAAAAATGTAGGAAATATTTTTAACCAAGTACATTGCTCATTGTTTCAGAGCTAAAAAAGAGACACTAGCAAAGGAATAGAATTTATAGGATAGCAAGCTAAGTGGGGAGTGACTCCAGTGCAAGCGAGTAAATAATTGTAGGATCAATTTAAGGTTGTAGAAAAGGTGATGAAAGGAATGTGATACCTCCTCTTGCTTGCTTCATTCTCGTAGTTGAGCCGAAACCCCTCTATATTTCCCTATTGCGAAGTCACCTGAAATTGAGCAATCTCTGAGAGAAACAAAGAAATGAATTTGCAATAAAAGTTACAACTAGTTTTTTTGGTTTAGGAATGCAAACTAAAAAACATGCAATTTTGAAGAAGTAAAATAAATCAAAAGAAGAAATAAAAATATGAATGCAAGGTTTGGAAGTTTTCAAACCTCCCCCAAGCTTAGGCTATTGCCAGGCTTAGTTGTTGCCGTCATTCGGCGGCTGGTATGGATACTGCTGATAGTAGTTGGGGAAGTTGGTCATGAAGTGACTGCAGTTTTGAGTTAAGGTACTCACATCTTCATTCACTCCTTGTAGAGTGTGGTCAATCTCCCCAATGCGCTGGTTGAGCTGCTGAAATTCTTGATATGGGACGTAGTTGAACCCCTACTACGACTGATTGGGCAATGGGTCCCAGGGTCCCCCTGCTGCTGCTGTCCCTCCCAAGCAGGGTTGTATTCCTGCTCCTGATCATCCTCATCCTGCTTCTCTCCTTCTTCATATTCCTCTTGATCAGGCTAAAGTTTAGCCATGATCTCCACCCCTGATCCTTGGTGAGGATCCAGGTGTCCTTCTCCAAAATCGAGAAGGCTTGAGGACAGAGCAACTGAACATACTCAACCTGTGCATCACCTGGATAACCAAATTGATATGCTCGGAGCCTCCTATTAGCTTGGTAAACACGAGGAAGCCACAAGCAGTCAAATATTTGACATCCATAAGTTTGGAGCCATCAACAGGTTGCATCACAGGTAAGATAATGTTTATTTGATGAGCAAAGTGGGTTACCAATCCACCAATGCAAATGTCACCTTTCGTCTTGTTGCTCTGGTGACGGAAGTGTTGGATGAGTAGAGCCCATGAATTGGGACTTTGTGGTGCATTGGGGAAGAGTGACTTGGTGATCATTGCCATGTCCGCATTGGCCATGGTACCGGTATCTCCTCTTCCCAGCAGTGTGTTGGCGAAGAACAAGGCGTAGTAGCGAATTGTTGGGTTCTGAATGGTGGACATCTTCTTCTGGTAGAAGTCCGTGCCACCATTAACAGAAACAACCTCCCAAGTTTCTCCACTTGTGATGCTGTATATGTTAGTAACAGTTGACTCCCCATAGTGAGGGAAGCCAAAAGCATTGCAAAATTGTTCAAAAGTTATTTCATAGTGCTGTTGGTTCATGGTGAAGCTTATCGTGCACGCATTACCTTTCTCCTATGGTCATCGTAGAAGGAGGCAATGAACTCATAGGTAACCTCGGCATAGGTGTTGTGGCTTGCATAGGCGAGTACCGCAAGTCTTGAATTTGCACACATGAGGTCGAAGTCCACCCTCAACCCTACCGCGGCAAGAAAGCTATCATCGGCCCAACCTGTGGGCATCATTCTCCTTGATGAAACTATGGCCAGCTTGGGGTTGAGCTCGGCCCGGTGCCTCGAACTCTTGCCACGTTGGCGCTTGCCCTTGCGAAAAAATGATACCAATTTTTTCATCTTGACGCACAATCTATTGATTCCCCCACTCAAACGAACGAAATCCGCAAAGAATCAAGAGTTCTAGGTGGGTTTTGAGAGGTTTGGAGAGAGTATGAGAGAAAACGTGAGGAGGGAGAAGAAACCTAGCCGCCCCGACGCGATTATGAGGTCACGCCGAACTATACAGCCGCAACTATACATGCGGGATATGTTGTTCCCGACGTATAGTTGCGGCGGCGCCGCCAATTAGGGTTTCTTTATGCAGATCACAACTATACAGATGCAACTATACGGCCGGATAATAATGATCACACCGTATAGTTGGTCATTAAACCATCTGTACCCTCGAGATAAATTTTCTAAAATAGGCATCGATATCTATACGACCGGAATTTTTATTCCCGCCGTATAGTTGGTCGTTAAACCATCAATACTTTTGAGAAGAAATTGTACGAAGGCATCGATATCTATACGACCAGAGCTATACAGCTAGAATTTTTATTCCTACCGTATAGTTGGTCATTAAATCCTCTGTGCCTATGCAAGAAAATTTGTTCATGGCAAAGATATCTATACGGCCAAACTATATGGCCAAAAATTTTATTCCCGCCGTATAGTTGGTCGTTAAACCTTCAGTACTCACCAAAAAAATTCTATTCGAGAATACCTTCTTATCCTGAAACTTAGCGAAACACCTTGTTTTTGATAGAAAAAATGAAAGTTGAAATTATCGACCAAAAACAGCATGTATAGAGCAGAATTTTTAGTTCTACCTATCTTCTTCTCCTCAATTGGAGGTTCACTTTTTGATCTGGCAAAAATGATTATGCTAGTTTTCGTAGATAAAACTCACACTTTTATTTTTATATTTATTCTACACTTGTTCAATCGATATTTCTACTTCTTTTCGATAGCTACATCTTTATGGGCGCGCTTCCACAAGAATGTATGTGAAAAAGTTGTAGGAATGCGATGAACACTTTATTCTTTAGTGTGATGGGTTGACTCCGATTAAGCATTTTATTAAGGATGGTTCAAAAACTCAACCCCTTCTCTGTTCTCGAATTCTTACCTTGGGTTACCCCTTATCAAAGGAACTTACCACATGAACTCGTTTTGATGGTGGAATATATCTTTCTCCTTCTTCTATCTTCTTTGGAAAATACCGGATGATTTCAGCATCATAAACATTGAAGATTATTTTTCCTTCAGCACAATCAACTAATGCTCTTGCAGTACTAAGGAAAGGTCTTCCAAGTATTATAGATAATTTTTCATCCTCTGGCATTTCAAGAATAATCAAATCAGTGGGAATAACATGCTCATCCATTCTAAGTAGAACATCCTCAATCATATTGTCGTCATATTGATGACAAGTACGCCATGAGGGGGTCCTCGAGGCGTGTGAAGAGAGGGGTGTGAGATGTACGGTGTTCCGGGATGGTGAGGACGCAAGTTTACCTAGGTTCGAATTTGCCAGCTTTGGACGAATCCTACTCCTGCTAGCAATCCAGTAATACGACAGAGCTGGAATATCGGTTACAAGGGTTTTGCCTGTGCGAGTTGAGATTGTAGACTATTGTGGGGTGCCCTAAAGGCTAATACCTAGGATGGCTTATATAGATATATGGCCTAGGGTTTACAGGAGAGACCTATCCGGCTACGACTAAGTGTCTGTTACAGAGTACATCTTGAACTACAAGTAATACTAGAGGCCTATGTCGGTAAGTCTTCTAGGCCTTCCCGTAGCCGCACCGGACTCCGTCTCTTCTCGCTGACTACAAGTAATACTAGAGATGGTTTTGGTCAAACCATCTCCACCTCCAACACCGACAAGCGAGTGCACTTCGGCACCCACCACGACAGAGGTTTGAGTTTTCCTCCCTTAGATTTCTTTTTTGAGGTTATAGATCACTATGGAGTGCAACTCCACCATCTCCCTCCAAACTCACTTTTAGAAATGAGCACTTATGCATCTTTATGTGAGGGGTATCTCGGTATTAGGCCGAGTCTTATTATTTTCTTGTATTATTTCCATACCTAGAGAAATTCCATCACTCCTGGTAATCCTTACATTACTGAAACTCTTAGCTTTTCTGTTAGGAGAGAGCGAGTCTATCCTAGGATTAAAGCTAGCGAGTCAGTGAAACGGTGGCCATCCACATTGTTTTACCATAAGGACAGATCGGCTCCCGGCAAAGCAACTGATTTGCCGGCTTTCATTGACGGCGCCGCCACGCCCCAAGAGTCCTAGGACGCAGAGGCTCTAGCTCTCACTGACGATCTTCTTCTTGCCAAGAGGCAGATCGAATACTTGATGAAGCACAAGGGTCTGAAAGGATCCGACTTGATCCACTGCTGGTTGGCGCACCGGATCTAGCCTCTCCAACATCATGGTGATCGACTTATGCATTCAATCACCAAGAGCAAAGCGGACTCTCTCCGGATCTACTCCAGGTCTTATTCGGAAAAGGACTATGAGTCCCATATCAAATGGTTGATTAGGGAGAATATTGAGAGGAAAAATCTGGATCTTTCCTTGGATATGCATACGGCTGACGATCATGTGACGCCAGTAAGTTTCCAGTAGTTTACTCGAATATGTGCTCATCCATACTTTGTTATATCTTTTTACAATACTAAGGTAATATTTCTTCTTTTAGCTTGCTGACCTCCCCGAGTCGGAGCTTGCTTATCTTGAGGGATATCCTCTCGAGATCTCTCAATATGATGGAGAACTGGTTCCACTACCAAAGACACTTACCTGAAAGCGTAAGACTCCGACTGTTTCCATTAGCTTAAAGGAAGTGCCCGTTGTGAAGAGCTAAGTTTCTTCACAAGGTCTTTGTATTTTATTTCTTATTCTTTCTGAAGCGTAACGATCTTGTTCTATTACTGCTTCAGAGCTCAATAGGTCACCAAGGGAAAGGGGAAAGGCGCCTTGTCGAAGCCCCTGTGACAGTCAAAGTTAAATTTGACTTCTCCTGCCGCATCGCCTCCGACTCCTACCCCGAAGCCTTCCACAACACCGGAGGTTACTTCATCTCCAAGTGTTGCAGAAGATCCGGCTCAACATTCTGAGCCGACGAACGTTGGATCACAGACCATGGGTGACTCGGTAGTTGAAAAGGGTGAACCCTCAAAGGGTAATGATCCCTCGGCAGAGGTTTTCACCGACAACCTTCTCAGTAATCCAGGTATCACCAAACTTGGCATTACTTGGAAAACTACAAAAGAGATACAGAAGCTGGCTCAACAATGCTTGGAGAGCCAGAACATCACCACCGAGGAAGAGGCGCAAGAATCCGAGTACGTCAAGTTCTCTGAGCTTCTTGACCAAGTTCGTCTTTGTGATGAGAAGCTGAAGGCCGGCGTGGCTCCGCCACTACCAATAATCCCGCTGACTCTCGCCGAGAAAGTTACTACTGAGGTGAACATGAGTCTAAGAAAGCTTACCCACGAACAACATGTAAGTCGGAATTCCAACTCACACTTTTACTTTATTTCATATCATATCCTCTAGCCCCCAAGCATGAAGTTGGATAGCAAATCCGGATTTATGCTTTCATAGGATGCCAAAGAACGAACTAGTGTAGACCCCAAGGCTCGTGCTGATATTAGTTAAAATATTAGCCCGAGCCTTTAGTAGACTTGTGACTCTAGGTACTATTCTGACTTACAGAAAGTTAATCCTTATAACCAAGAATTGTTAAAGAATATTTGCAATAAGCGGAGAGAGATCAGAGCTCTCCGTCTTGAAAATACTCAACTGAAGATTTCCAAGGATGAGGCCAGAGGTAACCATTTCAGTCCCGATCCTTGTTCTTTTTTGCTTTCATAGCCGAATTTCTTATTCGACTGTTTTCTTTTGCTTAATGATTGAAGAGGCTGAAAATTTCAAAACCCTGGAGGTGGAAAACGACGACTTACGGCGGGAGCTAAATCAACTTAAAAGGATCATGAGCGCAACATTGCTAGTGTTCTTGAGTCGTGTAATATGTCCACCGAAGAACGTGATCGAAAGATCACCATCTAGGATAAGAAAATCTCGAATCTCAGTGGTGAGTTGGCTAGGGAGAAGGACATCACCCAAGCACTCCGGGATGAACTCCAGAGTCTTGGGGCAGAGAAAACCAAAGTTGATGATTTCATCTTCGGTATTTTTCCGTTCCGCTGATTTTTCATTCTTCCGACTCTAGGAGTTCGGATATTTTTTTGACATTTGCTTTATATATGCAGGCCCTCTGAATTTACTAGATTCCTCCTCCATCGAATCTTGCACCAGTCGGCTTACCAAAGTCGGTAACTTGCTTCACGATTTCCGCCAATCAATGGAGGATATTGGCAAAGCTCTTAAAGTTCCGGACATGAACAAAATGTCTGCCTTTGAGGTGCAAGATGAGGCGAAGGAGATCCCCCAGCTCATCGAGGACTGGAACATGTCCTATGCGCGAACCGCACCATAGAATTCCCTTACCATGGTTAGGAGACACCATGGAAGCATGGAGATCTAGCAAGTAACCAGGGGTTGTGGACGAAGACGACAAGGAGCATAACATCAAGGCCATCATGGACTCCTGCACCAGCTATGGATGTCACATAGCTGATTTGACCTGCTACGACACTCCTTTCTTCACTCGCGTGGACATGCCTCCTCCGCCTACCGAAGAAACAGCTCAAATTTCTGACAATGAGCAAACCGAATCCGGTTTGCCTGTCTCGGAAAGATATCAAGGCAAAGGTGATGTCTCCAGTGAGCCGGCAACTCCTACCTCATCTCCTGCATTGTAGAGTACTAGAAAAGACAATATGTTATTCTGAAACAATCGGATTGTAAATAAGTAGTGTAATACTTTTACTAGTGATAAGGTTTGCAAGAACTGATACTTTTGTCTTCTTTTTAGCACTTTGGCTTTATTTTATTGTGCCTAAATTTTTACATAAGCACTTTTATGTTTTTCGTCTATACTAGTCACTTTTTCTGGCTTTCCGCCTTGTCCCTTTCATGAGCCGGCAAACCTTCAACATGGAAACCTTGCCGAGCAACGGAGCTCAATTGCTAAACCAGTTTAAAATCGGAAAGCATAGCCGGCTTCTAGTATCAACAATTCACTACTCGGAAAATACCCGCGTCCAGCAATCAGATAAAGAACCAAGGTATAGACTAGAAAACTTAGACTTATACCCGAAGGTAGCATTGTTTTAGAATCGGAAATCTAACCAGAACAAACATGAGCATAAAGTTCTTTCAAGTATTCTGGGATATTCGACTGTGACATGATCATTTGGAAATAAGATGGTAATATAAAACTTCTCAGAAAATATTGAGGCAACCATCACTTTATTTCTCATTGAACATGTATACATATATGATTATGAAGAAAGAAATTTTAAGAATAAAAGGGACGTAGCTGAGAAATATTCCACGGTCTGTCTAATTCTTCCGGGTCTGTACTGCCTCCATCTCTCTTTCTCTTCTTAGTAGAATGTCTTTCTTTGACTGGCCGCATATCAGTTAGATAGTAAGAACCATTGTGAAATACTCGGCTAACCAAAAAGGGCCCTTCCCATACTGGGGAAAGTTTGTGCTTTCTTTTTTGCACAAGTCGGAGAACCAAATCGCCCTTATTGAAAGGCCGATTTCTGACTCTCTGGCTATGATACTTGTGTAACTTCTGCTACTAGGCTGTTGATCTCTTCTCAGCAACGACACGGACTTCTTCGATTAAATCAAGATCATTTTGTCAATAAATTTTGGCATCCTCTTCGATATATGTAGCAACTCAGGGAGAAGTATGAATTAAATCACTAGGAAGAACTAATTCTGCACCATAGACCAAGAAGAAAGATGTGTATCGAGTGGACCTGTTTGGAGTTGTTCTCAAGCTCCATACCACAAATGGTAATTCATCTGCCCGAGCCCCCGCACCACGATGAAGTGGTGCTTCGAGTCTTGGTTTGAGGCCTTGTAGGATTAAACCATTTGCTCTTTCAACTTGTCCATTAGCTTGTGGATGTGCGACTGATGCAATGTCAGGCCGGATATTTTGCTCCTCGCAAAATCCGGCAAGTTCTCCCATAGAAAAAATGCTCCCATTGGCCGTGATAATACTATGTGAATAGCCGTATCAGATTATAACATCCTCAACAATCTTCTGGCTATTGGCCATCACAACTTGGGACGGGTTTAGCCTCAATCCATTTTGTGAACATATCCACCATTACTAAGTGGTGAGTAAATCCACTTGGAGCCCGTTTAAACGGTCCTACCATGTCAAGCCCCCAGACCGCGAAGGGCCATGTTATTGGAGTTGTTCGCAGCTGATCAGACGGAACATGAGCTTGTTTGGCGTACTTTTGGTAGCCTTGGCACGTCTTGACTAGCCATTCGGCATCTGCCTTGTCTGTGAGCCAGAAAATCCGTGTTTGAAAGCTTTTGCCTCTAAAGATTGGGCTGCAGCATGATGGCCGCATTCTCCTTCAAGGATCTCTCTTAAGATTTCCACTCCTTTTAGAGATACGTAGCGCTAAAAAATCCCAGATACACTCCACTTATAGAGGTCACCATTTATTATTGTATAGGTTTTTGCTCGTCGGATGATGTGCCGGCTCAGAACCTCTTCTTTAGGTAGTTTTCTGTCTACCTAGAAATCAAGGTAGGGTTGAGTCCAGCTAGATATTACAGCCAGAACTGCCACTAAAGGTGAGTCGGATTTGGTCGGATATTCCTCATCAACTCCTGTAATTGAGGGAACTTTGAGGTGCTCTAAAAAAGTGCCACCCGAGACCTTTTTCCGTGTAGACCCTATACAAGATAATGCATCTGCTTCCTCATTTTCTGTTCGAGGGATGTGTTGAACTTCGAACCCCTTGAACGATTCAGATAGTTCATCCACGACAGCCCTATATGCTGCCATGTGTTTGTTTGCATTACAGATATCCGACACTTGTTGAGCAACAAGATCCGAATCTCCATAACACATAAGTCGTCGGATGCCGATATTCTTAGCAATCCGGATTCCATGCAGCGGTGCTTCATATTCGGCAATGTTGTTTGTTTCCGTGATGTGGATCTGCAACACATAGAAAAGCTTATCTCCTAGGGCTGATTTGAGCACCACACCAACCCCCGAGCCTCCGAGCGCCTTAGACCCATCAAAATGCAAGGTCTAGTATTCCGACTTTGGGAGGGTCATATTTTCTATTGTCTCTGTCCAATCAGCGACAAAGTCGGCAAGGATTTGGGATTTGATTTCTATGCAAGGTTTGTACTCAATGTCGAAAGCTGAAATCTCTATTCCCCATTTTGCGACACGTCCTGTAGCGTTGCTGTTATTAATTATGTCTCTCATGAGAGTTGTTCTCACCATCATAATTTGATGCTCCTAAAATTAATGCCGTAACTTCCGAGATGCAAGGAACACACCGTAATCCAGCTTTTGATAGTGCCGATACCGTTGCTTTGACTCGGTTAGGACTTCACTGAGGTAGTACGTCGAATGTTGCACCAGATGTTCCTAGTTTTCCTCCGGTCTTTCCACCACAATGACAACACTGACGACCTTGTTTGTCGTAGAGACATAGAGCAACATCGACTCGCAAGGTTCTGGTGCTGCAAGGATAGGGGCGGACGAGAGTACTGCTTTCAGGTCTTGTAGTGCAACTTCAGCTTCATCAGTCCAAACGAACTTTTTGGTCTTTTTCAGGAGCTTGTAGAGTGGTGCGGCTCTTTCACCGAGCTGGCTTACAAACCAACTATCTGCAGCAATGCAACCAGTTAGTCTTTGAATGTCCTTCAGGCGAGTCGGCCTGGAAATATTGAGTATAGCCTTAATTTTGTCTCGGTTCACCTCTACACAATGAAACCTAACAATTTCCCGGCTGGTATCCCAAAGAAACATTTATTCGGGTTAAGCATTATGTTGTATTTGCTTAGATTGGCAAATGTTTCCTCCAAGTGGGAAATTAGGGTTTCCTTCTTTTTGGACATCACCGCTATGTCGTACACATATGCATGTACATTGCATCTGATTTGATCGTTGAGGCAACGCTGCATAGTGCGCTCGTACGTAGCTCCTACGTTCTTGAGCCCAAAGGGCATCATAACGAAATAGAATGTTCCGAATGGGGTTATGAATGAAGTTTTGACTTTGTCTAATTCCTTCATCCGGATCTGGTGATAACCGAAATATGCGTCGAGAAAACATAAGAGTTCCGAGCCTGCCGTAGAGTCGATAACTTGGTCAGTTCTAGGCAGAGCAAACGGATCTTTGGGACAAGCCTTGTTCAAGGCGGTATAATCAACACACATCCTTAATTCAGTGGTATCCTTTTTAGGGACCATTACAGGATTGGACGACCACTCAGTCTGGATGACCTCTTCTATGAATCCGGCTAACTCAAGCCAGGCTAGTTCCTTAGCTATTGCTTTTCGCTTTTCATCGCCAAAATGTCATAAGGACTGTTTGACGGGTTTAGCGTTTGGGTGTACATTTAGAGAGTGCTCGGCAAGTTCCCTAGGTACTCCGGTCATGTCAGATGGCTGCCATGCAAATATTTCTTGATTTGCTTGGAGGAACTTGACAAGCTTGCTTTCCTATGCGCTATCTAAACCTACACCTATCTGGGTCATCGTGGAGGGGTCATCATCCTTAACCGGTGTCGTCTTCGTCTCTTCCGATGCCTTGAACTCCAGAGTCGGCTTTGTAACCTCCTTATTCGTCGCGGGCATCTCAGACGGGTCGATGGTCTTCTTGATCTCCTAGTCCTCCTGGGCATGCAGTACGGCTTCAACAAAGGCGACGTTTCTGTCTTCGCACTCTCGTGCTTTCTTTGGGTCTCGCCAGATGGTGATCACACCCTTGGGACCTGAAATTTTCATCATATTATAAATGTAACACAGTCGATCCATGAAAGCCCTATAAGCCAGTCGTCCGAATATAGCATGCACTCTTGAACGGGACCACTCCGAAGGAAAGTGCTTCTGTCTGTAGTTCTTTGGAGTTCCAAAAGTAATATCCAAAGTGATCTCTCCTAGGGAATTTGCTTGTCCTGCTGGGACAACCCCATGGAAGATCACGAAGCTGTGATTCAGTTGAGTTTCCGAGATCCTCATCTGACGCAATGTTTCGATGTATAGGATGTTGATGTTGCTGCCACTGTCCATGAGGGTCTTGGAGAAACCATAGCCATCAATAAGTGGATTGACGACTAATGCATAGTTTCCTCGCCTGTGCAACTTAGGCAGATGATCATCGCGGTTAAAGGTGATTGTCACTTCCGACCAGTCCAAGAATTGAGGGACAGCCGGAACAGTTGCGTTGAGCTCATGCAAAACTGCTTTCTTGAACTTAGCAGGTTGAGACCCAAGGAAAGTGACATAAGTGTCTTTCTTCATTAGGAAGTTCTTCTTTCCATACGACTTGGGATTTGAAGGCTATGCTTCCTCCATGTCGGAATCATCCTTGGTCTCCTTTTCTTTTTCAGGATTCTTCTTTCCCTTCTTTCTCTTGGCCCTGTAGCCAGCGAATTCGTCTTTCTTGATGTCATCATTGAAACAACACTCGGTGTTTGTGTGGGACGAGCCCTCGTTGGCATCTAAGTGATGCACACACGAATTGTTGACAATGTCGGCCCAAGAGTAGGTTTTGCAAGGTTGCTGGTCTCCTCTACCTTGGACCCTAGATGTCCCACGAGCGTGTCCGCGGCCACCTGCGCGCCCTCCTCGTCCTCTAGACCCGAAACTAGAGGTGACAACTGCTATTTCCACATTGGGATTTTCTTCCGAGGTGTTCTTGCGCTTCTGAGCTTGTTGCTTCGGCTGTTTTGCTGACTGTGGTACAACCAGGACGTTCAGTAGTCCCTCTGTGTCATCATTGGTGTCTGCATATTTTCTCGTCGTTTCTATTATCTCTCCTAGATCAGTGACATTATCGTACTTCAAACAGTGACGTAGTAAACCAATTGGGAGTCCTGCAATGAAAGCTTCAATTACAGTTTGATAGTTTACTCCTTCACAGGAGTTCTTGGTGTCGATCCATCATCCGAGGTAATCTCGGGAAGTTTCTCAGGATTTTTGGGTGCAACGCTGTAGGTCTCCTACCGTACATGGCCTCCGATATGTGCCTTTGAAATTCTGAAAGAACACACTTTGCATGTCATACCAATTATGTATGGTGTTTTCCGGAAGTTCATTGAGCCAGGATCATGCCGTCTTCCTTAGAATAAGTGGGAGATACCGGGTTGCTGATACATTGCAAATGTATCTATAATTTTTTATGTTCCATGCTTGGTTTTATCTACTTTCTTGTGCTTTGTCCACACTTTGGAGTACTTTTCATATGATTTCTTGGATTAACCTATTAACAAGAGCCACAGTGCCAACTGCCTGTTTTCTGCTGTTTTTGGTTCCAGGAAAGTTAGAAAATGAATATTCTCAGAATTGGATAGGACAAAAGCCAAAGTCGCTATTTTACCGGAAGGCATCTAGAGCCAGAATATGAGACAGAGAGGAGCCAGGGGGCAACCACACCACCTGGTCGCGCGGGCCAGGCCTGGCCGTGCCAGGGGGTGGTGTGGCCAGTCCAGGCACCCCCTCGGCCTCTCCTTCAGCCTATATATTGCCCTCGGGACAAAAACCCTAAGTAGTCAATCAGAAATCCACGAAAAGTTCCGCAGCGCCGCCGCCACCGAAGGGGAGATTCGGGGGACAGAAAGTCTCTTTTCTGACACCCTGCCGGGAGGGGGAAGTGCCCCCGGAGCCACCTCCATCGATCTCCACCAGCATCTCCGTCACCGCTGCTGATTCCCATGATCATGAAGGAGTAGTTCTGTCTCGAGGCTAAGGGTTCTACCTGTAGCTATGTGTTCATCTCTCTCTATGCATGATCTTATTGAGATCATGAGCTTGTAATCTCTAGATCTACCTTGCTACTCAAGTGCTTTAATAGATCTCTGCTCTCCCCATGTGTGTGAAGTTGACAGTGTGCACACCATGGGGGCACATAGGCTAGAGATTACAAATACTTGTTATGAGTTATATTTGGAGTTGGATGTCTTTATGAAATTGTGGTGTTTGTTGGAACCATCTAGTGCTCAAGGTGACAGTGTGGGGTTATCTAGATGGGAAAGGCTTACTTTGAGGTGTGCTGTTATAACCCTACCATGGATTAGGGTGTCCTACCAGAGAGTAGTTAAGAGTAGTATCATAAAGAGACGATATTTATATGAGAGTGTTCACTAGTGAGAGTATGATCCCTAGGCCATGTTTCGAAGCATTGAAACATTGTTTGCTACTAGATCTGTTACATGTTTGCCCGATTCCATCTTTATTTCAGTTTTCCTTTAGTCTCTTCCATGCCAACAAGCTATTTTCTAACACCGTTACCACTTATAATTATCGATACCACTTGTATTTCACTATCTCTTCGCAGAACTAGTGCACCTACACACCTGACAAGTGTATTGGGTGTGTTGGGGACACAAGAGACTTGTATCTTGATTGCAGGGTTGCTTGAGAGGAGATACCTTTGACCACTTCCTCCCTAAGTTCAATAAGCCTTGGGTGATCCACTTAAGGAAAACTTGCTGTTGTTCTACAATCCTATGCACTTGGAGGCCCAACAACTGTCTACAAGAATAGAAGTGCGTAGACATCAAGCTATTTTCTGGCACCGTTTCCGGGGAGGTAAGGTAAAAGGTACTCACATCCTCCGGTGTGAGTGCTCGAAGTTATTTCCTTTAGATTCTGCAATTTTGTCTTTTTGTTTCTTGTTTTCACTAATTAGGCTTAATGGAAAACAACAAAGAAATTAGAGAGCTTTATAGTATTTATCTTAAGTTAGGACATGAAGTGTTTGAAGAGAAAATTTAAAAACCTATGGAACTTTATTTTCAAGCTAATAGCAATGTTGTTAGTATGAATTCTTTGGACACCATTATTGCTAATGTTATGGAAAAGTCTAAGCTTGGGGAAGCTGGTTTTGTTGAGCATGATATTTTTAGTCCCCCAAGCACAGATGAAAAAATTTACTTTGATGATACTATGCCTCCAATATATGATGATTACAATAATGAATATGATATTTTTAGTCCACCTACTTGAGGATAAAATTAATTATGATTACAATATGCCTCCTATATTTGATGATTATGGTGATGAGATTAATAATGATAGCTATTTTGTTGAATTTGCTCCCACTACAATTAATAAGAATGACTATGTTTATGTGCCGAGTATTAATTCTTTCATGGATGTGGCTCATGATAAGAATGTTTTATGTGATAGTTATATTATTAATTTTATGCATGATGCTACTGAAAGTTATTAGGAGGGAGGTCAACATGGTCTTATGTATCTCAATAATATTAAGTTTCCCCTCTTTATGTTGAAAGTCTTGAAGTTGCACTTGTTTTGCTTTCCTATGCTTGTTGCTTTGTGCTTTCATGACTTGTTTAGTTACAAGATTTCTATGCATAGGAAGTGGGTTAGACTTAAATGTGTTTTGAATTTGGTTCTTGATGCTCTCTTTTACTTTAATTCATATTTCTTATGTGAGCATCTTCTCAAACTATCAAGCCCAACTTAAAGGCGTTAAAGAAACGTACTTATTGGGAGATAAACCAAAAGTTTTAGATGATTCTTGGAAGTTATTACCTCTGTAATAATCGCTCCTTATCCTTTTTATTTGATTTTTGTGCCAAGAGTAACCTCTAATGAGAGATAAGTAATGATTGGGAAAGTTGTTGTCCCGAAACAGATTTCTGTGCTTCAACGTATAAATTCATGTAAAATCTCTGTACGTCCTTTTGAGGCGTGAATTTTTGTGCTCCTGACCCAGGTTGTTGTCTAACTTTCGTTAGTTCAGCACTTTTCGATTTGAGCAACAGAAGGTCTTCGAAAAAAATTGTCTTTACCTGCTGGTCTGTTTTTACAGATTTCTGCCATTATTTGCATTTGCTTCTTGTTGGTTCATTTTTGAGTTCTTTTAGGGAATTGAACTTTTTGAGGGAAGTGCTACAGTAGCTTGTGTTTTAATGGAAGTTTTATTGGTGTTTAAAATGAACCCAAAGACTTATTATCTTTAGTGCACTAATGTTGCTAATAAAGATTGTGTGAAGTTTTGTATGAAGGAAAAATTTCAGATGTATGGAAGCAATGAGTATTGAGATGAAGGATGGACTAAAGCTCAAACTTGGGGATGCCACGCGTGTGACCCCAAGAAATATCCAAGAAGTACAAGTGTCAAATCTTGGGGATGCCCAAGGCATACCCTTTTTCATGAATAAAAATTTCAGGTTCCTTCTAAACGCTTCATTTTTATTGTTTCATGCACAGTTGTGTTGTTCTTGGAGCGTCTTCTTTTTCATTTTCATTTTGATTTTTGGGTTGCTTTCTTTTCTTAGTTTGCTGAATAAATTGGTTGGACCCCCTCTTTCATACATTGGTTTTCAAATAGTTTGGTTTGGATTGGAAAAGAGTAGGAAAAGTTCATGCTTAAGTGGTAAAGAGAGCTTGTTTTTGACTATAGCCTATGCTTTGTCATGCCATGCTTGATATTGTTTTGGCTTTATGCTTAGTATTCTTTGTTGTAGCATGACTTGTTATAAACAATTGAGATTGCTTAATGTGTCTTGGATGAATCATGCATTGTTTTAGTATATTAAAAGCATAGTATAGTGGTATTCTCCTTTGATGCTTTATTTGGGTTGACTTGGCGCATGCTCAGACCATGTTATGACTATCTCAAGTCACCATAGCCTTTATGATCCTTTAGTTTTCAAGTTGTAGTATCACTTTATGCTTTGATCAATGATGTTTTGTCGCTCTGCATGATTATGGCCATTATTGCTCTCTTAGATTATCGCTCCCAGTCTTTTGCTAGCCTCCACAAGCAAGTATGAGTTCCACTCATGCATCCAACTCCCTAAACCAAGTTATTCCAAAGAGTCCACCATACCAACCTACTAGCATATGTTATTCCAAGTATATTCATGTTTTTGTTTACCTTCCAAATTAAACTTGTTATGAGAAAACTAGTGATTAAAGCTCTCACGAACTTGATGGCACCCTTTACTTTTCTTGCCTTTAATAAACTTGAACCATTGTGTCGTCTATGTTGTAAATGTTTGCAGTTATTTGTTGGGGATTAGCAGAAACATACTATCATGGGGAACGCTTTTAACATTGCACGGGTACTTGTACTATAACAACCTCGGACCCTACGCTCTAAGTTCAAGCCTGGATGAACCAAAAGTGGTTAAGGGTGTTACAGCGGGGGCCCAGGGCCACCCACGTGTAGGCCTATCAACCGCCCTAACCAGTTCCAAGAACATCGGGACAAGAGCGAGCGGCGTAGGCAACAGGCGAAGATATCAAATACATACACAAGTAAGTATGTATGCAAGCTACCTTACAACAGTTCTCAGAGCCATACCATCTAAAAGAAATAGAAATATTGCAATGCCATACAGCAAGATCCAAATATCCTAGATAGATATAATAGTGTAGGATAGCTCCTCATACATCAATCAACAGAGTATCAAGCGGAAGCGGGAAACAAGATCCGAGTACGGACAAGAAGCAAATCGGCATAAGATGCCACATAAATAAGCACATCCCGCCCACAGATCTCAAGGATACCCATCCCCGGAATCTCTACACCGAGTGATCGTTGCCAACATCATCTGTCTCCTCCACCCAGTATCCATCTTGCGAATACACATGTTCATCTAAATCAAACAATTTATCGTGTGAGAGCCTAGGGGTACTCAGCAAGTCTTTATGCCTCTAAAGGGGACATATACCTAGGGTGACGCAATTGCAGCAAAAGATAATAACTAACAAGCCTATAGATACTCGCTAACCATCCGCCTAACCAATGATAGACGGATGTCCGTTAATTAGAAACAACAGTTATAACAGTATAAAGTAACATATCCATCCTCCTTCTCGCTTACCAACGAGAAAGCGGACGAACAACCCATTCGTTGGCAGTTTTATTAATCATCCCATGAAGATTGCACTATTTACTAGTCTGATATTTAGTCAAATTAAATACGGTACTTTAGTTATACTTGTCTATGATCGAGAAACTGTGCTCCAAGTCGTCCATAACCGCGGACATGGCTTTCAGAAAGATTTACCCTGCAGGGGTGCACAAATAGCAACACACACACGATAAACCTCGGAAAAACCAAATCAAAACCCAACGAGGATTTCACGACAAAGCAATCATGGGATTCATAAATCAATTCAGGGGGCCACCCCAATAAGCTACCCGCAACGAAGTTGGCCGGCTCCAAGACGGACCTAGGGTTTGTGACAATGGTTGTAAACGACTGGGAACCCGAACATGGGACTGGGTTTGTCGATACCGCGAAAACATTCTGCATTCTTAAACAGTACAGGTGCTTCACGCACAATCATAATTAAAGCGGTAAAGCATGGCATAAGTACAAGATAGTAATAAAGCCCCAAACTACTTTGTGGCCCCAAGAAATAAAATGTGAATCAAGCTCCTGCAAAGGGGGATTCATAGAGTCTCCCGTATGTGGATAGTGCGAATAGTCAAGGAACAGGTATCAAGTACTCAGGGTCCTACGGGACACAAGTGAGCATGAAAAACCAAATAACAAATATTGCCCACCGGTTCCTCTTTCATTAGTTATCCCATTACTACTCAGGTTAAGTTGTTTAGGTACCTCGTTAACCATCAGACACTCACATACCCTACACATGCTGTTCTACGACTCGCTTGGCTCAAACAACTCCTGTAGTAGTGGCTCATGGGATGGAGGAACAAGCTTCGGTGGGGTTTAAAAGTAAGGCCATGCAATACTTGGGATTCAGTTTAATGCAATCGCGACTCAATGATGCAAGAATAAGATAGAAGCAATAGGTACTATATGTATGCAAGCATGTGGTAGTGCTTGCCTGGCAGCTCAGTTGAAGCGAGAGATGGATCTGGGTAGTACTCCTGGGATTCCTGATATTTCCCCTGCTTGGCATCTATTCGAAAGAAGACCCAAACAAACAAGAGCCAACATAAATAAAGTGCACAAACATATAGATAAAAATGCGACAAGCAAACAAGCATGCCATGCTGAATGATGCACAAATTACATGGCATAACCTAGCATGGCAAGGGTGAGGTGTGGGGACAAGAATAAATCATTTTATTAATTATTTGGCCAAGTTTTATTACCATAAACAGTTCTGAGTGTTTAATATTTATATGATGCATGCTTCAATTCATATCATGGAATGCGTAGATAGAACAGGCTCGTCGCGCTGATCGATTTAGACATATTATTTGTCAAATTTGGAGTTATAGAATTAAAGTTATTAATTAATTGAGAAAAGGCATCTTTATTCCAATTAAACAATTTCGAAAAATTAAATTAGTCAAACATTATTTTGGATGGCATATTTTAAATCCTCACATTTTTATGATTCAAAAACATATATTATTTGTAATATTTGGAATTACCAAAATAAAGATGTTAATTTCTGAATTTTTAAAAACATATATGTATTTTCTGGATTATTTTTATTATTTAGAAAAGATAACAGAAACTTTTTGTACTCAGTAGATTGTAGCCCGAGACGCTGACAGGTGGGTCAGCGCTGAGCCAGCGCCAGCTGGCGCAGCGGGCTGGTCCGGTTTTTCGTACCACGGAGCTGTCTAGCCCTAGACACAGACATGCGGGGCCTGGGGGCCGCGGGTCCACGCGTGCGAGCGGCCTGTGGACGTGTGCCACGTGGGAGAGGCTGGGCGCGAGGGACTGGTCCTTGACAGACAGAAACTTCTGGGGGGTTTTGTGCAAAAAAAACCGAGATCGGATCTGATGAAACTGAATGTTTCAGAGGCAAACAGCCAGCTCGTCTGATTTTCCGGCGACCATGGCGAGCAACCCGTCGGGAATTTTGCGTCGCTGCAAAAACGAAAATTGTAGATCCAATGTTGGACTACAACTTTGGTGTTTGGAGCTTCGTCAACGAAGGTCTGCAGCGAACGGGGCAAGGTGAAAAACAGAGAGGATAACACGAGCCAGAGATGACGGAGAAACTGCCGAGAACGACAGTGAAATCATCCCGACTTTCGTGGATGATTCCCCGAGGTACAGGCAACGGATTGGCGCGTGGTTTGTCTTGTTAGAGAGATGGTATCACCCTCTTTGTAGGGATGTGACGGGCGGCGCCAAAGACTAATGGCGGAGGGTGAAAACTTGCCAGGAAAAGAGGGCGTGCGCGAGGAGTCCTGGAACAGATGCTGCTGCCTGTCTGCGCGTGGTCGATGTGCGCTGCTCGTTCGGCGCGGCTGTGCAGCTACTGTGCGCACGGCTGAGCAGCGACAGAGGTTCACCAGATATGCAAGGGGAGGGTAGATGAAGTGATGGAGCTCACCCAGCCAGCCCTGCTGGAGAAGGTCAGCGAGACGGAGATGGTGGCGACAGTGTGCACGACGACGGCGGCGAGCACACGGCCTTCTCCTCCTTGCGTACAAGCCGTCCAGGGGCTCGAGCAGGCCGTCATCCACTGCGGCTAGGAGACAAAGGGCAGGCGACAGCGACAACGGGATCACCAGAAGCAGGGAAGGGCTAGCGGTGGCGGCATCATGGGCTTTTCTTGTGGGGAAAGAAGGTGGAAGGGGAGGCCAACCTGGGTGGAGACGGCGTGAGCACTACCCCGTCTGCTTTATGCCCAGGAGTAAAAGAGAGGGGGAGGACCATAGAGAGAGGAGGGTCACGAGGCAAGCATGCCCATGGGCATGTGCCAGGCCGGGTTTTGGTCAGGTCAAGAGAAGGGCAGGTGCGGCTATGGCATGTAGATGTTTTGGGGTTGTAGCTAGATGGCCTTGTTCTAGCTAGGTTTAAATTCTTTTGTTTGATTTCAAAACAAACAACACCTAAATCTAATAGAAGAAAATAATGAAGATATAAGAGAGGTTTTAAACATAGATGAGAGACTAGGTTTAGAACACATTTTAAAATTAAGCAAGAATTCAAATGGCATTTAAAACAAGAGAGAAAGCCACATAGGGGTGTGGTTATTTTATGTGACTAGGAGTAGAGAGTTTATATTGCATGAAATAAAAGAGTACATGCATGTGGCATTTTTGTGAAAACAAAAATGTATATGCATGTATGTGAAATGAGGGTGGCAATCCAAGATTTGCCATGATACAAGAATTGAGGAGGACATGATACATGGCATAAAATCTAGGTTTGGATCAAACCCATATGTATGCATGTGTATGAATAGAATTTGGAGACCTATTTATATGGGTGGCTTGAATTAAAACCAAGAACAACAATAGGATGGCCACACTCATATATATGGTAGAAGTAGGATGGGAAAGCAAGGGAGTTGCCATGTTGGTAGATAGAAAGAATTAAAAGATATGCCCCAACTCAACTTGGGCATTTAACATTATATCAAAAGTCAGATACAATATATCAAGAGGCAAATACAAGTAATAGGCAAATGCAATATGAGAGAAGAACCAAATGAAAAGGGTTTTAATATGATGCTCAAATGCAATGTGGCATGATGACATGAGCATGATATAATTATGATGCAACAATTAGATGTAGGAAGTAGCGTTTTATTATTAGACCATGTAGCATTACAGATGTTAGACAGATGGGATGCTACATGTACCTAGTTGATATCATGCTCTTTTGTCTATGGATGTCGTCGGTGTGAAATGAAAGGGGAGCTTGTAAATCCATGGAGTTATGTATATGTATTAGAGAAACGCCTGGGCCGCTGGTCTAATCCATGCTGACACGGTGGAAACCTGCAGCGTAACCATAATGAGGTGTCTATGAAGAATTCTTCTTATAAAAAAAAGAGTCCTATATTGAGAAAAAAGAGAAAAAGAAAAGAAAAAAGAGATTATGAAAAGAGGAAAGAGAGGAAAAATCACCATATTCCCATGGTAAATAAGAAGATTGCTGAGATGCTCGTTGTCTACTTGCCTTGTCATTTTGATATGGGGATTCTTCCATATCATCGGGCAAGGGGTACCCCGTTGGCAGTTCTCTATGATACACATGTACTTACGATGACAAGAACTTACCGGTGACTAAACTTGAGTAGCATGAGGATCGGCCCTCGTATTCAAGGGACATGAGATTTCTAACTTATACTTCGTCAAGCATGTACACCATGGTTTGTTCACTTTAACCTTAATCACTTCAAGATGCTTATGATAGGGGCCATGAGAGCTGAAAGCTATAAGTACCATAATTTTGGGAAGCTCTTTATAAAAGTTGAATCTCTGCTTCCTTCCATGAAGGCCTTTCTTCCACTTATATATTGAGTCTCCACCTTCTACCTTTATGCACCTACTTTGAGAGCATAGTGTCCATTCTTAGTTCTATGAGCATAGTGTCCATTCTTAGCTCTGAAAGCTATAACTTTGATATTGCTTGTTTTAAACTATTTGTATCTAGTCACTCTTATGAACTTTGAAGGTGTCCTATGCATTTATGTTTGCTACTCCATGAGGGACAAGCTGAATGCCACTATGCTATGTTTTCTTTATGTGAAACAAACAAATGTCTTGCAAAGCATTGTTATTCATGAATCTTTTTTTGTGCCTTTTCATGTTGCAACATAGTTTCTTTGTCTTATTGCTAGAACTTTGTCTTTCATGTTATGATTGAAGTACTATGATCCCAGCTTTGAATGTTTTACAAATACTTTGATCAAGTTTACGATGGTGCATGTCATCTCAAAAATTATTCTTTCTTTTTATCACTTACCTACTCGAGGACGAGCAGGAGTTAAGCTTAGGGATGTTGATACATTGCAAATGTATCTATAATTTTTGATGTTCCATGCTTGGTTTTATCTACTTTCTTGTGTTTTGTCCACACTTTGGAGTACTTCTCATATGATTTCTTGGAGTAACCTATTAACAAGAGCCACAGTGCCAGCTACCTGTTTTCTGCTGTTTTTGGTTCCAGGAAAGTCAGAAAATGAATATTCTCAGAATTGGACGGGACAAAAGCCAAACTCGCTATTTTACCGGAAGGCATCTGGAGCCAGAATACGAGACGGAGAGGAGCCAGGGGGCCACCACACCACCTGGCCACACGGACCAGGCCTGGCCACGCCAGGGGGTGATGTGGCCAGCCCAGGAACCCCCTCAGCCTCTCCTTCCGCCTATATATTGCCCTCGGGACCAAAACCCTAAGTAGTCAATCAGAAATCCACGAAAAGTTTCGCAGCGTCGCCGCCACCGAAGGGGAGATTCGGGGGACATAAAGTCTTTGTTCCGGCACCCTGCCTGGACGGGGAAGTGCCCCCGGAGCCATTTCCATAGATCTCCACCACCATCTCCATCACTGTTGCTGATTCCCATGATGATGAGGGAGTAGTTCTCTCTCGAGGCTAAGGGTTCTACCAGTAGCTATCTGTTCATCTCTCTCTCTATGCATGATCTTATTGAGATCATGCGCTTGTAATCTATAGATCTACCTTGCTACTCAAGTGCTTTCATAGATCTCTTCTCACCCCATGTATGTGAAGTTGATAGTGTGCACACCATGGTAGCACTTAGGCTAGATATTACAAGTTATGAGTTATATTTGGAGTTGGATGTCTTTATGAAATTGTGGTGTTTGTTGGAACCATCTAGTGCTCAAGGTGACAGTGTGGGGTTATCTAGATGGGAAAGGCTTACTTTGAGATGTGCTGTTATAGCCCTACCATGGATTAGAGTGTCCAACCAGAGAGTAGTTAAGAGTAGTATCATAAAGAGAAGATATTTATATGAGAGTGTTCACTAGTGAAAGTAGCATCCCTAGGCCTTGTTTCTAAGCATTGAAACACAGTTTGCTACTAGATCTGTTACATGTTTGCCTGCTTCCATCTTTATTTCAGTTTGCCTTTAGTCTCTTCCACGCCAGCAAGCTATTTTCTGGCACCGTTACCACTTATAATTATCTATACCACTTGTATTTCACTATCTCTTCACAAAACTAGTGCTCCTATACACCTGACAAGTGTATTGGGTGTGTTGGGGGCACAAGAGACTTATTGTATCTTGATTGCAGGGTTGCTTGAGAGGGGATACCTTTGACCATTCCTCCTTGAGTTCGATAAACCTTGGGTGATCCACTTAAGGGAAAACTTGCTGCTGTTCTACAAACCTCTGCACTTGGAGGCCCAAAAACTGTCTACTAGAATAGAAGTGCGTAGACATCAGTCGCGACCAAGCTATTTCCGCCTTTGGTGATTCAGCAAGCCTGGAAAAAATCATGAGGTTAAGTATCTGTCCTGGCCACTCCGCCATAGGCTTGGATGTGTCTTGAGATAGCAAATCCTTCAGGGAAGTGTGTTAGTCGAATGTTTGGTCCGAAGCATTTTGGACCCACATAAATATCGTCGGTTTCGTAGCACCGCACCTCTATGTTAGAATTGGTCCGGTTCCTCGCGTCACTTGGTAATAGAGAATATCGTCTTGGTTCTTCGATGTGGCTGCGGTGCCTTGGAGCCGGACTTCTGCTTCTGCCACCTCCTCCTCCGCCATGACGCCCTCCTTGGCTTCCTCGAGAGCCGGTATGATGGCTGCTTGGCTGAGAGGGTGGTGTAGGTGGATTGTTTCTGGCTGAGTGTCGGCCTCCATCCAAAGTGTCATTATTCCAGTTCTAGGGAGGGTATGGGTTTGGATTTTCCGTCAACCAAACTTGGTCTAGGGAGGGTCTAGGTTTGGATTTTACGTCAACCAAACTTGGTCTGGGTTTGGATTTTTTGCCAGGATATCTCAGGCTGCAGTAGTGTTTTCCACTAGCGTTCTATATACCAGATCTCCCGTACTATCAAGCTGAGGTTCTCCCTTGAGAGCACCATCTCCCTCAAAGAGGGTCTTATGGACTTCCTGAATTTTTGTTAGCCCGCACGGGGCCATTCCGGGACTTCTGATGCTATAGGGAGTTGAACTGTCCCGCAGATGCAATGCTTCTTCTATTCCATAAGGTTGTTAGCCTCATCTAGGAGTACCTTACGACGAGCTTCTAGGGCTTGGGTCCTATCTTCCAATTCTGCAGCTGTAAGCTCTGCAGCAGTAGGGATTGGCGTAGTTAACTTGTCTTCGATGACTTTACGGGCACCAGCGGTAACCACGTATCCATCCACCGGAGTTTCCTTTAGCTCGTCTAGGATTAGGTCTCCATCAGAGACTTCTTCATACTCTTCGGCAACAATCTCCTCAGCAGTAGGTCTTTTGCTAGAGTTTTCTTCTTGTTCCTCTTATTTGCCTTCTTGGCAGCGCCGGTAGCAAAGACAGCTTTGGGTCCATTTCCCGGAGTCAAGCTCTGATCAGTACTTTCGGACATCTGGATGTCGGATTATCTCTGAGATCCATGTCTTCCTGCGCTTTAGGAGAGGTGTCTCCGGATCCTTCGTCCATGGCTTCTCCTTCTTCTGCAGCTTTGGAGTTGTACTCCTCTTCATATTCCGCGGAGAACTTTCAAAAATCCGCCAACGTCATCGAATCATCCGAAGATGCCTGTAAGTCGGTGTTGTTACGATTTCCTGTAGCACTGAGTCTTCATTGTCTACAGCATCGGCAGAGTCGGATCCGGATCCGACATATCTGATGAAGTGCGATGCTTGCATCCAGAGGTAGTTGCGGGTTTCTTCGTGGGCTTCCTCGAAACGTCTGATGGTCTTGAGAATTAGATCCATGCTGGCGTCTTGTAGCATCATACACCTCAACGTGTGCCTTAGGAAAGGTTGATTCGTTCTTGCGTTGGCAGAGCTAGAACTAGAGTTGTTATCTTGATCTTCTTGGATTTCGACCTCGATGGGCAAATCGATCTGGGATTCGGCTTCCCTAGGGAGATCCACTCTAGATTCGACTTGCACCGCAAGATCTGCTTCAGGCTCAGATTTCTCCACTATATCTACGTTAGGTGCGGGATGGGTGGGATTAGGGTTTTCCATGGTCTGGAACTCTGCCGCCTCTATGGACAAAGTGGACCCAGGAACTTCTTCTGCCTCTATCATCACCGCTGGGGTGGGTGGGGTAGGTTCAGCGAAACCGATGTAAACATCGATCTAACCAAAAGACATGATGGTGTAGGTAGTCACGGCCTCCCTAGTTGGAATCCAGGTCTGGTCGAGAATGATGAGAGGGATGTCGCTGGTGTAGAGGACGCGACCGACGGTAATTGTCTCACCGATTCCAATTCTTGCAGATTCTGCTCGGAACATAGATCCGAAGCTCACTTGCCCTATGGTGGGTGCCAACTACCATCAGATTGATGACAAGTATGCCATGAGGGGGTCCTCGAGGCGAGCGGAAGAGAGGGGTGTGAGATGTACGGTGTTTCGAGACGGTGATAACACAAGTTTACCCAGGCTTAAACCCATCGGCTTTGGACGGATCCTACTCCTGCTAGCAATCTAGTAATATAGCAGAGCCAAAATATGGGTTACAAGGGTTTCGCCTGTGCGAGTTGAGATTGTAGACTATTGTGGGGTGCCCTAAAGGCTGGTCCCTAGGACGGCTTATATAGATATCCGTCCTAGGGTTTACATGAGAGACCTATCCGGCTACGACTAAGAGTCGGTTACAGAGTACATCTTGAACTACAAGTAACACTACAGGCCTATGTCGGTAAGTATTCTAGGCCTTCCCCTAGCCGGACCGGACTCCGTATCTTCTCCCTGACTGGGCCGCCCATGAAGCAAAGCTCTGACCCGAGTGGGCCACCCTGGTCAGTGAGGCATAGTGAGGATACCCGGAATGTATATCCCCAACACATACCAATGGGTTATTTAGTGAACTTGTCAGCAATCTATAAAGTGATAGTAGTAGGGGAATACTCCCCTAATCCTAACCTTTTATAGAGGGAATATGGCATTACACTAACTCCTACACCTAAATCACACAAGGCATTGTGAATATCAGTTTTTCCAATTGAGCATGAAATAGTTGGTATTCCAGGATCTCCTGATTTAGACAATAGTTTCCCATTAGTAGGATAACTAGTCACCATGGCAACGGTTTCCGTTAATTCTTTCTTTGTACTAAGGATATCATGGAGGAATTTAGAATAGCTGGGAACTTTTATTGCATTCAGAAATGGAATTTCTAGACGAAGATCACCAAGTGCCTTTTTGAAAGAATCATAGATTACCGGATCCCGTGCTTTCTTTTTCGATATGGATAAGGAAGCTTTTGCTCACCTTTCTTATTTTTGTCTTTTACCTTTTGTGGTGGACCGGGCTCTTTTGTTGCTACTTATCACTTTTCTTGTTTTCTACTACAACAACTTCATCTTCATTGCTTGTCTCCTTTTCTTCTCTTGGATCGACCATATTTGCGCCAGAGTCATAGCGATCATCCCGTGCATCATTTTGGTCCTCCTTGGTTTGATCTTGTGTTTATTGAACAGTTTCATCTAGAGGGTTCACCAGTGTATCATATTCTTGGCTTGCTTTGAGCAAGGCTTTCTCCTTTCGCTCTTTTTCGGCTTCATATTCTAGTGGTCCTAATGGTCATGTAACAACTGCACCTCTTCTTGTAACAACATTGTAAAAACAGGAATATCTATATCATCTCGAAGAAAAATTTCATAACCATATGCTATTTGTTCACATTGGGTTTCAATCATACTAAGATACTTGTGAAATAATTTTATTTCTTGGCCAATCTCCTCATAGTTTTCCATGAGTTTTGCCAAAATATTTTTATGTTTTTGAAAATGCTTATGTAGGTTATTATGAGATTTTGCTTGTCGATATTTTAATTCTTGAAAAACGTTTCTAGTTTCATATTCTTCAGTAAAAACTTGTAATAATTCTACTTTGTTTTCCTTAATAAGTTCAGAAGGTATACCTTTTTATTTCATTGTTTTGCGTACTTTAGGCATAAGATCAGGATATATACGAAGCATCTCTTTTTCTAACTTAGTGTCGAAATCAGGATTGTATAAAGAATCATTCTTAGACCTAGTAGACATCAATTCCAAACATTCTTTAACGGTAAAAGTATTTATCGATCCTCTTGCTGATAAGTCAAGCAACTCTCTACTTTGTGTATTAAGACCATCGTAAAATAAATGGCAAATAGTTGATTCAGAATAGCCATGTGTTGGGGGGATACCCCTGGGTAGGGTCACGCCGGGGTATAAAGGCCGAGTTAGCCGAGGTTCGGCAAGGCCAAAGCGGATGCTGGCCGGGTCACCTCAAGGTAGGCCGGATCACGAAGTAACCCAGACCGGGGGTGATCGCCTAACATTGTCTCAACTGACTTACGCAGTAAGTCGGAAGTGTATGTTTACATGTACGCACGAACAGGGGTACCCGGGTCAGCTGTGATCCGGGTCATGATTGGCTTCTAGGAGAAGGAAGGAATCTTGCTGGTCAAAAAGGAGCCCCGGTACGCACTACCTGAGCGAAGCAAGCAAGGATAGGACCACCGGGGTGTGGCCGACAAGGGTGACGATGCCCATGTCGGCTGACGCGGGCGCCGTAGAGGCTCACGTAGCTAAAGCATGTGTGACGCAGGGGAAAAAGCACCCCGGTTGGCTTGCCACTTTGGGAGGAGGCATATTCTTAGGAGTATGCCTCCACGTATGCCCTAGGCAGGAACCGAGCCTCCTCTATAAAAGAGGGGATAGGGCTTCTGTAGGAGGGGTTGGTCTCTCTGCTATTCTGTTTTGGGCTAGGGTTTCAGGTGTGATCTGTGGGTGAGAGTAAGAGAGCTCCTTCTTCCTCCTCTCGCCAATACAGCTCTAGGAGCACTTGTAACCTTGGAAGGAAATCAATAAAAACTTCTGTGTGGAGAATCACTTCACTATCCCTCCCTGGATTCCCCTAGCGTGTATTAGTCCCCACCTTTAGCCTATCCATGGCATCTGCCATGACACCACCTCGACAGTTGGCGCCCACCGTGGGGCTAGCGGCGCTAGCAGGGGTCAAGATCTAGACGGGAAACCTCATCTCCACCGGTGAACGCATCGTCTCCGTGCTCGTTCAGCGCTTTGGAGCGCGGGATTTCGTCAGCGACAACGCCGGCTGCTTTGGCACGCGCCCTCTTCCCCGCAATGGCATCTTCGTAAATCTCGGCGCGCACAAGGTCTACGTTGCGGTGGACGTGTCTTTCGTTCATCCGCACCACGTCGTCGAAGCAGGCGAACCAGCCCTCACTTTGGCTCGCGGGGCGCGTATCGCTCGTTCCCCGGACCGTGCAGAGGTAATGATGACTGTGCCAGGTGCGGGCGCAAGCAAGGATCCGGCGCCAGATCCGGAGGTAACGCCCAAGGCACCGAGGAAAGGTAGAGGTCCTCCACTGGAGAGGCCGGAAAATGTGTTGAGAGAGGCGATGGACAGCTTGGCAAACCCTATAGTAGCAGCGGTAGATCCGGCTCGTGCACAGGCTCAGCTGGAAGAAACTAGGCAGAAAATACTAGGGGGCGCAAAGAAAATAGCAGCGGCCCAGCAGTCGTTGAACATGACGCTGCGTGAGTATGCTAAGGCAAACAAAGTTGATAATGTAAAAGTGAAAGGGAGAAACCTCATGAGCGAGATGAACAGAGAGGGTGATGCTGGAGTTGAGGAATCAGGAAACTGTTTGTCCGTGGGGCTGCCGAGGTATAGTACCCCGGCCAAGAAACTCAGAGCAGCGGATGCAGCTGCGTCCGAGTTAGAGGGACTGGCGGGTGAAGCCCGGCAAAGACAGCAACATAGGGTTAACGAGCTGGTTCAGATTGCGAATAGGCAAAACGAGGAACTACTCAGGGCTAACCCGGAGAGAGCTGGAGCCTCCAAGATAGTCCATTCGGCGGTGGGTAACCCAGAGAAATCCGCTAGAGCCGCATCGTCCCCTCATGGCGGTCTAAGGAGAGAAGAGGTGGTAACCTCGGCCAGACGGAACAAACAGATCGTCCCATATGACCCGACGCGGGCAGGGAAAGGAAAAGAAGCGCAGGAAAATGATGATCGACAGAGTGTGAGCCAAGGCGAAGCTGGCCGAGGTAACCGCAACCAAGGCAATGCCGGTCAAGGGAACGTTGTCAATGGCAATGCCGGACAGCAAGAAACGACGGCAAGAAAACTTGGACACCGGAGCAAAAGAAACAGTGGCAAGAAAGGAAAGACCGTCCGAGGTATACTTATGAGTTGATGTTGGACCAACCGTGTAAGTTTCACACGCCAAATCCGAACAACCCAGCGGGTCATACGACGTGACAATGTGAGTGGATGCGCAAGATTGAACAAGGTGGTTCGGGGAATGCTCAGGCACCCTGGAATGATCAGCCTCGGCAGGAGTTACCCCGGCAACAACTGCTCTCCGGAGCGAACACGCAACAGCTAATGTTGCCTCCCCTTCCGCCGAGGTATGATAACAATGAGAGGAGGGATGTAGTGCATCAGGTAGAAAATCGGCATCAGTCGGATCAGAGACAATCCGGAAATGAGGGGAGAAACGAGTACAGGGAGCATCACCAAAGCTACTGTGTATTCACCACAGAGGAAACTGATAGAAAAAGCTTGCAGCGTAGGCATATGGAGGTGAATGCAGTAATGCCTGCAGTGACGAGGTACATGCCTTGGTCCGATCAGGAAATCACCTGGAGCATCAGGGATCATCCCTAGCTCATGCCAAGCCCTGGTGCGTATGCGTTGGTGCTGGATCCTACATTCATTGGACCTAGCATTAATGTAAGATTCTTAAAGGTGTTGATCGACAATGGCAGTAGCATAAATATCATGTATGCAGACACAATGCGCAAGTTGGGTATCTCGGAGAACATGCTTCAGGCCACAAGGACAACTTTCCATGGCATTCTGCCCGGCATTTCTTGTGAGCCCATAGGCAAAGTCTGGGTTGACGTGTTGTTCGGCACAAGAGACAATTGCCGAACTGAAAATCTAGAGTTCGAAGTGGTGAACTTAGAAAGCGACTATCATGCGTTACTCGGAAGACCAGCCCTAAACAAATTCATGGCAAGCTGTCACGTTAGCTACTTGAAGATGAAATTGCCCGGACCAAATGGAGTGATTACCATTGCTGGGGACTTCCGACGTTCGATGGATTGTGTGTCGGCCGGATCAAACTTAGCTGAGTCGCTTGTGATTGCGCAGGAAAAAAGGAAAATTCAAGAAGTGGCAGCTTTGGCTCAGTCCGCGCAGCAGTATATGCCGGCGCTGAGTAACCCGCATGGATCTGTTTCCTTCCAGGCCACGAAAGATACCAAGAAGGTTCATGTTGATGACATGTTCCCAGAGCGCACCGTAACAATTGGTGCCGGGCTAAGTGATAAATAGGAAAGCGAGCTCGTCAGCTTCCTCCGTGAGAATCGGGACGTTTTTGCTTGGTCCACACAGGACTTGCAAGGTGTTCCGAGGGAGTTGGCCGATCACTCTTTGAATGTAAGACCCGGGGCTAAGACTGTGAAGCAACCACTCCGCCGCTTCGCCGAAGATAGGAGGAAAGTCATTGGGGATGAGATAGCTCGGTTGCTAGCTGCGGTATTTATCATGGAAGTTCTTTACCCGGATTGGCTGTCTAATCCGGTGCTGGTGGAGAAGAAGAAGGATGACCCGAACGTGGCAGTGGTTTGGCGCATGTGTATTTATTACACGAACCTGAACAAGGCATGTCCGAAAGATCCATTTCCGCTGCCAAGAATAGATCAGGTCATAGACTCAACTGCTGGATGTGAACTGTTGTCATTCATTGATGCATATTCTGGTTTCCACCAGATACCTCTGAATCCGTATGATCAAATAAAGACTACGTTTATTACCCTGTATGGGACTTATTGCTATCGCACCATGCCATTTGGTTTACGTAATGCAGGGGCAACGTACTAGAGATGTATGCAAAAATGTTTGCATGGCCAAATAGGTCAAAATGTACAGGTGTACGTGGATGATGTGGTTATCAAGACCAAGGAAAGGAAAACGCTCCTTGACGATATCAGGCAAACGTTTGCAAACCTAAGAATGTTCCGGATGAAACTTAAACCGGAAAAATGCACCTTTGGTGTCCCGGCTAGAAAATTTCTCGGCTTTCTTGTTTCCAGCCAAGGTATCGAGGTTAATCCAACCAAAATCCGGGCCATCGAACAAATGGAACTGCCGAAGTGTCTTAACGATGTCCAGAAGTTCACAGGTTGCCTGGCCTCGTTAAGTCGGTTTGTATGTCGGTTGGGAGAAAAGGCATTGCCTCTTTACCAACTCATGAAAAAATCGGATAAGTTCATTTGGACACCGCAGGCCGATGAAGCCTTTACCCACCTGAAGAAGATGTTAGCCACGGCACCAGTACTAGCCTCACCACTATCAAAGGAGCCAATGTTACTCTATATAGCCGCAACCAACCGAGTTGTAAGTGCAGTGATAGTGGTGGAGCGCGATGAGGAAGGTAAGTCGGTGAAAAGGCCGGTGTATTATTTGAGTGAAGTGTTGTCAGCCTCAAAGCAGAACTACCCACATTATCAAAAAGTGGCATATGGCGTGTACATGGCCGCCAAGAAACTGAAGCACTACTTTGAGGAGCATCCCATCCGGGTCATATGTGAGGCCCCCATATCCGACATCATGAGTAACAAGGATGCGAGCGGTAGAATTGCAAAATGGGCAATTGAGCTAGCTCCTTACGCACCGCAATATGAAAGACGAGAAGGAATCAAATCTCAAGTTGTGGCGGACTTTTTCGTGGACTGGGCCGAGGTGCAGTACGAACCACCACTTCCTGATCCGAACTATTGGTGAATGCACTTTGACGGATCAAAAACCAAAACCGGGCTAGGTGCCGGAGTGGTACTCACGTCGCCAAAAAAGGACCAGTTGAAATATGTGCTGCAGATCCATTTCACGGCATCAAACAATGCCGCTGAGTATGAAGCACTTGTGCATGGGCTCAAGGTAGCAAAAGAAATTGGCATAAGTCGGATCATATTCTTGGGCGACTCGGATTTGGTGGTGCAGCAAGTGTCCGGAGTGTGGGACGCCCTTGATCCGAACATGGCATTGTACAGATTTCATGTGCAGAAGATATCTGGTTACTTTGAGGGATGCGAGTTTCATCATGTACCCCGGGTGGAAAATGGGGCTGCCGACATGCTGACGAAGCTCGGGTCAACCAGACAAGCAATTCCACCGGGTGTAGCATTAGAGCACCTCAGGAAACCATCGATCAGGCCATCCCCAGAATCCGAGTCAATCTACGTCCCAGAGGACACCGAATCCGGAGCTGTGCCCATGGATGTTGACGCAGGAACTGGTGCGCGAAACTCGGGGACTGCCTCGGCAAACCCGGGGACTGCTTCGCAAGACCCGGGGACCGTTCAGCGTGATCCCATTGAAGTTATGCCGGTGGATCAGATGGAGATAGACGAGGATGTGTTCCCCGTGTGACCAATACCGGCTTGGGCACTACCTATATTTCAATTCCTGAAAGATGGAACGTTACCTACTGGGGAGGTGCTTTCCAGGTAAACACAGAGGAGGGCAAAGGCCTACACGATCATCAATTCCGAGCTATACAAAAGAAGTGTGACCAATGTCCTCCAGCGGTGTGTTAACCCGGAAGAAGGGCTTGAAATCACCCGAGATATACATCAGGGGGAGTGTGGCCATCATGCCTCATCCCGAGCCTTGGTAGCAAAAGCCTTTCGGCACGGATTCTACTGGCCAAATGCCTTAGAGCAAGTGGAAGATCTGGTGAGAAAATGTAATGGTTGTCAGAGGTACGCTACCAAGACACATATGCCAATGTCGAAACTCAAGACCATCCCAATCACTTGGCCATTTGCCGTATGGTGCTTGGATATGGTTGGCCCATTCAAACCAGCAAGGGGATATATGACTCACATTCTGGTAATGGTGGATAAGTTTACAAAGTGGATTGAGGTAAATCCTATAATAAAATGTGATGGAGCTACTGCCGTAACGTTTCTCAAAGATATCATCTTGAGATACGGCTACCCTCACAGTATCATAACTGATAACGGCACGAATTTTGCGAAAGGAGGATTTGCGCGTTTCTGCCGGGATAAGAGGATCCGGCTGGCCGTAGCCTCGGTAGCCCACCCCGCATCGAACGGACAAGTGGAAAGATCCAACGGATTAGTATTATCCGGGATAAAACCCTGGCTCATTGAGCCACTACAAAGATCAGCGGGGTGCTGGATAGAAGAACTACTAGCGGTTCTGTGGAGCTTAAGAATAACACCAAATCGATCAACAGGCTATACGCCGTTCTTTCTGGTATATGGGGCAGAAGCTGTATTACCAGCCGACATAGAGCATGATTCGCCTAGGGTCACCCAATACACAGAAGCCGAAGTGCAAGAAGCCCGGCAAAATGATGTTGATCTGCTGAAAGAAGCGAGAGAACTGGCACTGTCCAGATCCACCATATATAAGCAAAAACTCCGACGCTATCATAGCCGGGCGCCCCCGAGTCTTTCGAGAAGGCGATCTGGCCCTCCGGTTGGTACAACGTACTATTGGAATGCATAAATTATCCCCCCCATGGGAAGGGCCATTCATCGTGAGCAAAGCATTGCACAACGATTCTTACTATCTTATAGATGCAAAGCCACAGGAAAAGAACAAGGCGAACAGGTCCGGAGAGGAATCTAAGCGACCATGGAATATAGCTCTACTTCGTCCTTTCTACACTTAGCTAAGAAGTGTATGTATCCGAGTCATCTCATATGTCGGTATGTATGTCGGCAATGAGCTTATCAATGAAATGTTGGCACCTCGAGGAGTAACTCGGGTACTGCCTTAATAATGTTTGTTGTTTTTGTGCGTCAGCTGGAATAAATTATTCTACTTAACTCGAATTAGTAATGTGTGACCACCAAGAACCCCAACTCTTCGACTTGCTGCTGTCCAACAAGAATTAGCTTCATGGAAAGCAAGAGAACAAGTTTGGAATTGCGTAGCACATGAAAAACGACTAAGGAAAAGAATTTATTCGAGCCGACGTTTGTGTTTCGGACTAACCCCGTATTCATTTCCAAGTTGTTATACAGTTTTATTTTTGAGCTAAGTCTAAAAGTTTCCCAGTATTGTTAAAACAATTTTAAAGCTCGGATTCGTAAGTTGTAAAACTGAATCAAGGTAGACACAATCCGAGCCAAAAGATTGAACGAACAAGAAAAAGGAACACGGGGACTACACCCAAGTTACTCCGGCATAAGCACTTAGTAGCAAAATATCACATGTGTTTGAAATACAATTCCACCCGGCATACCGGGGATCTCATAAATTTTCAAGTGTTTTTACTTAAGGAGCAGCGGGAGGAAGTTCGGCATCATCGTCGCCCTCTTTGATATCCGAGGCAGTGTCCTCTTCGTCCTCACCCGAGTCATCTTCAACGTTCTCAACTTCTTCTTCGCCAGCGACTTCTAGGAAGCTCGGACCTTTGGTCCATTCGTGAATGGGGGCATATTCGATGAGGCTGTGGGCGCAAGCCCGGCGTCGAGCTACCCACTCCGGGTCGTCTATCCATTTGGGTCCTGTGTGCAGGCGTGTGAGGAGGCTGAGATCTATCTTCTCATACCACGTCAGAATGTGGTGAAGGATGGTATCAGCTGCGGCATGTCCAGCGGACTCTCTCCAGAGGTCGAGCTGGGTCTCGATTTCTGAAAGCTTTTCAGTGAGATGTGTAACTCTCTCTGGAGCGTCATCAGCGGGCCAGAAAGTGTTGAAGACTCAGACTGAAACATCAAGGAGATCTTTGCCATAGTTCTTAATGATTTCCACGCGAGACGACCAGCTGACCAATAGGTCCTCCATGTCAAAGGGAATGCTCTCACCGTCAGGAGCGACGGGAGTACCCCTTTCTCGGCAGAAATTGGCAACAGCAGCACTTGCAATAGCGGTACCCTCTGGAAAGTGGCCTGGGGAACAAGGCAAAGGACGAAGTTGAGAAAACAAGAAGTATGAAGTAACCCAGGGAAAAAGGCGGATAAGGGAAAAGAAATTACGTGAGATGTGGCTGTGAATCCGGGTCAGTTCCTTGGTACAAGCATCACGCCTCTTCCGAAGCTGCTCAAGCTCAGCATTCGCTGACTCAAGTTTGACCTCGGCTTCCTGAAGAAGCTCACGGTCCTTAGCATTTTGGAGTTTTGAGGCGCTCACGTTCTTCGGTGTAGTCCTGGCCAGCCTTTTTTAGCTCGGTTTGGTGCTGCGCCTTCATCTTAGCCATCTTAGCCTTGAGCTTGGCTATCTCATCGTCTTTGGTCCGGAGGAGGGCGAGCTCATCATCTTTCTTCTTTAGCTCGGCTTGGTGCTGCCTTGCTTGTTCGAGAAAATGCAGCATCATATCAGGCACGGGCACACTATCCTCAAGCGATGCTGAAATAGTGTGTTGGCCCGGCAGTGCCGAGGTATGAATGTTTGTCGAGCCAAAGAGGAAAAGCCGATGGAAAGCACGGTATAGACAGACAAAAAGGACGTACCCTTGACCTACTCCAAGTTCTTCCGCATTATCTTGTTCTCAGCCTCCACCCCAGCTGCGGAAACCGAAGAATCAGGTTAGTCTGGCAAAGGAAAATGGCGCAAAACGAAGGAGCGTTAAGGAAGAAATCTACCCCTCTTCTCGTATTCCACAATAAGTGCAGCCTGCTTTGTGCGTAGATTCTTGTGGGTATCCAGCAAGCGTTGGAACTCAGCACTCCGGCGGTTGGTGGTCACCTAAAAGGGGATACAGAAACTTAAGTCAGCTTGATGCATATTCGAAGTGTACTGAAATCCGGGCCAAGTGGAACTTAACCCGGCTCTAGGTGTGTGCATATTCAAAGTGTACTAAAATCCGGGCCAAGTGGAACTTAACCCGGCTCTAGGTGTGTGCATATTCGAAGTGTACTAAAATCTGGGCTAAGTGGAACTTAACCCGGCTCTAAGTGTGTGCATATTCGAAGTGTACTAAAATCCGGGCCAAGTGGAACTTAACCCGACTCTAGGTGTGTGCATATTCGAAGAGTACTAAAATCCGGGCCAAGTGGACCTTAACCCGGTTCTAGGTGTGTGCATATTCGAAGTGTACTAAAATCTGGGCCAAGTGTAACTTAACCCGGCTCTAGGTGTGTGCATATTCGAAGTGTACTAAAATCCGGGCCAAGTGGAACTTAACCCGGCTCTAGGTGTGTGCATATTCGAAGTTCTCATGGAGCTACGTTAGTTTTCTAAAAGAGCATCCGGCCGAGTAACAAGTTACTCCCCCGGAGGCTCGGGGACTGATGGTTATTATCTACAACTTGTAAGGGGGAAGCGACGCACCTCCATCATTCGCCCATCGATCTTAATTGCCTTTGCCGCTGTGTTCATCTGAGCGGAAAACTCGGCAGGGCCGAACTTTTCCGGGAGATCAGAATCCTGAACTATCTCGACCTTGTTCCAATTCATAACAAATTCCATCAGGCTCGGAGGGTACCGTTCACCGGTGGGCATATGGGGCGTCACCAAGCCCTTTGCATGCGCTTCTTTCCTCTCCACCAAGGCAAGGGCGGGGCTGGTGTGCAGAACCAACTACTGGGCATTGGTTCGCTCGGCAGGCGCGTCCTTTGCTGCTGGTGTTTTCTTGGGGAGCATTGACACAAGGGTGCGCTGCCCAGACTCGATGGCAGTGGGCTTGGCGGCGTCTGGAGCCTTCTTGCCCTTGGCCTGCTGGGTAGAGGAAGCCATAGCAGCAATTTTCCCCTTAGAAATTGCCGGGGTAGTTCCTTGCCGAGGTTGAGAAGACTCGGAAGATGCAGAGGAACTAGGCACTGGTACTCTTGCTGCTGGACTTGATGCCGGCGATGAAGCTTTCGCTGCCGGAGTTGGTGCTGATGCTGAGGTTGGAGTTGGTGCTGGTCTGGTTGCTGGTCTAGTTGCTGGTACTGGAACTGGTGCTGGAGCCGAAGTAGCCTCAGTGGCTGCTGGTTGAGGCGTTGTCGAGGTGGTGGATGCCGTTGCTCCGGCTGGGCCGGTCTCCCCTGCTCCAAGGTTACCCTCCTCTTGCCGAGGTGGAGCTGAACCCGGAGCGGCCGCAGAACCCTCTGGAATAGGGCTCAGCGGACGTGACTCGTCATCACGAGGGGGAAAAGGGCTAGGTCGGAGAGGTGAGGAGATGCTAGATCCACTTTGAGGGACCTCCACCGGAGCCCTGCAAAATCAAATAAAGTCAGAAGAAAAATTGAAATGTGCGAACTTGAAATATGGTAACCCGGCCGGCAAGTGAAAACTTGAAATGTGCGAAGGGAACGTAAATCCATACAATCCGAGGTAAAGATTGAACCTGATGTCACCTCAGCGGCCAAGGTAGCTAAGACCACACCAGCTTCGGGGACTAATGTTGGGGGGATACCCCTGGGTAGGGTCACGCCGGGGTATAAAGGCCGAGTTAGCCGAGGTTCGACAAGGCCAAAGCGGATGCTGGCCGGGTCACCTCAAGGCAGGCCGGATCACAAAGTAACTCGGACCGGGGGTGATCGCCTAACATTGTCTCAACCGACTTACGCAGTAAGTCGGAAGTGTATGTTTACATGTACGCAGGAACAGGGGTGCCCGGGTCAGCTGTGATCCGGGTCATGATTGGCTTCTAGGAGAAGGAAGGAATCTTGCTGGTCAAAAAGGAGCCCCGGTACGCACTACCTGAGCGAAGCAAGCAAGGACAAGACCACCAGGGCGTGGCTGACAAGGGTGACGATGCCTATGTCGGCTGACGCGGGTGCCGCAGAGGCTCACGTAGCTAAAGCATGTGTGACGTAGGGGGAAAAGCACCCCGGTCGGCTTGCCACGTTTGGAGGAGGCATATTCTTAGGAATATGCCTCCACGTATGCCCTAGGCAGGAACCAAGCCTCCTCTATAAAAGGGGGGCTGGGGCTTCTGTAGGAGGGGTTTGTCTCTCTGCTATTCTGATTTGGGCTAGGGTTTCAGGTGTGATCTGTGGGTGAGAGAAAGAGAGCTCCTTCTTCCTCCTCTCGCCAATACAGCTCTAGGAGCACTTGTAACCTTGGAAGGAAATCAATACAAACTTCTGTGTGGAGAATCACTTCACTATCCCTCCCTGGATTCCCCTAGCGTGTATTAGTCCCCACCTTTAGCCTATCCATGGCATCTGCGGTGACACCACCACGACACCATGATTAGGAATTCTATTGATCATTCCAAAGAATCTATCCAAGGCTTGTTGGTAGTTTTCTCCCACGTTCTAACTAAACCTCCTATGCTCTTTCTAGTTTCACTTACCTTTTTAAAAGGATTAAACCTGTTTATGAATTTGACAATACAGTTTTCCCAACATTTAATGTAATTGCAAGGGATAACCAGTCTAGAGCTTTACCTTTAAGAGACCAACAAGAAAAATTTAGACGAGAAAAGTCTCTTGGCAAACCTTTTGGTCCAAGTGTTGTCATCAAATCATCAAACTCTCTAATATTTCTTCCTGGGTCTTCATCTTCCCTTCCACTAAAAGCTTTTTCCTACAAATTTTTAATAATGCCACCATCAAATCGATATTCTCTAACTCCAGGGTTAGGAAATTCTATTGGTTGTTTAAGGAAAGCAGAGTTTGGAGCAGTGTATTCTTTGAGATTTTTCTCAGGTTTCTTGGGAGTTGTCCTATAAATGGACATGATTTCCATAAAATCACTCAGGTTTTCAACTTCAACCTTGTCTGATCTTAAAAGTTTTTCAATAATTTCTTCGCGCCTCTAAATAGGCACGCACTCAAAATAATCTGGTAAATAGGTCATACCAGAGCGTGTAGACCCTTTGTTTCCTAGGGAGACCATTTTGTAGTAGTAAAACCTGACATGTAAAGAGAAAAACACTTAGCGCCTAGCTCCCCGACAACAGCGCTAGAAAATAGCTTGATGTCTGCAAGTGCACATATCGATTGTAGCTAGTTTCAAAGTATAGATATCGATCCCACAGGGAGGCCAAAGGTAAGTGTTTATGGGTGAAGTCTCTGTCACACTCAAAGGTGTCACAGGTCTTCGAGTGAATTGACTACAAGTGTGGAAATAAGAATGAAATTTGGATTAAACTAGATGTATTTAAGTAAAACTAAAATGTAAACTTCAGGAATAAAAAGCATAAAAGTAAAGAACGATTTGGTTGTTTGTTGTTTTCTACAGATGACGAAAAAGACACTAGGAGATACAATTCATAGTCATAGTGACTGTGCCAGGTGGACAAGTGATGAGTGTAACATTTGTAATCTTGTAAGTATATGTGTAGGCGAGCAACCCATAATTAGCTGGAACTCCTCTTGGTAGATTTCATCCAAACTTGAATAATCCTACTAGCTTGTTACAAAAACCATGGTCAGACACTAGATGATTAAGATCCTTCAGGTTGCTTAGCAATTAAGCTCCTCGGACCAGACTAATTCAATAAGCACAGTGGTTCCTCGTTATCCTCAAGTCAACTAGTTTTCCATTGATATCCCTGTGTCACTCAGGGGTCGCCGGTCTGCTAGCGAACAAAATCATATCTATGTAGAACAAAGCATCATGTTGTCTGGGCCCTTAATTGGACAACAAGCATTAGGCATCCCATAGATAGTCAAGCACACATAATATAGTAATTAAAATCAATCATAAACTAATGGAAAATATACGGAGGCACATCACATCTCACCAATCCCTTACATCTACCACGCCCAAGGAACTTACTCACACATGAGAGAAGAAAGCATCATCAATATAAAATAAAGGGAGTTCTTCTCGATATTACTGTGGAGATCCACAATAAGAATAGAAAAGTAATCCAACACAATTCAAGATTGGAAGAAACAACCTCAAACCCTAATCTTGCAAAGTGAAGATCTCTCTCTCTCTCTATCTCGCTCTCTCTCTCTCTCAAGTACAAATAATGGCTATGAGGGTGTGATGGCTAGGAGGTCGAAGATCGTGGAGCGAGATGAAGAACGTCTCCCCCTTCTTCTCCGGATCTCTTCTTTCTCCTTTCCGGATGAGATGGCTACTGTTGTGTTATGATTTCGCGTCTAGCCTCTTCACGGAATTTGTCCCTTTTAACAAGACGGAGGAGGCGGTAGCTATACGACGGGAACTATATGGTCGGAAAAATATTCCCGCCGTATAGTTGCTCGTTAAAGCCTCTGTATGCCTCCCTCGATTGCTTCCAAAGAGAGACTTGCTTGTTTTTGCCTGAATATTGTGTTTCTCATGTTGAAACCTTCTATTGACGTTTAGAACCTGAAACACACATTAAAAACAAAGTTTTCTTTCCTACCGAAGTATTAGAGTTAGGTAAAGCTAGCAAACTATCAAATCCAGGAGAAAACCATCAATAAAATCCATAAAAAATATGTCGAGTCTCACAACTATCAGTCGTCGCCCCCCCGCGGCCTGCATGCCAGTGGTATAGATCCGCAAGAAATCACACGGGTTGGTGGTTTCATTGTAACACACCGGTATCTCTAGGTGGAACTTGTGCGGCCACACCACCCGACGGAGATCCTTGGTGAACACGAGGCAGCCATTGCTCTGATTCTCCTTGCCACTGGCAAGGTCCATGCGATTCTACTGGCCTGCCGTGACAATTTCCTCGATGATGCGGTCCTCTCACCCTCGTGGGGGCGTGGTGACCATTCAGGTAGTCTCAGGGGGCGGAACGATCTAGGAGCTGTTGCCGAGTGGAGGGGCAGCGTCGCCAGGCTTAGGGGTGTCTTCGGAGAGCGGGGTTGGGGGCATGAACCCATAGCCCACTATGAATGCTCCTCGGCATGAGCCCCCAGTGACGCCTGCTTGGGAATGGCAATGTCGATAAGCTCGACCATGTGCTCGCACCACTTCTCCTAGCCAGACTCGGTTGATGGGTGCTGCAGTAGCTCATGCACCATGCGCTTGGCAAGCTCTGGTGTGGGCTAGTCGGTCTTGTCATGAGAGGACACGGTGCAGGAGAGCGAGGTGTTGCCACGGGTTGTGAGCTACTGCTCCTGGGACAGTCGAAAGATGGAGCCTTTGTCATCCCCTGTCCATGGGGTTTGCTCCATTGTGGTGCACCGAGTGACGAGCTCCGTCAGAGCCTTGCTCGCAATGCGGCATAGGGCACGCTTGGCATGTGTCTCGTTGCGAGCCGACATGCCAACAAGGTGGGTGACGACCTTGGAAGCGTGCCTCATCCCCTACCTGGCGCACCAAATGTTGGAGACTCGCGTCCCGTGAAGGAACAAGGAGTCCGATGAGCCCTGAGTTCGAGAGGGGAGTGAACACATGTTCCAAGTTAGCCGGCGACAAAGTAGGTGGTGTAGCTCGCACACGACAGAGAAAGACACATGTTTTTACCCAGGTTCGGGACCCTCGTGAGGAGTTAAATCCCCTACTCCTTCTTGGTTGTATTTCTCTCCGTGCTTCACGAGGGTACAGTGGTAAACAAATGCCCAGGGTTTGAGATCTCTAGGATCATTGTAAGGTAGGGGTTGCCCTCCTTTTATAGGGGCGTTGGGCCTCTTCCCCCAATCTTTGGGCAGAAAGGGTCTCCACATTGCCGCCCAAAGGATGCTAGGTCTATGCGAATATTTGTGTGGACTTGGTCCAGGGCTACGGGCTACCCTCTAATCCTTCATAAAGCTGAGGTTCCTGGCACTGTCCTTCACTATGCGATGCCTCCCTTGCACCAAAGTGGCAAGGGACAACCCTACTGGTGCTTAGGTCATCCGTGGTGGTTTCATACCAGAGGGGCGAACCGGTTCCTCTTTACCAAGGCAGTCCGTGCTTCCATGGCTCCTCCTACCAGGTTTTGTCCCCTTCCTTAATTTTGCTGTAAGATTATAAGCTCGCCCCTCAGGCATGCTCCGAAGCATTCGAGGCCCAATGGATACCCGGGTAGGCCGAAATCCCCCCTTGTGAGGCGGTCGCCATGAGGGAGACTCGGGTGAGGCTCTTGAGGGCCTAGTCTCCTAGGTTCTCCTCCTGAGGCTGCCCTGTGGGATACCTCGCCCTCTAGAGGGTGCCGCAGCTCGGGCGGTGGGCTCGACAGTCGTAGGATCATAGTACCCCTAGTACTAGGACTCTGATAGCAGGCAATACAACCAAAGAAGGAGTAGGGATATTACCTCCTCAAGAGGGTCCTGAACCTGGGAAAAAACCTTGTGTCTACTCTCTCTCGTATGCGAGCTCTGCCATAGTCCTTATCTCCAAGGAATCCCAACACATTTCTAGCCCCTACTCAAACCCAGGGCTCGTTGGACCCCTAGTTCCTTCACGGGACACAAATTCTGACATTTGGCATGCCAGGTAGGGGCTGACCCGCGATTCTAGGAACTTCATCAATCATGACACTATGACATCGTGCGTCGTCATCCCAGTTAGGCGTGCCCATCAGAAAGAAGCAAGTAAGGACCAGAGCTCCAGCCGCGTTGTCTCCCTAGACTTGGCATTGAAAGAAGGCATGGGGTCCGCTGCCAGCTCTCTCCAAGGGACTATGCCACCAAAGAACATTGACGCGTCACAATCACACACTGTGTTGACACACGGGCGTGAAGGCACGCTCATGCCCAGCGCGGCACGACTCGTGGTGAAAGAGCTTCTTTGTTACTCACCCGTGGAAGCCGTACAAGAGGAGTGGCACGTGTGCCTCACAGCGCTCGTGGACGTCACGTGGGATAACTCATACATACCCCCATAAACTCAGGAAGGGGAGTTGGCTCACGGTGCTCCCCTACCACCACCTCTCCTCGACCGTGCTAAGGTCCCGGGAGTAGGCGTCCTGCTCAGGAAGCGCAACCGGCGAGAGTCGCCAAAAACCTATGGGCAGCACACTCAGCGGAAGATGCTCATGTTAGGATCGCACGATGTCGCAATCATGAAGCACACATCAACCAAGACGTCGTAGCCATGGGGGTGGCCAAACTATTTTGACTCTATTTTTTATATCTTTTCGAGTCTTTCAAAGCTTAGGTACCTTCTAGGCATGTCGTTTCTCGACCAATATACCTAGTGTTGAGTTCTGTAGAGTTGTGTGTGTGTTGTGTGTTCATTCCTTCCCTTTTCTCTGCATCACCTGAGAGATTCCTTTCCATCATGATCTCTCTATATTCTGGGCCCACAATAATATATTGTAGGTTTTACAGTGTTTTGTTGTAGGCTTCGAGGTTCCCTTCACCTCGTGTGCCTCCTTCTCATTTTTTTGGGTACTTCAGAAGTAGTTTCTTGTTCTAGAAGCTTCATCATGGTTACTACTTTGAAGTGTATGATGTGTCACTTAAGAAGTAGATACTTCTTTCTTGGGTTGTAAGCCTTGTACTTGAACCGAAGGTGGCGGATTATACTAGATTCTAGTGTTATGAGTCTTGTACATGAAGATGATCTTTAACCCAAGATAGATTCCGTTGACCCCTTTTTCTAATGTCTAAGCATTACCTCAGGATGGCTAATTTTAATTATAGCCTTAAAGCATGTGGTTATTGTCATGATTGAATTTCAACAACTAAGGACATCCCCTACCCCTAGCTATGGTAGATGTTCTTTAATAAAACAAATTGTGCCATGACAAGAGTGCTCCTCGTGAGTCTCGCATCTTACTCGTTACTCTGCCACACCTTTTACCTCTATGCATTGGTTCTCGGAAGAATGTTAATCTATGCATCCACATCTCGGGATTTGCCATTGAGCATGTTCGTTTCCCCTTCTTGTTTTTCTACCCTTTCTACCAGTTGGTAGCCAAGTAGTAATGCACATTCGTGTCTTCCGATGCAAGATACTCCTGTGTTCCATCATTACGAACCATTTTGGGATGTCAAGAGAAACAACCTCCGGTACCTTGTCATAGCTAGGACCAGGTCAAAGTTTTGTAATCTATAGATCAGGATGCATTGATTAGTTTTTGTTTGCTCTGCCTTCAAGTATCACACCCTTTTATACTAAGAGTCCTGATGAGTTTCATGACCCCTTCATGAAGTGATACTCCCACCCATCTTACCCACCCTTCCTTTGAGAAGTTCAAGATCATGAATGATGCATGTGCGTAAAGATCTAGCCATATGAGATTCTTAGCAATTCTTATTTCTTTGAACTCTAAGGACATTTGAGTCATTCTTAGCGTGATTGGTTAACCTATCACTAAGAAAATGATGATTATGCTACCAAGTCCACTATTCTGGTACACTCTCTTCGGTCAAAGAGTTAGGCTCGTGCCAAAACTCTAAGACTATGTCTTCTTGCCTTACTAGGTAACTTCCTCTCGAGCTAAGTGACATATTGGTGGTTCATGATATTATGGATGTATTCCTAGAAGTATTGCCCCGTGTTGTCAAGTTCTTAAGTATGATGTTTCTTTAAACCGCTTCCATTCTCCAAGGATCCATACTGGATACCCCTAAACTTTTTGTTTAAGCTTAAACAATAACCTGGAGAATTTTAAGACAAAAATTATGTCCACCTTTGTTCATTATCACAGGGATGTCTAGTTTTTTATGTTGAAGAAAGATAATATTTCATTCGTGGATAAGTTATCTTCCCCCACCTTTGATTTGATCTGGGTTATCGTCAAATCAAACTTGGTTCCAAGGACTATCTTGATAGTGTTTCTACTTGTGATGTTTCACCTGAGTACATCTTCATGTCCTTTGGTCTGACCAATACTTTTGCCTTGTTCAAGCAACATATGAGTCCATCTTCTTGGAGTATTTTAATAAGTTTGTTGTTGAGCCCATCTGCAATATCCTTGTCTTCTCCATGTAAGACTAGATTCATATGGAATAATTGGCAGTAATGTTGGAAGTTTTTAAGAACCATCTTCGAATCACTTCGAAATATGAGTTCTGGATGTTAGAAGTGACCTTCTCTGATTCACGTGCAATTGCTAAAACATGTCGCCGTGCATTCAAGTAGAGTGTTCTTTGTTCCCTCACATACACAGTTGTATTTCGTTGCAGGTACTTCATGTAGGCACAGTTTTCTTTTGACAAGTCGCTCATACATGGGTCTAGAAATCTAGCTCAGACTTTTTGAGCTTGCCACTGAAGTCCCTATCTTGAGAATCAAGTAACTTCACCTTTGTGGTAAATGTTGCACACTTTATATTTGGATATGATGATTCTGAAGTATCATCCCACCTAACCAAATATGAATCTTAAGCAGATATGATTGTTGGTGCTCTTCAAGGTTATGACATAGGTCTCCTTGTAAATCTAGTTAGGTCGATGTGGTGGTTGACACAAATAGTTGGAAGGCCTGCTGTCATATTCTCTTGAATCAGCAAACCACTCCTCGTGAGGCTTCTTCTATGAATTATTATAGGAGTTGTGATTATGGTTTCCTTTGTATCCGAAGTCCGGCCTATACTTGGTGACTAATTAAAGACTTGTAAAAAGTTTGATACTTGTACCTTGAACATCAAGGAGAATATTTAAACTATAGTTGCTAAATGTCTCTTGGACAGTCCTCCAGACCCTTTATGTTGGCAAGCATATTGTTGTGCCAAGTACTTGAAGTCTGAGAACAAAATTTCTTTTCCTCGTGCTATTAGGAATCTTGTTATTTACTCATCCCGGTGGTGTAAAGTGATATCATGATCTTTGGCAAAGATTTTGATAAACTTGCATGAATAAAGAGTTTCCTCCATTTTATTCACCATGTTTGAAGAGCGACTATGATTTAGGTAATCAAAAGTTTCTCTTATTACATGATTCGTGTGACTCTTATGAGTCCTCTCCACAAAACAACTTTCTATCTTGGCCTTCTGTTGAACGAAAGAGTGAGACTTCTGTGTCAAAAGTAGTTCAACAACTTTCTATCTTAGCCTTCTATTGAACGAAAGAGTGAGTCCTCTCTCATTTTTCATGGCAAGTAATCAGGAGAAAATAATATTGCTAAATTGTTTCGTCTCAAACTTCTATCCATGTCGTCTCGATTCTTTTCGGACATGGGATGGACGCTGCAAAAAACAGACGATGATGTCGCAACGGAGCCCTGCTATCCTGTGAGGCAGGACCCACGACGGGGTAGGGCGAAAGATTCCCTGCAGCGTACATGTGTCACATGCGCAGTCATATCCCGCATGAACTGGCCTGCCATCAGCGTACATGGGAAGGACCTCGTAGTGTGAGAGGCGTTCTCGATGTGACATGTTACCGTACCTGCTGGGGTGGCGGGGCCCGCAGAGAACCGAGATGACATCGGGAGGCATGGGAGGACACAGTTTCTCCCGACCGAGATCTGACCTACTAGTGTAGGCCATAAATGTATGCGGGTTTTCACAGCCGACCTATAGGTGAGATGCGAATGTAGGCTATAGATAGTCACTGGCTATCGTGTCCTTCATCGACATGGCATATTCGACCCTGGCTAGATGCATTTTTTCGTGGGGAGAGCCGAGATGGCTGCATAGGCTATAGACATATGCGGGTTTTCATGGATGGACTACGACGGAGCTGGCACCATAGGCTATATAAATACGCTATTTTTCGCGGATGTCGTACACGTGTGTCACATCCCCGAGATTAGAGTTAAGCAAATCTAGACCTTAGCCTAACATAAGCTTAACCTAGACCTCGAGGATATCCAATGAGAAATCAGTAACACAACAGTAACCCTGCGACACAAAGTTTATTACAGCGAGCTCATAACTGAGCGAAGAACCAAAATATTACAAGCAGAGGTCACTGATACGTCCATTTTGCATCACTATTCTATATCATAATTTACTGTTATTCATTGATATATTTCATATTAAGAGATGATACTTATGTAATTTCACTTGTTTTTGCATGGTTGATGACTTTTGGAGCATGGACCGCTGTAGTCAGGATTCTTATGGAAAAGGGGCTGTTTGGAGGCGAAATTCACGAAGATCAGAAAATCCAGGAAAATACATGGAAAATCCTATTTTTCAGAGGACAAAGAAAGCCAGAAGGGGAAGCGGAGATGGGCCACAAGGGGCCCACACCACCCCCTAGCGTGGGCCAGCCCAGGCCGCACCACTAGGTGGTGTGGCCGCCCTGGTCCACCCCTGGCTCTCCCCTCTAGCGTATATTATCCTCCCTAAACCCTAAGACTCGGGGAGCGACCACAGAAAGATGCTGCCACCTCTGCGGGGCGGAAAACCCCAAGAGAGAAAGATCTCTCCTGCAGACAGAATTCTGTCAGGGGAATTCCTTCCCGGAGAGGGGAGATCGTCGCCATCAACACCACCATCAAGCCGGACTTCATCGAGATCATCATCATCACCACCACCATCATCTCACTGTAACAATTGGGTTGAATCTTGCATAGTTCTTAGGGGAAACTTTCCCGGTGTTGATTACTCTTTGTAGTTGATGCTACTGAGTGAACCATTGAATTATTCTTTATGTTCAGATTGTTATGCATCATCATTTCATCTCTGATCATGATCCATATGATGTCTTGTGAGTAGTTCGTTTTGTTCTTGAGGACATGGGAGAAGTCATGTTGTTAGTAGTGGAATTGTGTTGAGAAAGATTCAATGGTTTGTTAATTAAATTGTGGTGTACTTGTTCTAGTGGTGTCATGTGAACGTCGACTACATGACAATTCACCTATATGGGCCTAGGGGAATGCATTGCGTATTTGGCTACTAATCGTAGGGGTTGCTAGAGTGACAGAATCCTGAACCCCCGTTAGGAAACCATTGCACAAGGGACGTAAGGGTCTTAGAGTTTAAAAATGTGGTTAGGTTTCTACCTTAATTACTTTCTTGTACTTACGGATGTTTGCAAGGGGTATAATCACAAGTATGTATTAGTCTTAGGAAGGTCGGTACATTAGCACAGGTTCAACCACACAACACTTAGCGAGCTAAAGAGGATTAATCAACTATATGAAGCGAAAGCACTTGACGATATTCCCATGTGTCCTCGAGAACGTTTGGTCATCTTAAGTAATACAACCGGCTTGTCCTTTGTTGCATAAAGGATTGGGCCACTTGCTGCATTTATTCTTATTGTCTTTTATTTGCTCGTACTTTATTTACTAGCATTATCAAAAACCCCTAAAAATCCGTTTGCTAAGTATTTGTAGAGAATTCCTGATCCATACCACTAGCCAACACCTTCTGCTCCTCGTTGGGTTTGACACTCTTACTTATCGAAAATACTGCGATACACCCCCTATACTTGTGGGTCATCAAGACTATTTTCTGGCGCCGTTGCTGGGTAGTGAAGCGCTATTGGAGAGTGGAACTGGTAAAGGAAACTTCTACTGTGAGTATTGTTTACTTTTGTTAGTTACTTTATTTTCAATATGGATAATTCGCTGAGTTTCTTATTTCGTAATGCTAATACCACTGCTAAGGTAGTAGATGAACCACAACCTACTGAGAGTGATGCTTTTAAAATACCTACAAGAATTATCGATCATGTTATGGATAACTATTATGTTGGGGATGGAACTGTCCATCCCGGTGATCATTTGCTCTTTATACACGAATTATGCGGGTTGTTCAAGTGTGCAGGTATTACAACAAATCAAGTGAAGAAGAAGTTATTCTCATTATCACTGAAAGGAAGAGCTGAGGAATGGTATAAGCTGCTGAAGAATGGTTAAGCTCTTGAATGGGAGGAAATTGTGCCTCTCTTTTATTCAAAGTTTTATCCTCCTAGTGAGATCCATAAAGATCGGAATAAAATATACAAATTTTGGCCTCTTGATGGAGAGAGTACAACTCAAGCTTGGGGAGACTGAAGTTACTAATGCTCAAATGTCCCATTCATGAGCTCCCCAACAATATTATTATCAATAACTTCTATGCAAGGCTTTCTCTTCATAATAAGGATTTATAGGACGCTTCTTGTGCTAGATCATTCACTCGCATGGAAGAAGAAGTTAAATGGGATCTTGTATACCGTATTCAAGAAAATGCTGAAGCATGGGAGAATGACAAAGGAAGAAAGTCAGGTATAAATTATGATTATGAATGCATTGAATCTTTTATGGGAACTGATGACTTTCAAAATATTAAAAATGCTAATGGTCTTGACTTACAAGTTATTACAAATTATTTTAAGGCTTTTGCCTCTTATATTGAAATCCCGAAAAAGGGATAGAACAAGTACCATCCACCTTATAAATATGTAGTTGACTATGTTCCTGTTGGGAGTACTGAATTTTGCACTCTTGATCACATCCTACCTGAACCTTATATCGAGAAAATACCCTTCCCGGATAAGGTAAAGGATCATCCTATGATAACTAGTGTAATCACTAAAAGTGCAAAGAGAACTGTAAAACCTGATGATCAAATAAACATTGAACCTATTGTAGCAATTGTGAAATACCTTGTCACTAAAAGTGTAGAAGATGGACGCATAGTCTGTTGTGAGGATGCTTCTAATATTGTCTCACATCCTAATAAAGCTAAAAAGGCTAGTGTCCCTGTGCTTTCTATTAGAATTGGTGATCATTGCTATTAGGGTTTATGTGATATTGGTGCAAGTTCAAGTGCTATTCCTTATGAGCTTTACAAAGAAGTTATGCATGAAATCAGTCCCTGCGAATTGGAAGAGATTGATGTGGTTATTCACCTTGCTAATAGAGAGACCATCTCTCCAATTGGTATTGTGCGAGATGTAGAAGTTCTTTCTGGTAAGATTAAATATCATGCTGATTTTCTAGTACTTGGTTCAGCTGCTAGTAAAACTTATCCCATCATTTTTGGTAGACCTTTCCTGAGTACTTAAGTAGCTATTATAGATTGCAAAAGGGAGAAAATCTTGACTAAGTTTGATGGGGAATCTTATGAGTATAATTTTTCGAAATTTACTAAAGAAACTTGTGAAAATGAAACCCATAATGAGGATTTTAGAGTTGAAAAACTTGCTTCTATCTCTCTTGCTCCTAACAATGCTTTGCAGCAATTTATGGAGGATCATGAAAGTGAAATCTTCATGGAAGAAAGAAATGAGATTGACGAGATTCTCCGTCATCAACCTAAGATGCTTAAGCACAACTTGCTTGTAGAAGACTTGGTACCACGTTGCCACCTAAAAAGGATCCGGTCTTCGATCTAAAACTTCTCCCCGATGGTCTTAAATATGCTTACATTGAAGATAATAAGACATATCCTGTTATTATTTGCTCTAAACTTTCAGGGAAGGAAGAAGAAAGGTTATTGGAGGTACTGAAAAAACACCGAGGGGCTATGGGCTATACTCTAGATGATTTAGAAGGGATTTCTCCTACTATATGTTAGCATGCTATCAATATAGAACCATATGCAAAGCCAGTGGTCGAGCACCAACGGCGTTTAAACCCTAAGATGAAGGAAGCGGTAAGAAATGAGGTATTGAAACTCCTTGATGCTGGTATTATTTACCCTATTGCTGATAGTGAATGGGTTAGTCCTGTTCATTGTGTCCCCAAAAAGGGGGAATTACCGTCGACCCTAATTATAATGATGAGCTTATTCCCCAAAGAATAGTTGTAGGCTATAGAATGGGCATTGATTTCAGGAAAGTTAACAAAGTTACTAAGAATGATCATTACCCACTACCTTTTGTCGATCAAATGTTAAAAAGGTTGTCTAAAAAGACCCATTTTGTTTTCTTGATGGATATTACGGTTTCTCTCAAATTGCTGTTAAACAACAAGATCAAGAAAAAACTACTTTTACATGCCCTTACGGAACCTATGCTTATAGACATATGCATTTTGGTTTATGTAATGCTCCTGCTACTTTTCAAAGATGCATGTCTGCTATTTTTCATGGTTTTTGTGAGGAAATTGGGGAAGTGTTCATGGATGACTTCTTTGTCTATGGAACTTCTTTCGATAATTGTCTACATAACCTTGATAAAGTTTTGCAGAGGTGTGAAGAAACTAATCTTGTTCTTAATTGGGAAAAATGCCACTTCATGGTTAATGAAGGGATTGTCCTTAGGCATAAGGTTTCCGAAAGAGGCATAGAAGAGGATAGAGCTAAAGTTGAGGCAATTGAGAAAATGCCCTGCCCAAGAGACATCAAAGGTATTCGTAGTATCCTTGGTCATGCTGGTTTCTATATAAGATTTATTAAAGATTTCTCTAAGATATCAAAACCCCTCACTAATCTTCTTCAAAAAGATGTACCCTTTGTTTTTGATGTTGATTGTAAGGAAGCTTTTCAAACTCTTAAGAAGGCTTTAACTACAACTCCTATTGTTCAACCACCTGATTGGAGCTTACCCTTTGAAATAATGTGTGATGCTAGTGATTTTGCTGTAGGTGCTGTCCTTGGGCAACGAATTGATAAAAAGTTAAACGTTATTCATTATGCTAGTAAGACTCTTAACGCTGCTCAAAGGAATTATGCTACTACTAAAAAAGAATTCCTAGCTGTCGTTTTTGCTTGTGATAAGTTTAGACCTTATATTGTAGACTCAAAAGTCACCATTCATACTGATCATGCTACCATTAAGTACCTTATGATGAAGAAGGATGCTAAGCCTAGGCTTATTAGATGGGTGTTGCTTTTACAAGAGTTTGATCTACATATTGTAGATAGGAAAGGTGCTGAAAATCCTGTTGCTGATAATTTATGTCGGATGGAAAATATCTCTATTGATCCTATGCCTGTTAATGATAGTTTCCCGAATGAACAGTTGGCCGCAATAGGGATAAGCTCAAGAGGGAGCCCTTGGTATGTTGATTATGCTAACTTTATTGTCTCCAAGTATTTGCCTCCGACTTTCACAGCTCAACAAAGAAGGAAGTTCTTTTACGATTTGAGGCATTATTTTTGGGATGACCCACATTTATATAAAGAAGGAGTGGATGGTATTATGAAAAGATGTGTTCCAGAATATGAGCAAAATTAGATATTGTGGAAATGTCATGGTAGTGCCTATGGAGGACATCATGCAGGAGATAGAACTGCACAGAAGGTACTACAATCAGGTTTTTACTGGCCTACCCTCTTTAAAGATACAAGAAAATTGGTCTTATCCTGTGATGAGTGTCAGCGTGTTGGTAATATTTCTAGACGCAATGAAATGCCTATGAATTACTCTTTAGTTATTGAAACCTTTGACTGTTGGTGATTTGACTTTATGGGTCCCTTTCCTCCTTCAAAAAGGTTATACTCATATTCTTGTTGCTGTTGATTATGTTACTAAGTGGGTAGAAGCCATACCTATGAAGAGTGCTGATGGGGAGACCTCTCTAAAAATGCTTCAGGATGTTATCTTTCCTAGGTTCGGAGTGCCTAGGTATCTTATGGCTGATGGGGGTTCTCATTTTATTCATGGTGGTTTCAGAAAGACCCTTGCTAAATACGATGTTAATCATAGAATTGCTTCAGCTTATCATCCCCAAACTAGTGGACAAGTAGAGTTATCAAATAGAGAAATTAAATCTATGTTACAAAAGGTTGTTAATAGATCTAGAAAAAATTGGGCTAAAAAGTTGAACGATGCTCTATGGGCTTATAGGACTACATATAAAAATCCTATGGGGATGTCTCCTTATAAAATGGTTTATGGGAAAGCTTGTCACCCGCCTTTATAATTAGAGCACAAAGCTTACTGGGCAGTTAAAGAACTCAATAGAGATTGTAAGCTTGCTGGTGAAAAAAGATTATTCGACTTAACTTCGTTGGATGAATGGATGAGTGAAGCATATGAGAATGCTAGACTCTTTAAGGAAAAAGTTACAAGATGTCATGATAAGCGAATACTTAAGAGAGAATTCCATGTTGGTGAGAAAGTTCTATTGTATAGGTCTCGTCTCAGATTTTTTGCAGGGAAGCTACTGTCAAAATGGGAAGGACCTTTTGTTATTGAAGAAGTGTAACGTTTGGCAGCAATAAAAATTTATTCTTTAAAAGATAACACTACACAAGTGGTGAATGGGCAGCGACTCAAGCACTATATTGCTGGAGATTCTTACAATGAAGATGTTGATGCTTTTCAAGTTATAACTCCAGAAAAATTTATCAAATACCAAATTCAGAGACCTGTAGAGTCTGTTTTCGAATAGGTAACAGTTCTGGTAAGAAAAGTTCTGCGAAAGATCTGTCCAGTTATATTTTTGCAGTTTTTATCCAACAAGGAAGGCAATAAAGAGAAAGAGGGATGGAAACGGAGCCAGAGTGGCTCACACCACCCTATGGCGCGGGCCCACCCCTAGCCGCGCCACCAGGTGGTGTGGCCACCTCGGACTCCGTCTCCGACCCGTTTTCTCCCAGTACATTCCTTTTGTTCTACAACTTCGTAATATATAATCCCCTGGATCCCCGGAGGTTCGTATATCATGTTCTCGTCGTGTTTTCGTTTCGATCTGTTTCTGCCAGGAACTATTCTTGAAAGTTTAGAAGCACAATGGTGTCCGCCAAGGATATGGGAAAGGAGCCTATGGGGGAGGATCTCCAAGACCTCGGGCAGGAGAAGGAGATCAAGAGTGAAGATGAAGAGGAGGCAAAGCAAAGCCAACATCCGCACACCGGCACTACCATTGCAAGCATTGGAGTGCTGGCAAACCCTACCAGGATTATGTCAACAGGAGGGTAGCCTCCTCATCACTGTGCGGCACCATGGTCACTTCCTCCATGCACCAAGAATCCTTTCCATACCCTTATCCATGAACATCAATACCAGAATATGCCCAAGGAGAAATTACCCTCCAATTGGGATTTGCCTTGTTCTAGCCATGCAGAAAAAGAAGACTTCAAGGAGGTAGAGTGGGGAAAGAATCACAGGAGTTGGGATCCGAAACCCGACACGATCATGAGCCGCATCGAGCACAACTCGGAGTTGATTCGTACTCTCACCTTCGAGATTGAGGACTTGGGGAAATTGATCAAAAAGCTCATCGAGAGAATACCACCAGCACCGAAGTAGTAATTCATCATCAGGTTTTGGCATCCCCTTGGTTTGTTCGAAGCTTGGGGGAGTGCTGAGGTATCACATCACTATCTTCTATCTTTTTACCTTTTTTAGTAGAGTCATATCATGAATAGAAAAGTTATCATGTAGGATGGTTTGCATTATGGAAGTGTCCCCTCTCTCGTTAGATATGTATCCCTTAGTGTGATTTGCCATCATGGAATATTAATGAGAAGTTCTATCATTTACTCTCTTTCATATCTTATATTAGTTTTCGATTCATGGTTATATGATTGATCTTATTGTTAGTATTGGTATCACTGTGGGATCATTGAGTTAATTTAGTTGGTTTTGGCAAACCTGGCTTGGTCAGTAGCAACACTATTTTTGAGAGTTGAATGAAAAAGATAGAAGTACTCTTAAAAGAACTATAATTTCATCATATTTCTTTCTTGATTTGCTCATGAGTTTAATATTCTCTTGTTAAGATCTTTAGTGCTTCGATGGAAGATTGCATGTTTGTTTTTATCGCTTGCATGTTTGTTTGTTTCCTTTAACTCTTATACTTGCAACCCAGCCTTGCTAGCCAAAAACCAATACTGAGAGGAATTCTTCTCGTGCATCCAATCCTTAAACCAAAACCTATGCCATTTGTGTCCACCATACCTACCTATTATCACTATTGCTATTCCAAGTAAATTCATGGTTTTATCTACCTTCCAAATTAAACTTGTTATGTGAAAATTAGTGATTAAAGCTCTCACGAACTTAATGGCACACTTTACTTTCTTGCATCTAATAAACTTGAACCATTGTTCCCATCTATATTGCGTATATGCTTGCGCTTTGTAAGTTGGGAATTAGCAGAACCATGCTATCATGGGGAACATTTTCAACATTGCACTGGTACTTTGTACCTAGTTGATATCATGTTCTTTTGTCTATGGATGTCGTCGGTGTGAAATGAAAGGGGAGCTTGTAAGTCCATGGAGTTATGCATGTGTGTTAGAGAAACGTCTGGGCCACCGGTCTAATCCATGCTGTCATGGTGGAAACCTGCAGCGTAACCATAATGAGCATCTATGAAGCATTCTTCTTATAAAAAAAGAGATAGATATTGAGAAAAAGAGAAAAAGGAAAAAAAGATGACAAAAGAGGAAAGAGAGAAAAAAGCACCATATTCCCATGGTAAATAAGAAGATTGGCTGAGATGCTCGTTGTCTGCTTGCCTTGTCATTTTGATATGGGGATTCTTCCGTATCATCGGGCAACGGGTACCTCGTTGGCGGTTCTCCATGATACACATGTGCTTACTATGACAAGAACTTACCGGTGACTAAACTTGAGTAGCATGAGGAGCGGCCCTCGAATTCAAGGGACTTGAGATTTTCAACTTACAACTTGTCAAGCATATCCTCATATTTGATCACTTAAAGATGCCTATGATGGGGGCAATGAGAGCTGAAAGCTAATAAGTATCATAATTTTTGGAAGCTCTTTATGAAACTTGAAATCCCTGCTTCCCTCTGCGAAGGGCCTTTTCTTTTACTTTTTAGTTGAGTCAGTAAACCTATTCCTTTATATCTCAGCAAGTATTTTGAGTTGTTGTGTTTCATTCATTCATATGATGATTTATTCAATCTTGTTTCTTATGTTCCTTATTTTGCACATTGCTCTTATCTTGGTGTTTACTTCTTTGAAAGCTATCATTGGAAATCAGCAACTTGTGAACTCCAGCAAATTGTCAACTATTCTTCGACCAAGATCTAGGTTTGCCATTACCAATTATGATTTACTTTATGTATCTTTATTGTGTTTCCTTTACCTATTGCAAGTTAAGTTATATAATGGTGAGTTGTCTGCTATTATGATCTGTGTATTGATGAATGCGATGCTTCTTGTCCGTATTCTTTTATCGACTCTTCACTCCATAAACCTGAGGTCATGTTTAGTGAGCTCAGTTTCACTTGGGGACAAGCGAAGTCTAAGCTTGGGGGGAGTTGATACGTCCATTTTGCATCACTATTCTATATCATAATTTACTGTTATTCATTGATATATTTCATATTAAGAGATGATACTTATGTAATTTCATTTGTTTTTGCATGGTTCATGTCTTTTGGAGCATGGACTGTTGCAGTCAGGATTCTGATGGAAAAGGGGCTGTTTGGAGGCGAAATTCACGAAGATCAGAAAATCTGGGAAAATACATGGAAAATCCTATTTTTCCAAAGGACGAAGAAATCAAGAAGGGGAAGCAGAGATGGGCCACAGGGGGCGCAAACCACCCCCTTGCGCGAGCAAGCCTAGGCCGCGCCACTAGGTGGTGTGGCCACCCTGGTCCACCCCTAGCTCTCCCCTCTGGCGTATATTATCCTCCCGAAACCCTAAGACTCGGGGAGCGACCACAGAAAGATTTCGCCACCTCTGCGGGGCAGAAAACACCGAGAGAGAAAGATCTCTCCGGCAGATAGAATTCTGCTGGGGGAATTCCTTCCCGGAGAGGGGAGATCGTCGCCATCAACACCACCATCAAGCTGGACTTCATCGGGATCATCATCATCATCACCTGATGGGTTCGTAGCATGGAAAACAAAAAATTTCTACCGCAAGAACGAACAAAACCCAGATCTAATCTAGATAAAAGCCAAGATCTAATCTATTAGACATGTGCAACGAGATAGATCTGAACTAACCCTTGTAGATCTGAAAGCGTTACGAGATTGGATCTCGTGGTTGATGTAGTCGATCACTTGCCGATCTCAAGATCGAGTGGACGATCCTTCCGGCGCCGCGTTCCGGCAGCGCTTCCGCAGTCGGTCACACGTGCGGAGTCGAAGCGGACCTTCCTCTCCCCGTTCCAGCGAGCAGCAGAGGTAGTAGATCTCTCCACGGAATCCCAGCAGCACGACGGCGTGGTGGTGGTGGTGGAGTAGAGAATTCTGCAGGGCTTTGCCTAAGCCTGAGCAGAAGAAAGGAGGAGGAGAGAGGCGGCTAGGGCAAGAGTCGAGGGGGCCAGGGGGTGGTGCCTCCACCCCTCTATTTAAAGGAGGCAGGCGCCATGGGGAGGTGGAGTCCTTGTAGGACTCCCCTCTCCCTTGGCCGGCGGATCAAGGAGGTGGGGGGAGAGTCCTTCTCCCCCATGAATCCTTGTCTTACCCCACAAGGATTCCTTGATCCTTTCTTGGTTTTCAAGTAAACTCCAAGAAATCTTCCAAAACCTTCCGGAACATTCCGAAACCTTCTAGAATCCCCATACAAATACTCCGGAACATTTCCTAACTTAGAAAATGATCCCCAATATATGAATCTTATTCTCCGGACAATTCCGGAGCTCCTCGTGATGTCCCGGATCCAATCCGAGACTCCGAACAACATTCGGTCTCCAACGCACATTCCATATTTACTTAAAACAACTTCGAACGTTAAGTGTGTCACCCTACGGTTCGTGAATGTGCAGACATGATGGAGACACCTCTCCGATCAATAATCAGCAGCTGGATCTGGAGATCCATAACGGCTCCCACATACTCAACGATGACTTCGTGATCGATAGAACCATTAACATACGAAACCAATTCCCTTTGTCACGCGATACTCTACTTATCCGAGGTTTGATCGTCGGTATCTCCATACCTAGTTCTACCTTGTTACTGATAAGTACTCTTTACTCGTTCCATGTTATGTCATCCCTTGTGACCCAGTCACATGCTTGCAAGCTAATTAGATGACATTCCACCGAGAGGGCCCAGAGCATATCTATCCAACATATGGATGGACAAATCTCAATCTTGGTCCATGCGCTTCAACACATACTTTCAGAATACCCAATGACACCTTTATGACCACCCAGTTACGAAGTGGTGTTTGATGTCATCAAAGTACCCATCCGGTGATGGTGATTAACATAACCTCATGGTCGAAGGATTATGTTACTATGTATTTTAAAGCTTATAGCAAACGAACTTAATGACTTGATCTTATGCTATGCTTACTACGGGTGTGTGTCCATCACATCATTCTCCTAATGATATGATCTTGTTATTAACGACATCCAATGTCCATGATCAGGAAACCATGATCATCCATTAACAACAAGCTAGTTTAACAAGAGGCTTACTAGGGACTCTTTTATGTTTACAAAACACACAAGTATTAATGTTTCTGGTTAATACAATTATAGCATGGGATGTAAACATTTATCATAAACATAAAGATATAATAATAACCACTTTATTATTGCCTCTTGGGCATATCTCCAACATCACCATCATCTCCATCACCACCATCATCTTGCTGTAACAATTGGGTTGAATCTTGCTTACTTCTTAGGGGAAACTTTCCCGGTGTTGATTACTCTTTGTAGTTGATGCTATTGAGTGAACCATTGAATTATTATTTATGTTCAGATTGTTATACATCATTATTTCATCTCTGATCATGATCCATATGATATCTTGTGAGTAGTTCATTTTGTTCTTGAGGACATGGGAGAAGTCATGTTGTTAGTAGTGGAATTGTGTTGAGAAAAATTCAATGGTTTGTTAATTAAGTTGTGGTGTACTTCTTCTAGTGGTGTCATGTGAACATCGACTACATGAGACTTCACCTATATGGGCCTAGGGGAATGCATTGTGTATTTGGGTACAAATCGTAGGGGTTACCGGAGTGACAGAAACCTGAACCCCTGTTAGGAAACCATTGCACAAGGGACGTAAGGGTCTTAGAGTTTAAAGCTATGGTTAGGTTTCTACCTTAATTTCTTTCTTGTACTTACGGATGTTTGCAAGGGGTATAATCACAAGTATGTATTAGTCCTAGGAAGGTCGGTGCATTAGCACAGGTTCACCCACACAACACTTAGCAAGCTAAAGAGGATTAATCAACTGTATGAAGCGAAAGCACTTGACGATATTCCCGTGTGTCCTCGAGAACGTTTGGTCATCTTAAGTAATATAATCGGCTTGTCCTTTGCTGCATAAAGGATTGGCCCACTTGCTGCATTTATTCTTATTGTCTTCTATTTGCTCGTACTTTATTTACCTGCATTATCAAAATCCCTAAAAATCCGTTTGCTAAGTATTTGTAGAGAATTCCTGATCCATACCACTAGCCAGCACCTTCTTCTCCTCGTTGGGTTCGACACTCTTACTTATCAAAAATACTGCGATACACCCCCTATACTTGTGGGTCATCAGTCATTGACCACAAACATCAAACAACGGAAGGCAAATTATGCTATTAAGTATAACAAACACCATAACGATGATGTCCCAGCCCATAGATTCCAGGCTGTCGGCCGGGAACCCCAAGCTACTCGTCAGTGTCGTCGTACCAAACTCGTCTTCAAGGGAACACTTACTCTACTACAAAAAGTATCAACAAAGCAAGGGTGAGTACAGGGTGTACTCCACAAGACTTATGGCTAGTGGGGTTATTTTTCATCAAGACATCTTTGTTTATAAAACAATAGGGAGAAGAAGCTCGTCTAATCAGAATATTTTAAAAGGGGATAAGAGAGCGACATATCCAAAGAATTGATCATCATCTTGATATCCACCAAAGTAATCCTCATCTCACAACTAGGATCAACCCCTCGTACCCATGAGGAAGCATCCTTAAGCACACGTTGAACTGCCAAGTTTTACGATTAGGTTAAAGTTCTCTATGATGTTAGAATTTAGTCACCAAGCGTTCATAACCGTGAACACAGCTTTTCGAAAAGATTTAACCCTGTAGGGGTGTACAACTTTACCCACACGTACCAACTGACTCTTAATGCCACATGATTAGCCCTCTTCCTTGGAAGGCCGGCAGAGGGTGGTTGGACACGACATTTACCTTGCTTTCACCGAGACCATGAGTCACGCCCTAAGGATGGTTCCGCTGTAACGGGTCAAATCCCGAAGCTGGTCCCTAGAGATGTGAGGCGAGGTTGGTTTACTAGGGGTGCCATCTACCCCAAGCAACCCCGTCCACGCTTATCTACCTGTTATGATGCACCTTCACCCGCCAAATCTTTGCAAAACATTTTCTATGCATATGTCCAATGGAACGCCCGAACTATGTGACTCATGGAATCTACTAGGCAAGTTAGTTACTCGTGAGGTTTTCCAAGCCCCGTGTGGCTGTACGCTCGTCTTGGTTCAAGAGGCTAGAACTAGGGTCCTAGTAGTGGCGAGCATGGGACTACAAAGACCACATCCCACTGTGGCCTCCCATACAAGGCTTAGCATGTTTAACCTTTACCACTGATCTTACCTCATCAGTATACCTCGTTCTCCCATCATTCCAGATTCTCTGCATCTGATACGTCATATGGATGAACCAGCACTAATAGCTAAGCAGGGCTATGCAAGACACAGATATAAGCTCTAGCAGTGCACACAATCTAAACCTAGTTATGCTAGGAGCAGTGGATCAGGTAATATCAGATCAAGGGAGTAATGCAACAGATAGGATACTCTATCTATCAATAAAACACCACAGTAGAATCGTATGCATCATGGCAAGAATGAAATACATTCAAAGGCATAGGATTCTTTTATGTGTGGGGCTATGCTTGCCTTGTTTGTTGATACCCAGATATAGATCTTCGAACGCCTTGTACTTGACTTGATTACAGTTGGTCAAGTATTGTTCGTCGGTCTTCGATGATGTTGATCTCGGTCTTTGATCTTGAACTCGATATCGTATTCTACCGGGAAGAAGCAAAGATTGGAAAGAAAGGGACACAACAATCAAAACATGGCATCGATGCAATGCTCAAGCAAGGATGATGATATGACAAGTTAAATTCCATTTAAGTGAAACCCTATAGCATTCTTGACAATTTAAGCGGGATCCGAGGGGTGGAAAACCTAATTCAGGGGTAACCTCAGAGTCACCTGCGGGGGTTCATTTAGTTCTCTAATTAATCTCGCAATTAAAGTTGTTGAACAACGCATGATTATAAGTCTATTGTAAAGATCTCTTTTTTCAGAACATTTTGATATATTATACATTTTTCTGACTTATAAATATTAAGTTATTGAATTTATAAGTTTATAACAATTCTTAAATTATTAAACTATTAAAAACAATTTTAAAAGATTTACTGCGTCAGCACATGTGAAGGCTGACGTCACCACGGGGTCAGGGTATTTTCTCACTAGGACTGTGTCTAGCCACAATGGCTGACAGGTGGGGCTGGTGTCACGTATGCAGCCACCGTGGAAATCTTGGTCGACGCCACGTCGGCTCGACGGAAACCGGCCAGGTAGTGGCCAGCGACAGTGAGGGAGGGCGCGCGGAGCTGCAGGGCTAGGCCAGTTCAAAGCGGGCGTGCACGCTGAGCCTAAAGGAGGCGTCTCCACCCTAAAATGGTTGCCGGAGCAGCGGATTCAACGGCGCGCGGTGGTGATTATCACGGGTCTGTGGCGAGCGGCGAGCACATAGCAAGACGGGGACGCGGGAGGGGTCCAAGATGACAAAAAGCTTACCCTTGACGCGACGCGGTTGACAGCTGGGATGGAGGGGGTGTGTAGCGGTGGCATAGTCACGGTGGAGCACAGTCGGACACAAGGAAGATAGTGTCGCGGGCATCGATTGAGGGCTCCCCTTCTCGATTCAGTGGGTGTGGAGGGAGAGGAGATCATGGCGGAGCTTCAGGCATCATCGTTGAGGCTCGGGGAAGCTTCAAACAGCGGCGGCGAGAAACTCTGGCCGGGCTAGGGTTTCGGTCTCCAAAGGGGAACGAGAGGGGCGAGCGCTAGGGAGAGGAAGAGAGGATAGTGAAGAGGGAGAGGCATGCCTGGGTCCATATCCTCGTGCCAGGCGGTGGCGGCGCGCATCGCAGTGCTTGCACGTATCGCAGCGACGATGAGCGGAGGCATCGCCAGCCAGCAGCATGGCTTGGCGAGGACAAAGACGACAACGTGTGAAGCGGTATTGGGCTGGCAGCGGGCTGTAGAGGGGCCGGGGTGGGCTGCTGGCGGCTGCACGCTGGGAGGCAGATAGAGGGGAGAAGGAGTGGCTTGCGGCCTGGTTAGCTTAGGAATGTTTTTATTTCTCTAAAATCCTTTTTCTTTTTTGTTTTATATTTTCCATTCGTAAATTCATTCAAAATATGTTTTTTAGTGATTAAAAAATACTAGAGGCTTTACAAAAATAAGAAAATATTGCAGGGGCCCTTAACACCATTTGGGCTCCTACATTTTGGTACTTTTTCGAAATTCAAAAACGTTCAAATGTATTTGAGAGAGAGAGGAAACTAAGGTTTACGGTTTGGCATTATTTCTTTTGCATGCATTTAAAAGATGATGCTCATGAATGCACAAACAAACCCTAAATATAAGATTAACTAAAACTAGGGCGTTACAACTCTATCCCCCTTACGAGAATCTTGACCCGTGATTCCGCAGGTAGGAAGAAAAAGGGAAACATGGTCACTTCTAAGGATAAGAGGGAAACACAATAACAACACATGGAGTATTTCATGGTCAACTCATGAAGGAGTGTTCGGAAACGACTCTGAGATGACAATCATGAAACACATCAAGGTAACAGAGGAAACAAGAGGAGATGGGTCTTAAGTTGATAGATAGCTGTTCTTCATAAGGATTGCAACCATGGAGTTTCATAAGATCTTAAGCTTCTAAAAAGGAGAGATTACAACAAAAAGAACATGACCACAAACTTTGAGAAATGAACCTCTACTAAATGGCTTAAGTAGATCTGTCAGGGGTACAAAGATAAAGAGAGCCAAGTTGCTGAACTATTTTTGATACAGAAGGATCACTCTTCGTTCAACAGAAGGTCAAGATGGAAATGTATTTTGTGGAGAGGACTCGTAAGAGTCACAAGGAACATGTAACAAGAGGAACTAGTGATTACCAACATCATAGTCGCTCTTCGAACATGCTTGATAACGAAGGAAACTCTTTATTCATCCAGGGTCTATCGAAATCTTTGCCAAAGATCATGATATCACTTTATTCCACCAGGATGAAGAGGTAAGAAGATTCCCGATGACACGAGGAAAAAGAAACTTCATTCCCAGACTTCAATTACTTGGCACAACAAAAATCTTGCCAACATAAAAGGGTCTGGAGGATCGACCGAGAGACATTTAGCAACACTACTTTAAATGTTCTCCTTGATGTTCAAGACACCAAACATCAAGTAAAGGTCGGACTTTAGATACAAAGGAAACCATAAGCACAACTCCTATTATAAATCATAGAAGAAGCCTTATGAGGAGTTGTTGCTATTTGCTGACTCAAGAGAATATGGCAATAGGTCTTCTAACTAATTATGTCAACCATTACATCAACCTTTCCGGATTTTCAAAAAGACCTATGTCAAAAATCTTGAAGAACACCAATCACCATATCTGCTTGAGATTCAGATTTGGTTAGGTGGAATGATACTTCAGACTCAGCATATCCGAACAGAAAGTTTGCAACATTTGCCACAAAGATGAAGTCACTAGAGTCTCAAGATGGGGACTACAGTGTCAAGCTCCAAGAGACTGAGCTACATTGCGAGACCCATGCATTAACAAATTGTCTAAGGACAAGTTGACATACATCGAGTACTCGCAAAAAAATACAACTGTGTCCTTAAGATACGGAGTTAACTCTATTCGAATCCATGGCGACATCTTTCTATAGTTGCGCGTGAATCGGAGAAGGTTACTTCTAACATGCAGAACACATTCTTCAAGATGACCCGAAGAAGGTTCTTGAAAGTTTTCCAACATTAATGCCAAAAGTTCCATATGAATCCAGTCTAGCTTGGAGAAGATAAAGATGTCATCGATGGGCTCAACAACAAATTTATCAAAATACTCCCGGAAGATGGAATCATATGTTGTATGAACATGGCAAAGTATTAGTCAGACCAAAGGATATGAAGATGTACTCAAGTGAAACATCACGAGTAATAACATCATAAAGATAGTCCTTGGAACTGAGTTTGATTTGACGATAACCCAAATAAAATCAATGGCGGGGGAATATAACATATCCACGAAGGAAATACTATCTTTCTTCAGCACAAACTAAACTAGACATCCCTTTAAGATGAACTAAGTCAGATAGAACTTTTGTATTACAACTCTCCAAGTTGTTGTTTAAGCTCAACCAACTAATTCAGGGGTATCTAGTACCGATCCTTGGAGAAAGGAGCTCTTCAAAGAACTTGCTTGCTCTAGAACTTGACAGCACGGTCATGTGACAACATGGCGATACTTCTAGAGGACGTCTAGAATATCATGATCCACCGATATGTCACTTAGTTCAAGAGGAAACTTGCTTGGTAATGCAAGAAGACATAATCTTAGAGCTTTGGCATAAGCCTAACTCTTTGACCGAGGAGAGTGTACTAGAGTAACAGACTTGGTACACAATCATTCTTTGCTTAGTGATAGGGTTAACCATCGCGCTCAGAATGACTCAAATGTCCTTGGAGTTCAAAGCAATGAGAATTGCTAGGAATCTCAGATGGCCACATTATTACGCACACGCATCATTTACGAGCACGAAAGCTCATAGGAAGGGTGGATAATATGTGTAAGGGCATCACTTCATTAAGAGTGTTGTGAAACTCAACATGACCTCTTAGTATAAAAATGTGTGATACTCTAAGGTAGAAGAGATAGAAGCTGAGCATGCCTCTTAATCTGCAGTTTACAACACTTTGACCTGGTCCTAGAAATGACGAGGTACTGGAGTTTTTTTCTCCTGACATCCCGAGATGGTTTGTCATGATGGACCACAAGAATATCTTGCATTGGAAGGCACCAATGCACAATACCACTTGGCTACCAACTGATAGACAAAGGTCGAAAACAACAAGAGGGAAAGGAACATGCTCAGGTTAGAATCCCGAGATGTGGATGCATAGATTAACAATCTTCCGAAAACCAATGCATAGACGGGAAGTTGTGGAAGAGTCACGAATATAGATATGAGACTCACAAGGAGTACTCTTGTCGTGATCTATTTGGTTCCATTAAAGAACATCTGTCGTAGCTAGTGGTAGGGGAAGTCCTTAATTGTCGAAATTCAATTGCGACAAAGTCCACAAGCTTGAAGGCAAGGATTGCAGTACTAGCCATCCTTAGGGAATGTTTGAACATTAACAACAGGGGAAAACAGAGTGGGTATTGGGTTAAAGATCAGCTTCATATACAAGATTCACAACACTAGAATCTAGTATAATCCGGGATCTTCGGTTCAAGTCCAAGGGTGAAAACCCGAAAAAGAAGTAACTACTACTTTTATGACATAACGTACACTCCAAGGTAGTAATCACGAGGTAGCTTCCAAGAGAAGAAAGAACTTCTGAAGTACCCAAACAAACAAAGGGAGGCACACGAGGCAAAAATAAACCTCGAAGCCTAGAACAGAATACTATGGATCCTACAATATAATATTGTGGGCCCATAAGACGGAGAGATCATGATGGAAAGGAATCTTTCGGACGAAGCAGAGCAAAGGGAACACACGGAATACACACACACTGACTCTAGAGAACTCTACACTAGGTCAACGGGCTGAGAAATGACATGCCCAGAAGGCACCTAACCTTTGAAATACTAGAAAAGATATCAAAATTTTCAAAATCAACACCAGATAAGATGACCTAGAGTTAGAGCGAAACTGGATAAGGAGCAAAAGAAGCATACTAGAGTTTTCACAAATATTTTTCAACTTTAAAATAGTTTTCACAAGTACTAGACTCAATATCGACCAATAGAAAGGTTTTCCTACGGTCGGTACTGCTCTGATACCAAAGACTGTAACGCCCCCAGGATCAGGCTTAAACAAATCCAGACCTTAGCCTGACATAAGCTTAACCTAGACCTCGAGGATATCAAGTGAGAAATCGGTAACACAACAGTAACCATGCGACACAAAATTTATTACAGTGAGCTCATAACTGAGCGAAGAACCAAAATATTACAAGCAGAGGTCACTGACCACAAACATTAAACAACGGAAGGCAAATTATGCTATTAAGTATAGCAAACTTAACAAATGTCCTAAGAGGCCTGAAGCATAACAATGACGTCCCAGCCCACAGATTCCAGGCTACCGGCCGGGAACCCCAAGCTACTCGTCGGTGTCGATGTCGTACCAAAGTCTTCTTCAAGGGAACACTTTGCTACAAAAAGTATCAACAAAGCAAGGGTGAGTACAGGGTGTACTCCGCAGGACTTATGGCTGGTGGGGTTATTTTGCATAAAGCCATCTTTGTTTATAAAACAATAGGGAGAAGAAGCTCATCTAATGAAAATATTTTAGAAGGGGATAAAAGAGTAATCTCCGAAGAATTGATCATCATATTGATACCCACCAAAGTAATCCTCATCTCACAGCTAGGATCACCCCCTCATACCCATGAGGAATCATCCTTAAGCACATGTTGAACTACCAAGTTTTACGATTAGGTTAAAGTTCTATATGATCTTAGAATTCGGTCACCAAGCGTTCATAACCGTGAACACGGCTTTTCAAAAAGATTTAACCCTGCAGGGAGGTATAACTTTACCCACACGTACCAACCGACTCTTAATGCCACATGATTAGCCCTCTTCCTTCGAAGGCCGGTAGAGGGTGGTTGGAAACGACCTTTACCTTGCTTTCGCCAAGACCATGAGTCACACCCTAAGGATGGTTCCGCCATAACGGGTCAAATCCTGAAGCCGGTCCCTAGAGATGTGAGGCGAGGTTGGTTTACTAGGGGCGCCATCTACCCCAAGCAACCCCGTCCATGCTTACCTACCTTTTATGATGCACCTTCACCCGCCAAATCTTTGCAAAATGTTTTATATGCGTATGTCGAATGGAACGCCCGAGCTATGTGACTCATGGAATCTACTAGGAAAGTTAGTTACTCGTGAGGTTTTCCAGGCCCTGTGTGGCTGTATGCTCGTCTTGGTTCAAGAGGGTAGAACTCGGGTCCTAGTAGTGGCGAGCATGGGATTACAAAGACCACATCCCACCGTGGCCTCCCATACAAGCTTTAGCATGTTTAACCTTTACCACTGATCTTACCTCATCAGTATACCTCGTTCTCCTGTCATACTAGATTCTCCACATCTGATACGTCATCTGGATGAACCAGCACTAACAACAACGCAGGGCTAAGCAAGACACAGATATAAGCTCTAGCAGTGCACACAAGGCAAACCTAGTTATGCTAGGAACAACGAATCAGGTAATATAAGCTCAGGGAAGTAATGCAACATATAGGATACTCTATCTATCAATAAAATACCATAGTAGATACCAATAAAATACCTTCAAAATCATAGGATTTTTTTATGTGTGGGGCTATGCTTCCCTTGTTTATTGATACCCAGATATAGATCTTCAGAAGCTTTGTACTTGAGTTGATTACAGTTGGTCAAGTATTGTTTGTCAGTCTTCGATCTTGAACTCGATATCGTATTCTACCAGGAAGAAGCAAACATCGGAAAGAAATGGAAACAACAATCAACACATGGCATCGATGCAATGCTCAAGCAAGGATGATGATATGTGATGTCTACGCACTTCTATTCTTGTAGACAGTTGTTGGGTCTCCAAGTGCAGAGGTTTGTAGAACAGCAGCAAGTTTTCCCTTAAGTGGATTACCAAAGGTTTATCGAACTCAGGGATGAAGTGGTCAAACGTATCCCCTCTCAAGGAACCCTGCAATCAAGATACAAGAAGTCTCTTGTGTCCCCAACACACCCAATACACTTGTCAGGTGTATAGGTGCACTAGTTTGGCAAAGAGATAGTGAAATACAAGTGGTATGGATATAAGACAACAGTGCTAGAAAATAGCTTGATAGCGTGGAAGAGACTAAAGGGAATCTGAAATAAAGATGGCAGCAAGCAAACATGTAACATATCTAGTTGAAAACGGTGTTTCAATGCTTAGAAACAAGGCCTAGGGGGATACTTTCACTAGTGAACACTCTCATATAAATATATTTTCTTCATGATACTACTTTGAACTACTCTCCGGTTGGACACTCTAATCCATGGTAGGGCTATAACAGCACACCTCAAAGTTCGCTTTCCGCATCTAGATAACCCCAAACTGTCACCTTGAGCACTAGATGGTTCCAGCAAACTCCACAATTTCATAGAGACATCCAACTCCAAATATAACTCATAACAAGTATTTGTAATCTCTTGCCTAAGTGCCACCATGGTGTGCACGCTGTCACTTTCACACACATGGGGAGAGTAGAGATCTATTAAAGCACTTGAGTAGCAAGGTAGATCTACTTGATTACAAAACTCGTGATCACAACATGATCATGCATAGAGAGAGATGAACACATAGCTACCGGTAGAACCCTTAGCCTCGAGGAAGAACTACTCCCTCCTCATCATGGGAATCAGCAACGACAATGGAGATGGTGGTGGAGATCGATGGAGATGGCTCCGGGGGCACTTCCCCGTCCCAGCAGGGTCCAGAACAGAGACTTTCTGTCCCCCGAATCTCCCCTTCGGTAGTGGTGGTGCTGCGGAACTTTTCATGGTTTCAGGCTTGACGATCTAGGGTTTATGCATCGAGAGGCTTCTTATAGGCGAAGAGGCGAGGTCTGTGGCCAGCCAGGGGGCCCACACCATGCCCTGGCGTGGCCAGGGGGACCCGCGCCAAGGGGTGTTGTGGCCACCCTGTGGCCCCCCTTCGTCTCTCCTTGTGGCTCCGTGAGACTTCCGGGAAAATAACGACTTTGGCTTTTGTCTGGTCCAATTCCGAGAATATTCATTTTCTGACTTTCCTCGAACCAAAAACAGCAGAAAACAGGCAACTGGCACTGTGGCATCTTGTGAATATGTTAGTACAAGAAAGTGTATAAAAATTACTCCAAAGTGTGGACAAAACACAAGAAAGTAGATACTAAACAATCATGGAACATCAAAAATTATAGATATGTTAGCAACGTATCAACATCCCCAAGCTTAACTCCTGCTCGTCCTCGAGTAGGTAAGTGATAAAAAGAAAGAATAATTTTTGAGGTGACATGCACCATCATAAACTTGATCAAAGTATTTGTAAAACATTGAAAGTTGGGATCATAGTACTTCAACATAGCATGAAAGATAAAGTTCTAACAATAAGACATAGCAACTATGTTGCAACATGAAAAGGCACAAACAAAAGATTCATGAATAGCAATGCTTTGCAAGACGTTTGTTTGTTTTGACATAAAGAAAACATAGCATAGTGGCATTCAGCTTGTCCCTCATAGAGTAGCAAACATAAATGCATAGGACACCTTCAAAGTTTATAAGAGTGACTAGATACAAGTAGTTTAAGAACAAGCAATATCATCTCAAAGTAGGTGCATAAAGGTAGAATGTGGAGACTCAACATAAAAGTTAAATAAAGGCCTTCATAGAAGGAAGTAGAGATTGAAGTTTCATAAAGAGCTTCCAAAAATTATGGTACTTGTTAGCTTTCACCTCTCATTGCCCCTATCATAAGCATCTTTAAGGTAATTAAGGTTAAAGTGACACAACTAAGAGGATATTCTTGACAAGTTATAAGCCAGAATCTCATGCCCCTTACTTACGAAGACCGAACCTCATGCTACTCAACTTTAGTCACGAGTAAGATCTTGTCATTGTAAGTACATATGTATCATAAAGAACCGCCAACGGGGTACGCCTTGCACATGATACAGGAGCTATTTCATAATCAAAATGACAAGGCAAGCAGACAATGAGCATCTGAGCAATCTTTCTATTTGCTATTTGCATAGGTTTTTATTGAGGATGCTTCATAGAGTGCTCATTATGGTTATGCTGTAAGTTTCCACCATGATTAGGCATGGCTTAGGCTAGCGGCCCAGGCATTTCTCTAACACACATACAAACTCCATGATCTTACAAGTTCCACTTTTATTTCACACCGCCGAGATCCATAAGCAAAATAACATGATATCAACGGGGTACAAAGTACAAGTGCAATGTTGAAAGAGTTCCCCATGATACATGGTTCTGCTAATTTCAACTTATAAAGCGCAAGCATATGCACAACAAATATGGACCCAATGGTTCAAGTTTATTAAATGCAAGAAAAGTAAAGTGTGCCATCAAGTTCATGAGAGCTTTAATCACTAATTTTCACATAACAAGTTTAATTTGGAAGGTAGACAAAAACATGAATATACTTGGAATGGCAATTGGTAATAGGTAGGTATGGTGTAATCTTTGGAATAACTTGGTTTAAGGAGTTGGATGCATGAGTGGAACTCATACTTCGTTACGGAGGCTAGCAAAAGACATAATCATGCAAAGCGACAAAACATTATTGATTAAAGCATAAAGTGATATTACAAGTCGAAAAATAAAGTATAATAAAGGATATGGTCACTTGGGATAGTCATAACATGGTGTGAGCATGCGCCAAGTCAACCCAAATAAAGCATCAAAGGAGAATACCACAATACTATGCTTTAATATGCTAAAACACCGTATGATTCTTTCAAGGAACATTAAGAAATACCAATTGTTTATAGAAATTCATGCTACAAAAATAATCACTAAACATAAAGCCAAAACAATACCAAACATGACATGACAAAGCATAGGCCACAGTCAAAAACAAGCTCCTTTTATCACTTAAGCATGAACTTTTCCTACTCTTTTCCAATCCAAACCAAACTATTTGAAAACTAATGTATGCGAGAGGGGGTCCAACCAATTTATTCAAGCAAACTAAGAAAACCAAGCAAAAAAAAAACCAAAACGAAAACGAAAAAGAAGATGCTCCAAGAACAACACAACTGTGCATGAAACAATAAAAATGAAGTGTTTGGAAGAAACCTGGGATTTTTATTGATGAAGAAGGGGATGCCTTGGGCATCCCCAAGCTTTGATGCTTGTAATTTTTGGATATTTCTTGGAGTGACACGGGGTGGCATCCCCAAGATTTAGCTTTAGTCCATTCTTCATCTCATTATATCATTCCTTCCATATACTTGAAATTTGTTTCCTTCATACAAAACTTCACACAATCTTTATTAGCAACATTAGTGCACTCAAGATAATAAGTCTTTGGGTTCAGTTCCAACACCAATAAAGCTTCCACTAAAACAAAAGATACTGTAGTACTTCCCTCAAAAAGATCAATTCCCCAAAAGAACTCAAAAAGGTACCAACAAGAAGCAAATGCAAATAATGGCAGAAATCTGTCAAAACAGACCAGTAGGTAAAAACCAATTGTTTCGAACACCGTCTGTTGCTCAAATAGAAAAGTGTTGAACTAACGAAAGCTACATAACAACCTTGGGCAGAAGCACAAAAATTCATGCCTCAAACCGACGTACAGAGATTTTTAACGAATTTTTACAGCAAAGCACAAAAATCTGTTTCGGGACAACAACTTTCCCAAGCATTACTTCTCTCTCATTAGAGGTTACTCTTGGCACAAAAACCAAACAAAAATGATAAGGAGAGGTTATTACTGAAGAAATAACTTTCAAGACTCAACTAAAACTTTTGGGTTATCTCCCAATAAGTACTTTTATTTTAACGCCTTTAAGTTAGGCATGATAGTTTGAGAAGATGCTCACATAGGAAATATGAAATGAAGTAAAAGAGAGCATCAAGAAGCAAATTCAAAACACATTTAAGTCTAACCTAGTTTCTATGCATAGGAATCTTGTAAAGAAACAAGTCATGAAAGCACAAAGCAACAAGCATAGTAAAGCAAAACAAGTGCAACTTCAAGACTTTCAACATAAAGAGGGGAAACTTAATATTATTGAGATGCATAAAATCATATTTTCCTCTCTCATAATAACTTTCAGTAGCATCATGAATAAAATTAAAAATATAACTATCACAAGAAACATTCTTATCATGAGCCACATGCATAAAAAGAATTAATACTCCCCACATAAACATAGTCATTTTTATTAATCGTAGTGGGAGCAAATTCAGCAAAATAGCTATCATTATTATTCTCATCACCATAATCATCAAATATAGGAGGCATATTATAATCATAATTAATTTTCTCCTCAATAGTAGGTGGACTGAAAATATCATACTCATCATTGTAATCATCATATATTGGAGACATAGTATCATCAAAGTAAATTTTCTCCTCCATGCTTGGGGGACTAAAAATATCATGCTCATCAAAACCAACTTCCCCAAGCTTAAACTTTTCCGTAGCATTAGCAATAATGGTTTTCAAAGAATTCATACTAATAACATTGCTATTAGCATGCAAATAAAGTTCCATAGGTTTTTTAATTTTCTCTTCAAACACTTCATGTCCTAACTCAACATAAATACTATAAAGCTTTCTATTTTTGTTTTTGTTTTCCATTAAGCCTAACTATTGAAAATAAAAAAAATAAAAAAGACAAAAATGTAGAATCTAAAGGAAATACCTTCGAGTACTCACACACATCAGCAACCGTACTAGAACACAGCTTAGTAGCCAGAGGACGTGAGTACCTTTTACCTTACCTCCCCGGCAACAGCGCTAGAAAATAGCTTGATGTCTATGCACTTCTATTCTTGTAGACAACTGTTGGGCCTCCAAGTGCAGAGGTTTGTAGAACATCAGCAAGTTTTCCCTTAAGTGGATTACCCAAGGCTTATCAAACTCAGGGAGGAAGTGCTCAAAGGTATCCCCTCTCAAGCAACCCTGCAATCAAGATACAAGAAGTCTCTTGTGTCCCCAACACACCCAATACACTTGTAAGGTGTATAGGTGCACTAGTTCGGTGAAGAGATAGTGAAATACAAGTGGTATGGATATAAGACAACAGTTCTAGAAAATAGCTTGATGGCATGGAAGAGACTGAAGGCAATCTGAAATAAAGATGGCAGCAAGCAAACATGTAACAGATCTAGTTGCAAATGGTGTTCCAACAAACACCACAATTTCATAGAGACATCCAACTCCAAATATAACTCATAACAAGTATTTGTAATCTCTAGCCTAAGTTCCACCATGGTGTGCATGTTGTCACTTTCACACACATGGGGAGAGCAGAGATCTATTAAAGCACTTGAGTAGCAAGGTAGATCTACTTGATTACAAAGCTCATGATCACAACATGATCATGCATAGAGAGAGTGATGAACACATAGCTACCGGTAGAACCCTCATCCCCGAGGAAGAACTACTCCCTCCTCATCATGGGAATCAACAATGGCGATGGAGATGGCGGTGGAGATCGATGGAGATGGCTCCGAGGGCACTTTCCCGTCCTGGCAGGGTGCCAGAATAGAGACTTTCTATCCCTCGAATCTCCCCTTCGGTGGCAGTGGCGCTGTGGAACTTTTCGTGGCTAGAGGCTTGACGATCTAGGGTTTTTGCATTAGAGGCTTCTTATAGGCGAAGAGGCGACGTCGGCGGCCGGCCAGGGGGGCCACACCATGCCCTGGTGCGGCTAGGAGGACCCACGCCAAGGGGTGGTGTGGCCATCCCGTGGGCCCCCTTCGTCTCTCCTTTTGGCTCCGTGAGTCTTCCAGGAAAATAACGACTTTGGCTTTTGTCCGGTCCAGTTCCGAGAATATTCATTTTCTTACTTTCCTAGAACCAAAAACAGCAGAAAATAGTCAACTGGTACTGTGGCATCTTGTCAATAGGTTAGTCCAAGAAAGTGTATAAAAAGTACTCCAAAGTGTGGACAAAACACAAGAAAGTAGATACTAAACAAGCATGGAACATCAAAAATTATAGATATGTTAGCAACGTATCAATATGACAAGTTAAATTCCATTGACGTGAAACCCCATACCATGTCTGACAATTTAAGCGGGATCTGAGGGGTGCAAACCCTAATTAAGGGGGAACCTCGGAGTCACCTACAGGGGTTTATTTAGTTCTATAATTAATCTTGCAATTAAAGTTGTTTACTAATGCATGCTTATGAGTCTATTGTAAAGATCTCATTTTTCTGAATATTTTGATATATTATACATATTTTTCCGACTTATAAATATTAAGTTAATAAATTTATAAGATTATAACAATTCTAAAATTATTAAACTATTAAAAACAATTTTAAAAGATTTACTGCGTCAGCACAGGTGAAGGCTGACGTCACCACGGGGCCAGGGACTTCTCTCACTGGGACTGTGTCTAGCCACTATGGCTGACAGGTGGGGCCAGTGCCACGTATGCAGCCACCGTGGCCAACCTTGGTCGACACCACACCGGCTCGACGGAAACCGGCCAGGCGGTGGCCAGCAACAGCGAGGGAGGGCGCGCGGAGCTGCGGGGCTGGGCCCGTTCGAAGCGGGCGTGCTGGGACGAAGGCGGCTCCACCCTAAAATGGTCGCCATAGCTGTGGATTTGATGGTGCGCGGTGGTGATGCTCACGGGTCTGCGGCGAGTGGCGAGCATATAGCAAGACGAGAACACATAAGGCGTCCAAGACGACCAAAAGCTTACCCTTGACACGACGCGGTTGCCAGCTGGGCCGGAGGAGGTCTGTAGCAGCGGCACAGTCACGGCGGATCACGGTCGAAGGTAGGGAAGATAGAGTTGCGGGAATTGATTGAGGGCTCCCCTTCTCGATTCCGTAGGTGGGGAGGGAGAGGAGATCATGGCGGAGCTTCGGTCATCATCGTCGAGGCTCGGGGAAGCTTCAAATGGTGGCGGTGAGAAACTCTGGCCGGGCTAGGGTTTCGGTCTCCAAAGGGGAACGAGAGGGGCGAGCGCTAGGGAGAGTAAGAAAGGATAGTGAAGAGGGAGAGGCGTGCCCAGGTCCTTATCTCACGCTAGGCGGTGGCGGCGCGCATCGCAGCGCTTTCACGTATAGCGGCGACAACGCGCGGCGGAGGCATTGCCAGCCAGCAGCTTGGCTCGGTGGGGACGAAGACGACAATAGGCGAAGCGGTATTGGGCTGGCAGTTGACCGTAGAGGGGCCGGGGTGGGCTGCTGGCTACTGCACGCTTGGAGGCAGATAGAGGGGAGAAGGAGTGGGTTGCGGCCTGGTTAGCTTAGGAACGTTTTTATTTCTCTGAAATCCTTTTTCTTTTCTGCTTTCTATTTTCCATTTGTAAATTCATTCAAATATTTTTTTAGTGAGTCAAAAATACTAGAGGCTTTACAAAAATAATAAAATATTGCAGGGACCCTTAACAGCATTTGGGCTCCTACATTTTTGGTACTTTTTCAAAATTCAAAAACCGTTTGAATGTATTTGAGAGAGAGGGAACTAGGTTTAGGGTTTGGCATTATTTCTTTTGTATGCATTTAGAAGATGATGCTCATGAATACACAAACAAACCCTAAATATAAGATTAACTAAAACTAGGGCTTTACAACGTGGCAGTGTGGACTTCCGTCGGACGCGTCTCTACGTGGCGGATGGCCGAGCTGGCAGCTAATGATGTAGGCGTCCCTGGTTTCTCGCGGCAGAAATCCAACCTGGAAGAGTACACTATATAGGCTTCCCCACGTTCTCGCGGCATGATAGTAAGGAGATCTGGCTCCATAGAATGTACACAAGGGTCTGGCTCAGCCTTGTGTCTTGCCCGTGCGACTATAAAAGATCCCTATTCATTACTTCTCCCATCGTTATTATTTGTCTTCTTATCAAAGCGGCTTAGCTTTGGCGGCACGTCGTCCTGTAGGTATCCATGCTCGAGTACCTGAACGATGGCATAGCCGTATCCGACACGTTCTGGGTGCCGACGTGGTTGTTTTTAGGTGGAGCAGCGCTGCAAGCGAGAGCTCAATGATGTAGATTGCACCGATAGGACAACATTTGGGTGTTAGGAATTTAGGTATAGCTTTTAGGCGACCTTTTAGGAGAAGTGGCATCGCGAGCTAAAGCTTCCCAACGTTTACTACAACGATAGGATAGCTATTCGAATTCGGCTGTTTAGTGGCTTAGATATACATGTGTATATGTTCTAAGAGCATCTCTAGCTGATACCGCAAATGCGCGTACTATAAAATTGGTTTGCAGTTAGCTGCGAACCAAGTCTCCAATACGCAAATTCATCACGCAGAATAGATGCCATATTATCAAATGCATAATTTAAAAAACTAGATTAGCGCTAGATTCAACGCTGTAGTTCATACATACTGCATGTTTGTGATCACCGGGATCAACACTTACACGCCAAATCAATGCCACTATGGGATCGATGCAAACCCTAGCCCTACATCTAACTAGCTACCGGTAGTACCTTCATGACCGGTGCAGCGATGATGCCAACTCGGAGTCATCGTCGGTGGTCTCATCATCGGACTAGTTGATGACGTAGTACCCGAGGTGCGCCTGGTGCTCGCGCTGGGAGCAGGGCCTCACACAACACAACTACCACTGCTCGGTCTCGCGCTTATCTCGGCGGCGCTTGGCATGGCCCCAAACATCGGAGACAAGGGTACCAACCGAATTAAACTTCGCCTCGCAGACCTATTCGTCCTCCGTGATGGCACCGTCATCCTCGTCGTCAGAGTTGTTGGCCAGTCGAGGCAAGGGCATAGATCTGGGAGGAGGCATGCAGACCACTGACACAGGAAGAGATGCACGGACCACCGGAACCGCTGCATGCGAGGGCTGGCCTCCACATCGTTGGTGCCAGGGATGAACCACGCAAGCCCCGCCCACACAGGAGAGGTCCTACGGATGTGGGAGAGAGCGGAGGTGCGCCTGCTCAGAGCGACAACATGCGGCCTCCTCCTCTGACAGTGGTGGGAGCGCGAGCTCGCAACCCGGACCTCCCGCCATGGCGGGGAGAAAGCTGCCCCAGCTAGCAAAATTCTTGCATGATTTACCGACCATGGGTAGGTGGGGGGTTAGGGTGTAACATCCTCGAATCGACCCTATGCAAGTTTTAGCGATTCCCGCCAAACTCGCATAGAAATGACTCAACGATGCCCACCAGGCACTTGCATGCGGTTGGAAAACAAAGTAATATCATTACGCAGTAGTTCACGATGGAACCCAAAGAACATATATATATATACAACAATGACTCACTTAGTCAAGAATATAGATATACAGTACAAAGATCCAAATCACCTTGAAAACGATACAACATCCGAGTACGAATAATAAGAAAATTGAGCTAAGAGCCCTGAAGAATAACCAATGGCGTCCATAACCCTGCCCAGGCCAAGCCGGAAGGGTAACCCTTCTAACGAAGTCGATCTTATACCTGCTAAAACAAAAAGGGGTGCCGACAAAGTGCAAAGGAAAAAGAGAGCGGTCAGTACTGAGGCTAGTACACGGCGAGGCTAGAATTCGGTGGCTCACGCCTACATATGTATGGTGGACTGAAGCGGCAGTGAAGCATGCACTAAACAACCTATAGAGACTCGATAAACTATCGACTACTAGAGAGAGAAGAAAGACCTATTCGGAACCAACCTTATACTAACACCAATCATACCCATCCTGGTATTCACCCTCGAGACCAAACGAGGAAGTCAAACCGAGGAACTCACACAGTTGGCCGTTTTATTCATTCCATTATAGTTGCAGCACTTACTAGTAAAATTTAGATAGCACGAGTCATCGTGATAGCATAAGTAGTGGGCAGTTTTAGTTAACCATTCAGTTGTAGTTGCAGTACTTACAATTCAGATACAATTAGCATATGACATCCCAAACCCAGCAGTTGTTGGTAGTTTTATTTCATTCCATTGGAGTTGCGATACTTACTAGGTAGGTATAACATGACGCGATACACCCCAGTTCCACCAGTTGTTGGCACTTTTATTATCCATTCCATTGTAGTGAAGCTAATTCTTAGTCACATATATTAAGTCAAATTCACAACACTACTTTAGTTATTATTGTCTATGATCGAGATACTGTGCTCGAAGTCGTCCATAACCGTGGACAGAGCTTTCAGAAAGATTTACCTCGCAGGGGTGCACAAATAGCAACACACACACGATCAACCTCGGAAAAACCAAATCAAAACCCAAACAAGCTTTCACGACAAAGCAATCACAGGATTCATAAAAGATTTCAGGAGGCCACCCCACTAAGCTACCCGCGACAAAGTTGGCAGGCTCTGGAACGGATCCAGGGTTTGTGACAATGGCTGTAAATGACTGGGAACCCGAAAGTGTGACTGAGCTTGTTGATACCACGAAAACGTGGCATGATCCAAAACAGTACAGGTTCTCCACGCACAATCTTAAATAAAGCAGTAAAGCATGGCATAAGTATAGGATAGTAATAAAGCCCCAAACTAGTTTGTGGCCCCAAGAAATAAGAAATGAATCAAGCTCTGGCTAAGGGGGATCCATAGGGTCTCCCGGATGTGGATAGTGCGAATAATCAAGGCACAGGTATCAAGTACTCGGGGCCTACGGGACACAAGTGGACATGACTACCAAATAGCATATATTACCCACCGGTGCCTCTTTCATTAGTTATCCCAGCAATTTAATATTTGTATTTAAAGTCATGATCCTCTCCACCATAAAGTTTATGACAACATTCCAACAACTGTGTGGTACTTCACGACACGGGATCGCACCTGAGCAAGAGACTACGACTCGCAAGACCATTTGTCTACCAAACAACAGGTAATAGATCCTAGAGAACTAATGTGTCACCACCGGTACAACACACCAGCAACAATGCGAGCACCCGGCGGTAGGATAAAAGACAGAACAAGGTCAAAAGGGAAATGTACCGTGTGGGCATCGGCCCGAGTACCTTGAAGGAACCAACATGGCCGGAGATGCCAGAACTAGAGCAGTGCGCGCGTACGTGGAGCAGAGGCGCTGCCAGAGGAGGGCGCACGGCGAGCGTGGCATGGAGAGTGGAGGCAGCGGCGAGGGGATGTGAGAAGGCGTCGGGGATGACGGCACACTGTCGGTGAGGAGAGGAATGGAGAGGCCTTGCCACGAGGAGGGCTTGTCTCGGGCGCAGCAAGGGCGGTGGGGCCTCAAGGACGGTCGACAAAGAAGCGGGCGGGGCTCCAGGCAGCACCACGAGCGAGAGGCGGCGCTCGGAGCTTGCAAGGATGGCGAGGTCGACCTGAAAGGAGGGTGACGGGGACGTGGAGGTGCTGCAGGCGGCACGGGTTCGAGATGGACAGGGCATTGGCGAGCTTGGGTCACCAGCGTCGGGGACGAGATGAGCAGAGGCGACACTATGAGGCAGGTGTAGCCGAGGCGAGCCAGGGTCGAGCTAGACATTGGGGAAGAAAACGGCGAGCTCGGGCCGGGCAACAAGGAGGCGGAGATCGGGCGACGCGGGGCGTCGTGCTCGAAGGAGCGCCGTCGGGGTCAGGTGAACCGGGCGAAGGGGCCTCGGTGGCTGAGCAGAGAAGGTGGGGCGCCCGGCGGCCTGGAGACGGCGCACAGAGGAGGTCCAGGCGAGGTCGAGCATAGAGGTGGCGGCGCCATGATGGGGAAGGAGGGCGACGAGAGGGCTCCGGTCGGGGAAGTCAGCGAAGGGCTCTGCGGGCGAAGGCGGTCGCTCGGGTTGGGGAGAGGACCGAGGCGAGGGAGCGGATCACGAGGTGGTGGGGTCAGCATCGCGGGGTGGGGCCAAGGCGAGAGCAACGCGGACGCTACGCATTGAATGGATTCGCTGAGCGGTGTCTGCGTCACGTAACTAGGGAGTGGCGTACGTGTGTGGGTGGGGCCAGGTTTGACCGCGGGTTGCGGCTGGGTGGAGGGAGTGTGTGGTGGCGGTGTGGGATGTGGTCTAGGGTTTGGGCACCGAGGTGGTAGGCTGCTGCTAGCTGGGCTTTTGGGCCTGGCTGGCAGCTGCCTCCCTAGATAAAATATATATTTTATCTGTTTTAATTTTAAAGACTTTTGTAAATAGTTTTTAGACAAACAGAAGATCCGGAAGAGACTGGGGTTTTGATTTGAAATAAAGACGGGAGATATCTAGAAAACAAAGATAGGCTTTTAGATAATAGTTTTAGCCAAAAATATGCATGATGACATGACGATGCTCAAACGCAATGTGCCATTATGACATGAGCATGCGGTCATGATGATGCGGAACACAAAAACATAGCGATTTTCTAGTAGTGGTTTTAGCGGGGTGCTACAATTCGACACCACTAACAAGGGATCTCGCCCTCGAGATACACCTCATGGTACCGAAAGAAGGCTGGCGATCTAATTCTTCTCGCTTCATGTAGATCCTCGCGACACCACTAACAAGGGTGCTTACTCCATCTTGGAATCATCGACACCACCAATGATGACCCACAAGTATAGGGGGTGTATCGTAGTATTTTCGAGGGAAGTGAAACCCAATTTATTGATTCGACACAAGGGGAGCCAAAGAATATTTATAAGCCTTAACAACTGAGTTGTCAATTCAGCTGCACCTGGAAACAATCTTGCTCACAACAGTTTATCAGTAGAAACAGTTTTGTAGTAGGAATAGCAAAGTAACAGCAGTAGCAAAGCAAAGATAGTAGTAACAAAAGCAGTAAACAATGGGATTCGAGTGCGGTAGGCATAGGGATGAATGGACGGCCGTTGCATGGACAAGACAATTCACATAGCAATCAGAACATAGGGCAATTGCAGATAAATAAGATAAAGCACCCAAGTACTAGAAAATCCTAGGCATGTGTTCCATATATAGTCATACGTGCTCGCAATGAGAACTTGCACAACATCTTTTGTCCTGTCAGCCCGTTTGCAGTGGGGCCTCTAGGGAACTACTGGCAATTAAGGTGCTCCTTTTAATAGAGCACCGGAGCAAAGCATTAACACTCCGTGAACACATGTGATCCTCACATCAAAGCCTTTCCCTTCCGGTTATCCCGATTTCTGTCACTTCGGGGCCATAGGTTCCGGACAACAACGTGTGTATACAACTTGCAGATAAGACCAAGAACAATAATATCATAATGAATCAATAATAAGTTCAGATCTGAAATCATGGCACTCGGGCCCTAGTGACAAGCATTAAGCACAAAAATTCGCAACAAAGTCATAAAGCACTAATAAAATATACTAGGCACCATGCCCTAACAATCTGATGCCATTACATGAACGATCTCATCCAATCCCTACCATCCCCATAGCCTACAACGGGGGATTACTCACTCATAGATGGGGAAAACATGGATAGTTGATGAAGATGATGGTGGAGATCGATGGAGATGGCTCCGGGGGCACTTCCTCGTCCTGGCAGGGTGCCGGAACAGAGACTTTCTGTCCCCCGAATCTCCCCTTCGGTGGCGGCGGCGCAACGGATCTTTTCGTGGAAAAACGTCGAACCCCCTGAACCTTTTAGATCAGAAGGCTTCTTATAGGTGAAGAGGGAGACCGAGGGGGTGTCTGGGGCCACCACACCATGCCCTGGCGCGGCCAGGCCCAGCCCGCTCCTGGGGTGGTGTGGCCAGCCCCTGGCCCTCCTCCGTCTCGTATTCTGGCTCCTGGAGTCTTCTGGAAAAATAGGCACTTTGGCTTTTGTCCCGTCCAATTCCGAGAATACTCATTTTCTGACTTTCTTAGAACCAAGAACAACAGAAAACAGGTAGCTGGCACTGTGGCTCTTGTTAATAGGTTAGTCCAAGAAATCATATGAAAAGTACTCCAAAGTGTGGACAAAACACAAGAAAGTGGATAAAACCAAGCATGTAGCATCAAAAATTATACATACATTTGCAATGTATCAACATCCCCAAGCTTAACTCATGCTCGTCCTCGAGTAGGTAAGTGATAAAAAGAAAGAATAATTTTTGAGGTGACATGCACCATCAAAGACTTGATCAAAGTATTTGTAAAACATTCAAAGCTGGGATCATAGTACTTCAATCATAACATGAAAGACAAAGTTGTAGCAATAAGACAAAGAAACTATGATGCAACATGAAAAGGCACAAACAAAAGATTCATGAATAACAATGCTTTGCAAGATGTTTGTTTGTTTCACATAAAGAAAACATAACATAATAGTATTCAGCTTGTCCCTCAATAGAGTAGCAAATATAAATGCATAGGACACCTTCAAAGTTCATAAGAGTGACTAGATACAATATTTAAAACAAGCAATATCAAGTTATGCATCAATCAACTAGTCTTGAGACAATGCACATAGAACTAAGAATGGCCACTATGCTCTCAAAGTAGGTGCATAAAGATAGAAGGTGGAGACTCAATATAATGGTGGAAGAAAAGCCTTTTTTTTAAAAGGAAGTAGGGATTCAAGTCTCATAAAGAGCTTCCAAAAATTATGGTACTTATAGCTTTCAGCTCTCATTGCCCCTATCATAAGCATCTTGAAGGTGATTAAGGTTAAAGTGACACAACTAAGAGGATATGCTTGACAAGTTATAAACCAAAATCTCATGCCCCTTACTTACGAAGGCCGATCCTCATGCTACTCAACTTCAGTCACGAGTAAGCTCTTGTCATTATAAGTATATGTGTATCATTAAGGACTGCCAACGGGGTACTCCTTGCACATGATACGGGAGCTTTCACATAATCAAAATGACAAGGCAAGCAGACAATGAGCATCTCAGCGATCTTTTTATTTACTATGTGCATAGATTTTTATTGAGGATGCTTCATAGAATGCTCATTATGGTAATGCTGCAAGTTTCCACCATGATTAGGCATGGCTTAGGCTAGCGGCCCAGGCGTTTCTCTGACATACATACAAACTCCATGATCTTACAAGTTCCACTTTTATTTCACACTGTCGGGATCCATAAGTAAAAGAACAAGATATCAACGAGGTACAAAGTACCAACGAAGTGTTGAAAACGTTCCCCATGAAACATGGTTCTGCTAACTTCAAGTTATAAAGCACAAGCATATACACAACAAACAAGGACGCAATGGTTCAGGTTTATTAAGTGCAAGAAAATAAAGTGTGTCATCAAGTTCGTGAGAGCTTTACTAACTAACTTTCTCAAAACAAGCAAACATTTTATTCAGAAGGAAACAAGGCATATTGAGTATGGACGGAAGTAGCAAATGATGCTAATAGGTAGGTATGGTGGAAACTTTGGCAATATTTGGTTTAAGGGAGTTGGAAACATGAGTAAAACACTCAGTGCAAGTGAAGGCTAGCAATAGTAAGTGAGCGACAAACGAGAGAGCAATAATGGCCATAATCATGCAGAGCGACAAAACATCATTGATCAAAGCATAAAGTGATACTACAAGTTGAAAACTAAAGGATCATAAAGGCTTATGGTGACTTGAGATAGTCATAACATGATGTGATCATGTGCCAAGTCAACCCAAATAAAGCATCAAAGGAGAATATCACTATACTATGCTTTAATATGCTAAAACAAAGCATGATTCATCCAAGGCACATTAAGCAATCTCAATTGTTTATAACAAGTCATGCTACATCAAAGAATACTAAGAATAATGCCAAAACAATATCAAGCATGGCATGACAAAGCATAGGCCACAGTCAAAAACAAGCTCTCTTTACCACTTAAGCATGAGCTTTCCTACTCTTTTCCAAACTAAACCAAACCAAACTATTTGAACACCAATATATGAAAGAGGAGGTCCAACCAATTTATTTAGCAAGCTAATAAAACCACACAAACTAAAAACCAAAATGAAAATGAAAAAGAAGACGCTCCAAGAAAAACACAACTGTGCATGAAACAATAAAAATGAATTGTTTGGAAGAAACCTTGGATTTTTATTGATGAAGAAGGGGATGCCTTGGGCATCCCAAGATTTGACGCTTGAACTTCTTGGATATTTCTTGGGGTGACACACGTATCATCCCCAAGTTTGAGCTTTAGTACATCCTTCATCTCATTACTCATTCCTTCCATACACCAGAAGTTTTTTCCTTCATACAAAACTTCACACAATCTTTATTAGCAACATTAGTGCACTCGAGATAAATAAGTCTTAAGGTTAAGTTCTAACACCAAATAAACTTACATTAGAACACTATCTACTATAGCACTTCCCTCAAAAAGCTCCATTCCCCAAAATAACTCAAGAAGGAACTAATAAGAAGCAAATGTAGAAAATGGCAGAAATCTGTCAAAACAGACCAGCAGGTAAAGAATTTTTTTTCTAAGACCTTATGTTGCTCAAATCAAAAAGTGTTGAACTAACTAAAGTTAGATAACAACCTAGGGAAGAAGCAAAAAAATTACAGCTCAATCCGACATGCAGAGCTCTCTCACGAATTTTTACAGTGAAGCATAAATATCTTTTTCGGGACAGCAACTTTCCCAATCATTACTTCTCTCTCATTAGAGGTTACTCTTGGCACAAAAAGCAAATAAAAAAGATAAGGAGCGGTTATTACAGAGGTAATAACTTACAAGACTCATCTAAAACTTTTGTGTTATCTCCCAATAAGTACTTTTCTTTAATGCCTTTAAGTTAGGCATAAGCAAAAACTGAAATGGATAGAATAGAAGTAAACAGAGATAATCATGGTGAAAACATTGTTTTGTTCAATGAAATCCTTTTGTTAACAACGTTGATCAGGTCTTGTTACCAAAACAATTTCATATGAGACAAAACTTTGTATTCCACTAATGATTATGTTACCTAAACCTTGATAGCAATGGTCCCAATCATAATAGTTTCAAATTTTTCTCTTAGTATGGGACAATATATTTCTCCAACTTGAATGCCTTCAACATGTTCAATTGAATTCAAACCATAAGTCCTTTCAATCTTCTTGAGGAAATAGACAATGTGTTCATTGAATGTCACCTTCCCTTGATTACAATTAATAACAGCTCCTGCAGTATTTAAAAAAAAGGTCTCCCAAGAATAATAGACATATTATCATCTTCAGGCGTAAAAGTTTGAGAGGATGCTCTCATAAGAAATATTAAGTGAAGTAAAAGAGATCATCAAGAAGCAAATCCAAAACACATTTAAGTCTAACCCACTTCCTATGCATAGGAATCGTGTATGCAAATAAATTCACAAAGAACAAAGTGACAGGCATAGGAAGATAAAACAAGAGTAACTTCAAAACTTTCAGCACATAGAGAGGTGTTTCAATACCATGAAAACTTCTACCACCATATTTTCCTCTATCATAATAATTTTCAGTAGCCTCATGAATAAAATCAACAATATAACTATCTCATAAATCATGCTTTTCATGATCTACAAGCACTAGAGCTTTATTATAAACATTTTCAAAAGAATCCTCAGGAACATAACAATCATCCTCCTTTAGTAAGCATGGAGGACAGTCAAATAATGTAAGAGATAAAGAGTTACTCTCATTAGAAGGTAGGAATTGGTAGCTAATCCATTCTTCCTCCTTTTGTTAATCACTCTCCTCCTGTTTTTCATCTAATGAGATTTCAGGTTCATCAATTTCTTCTTCCATAGGATCCTGCAAGGCATTAGTCTCTTCCATTTGTGGAGAGCATCTATTAAAATATTCAAGAATATTGCCATTTTCATCCTTGTAATTATCAAAGCAAAATTTAAGTATACCATAAACCTCATACTTATAAGGTGAATCATCAATATTTTCAAGCAAACTAGCAAGTTCAAAAGCACCCTTCCAAGCAATAAATTCTTCAATTTGTTCCGCATCATAAAAGTCATAAATTCCTTTAGCATAGGAAGATATGGTATCATTATCATTATACTCACATTGAAAAGGGAGGTGTTTATACCTCTTTCTGCAACGAGATTCATCACAGCAATAAGTAACATTATAAGTAGAGGCCCAGGTTATCTCATTCGGGGCCCAGCAGCCGGCCCATACCGCTTCGTGGTGTCTATCTCGCGTCGTCTTCGATGACATTGAGCAACCAACTCGATGTTGCCGTCGATGACGTCCGTCATCGGAGCTGTGCAAAGATTTGCGTTGTGGCCCACCGACACCTATAAGGACCCCACTTCGTCACAAGATGAACACTAGTCGCCATTACCCCCTCTAATCCTCTGTGGCCGCCATGCCCAAACCCTAGCTCCACCAGGCTTCACGCCGCCTGCCATCTGTGGCCACCCCGAGCTCACATAAGGTGACCTGGAGAACCATCGTGCTCCCCTCTTTCTCCTCCCAAAACGAATCGAGTCGGGGTGCTCTGAGTTGAGCCCCATGTCATCGTCTTCTCTATCACCGATAGAGTTCCTCCATGACATCACCATCGCCTTTGACCTCCTCTACTCGAACTGCCCGTCTAGGACAATCGGGGTGATATGCTGAGTGTCCTGGTGCCCTCCAATCCCCCTCTTTCTTCCTAGGTCGACCCCGCGACATGCACTGTCTGTCGCCACCGCAACCCATTGTCGCCTGCCCTGCTCCGGTGACCATCCAGGGTCGGTGCCACCACTAGAAGGACTGCATTGCTCCCCTCTCTCCAACGAGCCCATCAGCGCATCCCCACGAGCCCCTAATCAGCGGATCAATCATCGATTTGAGGATCAATCCCAGGTTGATGTCAGAATGACGTCATGTCCATGTCATCAAGCCTTTTGTTTTATTTAATCATTTATGTAATTATTGTAATAAATAGAAATGCTGAGAGGTGGGTCCCTAATTTCAGATATTTAATCATTTCCATATTTGTTTTGCTAAAATGAATAAATATATGACATGTGGGCCAGGTTGTAAAATATTTTATATAATATTCAAAAAAAATTAATTGTTTTAAAATGATTTTAAAATGGATTTAAAATGAGAAAAATCATAACTAATTCATTTTAAGTCAGAAAAATATTTATAACATATCAAAATGTTCAAAAAAATATCTATACAATAGAATCATAATCATGCATTGTTACACAACTTCAACTAAGAAGTTTTTTAGAAGAACAATAGCAACCCCGCATGTGTATTTGGGGTCCCTCCCAAAATGCCAGCTCTAGGGCATTTCGACCCCAAATAAATCGTTGACCATGTTTAGAGTTATATTCCAGCAACCTTTAACTTGTCATAGCATCATACTTTCTTGAGCACTGCATCGATGCCATGTGTTGATTGTTGCTTTCATTTTCGATGTTTCTGCTTCTTTTCAGTAGACCTTAGAGATGATGTGAGCAACGAAACCGAGTCCAAGATTGAAGAATGAGATTAACACCATCGAAGAGAAGTACTTGATCAACGGTGAACAATGTCAAGCATATGAACCTAAAGTTCTTTTGTGGGTGTCAATAGGCAAAGGTAAGCATAGCCCCACAAATGATATTATCCTACGATTTTAAATTATTGCAGTTCTTGCCATGTGCATACGATTCCAAAGTCTTTTACCGATAGATAGAGTAATCCTATCTGATGCATGTTTCCATTGTAGCCTATATTCACTGATCCACTGCTCCTTGCATAACTAGGGTTTGTCTTATGAGATTTGCTAGAGATACATATATCTGTTGTGCTTAGCCATGCTTAGCTGTTACCACTGGTCCATACGATTGATGAGTCAGACTGTGAATGAACCTAGTTGGATAGGACGACGTGGTATGGTCAGAGATGTAAGTTAAACATGTTAAGGCTTGTATGGGAGGCCATGATAGGCTGTGGTTTTTGCATTCCCATACTTGCCACCACTAGGATCCGAGTTATTGCCTCTTGAACCAAGACGAGCGTATAGCCACACGGGGGCCTGGGAACCCCCTCGACCAACTAACTTGCCTAGTAGATTCTATGAGTCACATAGTTGGGGCGTTCCATTCGACATATGCATTATCGTTGTTCTCGAAGGAGGTGAAGGAGGTGCATTCAAACAGGTAGGTAAGCATGGCCGGTAACAAGAGAGGCTCGGGTGCCATAATCTTGGTCCCCACACACATCTCTATGGACCGGCTTCAGGACTTGACTCGTTACGGTGACATCTCCTTAGAGTGTGACTCATGGTCTCGGCGAAAGCAAGATAAAAGTCATGTCCAACCAGCCTCTACCGGTCTTCCAAGGATGAGGGATAATCTTAAGTAGCATTAAGAGAAGATTGGTACGTGTGGGTAAACTTGTACAGCCCTACAGGGTATTAATATTTTTGAAAAGCCGCGTACACGGTTATGGACGACTTGGGAACGAACGTGATGATCATAGAGAAGTATAACCTAAACATAAAACTTGGCAAGTAAGTAAAGTGTGCTCTAACGATGCTTCCTCAGGGTCGAGGGGGTGATCCTAGTTGGTAGGATTTGCTCTAACGATGCTTCAGGCCTCTTAGGCCATTTGTTAAATTTGCTATACTTAATATCATTATTTTCCTTTTGTTGTTTGACATTTGTGGTTAGTGACCTATACTTGTAATATTTTGGTTCTTTGCCCAGTTATGAGCTTAACTTTTGTGTCGTAGGGTAGCTATAATGTTACCGATTATTTCTATGTATGCTACCGAGATTTGGGTTAGGCTTATATCAGACAGAGGTCTGGGATTTGTCTATACCTAATCCTGGGGATGTCACAGGTTTTGGTATTAGAGCAGTACCATCCTTAGGAAAACCTTTCTACTGGTTGATGTCGAGTCTAGTGTTTGTGAAAACTATTTGAAAGTTGAAAAGTATGTGCGAAAAATCCAGTATGCTTCTTTTTCTCCTTATCTAGTTTCTCTTTAACTCTAGGTCATCTTATCTTATGTTGACTTTGAAATTTTTTTCTATCTCGTCTTGTTTTTAAATCTTCGGTGCCTTTTTGTCATGTTGTTTCCCAACCAGTTGGCTTAGTATGGACTTCTCTAGAGTCTGATGTGTGTGTGTCTTCCTTGTTTCCCTTTGCTTTTCTTTAGCAGAGAGATTCCTTTCCATCATGATCTCTCTATCTTATGGACCCAAAACATCATGTTGATGGTTCCCAAGTGTTCTGTTCTAGGTTTTGAAGTTTCCTTTCGCCTCGTATGCCTCCTTTTCATTTATTTGGGTACTACAAAAGTCATTTATTCTTTTGGAATCTACCTTATAATTACAACCCTGCAGTCTACCCTCTATCACTTGGATCGTAGCTACTCCTTTCTTTGGATTTTAACCCTTGGACTTGAACCGAAGATCCTTGATTGTGCTGGATTATAGTGTTGAGAGTCTTGTACACGAAGCTGAACTTTAACCCAAGATCCACTTGATTGACCCCTGTTGTCAATGTTTAAGCATTACCTCTGGATGGCTAGTACCTTCAAGTATAGCCTTCAAGCTTGTGGTCATTGTCGCGATTGAGCTGCAACAATTAAGGACTTCCCCAACCACTAGCTGTGGAATATGTTCTTTAACGGAACCAAATAGATCACATAAGAGTACTCCTCGTGAGACCCGCTTCTTGCCATGACTCTGACACACCTCCTTTCTATGCGTCGGTCCTCAAAAGATTGTTAACTTATGCATCCACATCTCGGGATTCTATCTTGTTGTTCCCGACCTTTGTCTACCAGTTCATTGCCAAGTAGTAAGTGTGCATTGGTGTCTTTCGATGAAAGATACTCTTGTGGTCCATCATACATTTAAGCTTGGAATTTCAGGAGAAACAAACTCTAGTACCTCGTCATATCTAGGACAAGGTCAAAGCTTTGTAATCATATATCAATAAGCGTTGATTAGCTTCTCTTCTGTTCCACCTTAGAGTATCACAGTCCTTTATAATAAGAGGTCGTACTAAGTTTCATGATCCTCTTAAAGAAGTGATGCTCTTACAAAATTTTATCCACCCTTCTTGTGAGTTGTTAACGCTCGTGAATGATGTGTGTGCGTAATAATGTGGTCATCTAAGGTTCTTAGTAATCACTATTGCTTTGACCTCTAAGGACATTTATGTCATTTTTAGCATGATTGGTTAACTCCATCACTAAGCGAGGAATGATCGTGTCACCAAGTCCGCTACTCTGGTACACTCTCTTCGGTCAAAGATTTAGGCTTGTGCCAAAGCTATGAGACTAAGTTGTGTTGCATTACCAAGCAAGATTCCTCTCGAACTAAGTGACATATCGGTGCTTCGTGACATTCTAGATGTCTATTAGAAGTGTTGCCATATTGCCACATGATCGTCTTGTCGAGTTCTTGAGCAATCAAGTTCTCTCAACTACACCTTTCTCCAAGGATTCATACTAGATACCCCTGAACTAGTTGGTTGAGCTTAAACAACAACTTGGAGAGTTGTAAGACAAAAGTTCCATCTGACTTGGTTTCTTTGTACAGGGATATGTAGTTTTGCTCGTGATGAAGAAAGATAATATCTCCTCATGGATATGGTATCTTCCCCCACCTTTGAGTTGATTTGGTCTATCGTTAAATCAAACCCAGTTCCAAGGACTTCTTGATGATGTTGCTATTCCTCATGTTTTATTCGAGTACATCCCCGTGTCCTTTGGTCTGACCAATTGTTTTGCCTTGTTCACAACATATGAGTCCATCTTCTTGGAGTATCTCGATAGGTTTGTTGTTGAGCCTATCGATGCCATCCTTATCTTCTCCAGCCTAGAAAAGATTCATATGGGACAATTAGCATTAATGTTGGAAACTTTTGAGAACCGACTTCATGTCACCTTGAAGTATGTGTTCTGGATGTTAGAAGTGACTTTCTATGATTCACGTGCAACTTCTGAAAGATGTCGCCATGGATTAGAGTAGAGTTATTTTTATTTCCTCAGGAATCATTTCAAGTCAGTCACGCATGTGCGAATTATTCTTGATATGCTAGGTTGATACCTTCACATCTCGATAACATCCTCTAAGAATGCTAAGACACTGATGATTTGTCCTGGAAGAGAAGAAGTTCTTAAAACATCAGTATCCTCCTAAATGTTTCCCAAATAAGGATTTAGTTGTGTTCCATTGCAAACACTTTATGCAGGAGCAATTATCTTTTGGATAACTTGTTAATACATGGGTGCCGCAACCTAGCTCATCTTTTGGAGCTTGATACTGTAGTCCATGTCTTGAGAATCTAGTAACTTTAAATTTGTGGTAAATGTTGCAAAACTTTCTATTCGGACATGCTGAGTTTGAAGTATCATTCCAACTAACTAGAGCTGAATCTCAAGAAGCAATGCTGTTAGTGTTCATCAAGGTTTTGACATCGGTCTCTTTGTAAATCTGGCACAATTAATGTAATGGTTGACACAATTAATTGCAAAACATATTGCCACATTCTCTTGAATCACTAATAACAACCACTCCTCATAAGGCTTCTTATATGACTTATTATAGGACTTGTGCTTATGGTTTCCTTTGTATCCGAAGTCTGACCTTTACTTGATGCCTCATTTCTCGAACATCAAGGAGAACATTTAAAGTAGAGTTGTTAAATGTATGTTGGTAAATCCTTCAGACCCTTTTATGTTGGTAAGCATTTCGTTGAGCCAAGTAATTGAAGTTTGAGAATAAAGTTTCTTTTTCCTCGTGTTGTCAGGAATCTTCCTATCTATTCGTCTGGTGGTGTAAAGTGATATCATGATCTTTGGAAAATGTTTTGATAATCCTGGTTGAATAAAGAGTGTCCTTCGGTTCCTCTAACATGTTTGAAGAGCGACTATGGTTTTAATAAACAGAAGTTCCTCTTGTTACATGTTCTTGGTGACTCTTATGAGTCCCCTCAACAAAACAACCCTTATGTCAAGACCTTCTGTTGAACGAAGAGTGATCCTTTTGTATCAAAATTAGTTCAACAACTTGGTTTTCTATATCTATGTACCTTGGAAGCTCTACTTAAGCCGTTAGTAGAGATTCATCTCGCAAAGTCTGTGGAGTGTTCTTTCCGTTGTATGCTCTCCTTTTCAGAAGCTTAAATTCATCTGAAGTTCCATGGTCTCAATCCTTATGAAGACCAGATATCTTACACTTTGAAACCATCTCCTTCTATTTCCTCTATTACCTTGACATGTTTCATGCTCGTTGGCTCCAGAGATGTTATGAACATATATCCATGAGTTGACCATGAGATACTCTGCTTGTGGTTCTATGTCCTTCCCTCTCTTCTTTAGTGTGTGAAGCTACCTCAACGAAAATAAAGCGCTTCATTCATTCAATAATGGCAGCATGGATCAACCTCTTTCAGGAGATTGTCGAAGTTTAGCATAACCATGTTCCTTCTATCTTCCTACCTAGGAATCTCCGGATGAGATTATGTTAAGGGGGATATAATTGTAACACCCCTAGTTATACTAATAGTAATTAGGGTTTTATTTGTGCATAGCATGAGCATCATCTAATCTACTTAAAAGAATTGCAAGAAAAATAAAAATGAAAACAAAACCCTAAACCCTAGTTCCTTCCTCTCTGAAAAACATTCAAATGGTTTTAAATATTTTGAAAAAGGTTCAAATGTGTGGAGCACAAACTATTTATAAGGGCCCTTGAAGTATTTTACTATGTTTACAAAAGTTCTTGTATTTTGGAAATGTTCAAAATAGATTTCAAACTGAAAATACAAACAAATAAATAGAAACAGAAAAATAAAAAATAGTTTTTGAAATAAAAACCAAACTCTAACCTACCTGGGCTGTAACCCAGCTAACCTCCCGCGCAGCGCACCAGCTAACAGCCAACAACTGCTCTTCCTAGAAGCTTTGCCGCAACCCAGCAGAGGCCTAGGCCAGCACATCCATGGCCTGTACCGCTTCGAGGCGTCTGTCTCACGTCGTCTTCGATGACGAAGAGCAACCAACTCGCTATCACCGACGATGTCATCCACCACAAGAGCTGAGCCAAGATTCACGCCACCTCCTGCCGATGCCTATAAGGACCCCGCTTCGCTGCAGGATGAACCCTAGTTACCGTTTCCCCCTCTCCTCCTCTATCACCACCGTGGCCAAACCCTAGCTCTGCCAGGCGACGCACCGCCCGCCGTCTCCGACCACCCTGAGCTCCACTAAGGTGCCTGGAGAACCGTCGTGCTCTCCTCTTTCTCCTCCCGGAAGGAATCGAGCTAGGGTGCTCTGAGTCGAGCCCCATGTCGTCGTCTTCTCCATCACCGACGGATTTCCGTCGTGACATTGTCGTCGCCTCCGACCTCCTGTTCTCAAACTGACCCATCCACGAGAATCGTGAGGAGCCGCTGAGCATCCCGGTGGTCTCCAATCCCCCTCTTTCTTCTTAGGTCAACCCCACGACATGCGTCGCCCGTTGCCGCCGCAGCCTGCCGTTGCCTGCCTTGCTCAGGTGACCATCTAGGGGCGGCGCCACCACCAGAAGGACCACCTCGGTGCCCTCTCTCCAATGAGCCCAGCGGCGCATCCTTGCAAGCCCCAATCAACAGATCGATCATCGATCGGAGGATTAATCCCCGGCTGACGTCAACATAACGTCATGCCCATGTCATAAAGCCTTTTCTTTTATTTAATCATTTCTATAATTGTTTTAATAAATATAAATGCTGATAGGTGGGTCCCTAATGTCAGATTTTTAATCATTTCCATAATTGTTCTCTAAAATGAATAAATATATGACATGTGGGAACAGGTTGTAAAATATTTTTTATAATATTCAAAAAAATTAATTTTTTTCAAATGTTTGAAAATGGATTTAAAATGAGAAAATCATAACTAATTCATTTTATGTCAAAAAAATATGTATAACATATCAAAACATCCAGAAAAATAATATCTATACAATAGACTCATAATCATGCATTATTATACAACTTCAACTAAAAAGTTTATTATAAGAACAATAGCAACCTTGCATGTGCATTTGGGGTCCCTCTAGAAATGTGATCTCTAGGGCGTTTCGACCCCAATTAAATCGATGACCATGTTTAGGGTTATATTCTAGCAACCTTTAACTTGTCATATCATCATCCTTGCTTGAGCACTGTATCGATGACATGTGTTGATTGTTGCTTTCCTTTCCGGTGTTCCTGCTTCTTCTCAATAGACCTAGATGATGTGAGCAACAATATCGAGTCCAGTATTGAAGACCGAGATTAACACCATCGAAGAGAAGTCCTTGATCAATGATGAACAATGTCAATAAGATGAACCTGAAGTTTTGTAGTGGGTGTCAACAGGCAAAGTCAAGCATAGCCCCACACATGATATAATCCTATGATTTTAAAGTATTTCAATTCTTGCCATGTGCAAACGATTCCAAAGTCTTTTATCGATAGATAGAGTAATCCTATCTGATGCATGTTTCCTTTGTAGCCTATATTCCCTCATCCACTGCTCCTAGCATAACTAGGGGTTGGCTTATGAGCTTCGCTAGAGATACTTATAGCTGTTGTGCTTAGCCATGCTTAGTTGTTACCGCTGGTCCATCCAGTTGATGAATTAGAGATGTTAATGAACCTAGTTGGACAGGACGATGTGGTATGATCAGAGATGTAAGTTAAACATGCTAAGGCATGTATGGGAGTCCACGGTGGGTTGTGGTTTTTGCAGCCCCATACTTTCCACCACTAGGATCCAAGTTCTTGCCTCTTCAACCAAGACGAGCGTACAACCACACGGGTACCTAGAAACCCCCTCGACGAACTAACTTTCCTAGTAGATTCCATGAGTCAAATAGTTCGGTCGTTTTATTCGACATATGCATTATGGTTGTGCTCGAAGGCGGTGAAGGAGGTGCATTCTTGCAGGTATGTAAGCATGTCTAGGAACAAGAGTGGCACGGCCTCCGTAATCTTGGTTCCCACACACATCTCTAGGGACCGGCTTCGATACTTGACCCGTTACGATGACATCTACTTAGGGCATGACTCATGGTCTCGACGAAAGCAAGGTAAAAGTTGTGTCTAACCACCCTCTGCCGGTCTTCCAAGGAAGAGGGCTAATCCTATGTGGCATTAAGAGCAGGTTGGTATGTGTGGGTAAAGTTGTACACCCCTGTAGGGTATTAATCAATTCGAAATGATGCGTCCGCGGTTATGGACGACTTGGGAACGCACATGATGATCATAGATATGTACTACCTAAGCGTAAAATTTGGCAAGTAAGTAAAGTGAGCTCTAAGGATGCTTCCTCAGGGATCGAGCGGGTGATCCTAGTTGGTAGGTTCAGCTAATAAAGATTCAGTGGAAATTAGAGATGATCAAAGCTAGAGTTACCGCTCTCTTACCCCCTTTTAAATGATCTATTTAGTCGAGCTTGTACTCCTCTCCCTTTTACATAGAAAGATGGCTTTATGCAAAATAACTCCAACAGCCAGAAGTCTTGCGGAGCACACCCTGTACTCAACCTTACTTTGTTGATATTTTTGCAGCAGGTAAATGTTAGCATAGAAGATGAGTTTGATACGATATCAACATTGACTAGTAGTTTGGGGTTCCTGGTCAACAATGTAGAATCTATGGATTGGGACATCATCGTTATGCTTCAGGACTCTTAGGCCATTTGTTAAGTTTGATATGCTTAATAGCATAATTTGCCTTTCATTGTTTGATGTTTGTGGTAAGTGACCTCTGCTTGTAATATTTTTGTTCTTTGCTCAGTTATGAGCTTCCTGTAATAACTTTTGTGTCGTAGGGTCACTGTAATGTTACTGATTCTGTCTCTATATGCTCCCGAGATTTGGGTTAGGCTTATATCAGCCAGAGGTCTGAGATTTGTCTAGCCCTAATCCCGGGGGTGTCACATCTTACGATGTTTTTTTCTAGACTTCATGTGCCTAGCAAGCGCATAGTCGCTATGGTACTACTAAGCTGTTTGTTCTTTGTTTTTTAGGTCACACAACTGAGTTGGGTTCAGTCTGTAGATGAACATACATTGTTTGTTTGACGTCTTTCTCGCTGATGTTTCCATGTAAGCGTTCGCTCCTTACATTTCTTCTGTCCATATTTACATTCGCTATCTTATCTGTGTGTTTTTAATATTTTCTCATACTTACGTTTCTGCTAGAAGCTTACAGGCAACAATCCTTCATCTGTTTATTTGAGGACGACACGTAGTTACACACGATGGAAGTCCCCTGTCACCATGCCTCGGAGCTCAGGAGTAGCAGCCAGGGCACGATGGGGCCTACTACTCTTGCTAGCGCTGCTCTACGCCGGGCGGAGCGACCACATCTAGAAAAAGAACCTGCCAGTGAACCCGTGTCCAATGGATGGTCCGCACGGACCACCGCACCCTCGAGGGGCACGTCACTAGAACCACCTTTCAGCGAAAGCTTCTCTCGGTGGAGTTCTCACATGCAACGGGGACGCCGGAGCGGGAGGACGGCGAGCCTATGTGGCAGATCTTGCCCGACCGACCCATCCCGTGCCCCCACGAGGAAGCACATCGCTGGTAGCCAGTGATCTATGCTGACTCTGTCCAGGAAACCCTGTCCCATCATTGCATTAGCTACTTCGGAATCTATGTTGGAGTTTCCACTGGAAGAAGTGAGGGACAACTTAAGTGCCAACATGTGGCTGACAAGGTTGGCGCACTTTGTTGGCGCCGCCCGTCTCCAGGGTGGACCTGCTGTCTCTGCGTTCGCCGACAAGGGCACATCCTACCCAGGGGCTAGGGGAGCTACCCAGCACCCACAGTGGGCGCCAGGTCCCCGTCACCCCACCAACCGTAGGACTACGTAGCACGCCCATCACCTGCCGAATCGCGGCCACTCGGAGAGCCGCCGTGAGGGAGATCCTCCCTAGCGTTTAATAGGTAGAGAGGTGACGACTGCTCTTCTGTAGGCTCCTCCCAGGCCTCGTGGTAATAGGACCTACGTCGGGTCCTGGAAGAGCGTCAAGGGGAAGATGCCCAGATGCGTACTGAGATTCGCTTGGAGTGTTATTTCCGTAAGAGCATTGAACCGCCTAGTGCTGGGCGGAGTGCCCCAACTTTCGTGGCTGGGTACACTGCCTTCACTCAGGAGCCGCGGAGGGTCACGTGGCCCCCAAAGTTCTGGCCAGATGTACCAGACAAATACGACAAGAAGACCAACCCCAAGGACTTCCTCTAGATTTACTACATAGTTGTGCAAGCGGATGGGGCGACGAGCAAGTTATGACCAACCAGTTCCTCCTCACTGTCAAGAGTGAAGCCCATACATGGATCATCAACCTGCCGGTGGGCTCCATCAAAACATGGGAAGACCTCTATGACTAGTTCGTCAGGGCCTTGCAAGGAGGATTAAAATGTCCTCGGACAGTCAGCGACCTACACAAGATGTCTTAGAAGCCCGAGAAAAGCCTGCGCAAATTCACCCAGTGATTTTTCTAGGGACTACACACCATCCCTAAGATCACCCCAAAGCCATTGTGTTAGCATACCACGTTGGCGTTTGGGACACTCACATGAGGAAAAAGATGAGTACACGCGATCTTGACAGCACCCCAGAACTATTTACTCTGACAGGAAAGTGTGCCCCGAATGAAGAAGGGCGCATTCTACACGGTGAGGCCATTGATGAAGACAAAGACTCTGCCAAAAAAAGAATCACAAGCGCATGCCCATGAAGCAGAACCTAGCGATCGAGCCAGAACTCAAGAATACGAAGACTTCCGTGGTGGCCGCTGCTGACAAAGACGGCGAGCCGTGGTACACCATTCACAACTCACTAGCTCACGCCCTGAAGTACTGTAGCCGGGTCAAGTCCCTAGTGGACATGCGAACCCACACAGAATGCTTCATGTACCTCAAACCTAGCCACCACGCAAGGGATTTCCCTGAACGTCAAGACCGATAAGATGCGAAGGGCGGTCTAGTGGCCAGGGCTAGGCCCGCGACAATCGTGCCTAGTGGCACCACCTCCCAGGTCATGGTGACAGAGGGAAACCCCCTCAAGACTACGGAGAAGATGACGGTGGTACTTTCTAAGAGGCCCGCACAAAAGCATGAGCCGGGATAATCCCGGAGAATAGTCCTAGGCTCTAGTGCCTCGCCTCGCTGCACGCATGCCCTTCCCCAAGTGTCACGACATGGCATATAATCGATGTGAATTGAGATTTGTCTCGTGATCGAAGGGAAGCCTGAGCCGGGATAATCCTAGAGAATAGACCTGGGATCTAGCACTTCGTCGCGCCCGGGCCCATAACCTAGCATCACAGTGTGGCATCTCTCCTATGAGAAGGGAGATTTCTCCTTGATCAAAGTGAAGCCAGGGCAGGGATTATCCCAGATAACTGACCCAGGCTGCCACATATTTTCGCTCCCATGCCCTTCCCCTAACGTCACGGTGTGGCATATCTCCTATGTGATGGAGATTTGTCCCATGATGTAACACCCCAGTTTTAGCTAATTCTAATTAGGGTTTGGTTGTGCATTCACAAGCATCATTTTTTTGCTAAGACAAAATGCAAACAAGAAAGAAAATCAAAACAACATAAAAACACTAATCTTCCCCTCTCTTTTAAAAGGGTTTTGAATTTCATTAACGACAAAAATTATTGGTGCCCAAACTTAATAGAAGGGCCCCTGCTATATTTCCATATTTTATAAACATTCTAGTATTTTTCAGATACTCAAAATAGAAAAAAATTGAAAATAGAAATGGAAAACAGAAAAAATAAATAGAAAAGTTTATAGAAAAATAAAATAGTCTCTAACCTAATCTAGGCCGTAGACTAATTTCTCTGCATTCTCCGTGCCTCTGTGCATGCAGTAGCTAGTAGAAGCTCGTTGACCAACTGGAGCCCAGTAGAGGAGAATATCATTTGGCGACCCGAAAGTTGGGGCACCCAGGCAACACGGTGCCCAAGTTTCCTGAAATCAGTCGCAATGACTACAGTTGGTGTGCCAAATACTCAGAGAGTCTTTTTTGGCACGAATTCAACTTTACGTTTCAATACAAAAAATAAGGCTAACGGCCGTCAAGTTGGGCCCCCCTGTCAGTTCTCACCGTTATGTCGCTCTCATCGCTTAGGTGTCAATTAGGCTTGCAGCGTTGGCATCTGCATCCATTACGCGTCTTCTTCTTCCCCAGAGCGGCAATCTATGGGGCGTCGCAGCCATGGCGCGGAGCTGGGACGTGGACGAACCTGCTCGGCCTAGCTCTCCTCCCTGTAGGCTTGTAGTGTTGGAGCCTGCATCCATTACGTGTCTTCTTCTTCCCCGGAGCGGCAATCTGTGGTCGCGGCCATGGCGCAGAGCTAGGACGTGACGAACCTACTCGGTGCCGCTCTCCTCCCCATCCCGAGTCGGAGCTCGCCCTCACCATGGACGCACCCATGGCACAGTGCGGGGACGAGAATTGGTTCCCGGTGAGATCTATCACCGTGTCGACCATGCTCGGTTTTGTTTTCCTCCTCTAGAATCTGAGCTCGCCGTCGCCGTGGTTGCACCCGCACCAATTCTGCCACCTCTGCCGAGGTCTCTATGGTAGCTCAAGTTCTGCCATGTGGGACTTGTAAGCGAATTCGGAGCTGGGCGGCTGATGCCTTCGGCTTCTGCTAAAGTCCACCGCCGATGTGAGATCATTTAGTTATTTTAATACAAAATTTGGACCGTTGATGTATTCCTTGACAATTATAATATAATCGAGCACTAGAAATTTTTTGTAGTGTGCATGAGCATGATCAGTAATATAATTGAACACTAGATATTTTAAGACACTCCATATAAAGGAGTAGATTAATATAGAAGGTTCACTAGAGACACCACAAATATATTGTCTTACATGCCACACAGGTAATAATTAACTAAAACAAAATAAAAGCAGGGACAGCAGCAGGAGGCCGGGACACAGAGACGCCTAGCAGGGCAGGGGCATTAGCAGGAGGTAGTGACAACCTAGTCGATGTGATAAAGGCTAGTCCTGACATAATCCCGGAGGAATTTGGCGAAGGCTGCGTGCCGCACCAAGGTAATCGGCCTATGGCTTCTGCCTTCGCCTCTGGCAATGCCCACCGTGTGGTGGATCATGCTGTCGAGGTCCACATTGATTGCTCTGCCACAGAATGGGCAAAACAGTCTCCCCATGCGATAGAAACGGATTAGCCTACACCATAACCGCCTCAGCACGTAGCGGCTCTTGTTGTCCCTAGATTCCTTGCTATTGTCCACTTCATCATCATCCTCCTGTTGATTTTTAAGAACATAACTTAGAACTCATACATATGATTGAATTGTATGACAACTCAAGAACTCATAACTTAGCATCTCAACAATAGTTTGATCAGTTCATAGATCATTTCATCTCAACACAATGACAATTAATTGCATTAGAGTGTATGTAGAATAAATCTAGGGGCCTCATAAGTTTCTTTAGGGATGGAGTGGGCAAACCAAGTAACAATTCCATAACCTATATTGTTCTTGTACATCGCCCCAGGTTCACTAACTCATTCCTGAAAAAATCTGACACCAATGTGTCTGCTTCTCTTTTGGAATAAATTTGAATCATTGGCCACGATAAAAAATGAAATGTAATCGTAAAAAACAATATTCAGGGATATACATAGTCAGGTAAAAAACCAAGCCTAAATATTGTAATTATAAATAAAAAACCAAACAATTGATGTTCAGGTACATGTTAAAAATACTTATGAACAAAACCATTCATATACATATGCATCATACGAATCATGAAAAGATCAAAAACAATTCAAGGATTATATATGTAGTTCCATATGAGAATAAATCTAGGGCCTCATAATTTGTTTTAGAGATAGAGTTGGCGAACCAAAGTACCAACATCACAACTTATATTGTTTGTGTGCATTGCTGCCTCAGATTCACCAACCCATCCCTAAAACACGACACCATCCTATGTGTATCCCCTTGAACTCTTTTGGGGAAAATTTCAATCATCGGCCTTAGTGACAAACTGAAATGTAATTCTTATACATGAATGCATGGAATAGATAATTCAAATATCATAGTTCTATGAATGTAGAATAAAGACTGTGGCCTAACAATTGCATAGATTATATTGATCTTGTACATGGCCCCAGGTTCGCTAACTCATGCCTAAAAAATCTGACACCAATGTGTCTACCTCTCTTTGGGGCAAATTTGAATCATTGGCCACAATAAGAAATTGAAATGTAATCGTACAAAAAAATATTCAGAGATATACATAGTCAGGTACAAAAACAAGCCTAAATATTGTAATTATAAATAAAAAACGAAACAATTAATCTTCAGGTACATGATACTTATGATCAAAACCATTCATATATATATGCATCATACCAATCATTAAAAGATCATAAACAAATCAAGGATCATATATGTAGTTCCATATGAGAATAAATCAAGGGCCTCATAATTTGTTTCAGAGATGGAGTTGAAGAACCAAAGTACCAATAGCATAACCTATATTGTTTATGTGCATTGCCGCCTCAGGTTAACCAATCCATCCCTAAAACACGACACCATTATATGTGTCTCCCCTTGAAATCTTTTGGGACAAATTTCAATCATCGGCGTCGGTGAAAAACTAAATTGTAATTCATATACACTATGAATGCATGCAATCGATAATTCAAATATCATAGTTCTATGAATGTAGAATAAATGTTGCAGCCTCATAAGTTTCTACAGGGATGGCGTAAGCGAACCAAGTAACAATTGCACAGCTTGTATTGATCTTGTACATGGCCCTAGGTTTGCTAACTCATCCCTGAAATCACGGCACGCCGCCGCTAGATGCCCGTGTGGAAGAGGGCGGTGCCCCGGTACGTGGTGGCCAGCCCGTACTGGCCGGCGCTGTTCAAGAAGGATCGGAAGGCCAAGATTGGCAACCGCATTGTTTACGGGTGTGTGGTGCACCGGGATATCCGCAACCGAGAAGGGCGGGAGAGGTTTTGGTCCGTCCCTGGATAGACCAAGTACACCGTCATCACCACCGCTCACCGCGAAGAGGTGCTCTGTCTTGCGAACAATGCGGAAATCGTGGAGGTTCCGTCCGACGATGACGAGGAAGCCGGCGGCTTAGAGGACATCGGCATCGGAAGTGAAATTGTTGACTAGTGGTTGAATTAATATAGGATGTGAAATCACACCTTTGTTTAGAAGAATTTGTGATTGAATTAATGAAATGCCTCGATTTAAATCTCTGTCTCGATTAATTTGTGGAAGAATTTGTGATTTAGATCTATTTCTGCCGCGATTTAGATCTCTGTCCCGGATTGGGAACGTGACCGTGGACCAAAGACCCTTTTTATACTAGTGTATTCTGATATTGGTGGTTTGTTTAAACGTAATCTACGTGGATTGTGTCGTATGCAAATGGCACAACCACAATTTATAAAGTGGAAGCACGTACACCCAGTTACTGAAGATCCGGGAGCTTCGCCAGATGCAGGCGATGCAGGAGTAGAGAGGCGGTGAGATAGACGGGCTCAAGATTAGGCCAGAAAGTGCTACCGATTTACTCCTCATCTGGGCATTCTCGATTGCCATTGTTGTTTATGTTGCCATGTCGTTGTGTGCAGCAGCTGAAATAAGTTGCTGCTTCGTGGAGTGTAGCAGCTTAAATAATTTATTTCTGTAGCAGCCTAAATAAGTTGCTGCTCTGTCGTATTTGGAGACCTCCTGCCCCTCAGCAATCATGGAACCGGTGCTGCGTGTTTTCAGATAGTAGTGGCACAATCACAATTTCGGATTCAACTACTGACTCAGGCATTTCCAAACCCTAAGTCGCGGTACATTTTACTCAGAGAATGTGGGTAGATTGTTTCGCCCAGCAAAGTTCCACACAAAGAGCTCCAAAATTTAACTGAATTACATATATAGGTTCAAGTTCAACACATTACTATGCATCTTCATTGCCAGCAGCCTTCTTCCGCAGCCTGGTTGCCAAGCCTTCACGTCCACTGGCTTCTTCATTTTATGCCTTCTTCCTCTTCCTCGGTGCCAATTTTCTTAGCTTCACGTACTCTGCATCGGTGGGACAATGGGCACCAGAATCGTGTCCAACATCATCTTTCCACTCGTTTTTTATTTATTCAGGAAGAAAAATGACTGACCAAACATTCATGTTTCTAACCTTGCGGCGCTTCCTGTCAAAGAAACAAGACTGTTGCATAACTGCCCAATATCTATAGAGTAAATAAAACAAAAATTACAATTCAGCACAAACATGCGAACCCCAAGAGACTTTTGCTTACCAGGAGCTAATTGGGTTCGAGCAACCACCCTGTCAAAGAATAGAAGGGCGACTCCCAGTTGCAGCAGCTTCCACATCCAGTATATCACAATTCAGCTCAAACATGCAAGCCGAATCATACCTTTTCATCAACCCAATTAGCTGACTATCACAGGTTAGAGGAACCATGATGCCACGTTCATCCATGAAGCTGAACTTTGCAGTCTTCTTCAGCCATAATTCATCATGACTACGCAGAGCAGCAACCTTACCAGATATAGTGCAGATCTGTGTTGGCGCTTCTTCCATCGTGATACAATGTTGTCCATAGCACTTGCCCTTAGAGTCGTACCTGAAGAGGACTACTGTAACCAGGTAAGGGTGGTCCACGGAGATCCCACTTGACAGAAAACTATGGACAATCATTTGTCAGCGTTGGGCTAACAAACAATCTTAGGTTTAGTAGCCAGCTAGCAGTTATAATTAGTGCAAATAGCAAAGAGAAGGGTAGCTCACCCGCTTGTAGCCAAAACTTCTTCTTCCTTGGTAGTAGGATCTGCCATCCTCCGAGCTGCTCGGCTCGTTGGCGGCGGAGGCAGGCTAGAGCCTCGCAACGGCGGCTACGACATGTGCCATTGGAGCTCGGGATCAGCGACTGGGCGCAGCAACTTGGCACCAGAAGTCAAATGTCCGAAGGGATCGTCCTGCCTGGAGGGTGGATTCCGACGCCGTTGGTGCTTGGGGAAAGGTGGGAATGGATTTGTGAAATTGGTCAACACATCCAATCCACTTAGTTACTCGATTTACCTAATAGGCTGCCGTTTTGGCGCTCGCGTCACGGATAGATGACTGACATGAGGGTCCCAACCGTCTACTTCACGAGGCAGTTTCACGGAATGTTTGAATTTGGAAGGGGTCAGATGAGTTTGCATCGAAATGGCCCCTCTCGGTAGTTGGCAGCCCAACATTTCGAAACGCGGCAATTTCTGGCAACTTAGGTACTGCCATGCGCTGGCCTAGGAACTTTGGTACCGCAGACCAAAAGCCCCCCAGTAGAGGCCCAGCCCACATACCCCTTCGCCCTGTCGTCTTCCTCGTGTAGAGAAAGAAGTTGGGTCTCGCCGGCTCTATCATGGATCAGTGCAGCGCCAAGATCCCCAACCCACTACCCTGCAACAAAGGATAAGACCGCCCCGAGGCTCTCTCCCATCCTTATCCATCCTGCTCTCCCTAGCAATCTTCCTCTCTCGTTCCGTTCCCTGGCCGAAACCCTAGCCACCAGTAGCCATCGGTCACCGTCGTTCTATCCTCCCCCACGCCTATCTGTGCATGCCACTAGACTCGCTATGCTCCTCGTCCTCGACTCACAAAAGGAATCAAGGCTAGGTGCCTCGAATCGTCGCCGCCGAGCTCATCTTCTCTGAGCCCTACGAGCTCCGTTGTCGACCACGCCTTCACCACCTTCCACCTCCAGCCCATCTAACAACCGCTTCGCGTCGAAGGTTAGCTTGTGCTTCTTTTGGTGTCCTCCAGTCCCTCCCTCTCGCTCTATCTTGCTCCCGCATCATGCACTACCGTCTGCCGCCGTCAGTCACCATCGTGGAGCTAGCTCCGGTGACCATATCTGAGCAACACTGCCAGGTTATTGCTTGCCGCGTCACCCTCTTTCCAACGCATCTATCAACGCATGTTGGGGTACCCTGTATCGCCGCTGGTGACCGCCGTCTACCATGTTTCCTGGCGATTCACTTTGGAGCCAACATGGTGACGATGTGTCGCTGATGTGGCCAGTCGTGGGCACAGTTAAGGCTTGCCAGCGTGGCTAGATGACATGTATTTAGGCCCCACCTATCAGTGACTGTGACTAGATTAGTTCCGGTGAGAAACGTTAGGGTTAGGTTGAGCTGACGTCAGCCTGACGTCATAAAGGCTTTAATAATTTCAGTAAAAGATTTTATATTGTAAAATCGATAACTAATTATTTATAAGTCAGAAAAAATATGTGTAATATATCAAAATTTTCATAAAAATGAGATCTATCTTATAGAATCAAAATAATGCATTGTTAAGAAACTTCTATGAACAGTTTAATTAGAAGAACAAAGTAACCCCTACAGGTGATTCCGAGGTTCCCCCTGGACTAGGGTTTGCACCCCTCGAACACCGCTTAAATTGCCAAGCATGTATTAGGGTTACATTGCAACTCTATTTAACTTGACATATCATCATCCTTGATTGAGCGTTGCACCGATGCCATGTGTTGATTTTTTCCTCTTTCTTTTCTAGTGTTTGCTTCTTTTCGGTAGAATACGATACTGACTCTGAGATCAACACCATCGAAGATCGACGAACAATACTTGGCCTACTATAACCAAGTCAAGTACAAGATATCTGAAGCTCTTCTTATAGGTTATCAACAGGCAAAGGCAAGCATAATCGCACCATTATACAATCCTATGGTTTCAAAAGTATTTCAATTCCTACCATGATGCATACGATTCTACTCTGGACTTTAATTGATAGAAAGAGTACCCTATCTATTTCATTACTCCCTTTGAGCATATATTACGTGATCGACTGCTCCTATCATTACTAGGTTTGGCTTGTGTTCACTACTAGAGCTTATATGTGTGTCATGTTTAGCCATACTTAGTTGTCTATGCTGGTTCATCCAGATGATGTATCAGATGCAGAGAATATATAAGGATAGGAGACGAGGTATGTTAATGAGATGAGATCAGTCGTGAAGTGAGATAAACATGCTAGGGCTTGTATGGGAGGCCATAGAGGGATGTTGTTTTTTGTAGTCCCATGCTCGCCACCCCTAGGACCCAAAAGTTCTCTCCTCTTGAACCAAGACGAGCGTACAACCACACAGGGCCTAGAAAACCCCACGAGTAACTAACTTTCCTAGTCTGGTCTATGATTCTGTAGTTTGAGATTTGGCATCTGCACATTAGGATGGGTTGAAGATGGTGCATCATATAGGGCGTGTCCGGGAAAGAAGGAGGCTCCAAGAGTACTCCGATTCTTCGACATAGAGATTGGGATGAGAAAACCCTTTGTTGGTGACTCATGGATTTAGGAGAAAGCAAGGTAAAGGTGGTGGACAACCACCCTCTGTTGGCCTTCCAAGGAAGAGGGCTAAAACGTTGGCATTAAGAGAAGGTTGGTATGTGTGGGTAAAGTTGTACACCCCTGCAGGATTTTCATCTTTTTGAAAATTCGTGTCCACGGTTATTGACGACTTAGTAATGGACTTGAAGATCATAGAGAACATTATCCTAATCATAAAACTTGGTAGATCCATGTGTGCTTAAGGATGCTTCCTCATGGGTACGAGGGGGTGATCTTGGTTGAGAGGTGATGATGATGACTTGGTGGATATGAAAATATGTTGATCCATACTTCAGAGATTTCTCTATCTTATCCGCCTTTAAAATGTTCTAATTAGCCGAGGTTCTACTCCCTCTGGTTTTATAAACAAAGATTGCTTTATGCAGAATAACCCCACCAGCCATAAGTCTTACGGAGTACACCCTGTACTCACCCTTGCTTTGTTGATAATTTTTAAGAAGAATAAGTATTCCTTGAAGATGAGTTCTGACAACATCGTCACCGAAGAGTAGCTTGGGGTTCCGCACCGGCAGCCTGGAGTCTATGGGTTGGGACGTCATCATTATGCTTCAGGCCTCTTAGGCCATTTGTTAAGTTTTCTATACTTAATAGCAGAATTTGCCTTCCGTTGTTTGATGTTTGTGGTCGGAGACCTCTAATTGTAATATTTTGGTTCTTTGCTTAGTTATGAGCTTGCTTTAATAATTTTTGTGTCGCAGGGTCACTGTTGTGTTACCGATTCTTCACTGAATATCCTCTAGCTCTAGATTAAGCTTATGTCCGGTGAAGGTCTCAGATTTGTTTAACACTGATCCTCGGGGTGTCACATCTTTTGGTATTAGAGTAGTATCGACCGTAAGAAAACCTTGCTACTGGTCGATGTTGATTCTAGAGTTAGTGAAAACTACTAAAGGGGAAAAGTATTCGGGAAAAAATCTAGTATGCTTCTTGTGCTTCTCATCTGGTATTGCTCTAACTCTGGATCATCTTATCTTGTGTTGATTTGGAAAAAGTTTTGATATCTTTAGTCTTTCAAAGCTTAGGTGCCCTTTTGGGCATGTCATTTCTCAGCCAATTAACCTAGTGTTGAGTTCTCTAGAGTTGTGTGTGTTGTGTTCCTTGTTTACCATTGCTCCTGTTTAGCCAATAGATTCCTTTCTCTGTCTTATGTCACCTGTGATATAATATGCCATAGTGTTCAGTTCTAGGCTTTGAGGTTTCCTATTGCCTCGTTTGCCTCCTTTTTGTTTGTTCAGGTATTTCATAAGTTCTTCCTTATCTTGGAAGCTACCTCGTGATTATTACCTTATAGTGTACGATGAGTAACTGAAGTAGTAGTTACTTCTTTCTCGGGTTTTAACCCTTGGACTTGAACCGAAGGTCCCAGATTGTGCTAAATCCTATTGTTTTGAATTTAGTACATGAAGTTGATCTTTAACCCAAGATCCACTACTTTGACCCATGTTGTTAATGTTCACACATTACCTCAGGATGGCTAGTACTACCAGTCTAGCCTTCAAGCTCGTGGTTGCTATCGTGATTAAATTGCGACAACACAGGACTTCCCCTACCACAAGATATGGAAGATGTTATTTAATGGAACCAAATAGATGACAACAAGAGCTCCTCGTGAGTCTCATATCTATACTCGTGACTCTGCCACATCTCCCCTTCTATGCATCAGGTTTCGGAAGATTGTTAATCTATGCGTGTACATCTCGGGATTCTATCCTGAGCATGTTCGTCTCCACTTGTTGTTTTTGACCTTTGTCTCTTAGTTGGTAGCCAATGCATTGGTGTCTTCCAATGCAAGATACTCTTGTGGTTCCTCATGAAAAACCATTTCAGGATGTCAGGAGAAACAAACTCCACTACCTCGTCATACCTAAGACCAGGTCAAAGTGTTGTAATCCACAGACTAAGAAGCATTATTATCTTCTACTTTTTCCACCTTGGAGTATCACACTCATCTATACCAAGAGGTCATGTTGAGTTTCATGACCCCTTAATGAAGTGATGCTTTTACACATCTTTACCCAACCATCCTCTAAGTTGTTCATGCTCGTTAGTGTTGCGTGAGCATAATAATGTGGCCATTTGAGATTCTTAGCAATAATTACTTCTTTGATATCTAAGGACATTTGTGTCATTCTTAGAGAGATTGGTTAACCCTATCACTAAGAAAAAGATGATTGTGCTACCAAGTTCGCTACTCTGGTACACTGCCCTCAGTCAAAGAGTTAGGCTCGTGTCGAAATGTTGAGACTATGTTTTCTTGCCTTACTAAGCAAGTTTCCTCTTGAATAAGTGACATATCGGTGGTTCATGATATTCTATGTGTCTTCTAGAAGTATCGCCATGTTGCCACATGACCGTGTTGTCAAGTTCTTGAGAAAGCTAGTTCTATGAACCGCTCCTTTCTCCAAGGCTCTATACTGGAAACCCTAAACTAGTTGGCTAAGCTTAAACAATTACTTAGAGAGTTGTAAGAAAAAAGTTTTATTTAGCTTAGTTCTTTAGTAAGGGATATCCAATGTCGTTCATGCTGAAGAAAGATAGTATTTCCTTTGTGGATATGTTATATTCCCCCACATTTTATTTGATTTGGGTTATCGTCAAATCATAGTTCCAAGGACTATCTTGGTAATGTTTCTACTTGTGATGTTTCACTTGAGTACATCCTCATCTACTTTGGTCTGACCAATACTTTCTCTTGTTCATATGACATATTAGTCCATCTTTCGGAGAGTCTCGATAAGTTTGTTGTTGAGCCCATCCACAATATCCTTATCTTCTCCATGTTGGAATAGATTCACATGGAACATTTCGCACTAATGTTGGAAACTTTATGAGAACCGTCTTCGGTTTAGCTTGAAGTATGTGTTATGGATGTTAGATGTAATATTCTCTGGCTCACGTGCAAATGCTGAAAGATGTCGTCCTAGATTTGATTAGAGGTTGTTTGGCACCCAGATATTCATTTCATTTAGTAGAAATGAAATGAATACATAGATTCATTTCATTTATATTATGATTCCAAAAACACCCACATGTTTAGTTGCCATCGGAATTTGCAAATGATGGGTCTAAGATAGGAATTGGGTTTACATATGAGGATATTTTGATGCATTAACCAAATGAAATGACAGCCCAATTCCATGCAACCAAACAGCATAGGGATGGAATTGCAAAATGAATTCCAGGATTCCAGGCCCAATGATGGATACCAAATGACCTCTTAGAGTTATCCATGATCCCATAAGGACACAAGTGTGTTTTGTTGCAAGTACTAGATGTATGAGCAGTTTCCCTTTGACAAGTTGCAAATACATAGGTCTAGCAACCTAGCTTGGTCTTTTGGATCTTGACACTATAGTCCATGTCTTGAGAATCTAGTGACTTTACCTCTGGTAAATGTTGCGCACTTCCTATTCGGACATGCTGAGTTTGAAGTATCATTCCACCTAACCAAATCTGAATCTCAAGTATATATGATGGTTGGTGTTCTTCAAGGTTTTACATAGGGTTCTATGTAAGTCTGACATGATTGATGTAATGGTTGGCATAATTAGTCAGAAGGCCTTTTGTCATATCCTATTGAATCAACAAATAACAACCACTTTTCATGAGGCTCCTTCAATGATTTCTTATAGAAGTTGTGCTTATGTTTTCTTTGTACCTTAATTCCGACCTATACTTGATGTCTCGTGTCTCAAACATCAAGGAGAACATATAAAGTAGAGTTGATAAATGTCTCTCGGTTGATCCTTCAGACTCTTTTATGTTGGTAAGCATTTTGTTGTGCCAAGTAATTGAAGTCTGAGAATGAAGTTTCTTTTTCTCATGTCATCAGGAATCATCTTACCTATTCATCCTAGTGGTGTATAGCCATCTTTGGCAAAGATTCTGATAACCCTGGATGAATAAAGAGTTCCCTTTGTTTCTCTAAACATGTTTGAAGAGCGACTATGATTTTGGTAATAAAAGTTTCTCTTGCTTCATGTTCCTTGTGTCTCTTGTGAGTCCTCTCCACCAAAATATTCTTCTGTCTTGGACTTCTGTTGAATGAAAGAGTGACCCTTCTATTTCAAAAGTAGTTCAATAGCTTGGTTGTCCGTATCTCTGTAACCAAAAATTTGTACTTATGCAGTTTAGTAGAGGTTCATCTCTCAAAGTCTATGCTCAAGTTCTTTCTGTTGTGAGCTTTCCTTTTCATAATCTTAAACTCTTCTGAAGCCCCATGGTCTCAATCCTTATGAAGACCAGCTATCTGTTAACTTGAAATCTTCTCCTCTTGTTTCCTCTATTACCTTGGCGTGTTTCATGTCGTCTTCTTAGATTTGTTCTGAACACTTCTTTATGAGTTGACCATGAGGTACTCGGTGTAATGTTTAGTGTGTTCCCTATTATCCCTAGAGAGACCTTGTTTCCTTCTATCTATTCCTACCTTTGGAATCTCGGGTCGATATTCTCCTAAGGGGGATAGATCTGTAACACCCCAGTTTTAGCTAATACAAATTAGGGTTTGGTTGTGCATTCATAAGCATCATTGTTTTTGCTAAGACAAAATGCAAACAAGAAAGAAAAGAAAAACAACATAAAAACCCTAATATCCCCTCTCTTTCAAATCAATTCAAAAGGGTTTTGAATTTCAAAAACTACCAAAATTATTGGAGCCCAAACTGAATAGAAGGGCCCCTGCTATATATTCATATTTTATAAACCTTCTAGTATTTTTGAAATACTCAAAATAGAAAATAATTTGAAACTACAAATGGAAAAGAAAAAAATAAATAGAAAAGGTTTTAGAAAAATAAAACAGTTTCTAACCTAATCTAGACCGCATCCCAATTTCCCTCTCTTATCCCTGCCTCTACACGCGCAGCAGCTAGTAGCAGCCCGTCGCCCAGCCGAAGCCCAGTAGAGGCCCAACCCACATAACCCTTCGCCCTGTCATCTTCCTCGCAGTGAGAAAGAAACTGGGTGTGCCGCCATTGATCGCTGTAGTGCCAAGATCCCCCCTGAGGCCCTGTAACCAAGGATAAGACCACCCGGAGGATCCCTCCCGTCCTTATCCTTCTCCGCTCTCCCTAGTGACCTCCCTCTCTTGTTCCCCTCTCTGGCTAAAACCCTAGCCACCAGTAGCCGCTGGTCGTCATTGTTCTGTCCGCCCCCATGCCTATCCGATCATGCCACCTGACCTGTCGTGCTCCTCTGCCTCGACTCGGTAAAGGAATCGAGGCCAAGAGCCTCGAATCATCATCGCCGAGCTCATCTTCTCCAAGCCGGATGAGCTCCGCCGTCGACCATGCCATCACCATCGTCCACCTCCGGCCCATCTCACAACCGCGTCACATCAAGGGAGCTTGTGCTTCTCCTGGTGCCCCCCAGTCCCTCCCGCGCTCTCTAGCCCGCTCCCGCATCGTGCGCTGCCATCTGCCGCCGCCAGTCATTCTCGCGGACTTAGCTCCAGTGACGACATCTTAGCAGCGTATCCAGGTTATTGCTCGCTACATCACCCTCTTTCCAATGCATCTATCCACGCATGTTGGGGTTCCCTGTATCGCCGCCGATGACCTCCGTCTGCCATGTTGCTCGACGAGCCACCGTGGAGCCAACATGGCGACGATGTTTGATAATGTGGCCATGACGTGGGCATGGTCAAGGTTTGTCGGCGTGGCTAAATGACGTGTATTTAGACCCCACTAGTTAGTGACTTGGACTACATTAGTTACGATGAGAAACATCCGGGTTAGGTTGAGCTGATGTCAGCATGACGTCATAAAGGCTTTAGTAATTTTAGAAAAATGTTTAATATTTTAAAATTAATAACTATTTATTTATAAGTCAAAAAATATATGTAATATATAAAAATGTTCAGAAAAATAATATCTATCTTATAGCACCAAAATCATGCTTTGTTAAGCAACTTTCATGACAAGTTTAATTAGAAGAACAAAGTAACCCCCGTAGGTGATTCTGAGGTTCCCCCTGGACTAGGGTTTGCACCCCTCATCCACCGCTTAAATTGCCAAGCATGTATTAGTGTTATTTTGACTCTATTTAACTTGCCATATCATCATCCTTGCTTGAGCATTGCTCCAATGACAGGTGTTGATTGTTCCCTCTTTCTTTTCGGTGTTTGCTTCTTTCTAGTAGAATACGATACCGACTCCAAGATCAACATCATCTAAGATCGACGAACAATACTTGGCCCACTGTAACCAAGTCAAGTACAAAACATCTGGAGCTCTACATATTCGTTATAAATAGGAAAAGGAAAGCATAGCCACACTATTATACAATCATATGGTTTCGAAAGTATTTCAATTCATGCAATGATGTATATGATTCTACTATGGACTTTTATCGATATAGTACCCTATCTGTTGCATTAATACATTTGAGATTATATTTCCTAATCCACTACTCCTAGAATAACTACGTTTGGCTTGTGTTCAGTGCTAGAGCTTATATATGTGTCCTGCTTATCCATGCTTAGCTGTCAGTGTTGGTTCATCCAGATGATGTATTTGATGGAGAGAATCTAGTATGATAGTAGAATGATGTTGGGTTTGCAGCATAGAAAATAAAAAATTTCCTACGATGGGAACTATACGCCAAGATCTATCTACTAGATACAAGCAACATGTGGATATACATCCATAGAGAACTTATCCTCGAAGACAACAAAGCTTTATTAACGAGTTGGAACTCGTGGATGATGTAGTTGTACACTTGCCGATCTCAAGATTGTGATGAAGTCCAGCAGGTCCGGCTCCAGCATGTCCATCAAATCCAGCTGCAGCAAGTCCAGCACCACCAAGTCCAGCACTACAAAGCAGCGGTGCATCCGTGATCGCACACACTTCCGATACCCCGACAACTCCGTCCCTCGCTCCAGCAAAGCAGCAGAAGCAACAACTCGTTTCTAGATAAAGCCATCGGGAACATGTATCTCGCTAATCCGAGACCATGGGGAATAACTAGAGGGGGAGGGAGATCCTTCACGAGGAGGTGTGTGTTGTGAGGAGGAGAGGGGGCCTTTTTATAGGGAAGAGGGGGGCAGCCAAGGGCCATGGCGTGGTAGCCATGGTGGTGGCCCCACCTCTTCTATCATTCATTTGGTGGATGCTCCACTCACATAAATAAGCCTTCACTCACACTTCCACTCACATGCATTAAATTTCCACCAAATTTAATGCAAGCTATCATTAAATAAAGATATTTTATTTATTTTATTCCAAAATTTGTTAATTATTTTAAATAATAAACATTCACATAAAAGCCCCTGCAATATTTCAATATCACACGTAGAACCAATTTCAGCAATTTCACCCGAAACAGTTTTGGTGTCTATTAAAATAATTCCAGCGATTTCTTAAATCTTTATCTGAAACATATTTGCTCCAAATGGTGTCGGTATCCCTTAAGTGTCTCACCCTACGATTCATGAATAATGCAGACATGATCGAGACCCCTCTCCGCTCAATAATCAGCAGCGGGACCTGGAGATCCGTACTGACTCCCACATATTCAACGATGACTCTTGTGATCGTGTGAACCTTTAATGTTGTAACTAAATCCCTTTGTCTCGTGATATATTACATGTCCGAGATTCGATCATCGGCATCCAAATACCTAGGTTGATCTCGTGACCTACATGCACTCTTTTCCCATTCCTGTGATATAACATTATAGTGATCACATCACTTGCTTGCAAGCTATCTCAATGTGATATCACCGAGAGGGCCCAGAGTATATCTATCCATCATCGGGATGGACAAATCCCACTCTTGATCCATGGGCCTCAACATAACACCTTCATAGCACTAAACCCACCTTTATAGTCACCCTGTTATGGTGTGACGTTTGATGTTATCAAGATACTCTTCCGGTGTTAGTGATTAATATGATCTCATGGTCTAAGGACTAGGATTACATCGTATGATTTTATAGCAATATAAACATAATTACTTTGATCGTAATGCTATACTTCGTATGAATGTTCATCACATCATTCCACCAATGTTGTGACCTTGTTATTAACAACATCCAATGTCCATGATTAGGAAACCTTGATCCTCTTGTTAATCAACGAGCTAGTTTATATGAGAGGCATTACTAGGAACTTTGTATTTTTTATTAAAGACACATGTATTAATGTTTCCAGTTAATACAATTATAGCATGCAAAATAAACATTTATCATAAACATGGAATAAGATAATAACCACTTTATTATTGCCTCTCGGGCATATTCCCTTCAGTCTCCCACTTGCACTAGAGTCAATAATCTAGTTTAAAAAACTTTGCGTATTGAACACCTATGGCTTTCTGGTGTTGCATATACGCGATTGCTAGTGGTTAACATAATCTCCGAATCTGACAGTTTTAGGTCTGTGTGTATTTGCATGTCTTTGCGTCTCCACGCATTACTCATTCTCTAATGAGATGGCTTTGTATAAATTTAGTCATTTGTTGAGACCTTTAGTTCTTTTGGGGTTATATCGATAGTATTGTCGTACAATATATCTTCATAGTATTATCCCACTGTGAACCACACCTAGTTTGATAACAAACTACTTAACACAAATGCCCACCTTTGCTGCTACTATAACAGTCATATACTCAGCCTTTTGTTGTAGTATCTGTCACAATGTTTCAACTTTGGAACTCATTCAAATACATCATGGAATATCCTTTCCATTACATTGTGCCACCCATAGTCTAAATTGAGATAAATTTAGTTTGTATCTTGTGACAAAACTAGTATCAATGTAACACTTTACAATGAACTACCTTAAACTATTTGTCACTTATACATGATATATTCTTAGTTCTTCCAAAGCTCATAAGAATATCTTTACTATCATCCAATGATCATCTTATGAATCAGTCTGGTATGTGCTCATAACTTTTAGAGCATAGGAAATATCTAGATATATACATATCATGGTATAATCGATCAAAATATTCATGTGATTTTACTCACCAAGTGTTGAAACACTTGAATCTTGATACAATCCTTTCCATGCAGGAAGAACATTTCTTGTTGTTTCCATATTGAACCCTTTCAATATCTCATATATGTACGCCTGGCATAACCATATTAACGCCTCAATCTATCCATATAGACATTGATGCCAAATATTTCGGTTTTGCCCAAGTCTTTCATCGAAATCCTATTCTAATGAAATTCTTAACTTGTGTCAATAAAAGATACATCATTTCCAATCAACAATATGTACTCTGCATAATGTATTGGAAATCTGTCTCAGTGCTCCCACTTAATTTCTTGCAAATGCAAGCATATTCATCATATCCGATGAAATTAAACTCCTTTAACATTTTCATCATGGTGAAGATTCCAACTCCGCTATGATCACTTTAACTATTGAAGTTTGCATGCCCTTTTAGCACCCTTTGAATTAACAAAACCCTTCGGACCGTGTCATGTACACGTGCTAGGTAACCATTTTATTAGAAGAACCTTGTTTTGTTTATTCAACTACCATATACCAATTTATATGTAGTGGTTACTACATTAATCCGTCAGGACTAAATATCTCTATGAAAGATCAAATCTTGTCATAGTCAACTCCTTGAACATTGCCTTAAACTTCTTTCCGACATGTTGACTATTTAATAGATGTTAAACATCCATGTCTATCTCTTTATAGATCCAAACACGACCGATAGGGTTCACGCCTTTCTGGAGGGTCTTCCAAGTTCAGAAACTTGATTTCTCTTGTATGGATACTATCACGGCTTCTGTGACTTCTAGTAATTTTATGGAGTCAGTGCCCATCATCGCTTATTTGCATGTAGTCGATTCATCATTGTCAAAAAAATAATGACTTCTGTTTCAAATCTTACTATTTGATTCTTACCGAACCACCTGATTCAATAGGAACTCTAATCTGCAAGATCACACCCTTTCTAATCACAGGAGCCATGAGCATTGTGGCCGCCACCGGAACACTTTCCAGCGCTGCGCTACTTAGCACATATAGCTAAGGTTCAACAACCTTATCAAAGTTCTATTGTCCTACCACTTAACTTTTCACAAAAAAATTCCTTCTCAAGAAACTTGACGTTCCAAGCGACAAACTCTTTTGTCCTCGGTGTTATGGAGGAATTCCCAACAAATTCTTTGGGATAACCTACAAAGACGTGCTTATCCCACTTTGGTTGTAAACATTTTACTTATGCATAGCATACCAAAATTTAAGAAAAGACAATTCAGGTTTTATCCCAAACCATAACTCATATGGTGTCATTTAAACGGATCACGATGGTGCACTTTTCGGTGTAAAAGGGGTAGTCCCTAAAGCATTAATCCTTAAAACATAATGGCAGTTTTATAAATGACACCATTGATCTTACCATGTCAAACAAGGTTTGGTTTGATCTCTCGAACATACCATACTCCTGTGGTTTATCGGGAAATGCAAATTCATGGAACAATTCCTAAAATCTTAGGTGTTTTGCTAAACCTTTAACTAAAATATATTCCTTTATGATCAAATCATAAACTCTTTTATTTTCTTGTTACAATGATTTTTCACTTCATCTTGAAAGTCTTTAAACAATTTTCAAATGTTTCATACTTCTTCCTTATTAAGTAAATATATAGATATATTCACTCAAATTTCCGGAGAAAGCATATGAAGCAAAAAGATCCATCGCATATGGCTACACATAATGGACTATATACATCAACATGCATAATATCAAATAAGTTAGTCATCCGTTCCACTTTGGCCTATGGACGGAGTTTCAATTATCTCGAGGAAAGTTTCACAAGCGTCAATTGATCAAAATCAAAAGACTCCAAAAATCCATCATCATGGAGTTTCTTCATGTTTACTTTACAATATAATTCAAACAGCGATATCACTTCATAAGTGATTTTCCAATCATTTGTCTTACGACATTTTAGCAATAATGTTTATGGATGTGATTTCTCCAACTAGACTTGTAAAAGTTCATCCATCCTTTATGGAATACGGTAATTAGTTGAAGAACCATTGTTCTTGTAATACCGGAACAAAATATCAATTATTAAAACAAATCTTAAATGCTAGGTTTGACGACAACGAAAACACATTAACACTTTGTTCGTTTTCGATGAACATCATCACTTATTCTCTTGCCGGTTAATTGGGCCGTTGTAGTTCATGAATTGTGTTGTTCTGTATGACACTTCACACCAACCAATTCGGTACCCAATACTAGTATCCAATACCTCAGAACCACATTGTTTAACAAGCAAGGAATATAGCCATAACATGTATATCTTCTATATACCTAAGTTGGACATCTCCAACCTTTTCTTTTCTGCCAAATATTTTATAGATTCTCTTTCAACAATTCCTTTTCTTTTAAAAGAATCTATCAACATCAATAGTGGTGTCATTCACATGACACATTGTACAAACTGTATATAGTCAAATACTAATACCTTTTGACTTGCACTTTGAAGTGGATCACCATCATAAAATGTTTGGTGTTCTTTCAAAAATCCATTCTTTAGTAATCTATTAGTGTAGTAAACATTTTACCTACATCTTCTATTCATCCTTATCATGACAAATTTCATGATGAAGCTACTATAGCCTATAAGGAAGAATCGCGAGTACA